>OY756375.1:7500-1207500 GCA_963576895.1 Ceraclea dissimilis
AACCTAACCTAACCTAACCTAACCTAACCTAACCTAACCTAACCTAACCTAACCTAACCTAACCTAACCTAACCTAACCTAACCTAACCTAACCTAACCTAACCTAACCTAACCTAACCTAACCTAACCTAACCTAACCTAACCTAACCTAACCTAACCTAACCTAACCTAACCTAACCTAACCTAACCTAACCTAACCTAACCTAACCTAACCTAACCTAACCTAACCTAACCTAACCTAACCTAACCTAACCTAACCTAACCTAACCTAACCTAACCTAACCTAACCTAACCTAACCTAACCTAACCTAACCTAACCTAACCTAACCTAACCTAACCTAACCTAACCTAACCTAACCTAACCTAACCTAACCTAACCTAACCTAACCTAACCTAACCTAACCTAACCTAACCTAACCTAACCTAACCTAACCTAACCTAACCTAACCTAACCTAACCTAACCTAACCTAACCTAACCTAACCTAACCTAACCTAACCTAACCTAACCTAACCTAACCTAACCTAACCTAACCTAACCTAACCTAACCTAACCTACCTAACCTAACCTAACCTAACCTAACCTAACCTAACCTAACCTAACCTAACCTAACCTAACCTAACCTAACCTAACCTAACCTAACCTAACCTAACCTAACCTAACCTAACCTAACCTAACCTAACCTAACCTAACCTAACCTAACCTAACCTAACCTAACCTAACCTAACCTAACCTAACCTAACCTAACCTAACCTAACCTAACCTAACCTAACCTAACCTAACCTAACCTAACCTAACCTAACCTAACCTAACCTAACCTAACCTAACCTAACCTAACCTAACCTAACCTAACCTAACCTAACCTAACCTAACCTAACCTAACCTAACCTAACCTAACCTAACCTAACCTAACCTAACCTAACCTAACCTAACCTAACCTAACCTAACCTAACCTAACCTAACCTAACCTAACCTAACCTAACCTAACCTAACCTAACCTAACCTAACCTAACCTAACCTAACCTAACCTAACCTAACCTAACCTAACCTAACCTAACCTAACCTAACCTAACCTAACCTAACCTAACCTAACCTAACCTAACCTAACCTAACCTAACCTAACCTAACCTAACCTAACCTAACCTAACCTAACCTAACCTAACCTAACCTAACCTAACCTAACCTAACCTAACCTAACCTAACCTAACCTAACCTAACCTAACCTAACCTAACCTAACCTAACCTAACCTAACCTAACCTAACCTAACCTAACCTAACCTAACCTAACCTAACCTAACCTAACCTAACCTAACCTAACCTAACCTAACCTAACCTAACCTAACCTAACCTAACCTAACCTAACCTAACCTAACCTAACCTAACCTAACCTAACCTAACCTAACCTAACCTAACCTAACCTAACCTAACCTAACCTAACCTAACCTAACCTAACCTAACCTAACCTAACCTAACCTAACCTAACCTAACCTAACCTAACCTAACCTAACCTAACCTAACCTAACCTAACCTAACCTAACCTAACCTAACCTAACCTAACCTAACCTAACCTAACCTAACCTAACCTAACCTAACCTAACCTAACCTAACCTAACCTAACCTAACCTAACCTAACCTAACCTAACCTAACCTAACCTAACCTAACCTAACCTAACCTAACCTAACCTAACCTAACCTAACCTAACCTAACCTAACCTAACCTAACCTAACCTAACCTAACCTAACCTAACCTAACCTAACCTAACCTAACCTAACCTAACCTAACCTAACCTAACCTAACCTAACCTAACCTAACCTAACCTAACCTAACCTAACCTAACCTAACCTAACCTAACCTAACCTAACCTAACCTAACCTAACCTAACCTAACCTAACCTAACCTAACCTAACCTAACCTAACCTAACCTAACCTAACCTAACCTAACCTAACCTAACCTAACCTAACCTAACCTAACCTAACCTAACCTAACCTAACCTAACCTAACCTAACCTAACCTAACCTAACCTAACCTAACCTAACCTAACCTAACCTAACCTAACCTAACCTAACCTAACCTAACCTAACCTAACCTAACCTAACCTAACCTAACCTAACCTAACCTAACCTAACCTAACCTAACCTAACCTAACCTAACCTAACCTAACCTAACCTAACCTAACCTAACCTAACCTAACCTAACCTAACCTAACCTAACCTAACCTAACCTAACCTAACCTAACCTAACCTAACCTTTTTTTTTTTTTTTTTTTTTTTTGTGGAGGGGAAATCCCTTATGGACACCCGGCCATTATGGTCGGGTAGTGCCGGACTCGCACCGGCTAAAACCCCCCCCTCTTCTCCTGCTTGCAGCCAAGTCCCCGCCTATTGGCCTACCTTGGTGCAGCATCTGTCTTGTTTAATTAGGTAGTTTCGTCTTTTTCTTTTGCACTTATTACTTCTTCACAGAATTCTGCTACAGCGTCCCAGTTTGATTTTTTTTGTAACATCGCTGGAACTATGTTCTCTGGTGTCAGAGACGTCGTTCCTATTTTTCTTTCTAGGTTTTTTCTCTCCGTGTTCCATCTATGGCACTGAAAGACTGTGTGTTTGGCGTCATCTATCTCCGCGTCACAGTACGTGCAAGCCCTACTAGGGGCCTTCTGTATTTTATAGAGAAATTCTCCAAACACGCCGTGTCCTGTCATGCACTGCGTCATGCGGTATGTAGTCTCACCATGCTTCCTCTCCGTCCATGTTGTTAAGTCATTTACTAGTGTGTGCGTCCATCTGCCTTTTGGGGCGGTGTTCCATATCTCTTGCCACTTGGCGATAGTGAGTCTCCTCTCTTCCTTTACCTCATCTGGTGTTATTTCATTTTTCTTACGGTATATACGGGCTCTTTCCTCCGCCACTAGTGTAGCCGGCACCAGTCCAGATAACACCAAAGCTGCTTGGGTAGATACTGTCCTGTACGCCCTACATATTCTTAGTGCCATTGTCCTCTGTGTGTTTAGGAGAGCTTCTGCATGTTTTTCTTTTCTCGTTACTTCTGCCCACACCGATGAGGCATACATAATCACCGATTGGACTGCCAATGCCAATACTGCGCGTTTTTTGTGTGCCGGTCCCTTTGTATTTGGCAGTATTGAACAAAGCGCTTTTGCCGTCTTTTGTGCTTTTTCACCGACGTTCTTTATATGTTTGCCGAAATTCATTCCGGAATCCAGCGTTACTCCGAGATACTTGGCCTCCTTTGAGGGGGTCACCTTCTCTTCTTCCATCTCAAACAGTATGTTTCGTACGCGCCTCTCTCCGCTGAGAATTATGGCTACGGTCTTTTGGGCTGCTATTTCTAGGTGGTTGGTTTTCATCCACGAAGCAACGGAATGTAGAGCCGTTTCTGTCCTGATTACCAGATCCGTCTGTGTCGCGGCAGTTACTGATATCGCGAGGTCGTCTGCGTAGCACACCAGCTCGACTCCCTCAAGTACGTCTAGCGACATGATGTCATCATACATGACGTTCCAAAGTGTGGGTCCGAGGACCGAGCCCTGTGGGACTCCACCGCCTATCTCCTTGCTATTATTTTTCTCCAGTATTACCTGCCTTTCTGTGAAATATTCTGTAATAATATTCACCATGTAGGGGCTTACTTGTTTAGCTCTTAATTTATTGATTGTAGTGGGCCAAGACGCTGTATTAAAGGCATTTTTAACATCGATCAGAATTAAGGCGTTTAATTTATTTTGCTTTTTTGCCTCTTTTGCTACCTAACCTAACCTAACCTAACCTAACCTAACCTAACCTAACCTAACCTAACCTAACCTAACCTAACCTAACCTAACCTAACCTAACCTAACCTAACCTAACCTAACCTAACCTAACCTAACCTAACCTAACCTAACCTAACCTAACCTAACCTAACCTAACCTAACCTAACCTAACCTAACCTAACCTAACCTAACCTAACCTAACCTAACCTAACCTAACCTAACCTAACCTAACCTAACCTAACCTAACCTAACCTAACCTAACCTAACCTAACCTAACCTAACCTAACCTAACCTAACCTAACCTAACCTAACCTAACCTAACCTAACCTAACCTAACCTTTTTTTTTTTTTTTTTTGTGGAGGGGAAATCCCTTATGGACACCCGGCCATTATGGTCGGGTAGTGCCGGACTCGCACCGGCTAAAACCCCCCCTCTTCTCCTGCTTGCAGCCAAGTCCCCGCCTATTGGCCTACCTTGGTGCAGCATCTGTCTTGTTTAATTAGGTAGTTTCGTCTTTTTCTTTTGCACTTATTACTTCTTCACAGAATTCTGCTACAGCGTCCCAGTTTGATTTTTTCTGTAACATCGCTGGAACTATGTTCTCTGGTGTCAGAGACGTCGTTCCTATTTTTCTTTCTAGGTTTTTTCTCTCCGTGTTCCATCTATGGCACTGAAAGACTGTGTGTTTGGCGTCATCTATCTCCGCGTCACAGTACGTGCAAGCCCTACTAGGGGCCTTCTGTATTTTATAGAGAAATTCTCCAAACACGCCGTGTCCTGTCATGCACTGCGTCATGCGGTATGTAGTCTCACCATGCTTCCTCTCCGTCCATGTTGTTAAGTCATTTACTAGTGTGTGCGTCCATCTGCCTTTTGGGGCGGTGTTCCATATCTCTTGCCACTTGGCGATAGTGAGTCTCCTCTCTTCCTTTACCCCATCTGGTGTTATTTCATTTTTCTTACGGTATATACGGGCTCTTTCCTCCGCCACTAGTGTAGCCGGCACCAGTCCAGATAACACCAAAGCTTCTTGGGTAGATACTGTCCTGTACGCCCTACATATTCTTAGTGCCATTGTCCTCTGTGTGTTTAGGAGAGCTTCTGCATGTTTTTCTTTTCTCGTTACTTCTGCCCACACCGGTGAGGCATACAGAATCACCGATTGGACTGCCAATGCCAATACTGCGCGTTTTTTGTGTGCCGGTCCCTTTGTATTTGGCAATATTGAACAAAGCGCTTTTGCCGTCTTTTGTGCTTTTTCACCGACGTACTTTATATGTTTGCCGAAATTCATTCCGGAATCCAGCGTTACTCCGAGAAACTTGGCCTCCTTTGAAGGGGTCACCTTCTCTTCTTCCATCTCAAACAGTATGTTTCGTACGCGCCTCTCTCCGCTGAGAATTATGGCTACGGTCTTCTGGGCTGCTATTTCTAGGTGGTTGGTTTTCATCCACGAAGTAACGGAATGTAGAGCCGTTTCTGTCCTGATTACCAGATCCGTCTGTGTCGCGGCATTTACTGACATCGCGAGGTCGTCTGCGTAGCACACCAGCTCGACTCCCTCAAGTACGTCTAGCGACATGATGTCATCATACATGACGTTCCAAAGTGTGGGTCCGAGGACCGAGCCCTGTGGGACTCCACCGCCTATCTCCATGCTATTATTTTTCTCCAGTATTACCTGCCTTTCTGTGAAATATTCTGTAATAATATTCACCATGTAGGGACTTACTTGTTTAGCTCTTAATTTATTGATTGCAGTGGGCAACCTAACCTAACCTAACCTAACCTAACCTTTTTTTTTTTTTTTTTTTTTTTTTTTTTTTTTTTTTTTTTTTTTTGTGGAGGGGAAATCCCTTATGGACACCCGGCCATTATGGTCGGGTAGTGCCGGACTCGCACCGGCTAAAACCCCCCCCTCTTCTCCTGCTTGCAGCCAAGTCCCCGCCTATTGGCCTACCTTGGTGCAGCATCTGTCTTGTTTAATTAGGTAGTTTCGTCTTTTTCTTTTGCACTTATTACTTCTTCACAGAATTCTGCTACAGCGTCCCAGTTTGATTTTTTTTGTAACATCGCTGGAACTATGTTCTCTGGTGTCAGAGACGTCGTTCCTATTTTTCTTTCTAGGTTTTTTCTCTCCGTGTTCCATCTATGGCACTGAAAGACTGTGTGTTTGGCGTCATCTATCTCCGCGTCACAGTACGTGCAAGCCCTACTAGGGGCCTTCTGTATTTTATAGAGAAATTCTCCAAACACGCCGTGTCCTGTCATGCACTGCGTCATGCGGTATGTAGTCTCACCATGCTTCCTCTCCGTCCATGTTGTTAAGTCATTTACTAGTGTGTGCGTCCATCTGCCTTTTGGGGCGGTGTTCCATATCTCTTGCCACTTGGCGATAGTGAGTCTCCTCTCTTCCTTTACCTCATCTGGTGTTATTTCATTTTTCTTACGGTATATACGGGCTCTTTCCTCCGCCACTAGTGTAGCCGGCACCAGTCCAGATAACACCAAAGCTGCTTGGGTAGATACTGTCCTGTACGCCCTACATATTCTTAGTGCCATTGTCCTCTGTGTGTTTAGGAGAGCTTCTGCATGTTTTTCTTTTCTCGTTACTTCTGCCCACACCGGTGAGGCATACAGAATCACCGATTGGACTGCCAATGCCAATACTGCGCGTTTTTTGTGTGCCGGTCCCTTTGTATTTGGCAGTATTGAACAAAGCGCTTTTGCCGTCTTTTGTGCTTTTTCACCGACGTTCTTTATATGTTTGCCGAAATTCATTCCGGAATCCAGCGTTACTCCGAGATACTTGGCCTCCTTTGAGGGGGTCACCTTCTCTTCTTCCATCTCAAACAGTATGTTTCGTACGCGCCTCTCTCCGCTGAGAATTATGGCTACGGTCTTTTGGGCTGCTATTTCTAGGTGGTTGGTTTTCATCCACGAAGCAACGGAATGTAGAGCCGTTTCTGTCCTGATTACCAGATCCGTCTGTGTCGCGGCAGTTACTGATACCGCGAGGTCGTCTGCGTAGCACACCAGCTCGACTCCCTCAAGTACGTCTAGCGACATGATGTCATCATACATGACGTTCCAAAGTGTGGGTCCGAGGACCGAGCCCTGTGGGACTCCACCGCCTATCTCCTTGCTATTATTTTTCTCCAGTATTACCTGCCTTTCTGTGAAATATTCTGTAATAATATTCACCATGTAGGGGTTTACTTGTTTAGCTCTTAATTTATTGATTGTAGTGGGCCAAGACGCTGTATTAAAGGCATTTTTAACATCGATCAGAATTAAGGCGTTTAATTTATTTTGCTTTTTTGCCTCTTTTGCTAGGTGTATTATCTTATTTATAGCATCAATTGTGGATCTTCCTTTCCTGAAACCGTACTGATTTTCATTCAGGCCGGATTCACCGAGTTCCGCTATCAGTCTATTATTGATCACACTTTCAAAAAGTTTTCCAAGAACATTCAGCAGGCATATCGGCCTGTATTTTGTTTCCTCTGCGTTTGACTTTTTAGGTTTTTCGATGAGAACCAGTCTGGCGGTTTTCCATGACTTGGGAAATTTTTGATTTCTTATAAGGTCTTCAAACAGTACCTTGAAATATTCCATGTTCTTTAACACTAATAATTTCACGACGTCCGGTGTGATTGTGTCCGGACCTGGGGCTTTGCCTGGCTTGATTTTTCTTATGGCTTCTCTCATTTCTCTTTCGGAGACCGTCCTCCAGACGTCTGACGTTTCTGGGCCATAGACTTTGGGTAGGAGCTTAGCCGGTTTTGTCATGAATAATTGCTTAAAAACCTCTTCTTTTTCTTCTTTTTGGAGTTGAGTCCTAGGACTTGGTCTGCGTAGCTGATTTTTTATTATTTGATACGCGTCCCCGAAGATATCCTCATTCAGTTTTGTGCATAGCTGGTCCCAGTTTCTCCTCTTTGATGTTACTATAGCCTTTTTAAGGGCGTCCTTTGAGTCTTTGTATTCCTTTTTTAGGATCATTCTTTCGGAGTTATTTTGGCACTTCTGGAATTTCTTCCTCTTCTTTCGCGTTTCTTTTATTTGGTCCTGTATTTCTGCTGTCCACCAGTAGGGCATCTTCCCTTCCTAACCTAACCTAACCTAACCTACAATATATGGCGTATTCTTCCGTCTCCACACAGACCGCGCTATTAAGACACCGATGTCGCGTGACCTTGTACTTGTCACTTACGTTATAAATCATGGCCCCGCCGTCTCGGCTTGAATAGCAGTTTCTGCCAGCAATTTTGGAAAGATTGGGCTCCCCGAAAGCTATCATGTCGTAGCCCTCCCTCGCTGCCAGTAGGGTCGCCATATCGTGGGACTTCACGCTTCTGTCGGCATTTACTTGTAATATAGCGTATTTATTTTCTATGCGGTCTCTTTTCGGCTTATGCCACTCTTCACTGTAGTCTGGCGCATTCTTTGAAGGGCTTCCTTGAAGAACCGGCACTTACCGTTTCCAGCCCTATGGTCCTCCTTTTTGCAGAGTGGACATATATAGTATCCGTGCAGTTTTTTGCTTCGTGGCCATCACCAGCACATTTGTGGCACTTCCTGCTTCTATCTTCATCCCTGCAATCTTTGGCTTTGTGATCGTAAGACCAGCATCTATAGCATCTTGTCACTGTACTCTTTCCTTTATTTGGCACAGGCTCAGACCTACCCTGATTTTTTTAAGAGCTATCAGACGTTTTGCATCTGCGTCATTCAGGATTAAAGTAGCGTTTTGCTCTCCTCCTATTGTTGGTCTAGGAGGTCTTATTATTATTTGTTCTGGGTAGCTCAAGTTACATTTTTTAAGGGCTTCTAATATGTCAGCTTCTTCTGCCACTGGGTCCATGCCGTTCAGGTGGATCACTTTTGTTTTCAGGCCCCTAAACTTTAGATTCTCATCGTCCACTGCTTTTTTAAGGCTTTCCATTACGCTGTCTTTTTTACCTTTCTGTATTTTCATGAGGATCTCTCCCCTTCTTGTCTTCTTCACTGCTTGGATCACGGTCTTTTCTTCTTCTTTTAGACCAGCCTTGATTTTTTCAATGTATTGGCATATGGTTCCTCTCTTTTATTAAGGACAATTATTTCAGTCTTGTTTTGGCTTTTCTTTGTTGTGACTTCGTTATATTTCCTTTTTTCTGGGGTCTTTATAGTGACATCAATACCAGTCCCCAGGAAGACAAAGGCCATAACTTTTTTAGCTATATCTAATTTTGCTTTAGTAAGAGGTATTACAGTGATGCATTTCGTATCTCCCTCTACAGAATCTTTGATTTTTTGAAAGCTTTCGTAAATACTTTCTAGTTCCTTTCCATTTGGTGCCTCGCTTAATAATAAATTTATATTTTTTTTCTTAGATATTTGTCCAATTTTTGTTGTAATTTCTATGTTTGAACTTTTCCCACCTTTATAGGCCGTATATTCTCCCTCTTTCAGCTCTGGATATCTACCAAGTATTTTAGTAGCATTTTCATCCTTTTCTCTGTTTATGTCTTCCTCCAGGAGATAGAAGACGTCTACCGTCTCGGTGGCCAAAATGTCCCCATTCTCAGTATTAACATTTTTAAAACTTTCGTGAGTCCATCTACGTCAGATGATTGTTTCCAGGGTATCAAAAGTAATCTCCTTGATGGTGTTTAGGTCTAGAGCCTCTTCTTTCTGACATTTTTGGCAGTCTCCTTTTTATGAAACTATGTCGACTGACGCTGCCCTTGTGTTGGCGGGTCTGATCCCCATAGAGCTTCTCGCAACGGAGAGATCCAACATTTTTCAACATGGGAATGCAGTGTCAGAGGAGAACAAGGAAACAGAGAGAAAAACCACCATGGAAAGATGGCAGAATATGTGGAGCGGAGCGAAAGGCGGGAGATGGACATACCGCCTAATCAAAAATATCGAGCCCTGGATGAACCGAAAACACGGAGATGTCACATATAGGATAACACAGTGTCTGACTGGACATGGGGTGTTCGGACAATTTTTGAATAAAATCAAAAAAGCACAGTCAGAGAGATGCACATACTGCGATATCGAGGTGGATGACGCGGAGCATACGATTTTCGTTTGCCAAAAACGGAAAGAAAAAAGAGATCGTATGATGGCTGAAATATTGAGGTCGGAAGCCGGCGAGTCGGACGAAATGACTCCCGATAACATAATAGGTAAAATGATAGCTAACAAAACTAATTGGGAGGCTGTGGCCACATACATGGAAGAAGTGATGATGACGAAAGAAGCTGACGAAAATATCAGACAATTTGTAGCACCAGACAAATGCAGCACCGTGGTAGACCGTAAGGTAGGAACATGGTGAAAACCTGCGAGGAGAAGAATGGGGGTTTTAGCCGGTAAGAGTCCGGCACTACCCAGTCAGAATGGCTGGGTGTCCATGAGGATTTCCCCCACAAAAAAAAAACCTAACCTAACCTAACCACCATACTTTGTATGGCTTGTGTTAGGTTCGGTTGGTTGGGTTTCACTCAATCACCCGAGGTTGCATCACGGAACCGGTTTACGTTGGGATAGGTCAGTGTTAGGTTAGGTTAGCCTACTACATATACTACTGAGCGTAACCTAACCTAACCTTTAAATTTGTTTTTTTTTTATCATTATTACCGGGAAAACTCGGTGACATTAATGTTTTCCAGGGCTAGATCATCAATCGCCATGCTTTTGCTCTCTCCTGACACCTGAAAATCGTGTATTCTGCGTCATCCAGCATCCACCTCTGCATTACAGTACACACACGTCTCTGTTAGAGACTTGTGTATTCTTTATTATGCAAATTTGGATTCATCACCCCATAGACCTACGCAACTACTACACAATGTAATGTAGGATAAATTGCCCTATGGATGGTACTGTAGTAGGAAAGCTTGTGTTGTGTACCTCTAGATGAAGTGTGTAGTGCAGCAGCCTTGTATTGTATGTACTCTGTTCTGATGTTGTGGGAGGATATTATTATTATATGAGTAGTTAGTGTAAAGGATTAGAGGAATATAGAAACAACACATTGTGTATTTTATAATAATTCATATTTCATATAAAAATCATGGAACATTGTTTTATAATATAAATAATTATTAAGTATTTAGGTAGATTATGTACAATTTATTTATTTATTTATTGACTACTTATGCACAATATACATACATGTATGAGCCTAACCTAACCTATATGATATATAAGTATATGAATAGTGTACAGTGTGTATGATTGTATGATGATATTACAGTATTGAGTATAGAGGTAGCCACACCTCCCACACTAGATATACTAGACACTCTATAGAGTAGAGACATCCAATACAATATGTCCTCAGCATGTGCTCCATGTCCTCAGTACAGTGTGTATGTGAGAGTATGTGAGAGGCTAGCAGCAGAGCAGAGCACAGTATAACACAGTCATACAATCAACTATTAATACATCACATCCATAATAACAAGGTTCTAACTAACTCATTTTATTTTCTCCTCAATATACTTCTAGTCACTAGTGTGGGTAATGAACTACTAGAGACTTATAAGGCTCCACCTGTGTGTGAAATATACACTTCTCTATTGTCAGTTAGAACCTTGTTATTTAGATTTGCAATCCAACTGTATGTATATATAATATAATATGTAATATGTATGTACAGTACATGATATGAATCTCAATACTAACATGTATTATATGTATGTATGTATATAATGACTAGTTGATACAATGTAATGTCTATATAATATATTCACTTGACTGCCCCGCCCTGCAGAGTGCTGTGAGTCTGCAGCTGGGCCATCTTCTTACTTAGGGAGTACAGGGGCTGGTCCCCCACCCCCTCCTCTGCCCCCCGCGCCGGGGAGCCCTCCAGGGAGTGGTGGCGCGTGCGGGGGGTGTCGCTCGACGCCTCGGAGGGGGCACTCTGCATGTTGTATGTCTGGATGAGGGCGGACACCCGCGTGGAGGGGGCGGGGAGACTGGACGGCTGCTGGGCCACCACGGACACACTCTGGTGGACTGTCACTGGGTGATTGATTCTAAAGTCGGGTCTGGGGGGGCTCACGCATGAACGCACCCCCTCTCCATCTTCAGACGCTGGAGCTGGGGTGGGGGCAGGGGCGGCGTGTAGGGGGCCCAGGATGCTCCTCCAGTCTATGTGCTCATGCCTCTCCCTGATGCAGTCCACCACATCCAGGAGGTTCTTGGCATCCATAGCCAGGATGTGAGCAGCTGACAGCATATTCCTGTAACACACACATACATTATATTATAAACAATTAGAGGAAGGCGGGTGGAGTGATAAGAGTGCATGTATAGGACATGTTGAGAGAATCAACGATGATAGGATTTCTAAATCAATACATGACCTGGACCGGTCACATTAACCAGATCCTCAAAAACAGACTCTCAAATAAAAGGTTCCACAAAGCGTAAACAACAAAATGCACAAATGTGGTGGAAGCAATGAGGGTGAGCTGAGTCTGTACTTGTGTCCTCTCTGCCTACATGGTGTGATGGGGAGTAATATACGAGGAGACAGGGGTAGACTCACTTGGTATAGTCGTGATGTAATGTGGTGGTACTGTATTGTATGGCCAGGCGCATGGCCTCCACTAGAGCAGCCATGTCCTTGGAGAGCACCTGGTGCGCCATCTCCACCTGCCTGCGGGCGTGGTGCGGGAAGGCATGCAGCAGGGTGTCCACCAGGGCACACAGGTGGCGCAGGCGCTCTCCCACGCAGCGCACCGCCTCCAGCAGGGAGGGGGGGGAGGCGCCCACGCCCGTGCCACTAAGTGCCAGCACGGCACGCACCACCTCCGTGGTGGCCAGGTACATGGGGTCCTCCTGCCTGTCCCACCCTCCCCCTCCCGCCCCTCCTCCTCCAGGACTCATCTCTACTGAGCTGTGCCCTGCAACACAACACACTCTGCTATAGTGCTGTATGTAGTTAGTAGTATGATACATGAGGTGTATGAGGATACTACACAGCACACAGTACCTGATACGGATTGGCTGGCAGACATGGTGGTGGTGTCCAGAGGCTGTGAGTAGGAGGGCAGCTCCTCCACCTCCACAGAGGAGACTATGGAGATGGAGAGCCTCTTGTCCAGATTGCTCTCCTCCTGGTGCAGCCAACTCTGGTCCTCTCTGCTCTGCTGCTGCTGCGCTACTAGCCTCCTCTCCCTCTCACACTCCCCCTCTCCCACTGCCACTCCACCCTGCACACACAACACTACATTAACTCTATATACTACTAGTGAAGCAACTCTTCAACCACATGTCTCAGTCTGTGTCTCCAGGGGGTGGGAGTACGTTATCCTCTCAGCCCCACTTATGTAATAATCATAGGGAAATATCATGTCATTGGAGATATTACAATTTCATTATTATTTTGAACTGTTGATTCATAAAACAAATCCTGGCTGCTGTAGAAACATTGGGTATATAATTTGTTGGTTTTACTTTTAGGAATCTAAGACGGATGTTGATGGTGTGACATATTAAAATGTTTTATTCTACAGCATCCAGTATTTGTTTTATGAATCAACAGTTCAAATAAGAAAATTGAAATATCTCAAATGACATGATTATTATTCGGCCCTATGATTTACATAAGTGCGGATGAGACAGAAAGAGGGCTAATATATCTGCACTCCTCACTCGTATAGAATGAGACATTCCATATAACACAGTATGGCATGCAGTCACTACTCTCTCTATCTATATACTATATATATATATATATATATGTACCTGGGTAGGTACCTACAAATAATAATAAACTCAGGGGGGGGGGGGTCAGGAGAGGGAGGAAATAATAAAGGGATGAAAAATTATCCTTTACCAAATAAATTATGCCTTCTGCAAATAATAACAACACCCGAAATAATAATAACACCCTATATGTTGATTCCTGCAAATAATAATACAACACTTTATGCACCAAATCATAATCAAATAAATCATAATAATAATAATAATAATAAACACAAACACACAATAAACAAACTAATAATAATAATAATAATAATAAATAGCACACTATGTAATGTCAGCACATGTCACCTCAGGCTGCAGGTGTCCCGCCAGCACTTGCAGGCAGCGCTGCTGGTAGGCCTGCGAGGGGGGCACGGGGGAGGCCACGCTCAGTACCTGCGCCCCCAGGCAGCCCCGGGATGTCCTGCCGTGTGCCGCTACCACTCTGTTAGGTTGGTATGGCTGGAAGTATCCACTCTGATTGGCTCTGGTTAGGCCCGCCTTGTTGGCCGCAATGGAAGCGCAACTCTTGACATTTTCTCCTCCAAAATCATAAATCTCCTCAATGAGGGGCGGCTCCGCCTGCTGCCTGTTCTTCTGCGTGTTGGCTATACTGGCGGCCAGGCTGGGGTTGATGTTCCCCGCCCCCATGAACTGCGCCTGGTAGGCGGCCACGTGGCCCGCCACGGTGTACTGGCGCTGCAGGCTGCCCGTGTGGGAGCCCGCCCCCGCCCCCGCCAGCCTCCTGCCCATGCTGTCTGTAGAGCCGGGGGACATTTTACAGTTCCTCTCCAGGGATCCCATCCTCTTGCCATAGGACTCTGTAGAGTTGGCCTGACTGAACACATAATGATGTATGTGAGTGTTCCGCTCCAGTGACCTCACGCGATTGGCGCTGGTAGGCTCCGACATGGTGGGGAAGTTCCTGGGGCTGGCGGGGTTCACACTCGAGACACTGGAGTTGTGCGAGACGGAATCAGCCGAGGATCTATCACTGGTGTCAGGGTAGCCCGGGTGGGGATATGAGGGGGTGGGGGTGGGGGCTGGGGGGCAGATTGGTTTAGTGGAGGAGTATATTCCCGCCCCCACACTAGCCGAGCTCCCGATGCTTTGGTCTAAGTTGACTGAACTGCGTCGTGAATCACTGGGAAGAGAAGATATTTGACTGAAGTTCCCTAAGGAGAACTCGCTACAGGAGGACAGGGAGGCGGTCATGTGTATCTGAGGAGTAATGTTCTGAGACATGTTGCCCGGGTCTTCCTTGTGTCCAATCACTACTTTGAGTATTTCATCTTTCTCAATAGAGAAGGCCATCGTATCTTTACTGAGAGTTCCCCCACTGCCGGAAGAACCGATAGAATTGTTGGGATCAGAGGGGAAGGTGACGCACGTGGGGGTGGTGGGGTGAGGGGGGCTGGAGGGGGAGGGAGCCACGGGGTCTAGGTGCTGTAGATCTCTTACAGCCAGAGGGACAGTGTGTAACTGGATGGAGGGGTCGGGTTCTAGGAGGATCCTCTCAGCCTCTTTAGGATCGGGAGGTTTCCCCTTGAAATCAACAGCGACAGTGTTAAATACCGATGCGGGGGTCGTGTAGGCCTGTGGATCTAAGGTTCGCGTCTGATTCTCTCTCAGTAGATGCGCTAGTACCATGGGGTTCTGGGCCACAATGTAAGTCTGAGGAGCACCCCCTACACTCTGCACAGATGTGGAATCTACTCCTGGAACAATACACACCACAATATATCAGGAGGTTGCAGTGTAGGAGTATCTAATGTCTGTATAATGCTGTGTCTGGGACTCACCAGTGAGATTAGTGGACGGTCTGGAGGGCTTGGGAGGCGCCTGGTCTCCCCAGGAAGCGGCGGCCACGCGCCTGTTGTCTCTCCGCATGGCCTCCAAGGCACTGCAACGCTCCTCTTGCAGGATCTCGTGCAACGTCTCCTTGAGCTCGTGAGGGGAGGGACGATGCGAGGGCTCGTAGGCCCAGCAGCGGGACATGAGACTGTAGAGACGTGGAGGACATCGTGCGGGGAGAGCCAATCTCTCTCCATTCTCTATTTTACCTGCAATGTCATGTGATGTGAGTATACAAGGCAGTGGAGTGTAGTGTACTAGTGACTGGTAGATAGAATAGTGAAGGGAAGAGACTCACCTATCACATCATTGTTCTTCACTCCACTGAATGGCTTCACTCCCAGCATGAGGATCTCCCACACACACACACCTGCAACACACACATAATACATTTGTAAGGTATGTAGAGAGACACACAGGGAGGTACAGGGTGATATACAAAGTATTACCAAACATCCAGACATCTGATGCGGTGGTGAATCTCCTAAAGTTGATAGACTCTGGTGCCATCCACTTGATGGGTAACTTCCCCCTAGAGGCTTTATAGTACGACTGGTCCTCCACCCATCTGGACAAACCAAAGTCTGCCAACTGCAATCACATAACATTACAGTATTAGTGTGGTGTAGGTAGGTACTATACAACATATAACACACACACACACATACACACCTTGACACACGTTGGGGAACTGACTAGCACATTCCTGGCGGCGATATCTCTGTGTACAAACTTCTTACTCTCCAAGTAGGAGAGGGCGGTGGAGAGCTGGTAGGAGAAGAGGAGCAGGGAGGCCAACTCCAGGCGGTGGGAATTCTGCTGGAGGTAGGCCCGCAGCTCCCCCAGGGTAGCCAACTCCATCACTATCCATATGGGGGGGGAGCTGCACACCCCCACTAGGCCTATGATGTGCGGGTGGGAGAACTGCTGCATTATATCTGCAAGTATATACACACGTTACATAGAGTACTAGAGGTATACTAGGTGTACTGCACTACTAGACTAGAGCAACTCACATGCTTCCTCTAGGAACTTCTCAGCCGTGGCGAGGTCTGCGTCTATCTTGCAGGTCTTGACAGCCACAGGGAGGAGGGGCTCCACAGTGGTGGGGGTGGGGGGAGGGGAACCCCCCCCAGCCTGCTGCTGCTGCCTCAGCAGGGCCAGGTGTCTCTTCATGGAGGGATGGTTAGCCTGCTTCAGTCTACACACTCCTACATACAACACATATAATATTATCTACTGTATGTATATGCTATACTACTACATGTACTATATGTATTACCTTTATGTACATCACCAAACTGTCCCTCTCCTATAATGCCAGTGAGTTCTATTTGGTTCCTCACTAACTCGTAATCTCTGGCTGTAATCATAACATGTTGTATGTAGAGGGCAGTGCATGTGTATTGTAATATTATATAGTGGTGTGGTGTGGTGAGGTGAGGAGTATAACAGTGTACCTGCTGGTGTGGAGTAGTCTCCATCTTCATCTACTATCTCCGCATAGTCCTCAGAGAGCATAGTGGAAGTATTCCCCGCTGTGTTACTCTCACTGCTCACTCCACTACTGCTGCCACCACTGCTCTCTGTAACACATACACACACATGCACTGTCACTATATGTACCTACACATATACATACACACATAACACTAATACATATATACTGCAATACCTTTACAGGGACATGGGAAACTCTTCATGATAGCAGCTTGAAACACAATACATACATACTTAGTACTTGGTATAGGCAGGCAGGTAGGTGGACTACATGATATAATATAATATAAGAGGAGACTCACTAGTTCTGTTCCACAGGGAGGTGGTGGAGTTGGTAGTGAGGCGGCAGTAGCCATCCACCAGGTCAGCCAGGCTCTCGGCCGCCTGCAGGGAGGGCAGGGTGAGCGCCAGGGTCTCCTGCGCTGCCCGCACTCTCAGCTGCACCACCCCCTTACACTTGTCCCCCCCCTCGCAGTCCCCCCGCACCGTCCTCACCCCCTCCACATCGCAGAAGGCCGCCACCACTGTGTACTCGGGAGGAGAGCCCGCCTTGTGCGACACGTACGACACTCCTATGGTGGGCCCTATGGCCAGCTCCACGGGTATGGACCAACAGGTGCCCAGGGCTACTGTGAATGTCTCCTGGTCGAAGGCGTAATGCGGGCGTAGCAACTCAAAGAACTTCAGCATACTCTCCACTTCAGTGAGGCCAGCCACCTTCTTGAAGTGTTGTTGTATAGACTTGCGGAGTACTTTAGGTTTGTTTGCATCTAATATTGATTTTGGTAAGAACTTATTGAACCCAACTTCCTTCTCTAAATATTCTAAATTAGTCTTCTTGTCCAGGGCCACGTGGGGCATGTCCTTAAAGAAACATCTGAAATACAGAGTGTGTTGTATAGTGTACTGCATTGTATAATGTCATGTTGTTACACCATGTATAGTAGAGTATAGTGGGTACCTTATCTCCAGACAACAGAGTTGCACCGCCACCTCCTGGTCCAACATAGGATGACTAGCATTCAAGTAATCATTTCTAACCTGCAACCACCACATGTGTATTGTATTGTATGGAGTATAGTGTATTATATTACAGAGTATAGTATAGTACAGTACAGAGTATAGTAGGGCACTCACCTGATCATAATAATAATAGAATGTCACTTTGTCTTTATCATGCAAGTCCTTGAGACTAGGGGGGGGATACCTCACCCTCAATTCTAGCCTCCACTCCTCCCCTCCCCCTCCTGCTTTACTCAACCAGCGCTCCTGTACCTCCACCATGCTGGTGTCCTGGTGAATCCATTGGATCTGCAACACACACACACACACACATGTAGTCCTATACATCACACACTCTAGCTGTATGTAGCCTATGTATGCCTAATGACTGTACCTGCTTATTGTAGCACGCCCTGAGCGCGTAGCACTTGGCATAGTGCCTGGGTGTGGTGGCCAGGCGGGATGTGACCAAGCCTATGAGGCCTCGCACATCTCCCGCCTCGCTGAACTTCACCACATTGAAACCACCATTGGGCAGATGCACCTTGAGTGTGCTGGGCCCCGCTCCCGCCCTGCTGGGACTGCCCCCCCCGGGCGGGGGGCTGCGTGTCTCTGCCATGCCCCCTGCCCCTACCCCCAGGCACCCCGGCGTAGGATCATGGCTGAAACAATACATATGAATCATAGTATACTGGTATAGTCACATGAGTAGAGAGTAGAGTACAGTTATTGCATCAGTACATGTCTATGTGTCTCCTATGTTATTGCTAATTTATTATTATCATGTAATGTTATGTAAATGTATATAAGTAGATGTGATTTAATTATGTATGCTTGCACTTTGAACATTAAATATAGGAGTTGACTAGATGTCAGAAAAGTAAAATGAATTATACTATGAAGCATATTTCTTAAGGAACCTACATATATAAAGGTGGGAAGTATTATTGAACATTGAGCACCTTCTATATCTATGTCAAATCTATGGTGGACGCCATTTTTGCGGTGAAATTTTGTCTATGGCTTTATCCGTTAGGACTTCCTACATTTATACAGGTTCCCTAATATTTCTCAAGTTTTTGTCTTTTTTGGGGTTTATTCAGCACGAGCAATATTCCTATGGGTTTTCCTCCGGGAACCATTCAGAATATAAATGGATTCTATTAGGATATAATAGTATACGAAAAATGATTTGATTAGGTATTTCAATAATCAAAGAATAGTATCGATTTGTTACTAGCCTATGTCACTGCCAGGATTCAGCTTTAGTACGGCGCCGGTGCCGTTGGATTTCTCCATGGAAAGTTGTGGGGTAGTCTGAATTTCTTTTATTCTATACGTTTTTTGAGGTGCTGAATCTGAGGTTTGCCAACAAAATTTTGTGACGGAAAATGGCGAAAAATGGAAAAAAATAACGAATATTTTCTTTTTTGGAACATGGAAGCTCTGTTTCTTTCAATTTTACGCAGGTGCTCAATTTTATTTAGCGTAATTGTCAGTTTTCAAGTTATTACAAAAATTCGCCAGGAAACCAATATTTTCGCCATTTATCGAAATTTTCGCCATGTTCCGCCAGGAAATTTTGTTGGCAAATCTCGGATTCGAATTCAGCACCCCAAAAAAGTATAGAATGAAAGAAATCCAGAGTACCTCAAAACATTCCATCGAGGAATTGTTTAGTGTTTATTTGAACTGTATTGTCTGCCCTCATTCTGAGGTCTGAGAGCTCTTCCATGTAAAACTGTTTCCTGGTCATGAGCAATGTGTCGCAGTACATTGACGGCAGTCACAACATCTCTGGTAGTCAGGGGAGTGGTGACAGGTGTACCCTCCTTACTGTACTGGCACTGGGCACTGTACTGTAGAGGCACATATTACAGGTTAGTGTTAGCATAGAGTATAGCAAGCACCTCCTGGCTCTATGGAACCTCCATGTGAAGCTGCCAACCGGGGAGGTCAGGCTGGGGGGGCGGCCTCCCCTACTCCTCATCATCACCACACCACGAGACACATCCACCAACACCATCTTCACTAATCACTATACCTACACATCACATCAATTCATGATACTAAATAAAACAAATGAACTAAACACTACAGACACCTAAACAACATCTATTGTATTGTATGACATACGAGTACTAATTAGAGATTATAAAATTGCTATATTGAAAATCAAGTATATTAGACAAATTTGTGTGAAATACACAACATTGTTATAGTCCGAGAGCCCGCTGCTTAATTTATGACGTATCTGTTTTTTGATCGAAATGTGGTACAAATGATAGCTTACCAATAGGGTATTACATCGCACTAGGGTTGCCTATCAAAATCTTGCCGCAACCCCCCCTGCCCCCCCCGAAAACGTTCCTCTTCGCGGTTTTTCGCATTTTGTAGGAATATGGTAAGAGATAGAAGAAAGTAGTCAATGACAAAAATAATCCTTGCTAAATTCTCTACAAAAAATGTTTAGTCAATTTTTTCATAGGACTAGTAGTTTACCCGTAATGGCCGGTCGAAAAACAGGATATTTTTTGAAAAAAATAAAAAAAAAGTTTGATTTTTTTCCTTTCACATTCTTCCACCCATTATTACTTACATTTTATGGAAAAAAATATTTGGCCTGCGGCGCTATATCGCTGGTTATTTTATGAAAAACGAAATTTTAAGAATTTTCGTCACTGAATTTTATTGCAATAACTCCTAAATTAATTGATGTATGAAAATAAGTTATAGCTCGTTTTGTAGCTAAGACTATGGTAATTAATTTGTTCTTCGACTATTTTCCTGTAGCTCTTATCAATTTTCAACCAATTTAGTTTAAATTCATTTTTTTAGATTTTAAAAGGAATTTCGGTTTTGGACCGGCTATTGCGGGTAAACTGCTAGTTCTTCGAAAAAATTGACATAACATTTTTTGTAGAGAATTTAGCAAGGATTATTTTTGTCATTGACTACTTTCTCCTATCTCTTACCATATTCCTATAAAATGCGAAAAACCGCGAAGAGGGACCTTTTCGGGGGGGGCAGGGGGGGTTGCGGCAAGATTTTGATAGGCAACCCTAGTGCGATGTAATACCCTATTGGTAAGCTATCATTTATACCACATTTCGATCAAAAAACAGATACGTCATAAATTAAGCAGCGGGCTCTTGGACTATTATGGTAGGCACTAGGCTTATTAGAATAGAATAGAGATGACGCCATGTAGTATGTACATATATGAATATATACAACTAGATAGAGTCACACTAGTCAACAACTCATGTCACCTGCTGCCTGATGTAATGACCTAGTGAGTGATAGTATAGTATGCACAGTACAGCACATTGCACTCTCACTGTCTCATGGTGTGTGGTGAGTGGAGAGTAGAGAGAAGACGAGCGCGCCGCGAGGAGCCCGAGATTCTACTGGTAGTGTGTAGTATAGCATATAGGAGAGGAGAGGAGAGGTCCTCCCTACTACCTACTCCCTACTACCTATATATTACTATATTAGGTATTATCTCACTGTAGTTGATGTGATGTGATGATAGTGTAACTCCTGAATATACAAACACCACATGGATCATCTGACAATATACGTGAGGGATTGTCTTATCACTCTCCAGTCTATACTACACACTACACAAGTAGACTATCACTTTCATCCTCACCTCATACCTCACCTCACATTAGCAGTAGCCTTATACAGTATACACTCTACTACATTCTATGTGATGTGATAATATAATATGATAAGTGATGATGACTCGCATCACATAGTGTGTAGTGTATACTATGTAGGTGTAGTAGGTGGCTTACATTGTGTATTGTCCTCTCATCTCATCTTAATGTATTGTATGTAGAGGAACCCATCCCTGCCCAGCCCAGCCCAGCCCAGCCCATGTCATTACATTACAGCTGTACACCTAATACCTAATCATGTGGGTAGCTCACCTACCTACTGCTTACTGCCTATATAATATGTAGATATTGTGAGACGATACATGTACATAAGAGTGTCTTATTGGAAATACTAGATGGTTGTAGGCGCCATACTGCCACTGGCTCAACTCACTACTTGGAGCAGCTGAAGCCGTATTGAGTAATAACGCTGGGAATGTTACACTAATGTAATGACTTACTGTGGAGGAGGAACTATGCAGTAATCAATAAGACTGGATGACATAGGAGCACTGAGCAGTACTAGTACTAGTGCGATAAGTAATAAGCAGTAAGCAGGTAACATAACATAACATTGTATTAATACAATATATACTGTCGCTATACACTCAGTACAGTACATAGTATAGTATATAGTCACCTCACAATGGGTGATCAGTGATCAGGAAGTGCTTATATACAATATATATCATTAGGTATGTGGTACCAAATATTCCCCTTACACTGTACTGTGCACATCCTTGACTAGTTGGCTCCATCGCTATGAGGTCCATACTCCATATCCATATATGGTAAGGTAAGGTCCATATTAATTAAATATCTGCACAACACTCTAATGTGAGATAGTACCTACTACCTACTATACTATACTGTATACACCTGAGGCTGAGGTGTCAAGGTGAGTGTAATTCGGTATGAATATATTATTACAATGCTAATACTACATGGTGCTAGTGTACTATACTATGTAGGGTGTATACTGTATAGGTATGTACTAGTATATGATACTCGCACTACTCTCCTTGTTATCTACAATATGCAATATGGGGTAACAAGGGAAGGGAAGGGAATGGCATATAACTGAGGTAGTGGGTGTATAGGGAGGTGTATAGTGTAGTAAAGTACCTACATAATACTAAATATCACAATAAGGTGTGGTGTGACTAGGACTAGAGTAAAGCTGGAGCTGGTCACCTAACACTAGTCGGGTAGTGTATACTGTGTAGGGGTAGTGTGATACTGTGTGATATGATATGTTAGTATAGTCAGTAGTCAGTAGTGATAGCAGATAGTGGGTCGATATTCACTAGTGACTAGACTAGACTAACCAGCCAGACGCTTCTGTCCCTCTTCAACTTCTACACAGAGCGAGAGGTGAGAGGGATACACTCGCACACACACGCACACACACACATACAGTACAGAGTATAGAGTATAGGATAGTATTTAATTCACCAAGTTGCTTACTGCCCTACACTATACACTACACTATACTATACTATACTACACTATACAACTATACTCATTGCATTACTCGCGCCTAATCATTTGAGATTTGTCTTACTACACCTGCCACCTACTGCTGGATGACTCACAATTAGGGAATGCAATCCCGATCCCGCGGAATCTCGATCTCGCGAGATCTCGAGTCATTTTTCGAGATCAATCCCGAAGCATAATTTGACGAGACCTCGCTCGAGATCGACGGGATATTGGGCTCACGCTGGTGCCAACCAGTGTTGAATCAGAGAGGGCATTTTTAGCTGCTGGGTACATAGCGACTGGCATAAGATGCCGTTTATCAGACAGCCCCCTCAATACTCTTTGTTTTTTTAACAAGTTATTTCCAAAATCACTCCTAAAACTAAATTTTTTCCATTGTTCTTTTATTGTTTTCGTTGATGCTTTAATAAAGAATAAAGCTTTTTTTCTCTTTCAATCAATATTTTGTCTTAATTAACCTCATAATTACATTGTGCTTTTTGATGCTTTTTGGTCATCCGAAATTAACATTATTTTTTGAAAACTATACAGGATACATCAGGATCTCGAAAATGCCGGGATCTCGCGAGATTGTAATTTCTAACCTCACGAGATCTCGAATTTGCAATTTCGGGTCGAGATTGCATTCCCTACTCACAATACAATACAAGACAGTAGGGTGGGATACATAGCATAGCACAGCACAGCAACCTACTACACTATACATGAGTTAGTATGAGAGGAGAGGGCAGGACACTCCAGTGACCAGGTAGCAAGTAGCAGACAGGAAGAGAGCCTCATACCATACAGGTGTGTATGTGTGTGTGTGTGAGGTAACTCCTCTACTTCCTGCTATATACCTACCTATATATATCTAATATACCACATACCTACTAATATAATGTACACAACTTAACTTTAATGAAACAATTGTGATTTAATGGATTTTCACAATAACTATTGAAAATAACATAATGATAAATCGATGTTATTTTGTTTTAATTGATGTGATGTTATTCTTAAATTCCTTCTGCTATATTTAAAAGATTTTTTGTGAAATTTACTCCCCATACATTTTCTATGGAAATTCATGAGAATTTCTCCACATTAATTAGCGTCCTTTTGTACTTTATGTAAGTATGATGCTGTATAGTACAGTAGAAGTCCGATAATCCGGCAAGTTCGGGACCGGCTCGGTGCCGGATTACCGGAAATTCCGGTCTATCGGGCGGTGCCCCTTCTTTTTAGTGTAGGTACTTAATTTTTGTACTTTGTTTTTTAAATACATACATACATAAATAGTAATTGTACAATACAGTATGCAAATACAACCAAGTTTATTATACATTTCATATAATGTTTCAAAAAAGTCATGAATGTCTTTTTGTTTTCTTGACTTTTGGCGTTTAGTATAAAATTTATTTCTAATGATATGGAAATCAATAATTTCTGAAGCACTGTAGCTAGTACTAGCCTCAGCAAAAGAGATCCGGAGCGATGCCGGACTATCGGGCTTCCGGACTGTTGGATGCCGGACTAATGGACTTCTACTGTATAAAGATAGCTCAACCAAATAAAATCTACAGCATAAATATTGTATGAATTGGGTAAGTTTTTGAAAATAGTTACAAACTTTTTATATGATTATTTTTTTAAATCGTCCTAAATTTTTTTTTTCGAATTTTGAATTGTAATTAATTTTGAGATTCAACATTTTTTCATGGTGCGATGGTATCAGATAGCCCATAATTATTTCTGTATTTGTAATGTACCTACACTATTCACCTATTAAAAAAAAAACATATACGTATGTGTCTTAATAAATAATTGGTGTCTCTGTGACCAATAATGTCTAGCAATCCAGGGTTCGGCAAAAAAATACGAAATAAATTCATAACTTGAAAACTACAAAAAATCTCTGAACATACATGGGGGTTAAATCGCAAGGTATTGAGGTCCTCTATCATCCTGTATATAGTAGGTATTGAGGTCCTCTATCACCCTGTATATAGTAGGTATTGAGGTCCTCTATCTCTATCACCCTGCATATATGTAGTAGGTAGGTGAGGTGTGTGTAACTTACGTCTCGAGGTATTGGAAGAGACGATAGACGGGCCTCTTGTACAGCAGCAGGCCCTCCACTCGCTCCATGGCGGCCCCAGCCCCGGCCCCGGCCCCGTGCCGTCAGGGCGCCCCTCCCTGGTGCCTGCCTCCTGCCCCCCTTCCCCCCGCACGGCCGTACATCCCAAGCACTAGGCACTAAGCCTGACACTGACCTGCTCAGTGCTCATGTATAGTATTCTACTCCTATAGTTGACGTTGTGTAGATAATAGACTAGAGTATAGTATCTCTACCATGCACACTGCATTAGCACTAGGACTGGGACTAGGACTAGGAGTACCTACAATCTACATACACTATACACACGCACTATACATGATTACTCATTCAATTACCACCTAATTATATCGCTTCCCTAGTTAAAAAGTAGGACATCTTGAACACACTATGTTTTGAGATAAATAACATTTAAGTTTTTGGCAATAGATAATCATAAACCAAACTGTTATTACAATATATTTTTACTTCGTGTAATATTTTTCTGGTATAAAATTGGGTGTTTTATCAGATTTTAAAGAAAAAAATATTAAAAACTTTTTTTTATGCTTTAAATTTTAACATGTCCTTGTTTTGTACCAGGATTTCTCCTATTGTTTTCTATAGTGAAATCATACTTTTAATTAATTAAATTAATTAAAGCATAACTTTTGATATAGAAACAGTACATCTAATGATTTATAACCAAATGAGTCCATCTCAATTATGAAAATAATTGTTTTTATTTTTTTATTTTAAGATGTCTGAGTCTTGAACCAGCTCAGGTAGAGGATTTACTGTGTGGAACTATTTTCATACTACTGAAAAAGTATTGTAATTTTTTTATTTATGAAAATATCTGCTATTTTATTTCAGTTAACTAATCCGGAAGGCACTAGCTATGATTATAATATCTTAATTATAAACTATTGATTAAATTCCATGGGAATAAAATGTATTTCAGTGACGTCACTAAGACATTTTAACATGTCTGAGTTTTGAAGTGAGTTTGGTGAAGCATTTGGTTCAGAGTCATACTAGGATATTTTTTTCAATGCAGCAAAAAAACAGAATTTTGGAAATCCAAAAATTAGGAAAGATAGAGCTTTAAAAATGCTATCGAACCTCATATTTAACTCATTTTCACTTTTTTTAAGATGTCCTACTTTTGAATTGGGGGAGCGATATACTCTTACACCTTCTAATACTATACATCACACACTAGTATACGTATATCTCTACACACACATACACATACACTGGATAACAGTTAATTAAATTACGTACATATTATAATTAGACTTGTGGTGTGGTGTGGTGTGTATATAGTACATATATGAATACAAGCACACAGCACACTACACATGTCGGTATGTATTTTATTTTTTTATTTTATTAATCTTATAGAGTGGATACAGTTATTACATACAATATAAACAATCACAATATCACCTGCAAATAAACCAGTGAAGACTCAAATATTACTTAATTACAAATCCTGGGCAACACACAACATTTAAAAATCATATACAAAATTGTTTTTATTGTTTTGAAACATTTGGACAAGGGGTTTTATTCAACCTACCTACTAATTAGTCATTACTACCTATTAGTATTAAGCACTACTTCTACTTGACATCTTCAAGTTAATATTATTTGTGAAGTTATAGAGGAATGTTGATGTATGGACTGTATGGAGTGGAGATAATATGAAATTATTATAATGAACTATTTATTTCCCTGTTGAGTAATACTATCACTGAGGAAGATATCTAGACTAGTACCTATATATAGTTGTATGATATGACAACATTATAGAGGAAATGCATCCACTGTATGGTGTGCCCAGTGGTGATATGATAGTGTAATCCTAATCAATGTATTATTACAGCCTCCTAGTGTCCTATATAGATATATAGGTAGTATAAGGAGAGAGTGTGCATCACATCACATGACATCAGTCATCGGATGAAGCATCGTGGGAGATGCAGATGATACACAATGTATTGTATTACTACATATATACGAGTATATACACTATACAGTATACAGTAGGCAGTAGGCAGAGTAAGTAAGGTAATGAAAGGAGCAAGTGGAGTGGAGTGGTGGTGTATAGTATAGTGTAATGTATAGTCTGGTGCTGGTCTAGTGATATGCTGGGTGTCTACTGCCTGTATAATATAATAGTGTGATGTGATGTGATGACCTATAGTCCTAGTCCTAGTCTCTAGCCTCTAGTATTATCCCCAATTGACTAAATGCACTGCACTGCACTCACAGTGTGGTATGTATATATATGCACGGGGTCAACATACCGCACACTATACTATACTATATGTACACTACACTACACACACGTGGTGTATACTATATGCTATACTCTGTATACACCACACCACACCACACAGGTGATTAGTGATTAACATTACAGTATGGAAGCTATCCATAACACACATATTGTATGTATAAGGTAGTTGGATATCAAGTATGATTCATTAGGTATTGTATTATATTATATGTAATTCCTATTGTCTACTGTAATGTAATGTATACACCACACTATACACTATATACTAGAGTCTCCTATAAGACAATGTACTAACCATCAGCACCATAACATAATAAGGCTCACTATACCTCACCAGCACACATCACACACCACACATGGCGTTAGGGAGCAAGGAACATGTGTGCAGTGTGCCTCAACAAAATACAACTAATCGTTTTAAAATTGAAATTGAGTAGATGTCACTATCAGGATAGAGGATGGTGGATGGTGAGACACTAGCACCATGGAGTAGCAGTAGGTATATGGAGAGTGACAGTATGGCAGTATGAAGGATAGGATAGGATAGGAATAACTGAGTAGAGTTCTATTTCAAGAGTGGCGACTCACCCACTACTCATTATTACTTTATAACATCACTTCACACATCACACATATACCATACACCTCCCTACCTACTGCACTATATTACTCTATATAGCCACAATACTATACCTAAACAATATACTATATATGTCACAACATAACACAACAGTTACCTAGTAACATAGTACAGTATAGTGTAGCACCTACCCACAGTAGGGAGGGGGAGGGACACTAGTGTGTGACACGGGGTTGTAAATAAAACCTCATTTCCATAATGATCCACGTGACAATACATTCAATATTCCTATGCTTATTATACCACGCAACTCTATATACACACACACACACACACTCTATACACTCGCAGGGCTGTTAATAAACTACCTACGGCTAATAATCACATTACATTACATTAGAGAATAGAGTACTCACTAGTCAGTACAAATATCATTACCACCTCATAGGCTCATACACTATGCCACGCATTACACCATACAGTACACACTACACGTCCACACTAACTAACTTACATACTGTTATACTCCTACAGTGCAGTGGCATCTCATCATATCAGTACAAGTGGAGGGAGGCACCCTGGCACTGGCACCGTGCTACTGCTATACTACTGGCAGTGGTACCAGGTACATACTATCATATTTTAGGTCGGTAGGAGAGACTACCTCCCGTCGGCACCGAGTCCCTTGCGGGCTATGCACAGTGCACATTGCAGACACTTCACTATCCTTACACGAACTCCTCGCTTTGCCCATGACGGCTCACTGCTCCCTGCTCACACAGTCACACACACTATGATTCTACCCTAATGCATTCCTTCTTTTGCTAATCACTATATTGTTCTTCCTATACAACTCTACACTACACTATGTACTCTTACATCTCCACTGCACTGGGCTCTGATTCTCCCATCTTCAGCCATGTCCCCGTCTCCCTACTCACTAGTCACTAGCATGCATCAGTATTATAATAACAATACAGTGGTGTTACAGTGGAGATAAGAGTGCAGTGTGGTGCACAATGTAATTAGATGAATAAACACACAATATTACAGACATGACGGCACTATACGAGTATAATATAACACTGTATGTGATATGATATGTGATATGTATTATATTAGATTGTACTATACAGGACGCGGCGCCGCGACGCTGGGGACGCTCCCAACGAGAGTGAACTCCAACTCCACACTGACACTGCTACTACTACTGCCACTGAACTAACTGAAACGTGTTGTATGGTTGATACTTTATATTGATATACTAGAGCTAGACTATGGAGTATGGAATAAGGATGGACTACCATCTACCATTCCATACAGTATATAGTCAGTATGGTTTACTGTACAGTGTACAGAGTATATAGCTGTATATGTAGAGATACAATAAGGCGGGGGCGGGGGAAGTTAGTTGTGATGCGTCGCGCATTATTATTAGGTATATTATATACTAACTGTATTGCCCGGCGTTGCCCGGGTAATACAGCTAGTATGTTAAAAAAAAAAACAAAAAGAAACCGTGAAACCATCTAACCAAATATCGAAAAACTCAAATTTTACTGCGAACTGTATTTGAGTAGCAAAAGTTTTAACGACAAAAAATTAAATTAATTCAACGCCATCTATGTTGGAGTAGCAAAAGTTATTTCAAATCTGTTGGTAACTAAAAACAACTCAACGTCTCTAGTAGCGCCGCGTCGCCAAGAAGTACCTACCTACATACTACATACATATGTCGTACGAATATGTGGACGTATACGCAATACATGTTTTTCAACCCTTAGACTAAATTTTTGGTAAAACTATGAAAGAATTATTTCATTATTTTTAAATTACTATGTAAATGTATGATTACAGCATTATATCTTAATTTATTACTGAGATATGGTACTGTAAAAAAAAAACCACCCTCATCCCTTTAATTTTATAAACTGTTTTTTTTTTTTGGGACAGAATAACATATTTTGACCTTTTCTAAGGAAACCATTTTCTGGAAGTTTCCATAAAAATTTTTTATAGCTTATTAAGGGACATTTAAAAATCATCCCTTTTCTTTAAGCCCACTTTCATCCCTTTTTTTTTAATTTTCGAAAAAACGGCCAAACAGCCTATTACTAATTTCGATAGGAGAATCTATGTACCAAATCTCAAGTTCGTACAATGTCTGGTTTCCGAGATATTCGCATACTCTGAAAAACTTTCAACCCTATTTTTCACCCCCTTTGCGGAATTTCCAAAAATCGCTTCTTAGTGGAAGCTTTTGTATTAAAACCTATCTATCTTCAAAATTTCACTTCTCTAGGATTAGCCAATTCGGCTCTGCGTTGATGAGTGAGTATGTCAGTCAGTCAGTCAATTATAGAAGAGATTATATTATATACCTAACATTTCATACTGCAACATTAACACACAATATACCTTATTTCACAATAAATACTATTTGATTCATAACATAACTATACCATACTATATACTATACTACTCAATCCAACCAATATAGTAGCCATGTTATATGTATTACCCATTACCCATGAATATTGTTTCTTTACGAAATATATTCAAAAAAGACAGCGCCAATTTTTTAAAGAAGAAGTGTGTGAAGTGATGAACCTGGTTCTATTATTATACATTACAGTGGTTATGTTTCAGAGGTAATTAATAATTATTATCATAAGACATAAGCGTGTAGCAGCAGACCAGGTACCTGCCAGTGCCTAGAGCCTACATAACACGTAGTGGTGAAAATATTGTTTAGTTTTCTTCAAATAAAATAACTACCTACTTACAGATACAGAATATACAGGGTGTCCCGTAAATCAACGTCATCCCGTGGAGGGGTGATAGACCAGCTCATAACCTACCAGAAAATCGAAATTTGACCTTAGCAAAAATCGCTCATTCTCGAGATATCGGCACTTTTTAGTTTTTCGTGAAATTCGACACCTTCGATCAGTTTTTCGATCGCCATGGTCACAAAATTCAATATTATGGGATTGAAATTTTTGATTCGTAATTCTGAATAATTCAGCTTTTTGATTTCAGTCCAAAATAAAACCTATTAATTCACAATTTTGAAAAAAAGAACATCGTTTCCGCTTCTCGAGTTTTTTGTTTTTTATTAGCAAATTTCGGCTCCTTTACACTGTAAAAATTTAGTATGACATTAATCTGGCAAATTATATTAAAAACTTCCTCATTTAGTGTAGTTTTTAAAAAGGTACGAAAATGGATATAGTTTCCTTTACAAAAAGAGATATTCCTGTTTTACTTCAAAAGGACCTCATTATAAAAAAAATCAGATGCAGGTTTATAGCTTCCTTATGTCCAATATTTGGACACGTGATAGAGAATGAAAAAATATGAAAAAAAGTTTTAAGAAAGCATGTCGAAAAATCAACTGTTTTGGAGTTATGGTCTTTTGAAAATTGAGGGGTATGAAAATTTCTCATTTGGGTTTTTTGACTATAACTTATAAACCACCAACTCGATTTTGACAAAATAAAATAAAAATCATTGTAAATAATGTAGGCTGACAATAAAGTTCCTAATTTGCGGCCTTTTTTTCAAAATTTCGTGAAAATTCTGTTAAGAAACATGTATTTTTGTGAAATAATGATATTATTTTACAGAATTTTCACTAGATTCTAATGAAAAGGCCACAAATTAAGATCTTTATCGAAAGCCTATTTTATTGACTACAATTTTTAGTTTATTTTGTCAAAATCGAGTTGGTGGTTCATGAGTTATAGTCAAAAAACCCAAATGAGAAATTTTCGTACTCCTCAATTTTCAAAAGACCATAACTCCAAAACAGTTGATTTTTCGACATACATTTGTTAAACTTTTTTTCATATTTTTTCATCCTCTATCACTTGTCCAAATATTGGACATAAGAAAGCTATAACCCTGCATTTGATTTTTTTTATAATGAGGTCCTTTTGAAGTAAAACAGGAATATCTTTTTTTGTAAAGGGAACTATATCCATTTTTGTACCTTTATAAAAACTGAACTAAATGAGGAAGTTTTTAATATAATTTGCCAGCTTAATGTCATAAATAATTTTTACAGTGTAAAGGAGCCGAAATTTGCTAATAAAAAACAAAAAACTCGAGAAGCGGAAACGATGTTCTTTTTTTCAAAATTGTGAATTAATAGGTTTTATTTTGGATTGAAATCAAATAGCTGAATTATTCAGGATTACGAATCAAAAATTTTAATCCCATAATATTGAATTTTGTGACCATGGCGATCGAAAAACTGATCAAAGGTGTCAAATTTCACGAAAAACAAAAAAGTGCCGATATCTCGAGAATGAGCGATTTTTACTGAGGTCAAATTTCAATTTTCTGGTAGGTTATGAGCTGGTCTATCTCCCCTCTACGGGATGACGTTGATTTACGGGACACCCTGTATAAAAGAAGAAGACGCATAATTATCGCCGCAGGCTAATTTTTTTTAAATAATGTATTTTCATAATAATTTTAGAAATTTCGCTAGAAATTGCCGCGCCCTTCGATCCTGCAATTTCTCAGTATTCAAACGGGATGAATGACGCTTGGACAGGGACACTGGGGCACAGACCTCAAAACTGGGACATGTAACGGTGGCTCCGACAGTTCATCCCCTTGTCTAGTAAACTAACCATTTTGGGTAATCTTCCACTAGGGCGAGCTGTGAGCAAGTGAGTAAAATTAAATATTTTTTGTGTTCACTGGGGCGAGGTGACGGTACAAAATCAAGTAGGCAGATTTGAATATTTTAATTAAGAGTATGCATACCGACATTTCCAAAATTTATAAAAATGGGAGACCTTATATCTCGACAACCGTTACTAAATATGCTTTGGAACAAAATAGGGTAGATGCATTGAACATTTATCTAGAGAATAACCCTAAAAGATTTTTTATATCTTGTATAGATTTCTCATAAAAAAATTGATAAACACCTCTGACCTTTTTTCTGAAAGACGGAAACTCGTTTCCCGAAAGTCACGGAGTAAATTAATTTTTGTACTGATAATATGCATTAGAATCTAGGGAATAACCGTAAAAGTTTTTGATGGACGCAAAATTAACCCAAAAAAATGGAAAAAACTGTGGGAAATGACTGCGACGTCATTCCTGGTGCCAAGCTCTTAAATTAGCATTACACAAGTGTAAACACTTTTTACGAGAGGTACAACGGGTTGACTGTAAGATATTGCTTTTGCAATAAGTCCGCCTTTTGGCACACTGCATTGTCTTGTTTTTGTTACTATACATATTTACTGACCAATAAAGATTTATTTATTTATTATTACAACGTTTTTTGATTTAAATTAAAATATTGTGTGTTTAATATTGTAAACATGTGATATTTCTTTATTACATAAAATTAAAATCACTAAGGCGAGCTGATGATCAAAACTGAGTAAATTTGAATATTTTTTGTAAACGTTCACTAGGGCGAACTGATTATTAAATTTAGGAAAAAAAATATTGTGCATAATGTATGGAGGCAAATTGAAGATATCTGAGGGGACAAACTGTGGGTGCACCGCCCCTGTACCAGCTCTATCATAACATATTACTATGTAACACTAACAATATAACAATGACATTTTCCTCCCACCAACCTCCAAATTGACTGGGACATACACACTACACAGCCTGGGAAACTTTTTGTTTATCTTTTTCTTATTATGCATTATTTATTGTTTATTGATAGGCACTGGGCACTGGGCACAGAGCACAGAAACAGTAAGTGTGAGTGCTTTAGAGAGAAATAATATTCCTTATCTCCTGAATACAGACACATGTACACTGTACAGTCTACACTACTTACATCAGAGGATATGAAGAAGAAGAACATGATGACCCGTCAACAATTTGGTTATTTTGTACAAATTTTTTGGACTTGATTCATGACTTGACTTCAAAAGACTTAGATAGACAAAGTAAAAACATACATAAAATAATAACTTGGCATGTACCTAGGTAATAAATTGATTTGTTTTTTTAAACGATCTGGGCTTGCATAGACAAACCCAAATACTTTCCCGCACACCTTGCACTAGGCTAAAAGCCTGTATCGCAAAGTGTGGAATACATCGCCAGCGCCGGGTTTTAACCTGGCACCTCCCGCATGAGAGACTGCCGCCTTAAACTAATTGTGTCAACCATGTACTCATGTGTTGTTCACTTGGGTGAAGGACTCATTGCAAGACTTGAGACTGGCCTTGTGTGGTGGTTGGGGATGGGGATGGTCTTATAGACTAGTAAACTAGAGCCATACCCTGGGAATACTGCCTGCCCTGAGCTGCCTGAGCACATCACTGCATGTCGCACTCAATTTTACTACTTTGAATCCCAAAATCTCTCGGAATATTAACCCTTTCCCCTTAAAAAGTCACATCTTTCTTTAAGCAGTAATCAACAGCAACCTAATTAGTATATTTTTTCTATGAAACCATTAGAAGAAGATTTTCTCACAAGTTGTGAGGTTGTTAAACTCGCCAAAGAATTCATGTGTACTTGTCCTCCATCACATCTACACAAGATGCAACATACTTGTAATGCTAATTAAATAACTTTAATCTAGGGATTCTTAACATCAGATGGGATGGAGAGATTCTGGGTTAGTTGAAAGAGATCTGCACAGAGACAAGCTCGCCCTAGTGAGCATTACTTATTATTATTATTGCAACTGTGTATTATCTTGTTCAATTGTAAAGAAATAAACAGATTATGTAGTCTATACAATGGAACACAGACGGACAGTGTCGGATCCAGGATTCATTTGGGGGGGGGGGGGGGGGCTGGAGGTCGTCAAACATGGTGTTATTAAATATGTGAATAGCGCCCCAGGCGACTTTTTCTGAGACTGAGTGAACAGGGTCATGATACCAATCGTTTTGATTTATTTTCTTAAAATAAGAAATGCATCAAAAAATAGTGCCGCAGGCAAATTTCATTTTGAAAATGTGTGAAATAATAAACCTGCTTGCCTTTCTATAGCAGGCCTGGGCAAACTTTTTGGATGAAGGGTTATTTGAAATTATAAATAAGCGACGGTCCGCAAGTAAAATACAATTCTAGATTATCTATCAGGGTTGGAATAATGGAACGTGCTCGACTGTTAATCCAGTGGGCGCGGGTTCAATCCCTGACCTACTCCGCTTCACAACACAAGCATTTAAGCTTTCTGTGAAGTGTGCAAAGATGTATTTGGGTTTATTTCAATAAACCCAGATTCATTTTATTTAAGAAAAAAAAAGACATTTGGAATGCAGGGAGCTCTGTGTATTACTGAGATTTAGATTACTTTTCGGGGGTTGGCTTTCTGTGCATTAGGTACACAAAGATGTACCAGGATAGTAATAACGTAATTATGACATGATGCCATTGCAAGGAAAGGCTGCTTTGCTGTGGGATAGTGGGCCATGGGCCGGGAGCTCACCCGAAGTAAACTCAATTCAAAACATTTGAAAGGACTATCATCCACTCAGTTCACAGTTGAGAAAGTCTTCGGGATATGTAAAATAATGCTAAGTGAAGGTTCCTACACATCGTAATATTAATAATATCGATATCTTGTCGTGAGTTTACTAAATATAATGACACATAGTGTGGAATAGATGTTTATAGGCGATGGGACTCAGCCTCCTCCCATGACAGTGACAAGCGTAAGATAACATTGTAAAGTAATGAATTAATACTCACGTTATAGTAACACTCTTCTAAAACACTTTCCTAGTATAATCCGAATTTAGTGCCAAATATAACACAACGCTCTCTAAATACTTCACAACGATCGATTATTAAGTTAAATGCACAACGCACACTTCACACTCACCAACCCGCGACCATTTTACCATAAACAAGAAAAAAACACAAAACCAGTGTGACCAATGACCATTTTTTAATCTGTATTGCCAACCTCATCAACCTCAGTGTTGCCAACTTAGCGACTTTGTCGCCAGATCTAGCGACATTTGGACATGGAAAACGACTTTTAATTTTCATTTAGCGACAAAATATTCTAGCGACTTTTCTAGCGCCTTTTAGGTTCATGGCGCTTTTCGGTTTCGCTTGTAGTATTTTAATAGAAATGTCACTGTTACTATAGCAAAATTTGCAGATACAAATTAATCAAAGCTAGATCAACTCTGTCTTCCGAAAGACGGAAGTTTTTGGAAGAAAGCATAGGATTTATAATGTCATTTTGTGGTATTAACCTAGTAATCACCTAAATATTTTGTTTGTTTGTTTTTCTCCCCCCCCCCCCCCCCCCCGTCGAATCAGCATTCTTGTAAAACTTATAATGAAAAACGAATTTGGCGACATCTGGCGACTTTTGAACCTCCCCTTAGCGACATTTGGTTTTGTCGGGTTGGCAACACTGATCAACCTATTGTCGATGTGTGGTTCCATTTTTAGGAAGCGTTAGGAAGCTTAGATCTTAAGCTCCAAGGGCAAAAAGGAATCTTATGTAATGAAATACGAAAAAGCTTGGGAAAAGCTCGCAGTCACATCTTATTACTCTAGTTGCGATTGAAAACCTACACAAGTCTCATGTCGGCTTTATAAATCTTTTTCTGATTCTCTAACCATCAATAACCATAGATGTCGTCTCCTCGCGTCAAGGGCATGTCTAGTATCACAGCGATTATTTAAGCGTCAAAGATGGCGGCGATGGACGTTGGTAGACGTCCAAGTAGACGTCGTTGTATGCACGACACTAGTGCCACCTATCGTCTTTTAATAGTACTTGAAAATGATATTATACCTACTGCTTTTTGACGTTTGCCTTTGATCTCTTTAGAGAGTATCGAGTTGACTGTAAGATAATTATTGGTTTTGCAATAAGTCCGCCTTTTGGCACACTATAATTGTCTTGTTTTTGTAACTATGTATATTTTCTCTGGCCAATAAAGATTTATTTATATTATTATGTGTTCTGTCAGTTCTGTACATTTGATTGTGCGCGTTCTGGTACAGTGTTTTCAACTTATTTTATAAACTCGGTTTTAAGACATTTTTGGTAAGTTTTTTCTTACTACATTATTTTACTCATGTTCACTATAAAGCTATAATAACATTATCTCTGTAAATTTGTGAAACACAGTTTTCTCGGAGGCAGCGCGTGTTGTATTTTTCTCGCACATGCAATTTGTTTCTATTGCCATTAATACCTATTACATAGATGTATGAATACAGGGTAGAAAATTCGAGGATTAATACAAAAAAAAACTCTAAATTCACAAACATCCTTGTTGTAAACGCTTTGCTTTTTGCGTCGATCCATCTGTATGTAAAAGTAAACGATTCAGGTGTTTCTATTTCAGATACAAAATGAACAACGAATTAGCCTTTGTTGAAGTGATGCAGAGGAGGCTTTTAGATTTCTCCATGCATGGTGATGGTGAAGAATACTTGTGGGGATATGTTGAAGAACATGGCTATCCCGAGCTATTAAATGAACTAAAAACAATGGGTTACAGCTATTTGATTAGAAGAAGTGAACAGTAAGTCCTTAGTAGGTTATTAATATTTCATTTGTAAATGGCAATAAACCTCTAACAATTTATATAAAACGATTAGTGTTAAATGTATTTTTGAGATGGAGATTGTCGGCTGTCTGGTACATCTAATAAGTATAATATTTTGTCACATGATCGATATTGTGAAGCAGTGCGTTCAGAGTGTGCTATTTTTACAGAAGGAAATAATGCTGTTACGTTTTCATTCCAATCATCAAACTGTGCCAATGCTAAGCATTCATTCAACTCAGCCGATATGCAATTTATTGGATCACCATTTGTCCCAGTAAAGAGAATTACTCTACAATGCATTCTAGGACCAAATCATAGACGACCCAAGGAGGAAAGCGAGGTACGTAAATACATTTCCTCAAAACTAAAAAATTATAGAAGATGTACAAATGTGGAATTTCTCCGTGGTGTCCTGTAAAAGACAGGTGTTGGCTTGATCTCCGCAATACATTTTACATCTTATCCAGCAATGCGGCTTCCAACCTATTCTGAGTATCTTATTTTTACAGGCGCAAAGGTGTGGTTTTATGCTTTAAACACACAGTATTTGCTGGTTACCCCTTTATAGTACAATAATTAGTATTAGTAAATTTGGAATATGAAAATACTAAACTTATGGGATTCTGCACTCAGCAGAGATTGATGGCTCCAGATCAGACTAGTAAGGAGCGTAGTAATTAGTGTAAATATGTTATATAATGAGACCAAATCTTTACATGTTGCTGCTAGTTATTATATTATTTTATTCCCAGTTCATAGGGAAATTGAGTAAATCGTTTTGTAATAACTTCTTTTGCCTTAATTATCATTAAACTTCCTATTTGGCATAGAATTCATGCAAATGTAGTATTAATAGGACATGTAAACTAACTGAAAACTAAAAATGGTATATAAATTGGTGCCAGGTTCAAACCCCGGCGCTGGCGATGTATTCCACATTTTGCGATACAGGCTTTTAGCCAAGTGCAAGGTGTGCAGGGAAGTATTTGGGTTTGTGTATGCAAGCCCAGATCCTTTTTAAAAATATATATATACAATACAAAAATGTGTCACTCGTTCTTTTTTGAAAATGTGTGATTTACTGCAATTTGGCAGTGTAATAGTCTTTGAGACAGTAGATTTAAATTTTTTGTTATTTTTTAGACAGGTGATCATCCAACACCACAGAAAAAACGAATGCATATCACAAACACTAAGAAAATGGGTTGTCCTGCTACTATTCTAGTGAAAATAATTGAAATTTACAACCAATTTGTTGTTGATGAAAATTCACCATAGGATGAAAAACAACAGGTAAGGAAAAAATTATCTATGTATCTATACCTTCACGCCGTGTCCCTTGCAGGGTAGCCAAAGAGGACACAGCGCCAGATTACCCTATCCTTACACACACTTCTAGCCTCCGTCACATTCATACACTACACACAGTCATACACGCTCAACTCTTCTTTTGCTCAAGACATGCTTGAGGATCTGGTCGACATGATTGGACCAGGTCAGTCTCGGGCGACCGCGCTTCCTCACACCTCTTCTCTCACCCAAATATATCTTTTTGGTCAATACTTCATCATTAATTCTCTCAACATGCCCAAACCATCTTAGTTAGGTTTTCATTCATGTCACAACACCCATTTTACAGGATCTTTACGGGGGGAGGGGGGGGGGGGGGGGGTTGCGGCAAGATTTTGATAGGCAACTCTAGTGCGATGTATGACCCTATTGGTAAATTATCATTTAAACCACATTTCGATCAAAAAAAAGATACGTCATATATTTTTAGCAGCTCGCTCTTGGACTATTAAGTAATTTTTTATTACATACATGACAAGATAATATGCATTTACAATAATAAGTGCAGAAAAATGTAAGGTGCCCTTGGGGCGATCTCATCTCTAAACGGCGCCAATAAGTGGTCCAATTATTATTATTAAGTAACATTTACTAGGGCGAATATTGCAGTACTAAAATGTTTTCGTATTTTTTTAGGTCTTAAGGTCGTTAAGACTTGAACTTCAAAGCGATTCACCACCAAAAGGCCAAGTGCGTTATTATCTGAAGATGATGGGGAACCATAATCATTCACTCACTGTTGCTGAAATGAATGAACGAATGGATCCTAGATTAGTAGAAGAAACCTACAAATTGGTAAATAGTGGGGTGGCATCTACCAGGGACATAGAAATATATCTGCGTAGATTCGCCGAAACTCTTACGGAGGATAAACCCAATCTATATAACAGAGCTTTCTTTCCGTCTAAGGAAATAGTGTACGGGCACATCTACAGAGCACTTGCTAAATCAAGAGAGTCCAAGTTTGACCAAGAGGTTCTTGGACAAGCAATTGAGAAGTGGAGGAGGAGTTCCCCAGAGGATAGTTTTTTCTACAGACCGCACACTGAAGAAGGGCCACTGTTGTTTTGCCACACAACAAGTTGGCAAAAGTATATGTTGCAGAGATATGGGACCATGTGCCTGCTTGATGCAACATATTTCCTGTGCGTGAAGACAAATGTGGGTTACTCGGTAGTAAGCACTTTCATAGTTCAGGCCGAAACGAAGAGTGCCATTGCTGAAGGGCTGTGCGTCATTAAGAGTTGGTGTCCTAACTGGTCTCCTGAATACTTCATGACGGACTTCAGCGAAGCAGAAATTGGCGCATTGGAGCACATTTTTCCTCAGTGCACAGTCTATCTCTGTTTATTCCACCGAGAACAGGCCTGGCAGAGATGGCTGAAAAAATCTGACAATGTGAATCTCGGAGATACTCAAGTGATCCTATCAAGCTGGAGAACTATTGCAGATGCAGCCACAGAAGAAAAGTTTCAACAAGAAGTTGAAAAATTCAATTCTTTTCCCGAATCTGCTACGAAAGCCAAAACTTATTTCATGACGCAATGGTTCCCTCATGCCCACCGATGGGTGTCATGTTTCAGTACCAGGGACTTCCTCACCATTATACGCACAAATAATGGTGTGGAAGCACAAAACAAATTGCTTAAATATAATTATGTACTTGCAACATAGTGTTGATACAAGTCTGTCAGGAATGTGGCGATCATTGTTGATTTTTTTTTGCCGGACATGTTATCGAAATATACAAAAAAAAATTGTATCGTGAAACTTTATAATACTCAGATACCGGTTTATTTACACAACAGGCCAAATAAATTTATAACACACATTATGAATCGAATAACTTCAGCTGAGAGTGATGTTGATGTGAGTCATATCACTGAAATTGCTGATGGCATTTTCATCGTTCAAAGTTCAGATCCCAAACAACATTATTCTGTAAATTTTGATTTTGGTACTTGTTCATGCAGGGTTTTTGACACAACAAGGTTGCCCTGTAATCATTTTTGTGCAATAATTAGTCATTTTCAGTTAATTAACATTAACAGTCCGTTTTTTACTCTAGATCCAAAATTTACATCATTAGTCACTAAGCCACAATTTTTTTATTTTTTTTTCCCAACCCAGCCATCTACATCTGCTTCTGATCTGCAAACCCCACCATCTAACTTGGAATCCAAGTTGTTGCATAAAAAGCGTAACCTCAGGGAGTGTTTGAAATATATATCAGATATTTCATACATATGCGATAATGAAGAGTATATAGATTCTGTTTTAGAAAATGCTCAGGCAGTGTGTGTTAAAATGACACAGAAGTTGCCTTCATCTAATGGCCTTCCGGTTTTACCAGAGATAATAACCAAGAAGTTATCCACAAACACAAATTATAAATCATTGCCTCCTAGAAAGAAGCACAAAAGTAATTGAGATGATAATTTTATTTGTATTATTGATGATGTGTTGCATGTATACATTTCTCTACATGAGGTGTTATATACATGTTATGTAAACATCGCTTATTTAATTGATATTGAACTGATTCCACGGATCTCTAGAGATTTTACTATAATTTATTTGTATTATTGATAATGTGTTGCGTGTATAAATTTCTCTATATGAGGTGTTATATACATGTTATGTAAACATTGCTTATTTAATTGATATTAAACTCCATAATTATTATTTTGTGTTGGTAACTGTGAGTTACTATATTCTTGTTTCAATTTAATAAATTCATTTATGTAAATGTAATTGTTTTCATTTCGCCCAGTATTCTATTTGTATTATTTATTACCTATACTGAACATGGTCGGTGGAAATTTATAAACTACATATTAAAGTTATATTTTATAGATTACATTTTAAAGATGATTAGAAGGAAATGGTAAATAGTTATAAATAGTTCGTAATGTATACACATAAATATTATATGTTTCAATGTAGCTTAGTATGAGAAAGATAATCTTCTTCCTTCTTGATGACCTAGAATGGTGAACGTATGTTGTCAATCTGTATTAGAAGATGTAACATGCGAGGCCCTTCTTGAGCCAAACGCATACATGTACTAATCCAGAACGTGATTCTCTTGTAAGTATTATATTACTACCTTTATGTGAAAGTTGGGCAGTGGTAGACATTTAAAGAGAAAAAAAAATATATTTAAAACAACTTTTAAAATACCATGCTTATGTACTCTAAAAAGAATAAAATAATAAAAAAAAGCGTGGGGGCTTCTTATGGGGAAGAATGATATTATACAGAGAGCATATATTTGACCTTATTTTGCAGAAGAATGAGCAATTAAGGGAATACAGGAAGCCCCCACGCTTTTTTTTTATTATTTTATTCTTTTTAGAGCACATAAGCGTATTATTTTATAAGTTTTTTAAATATTTTTTTTATTTCATCATTTTTAGTTTTAGGCATTCGTTACAGTCATATGAATATGGCTTAAGCAAGAGAGCTGAGAGCTCGGCAACATCGTCAAAATACAAACGGAAACCTCGAGAAAAACGAAGAAAAGATATAATATGTATATTTTTCAATGTACTCGTAGGTACTTTTAATTCCCCAATTCCCACGTACAGTATAGTTGGCTATTTAGCTTTAATTGCTTAGATGATATTGTATTTCCGTCGTCGTTTCCCGATGGCTTGTGCTGGACAAAACATGACTTGAGATCTGGGTTTCTTTTCCAACGCCCTTTCATACGATACCAAACACGGCGCTATGCGGTGACTGGATCTTCTGGACCCCTCGGTGTCTCCCGATGGATTGAGCTGCACAAAATATGACTTGAGATCTGGATTTTTTTTCCAACGCCCTTTCATTTAAGTTGCAGATGAGTGGAGGGCCTTAAATAGGTATACAAATTAACAAATCAATAACCACTACCTGATATTCTTTTTTACAACCTACCTATTTTTATTCACACGAAATATAATTAATGAGGATTATTAAATTAGTTAATCGCTAATAAATAATTTAGAAAAATTAGATTTACCGGAAAATTTATACATAAAAAAGCAAAAATCGGTAATTGTTAATACTTGCAATATTGTAAGAATATTTCTAAATACTGATATTTCAGGCACAATGCTTGTATTTTAGGCCCCGCGCATCTGAGCCTAATCCTGTGATATCCGTGATATCTGGATAGGTGAATTTTTCCCAGTATTAGGCTGATGAGTTTATATGTGAATCATGAATGATAATAATATGTAGACTCTTCTGGCTGATAATACTGAGAAGTGTGTTGGCAAAGTCATGCCTCCGCGTAAAAAAAAACTAAATATCTGAAAAGAAAATAAACAAAAAAATTGATAATGATTAAGTATAATGACGAGTCTGTTAAAAGGTATTAAAAATAGTTAATTTCAAGCCAGAAAAAATATTTAACTACCAACTTACCTAGTGCAGATATAAAATAATATAATATATTATTATCACGACATTAAAACTAAATCTTAATAATTATTTGCAAATTTTAGTAGCAGAGATAACACCGCTGTTCCTCTACATAAAAAACTAGGTATAAACCTATGACTGTACATAACAATCTACATATAGAAATCTTCTAAAAAAGGGTGCCTTCCCACGACAAGTGAATCCGGATTCGTACGCGAATCTGGATTAATCCCTTCCGGATGGATGATTTCGTGCACGGGGTATGGGGAAATAGTTCCCTATTTTTATAATAATATAATAATTCATTGTATTAATATTTTTAACTTTTTAACTTTAACGTTGTAAATTTTGAAAATATCTTGAGTCCGTTGAAGCAATAAATAAATAAATATATAATATAATAAATAGATAATAATAATTATCTCTGTCATACTGTTGAATATATACTAATTCTGTTTTTGTGTTTAAAAATTAGATCGATCAGGTACGAGAATAAATTATTGTCTTTACACCAATATTAATTGTAATTTAGTAAAAAAAAAAATGAAAGCATTGCCTGCGGCATTAATTAAACTTGTTTGTGGGTGATATTTTTTAAAGTTTGTCACACGGAGTTTTTGTATCTTGTATCACGCGTTATTTTTCAACACCGGTTTTTCTCAAATTAGCTGCTAATCTCTCTCAGTCCCGTTATGGGCCCGCTACACGCTCGCGAGTCACCACGACCTTTTGGTGTTCATGAGTAAAAAGGCGTCAACGGTCGGTTACGTACATGTCAAGACAAACGATCCATCCGCACCCCTTTTTACTCATGAACACCAAAAGGTCGCGGTGACTCGCGAGCGTGTAGCGGGCGCATTATGTGTCGGGGTGTACATTATATTTATTTTGTACGGGAAAAAATGTCTGCCATAACTGGAAATTAGAGAACCCATTAAATAATTTATTTATTTATTTTTAATATTATTAATGTCGATATTATCAGAATAAAAGAATACCGGCCCAGTAACAGTGCAAAAATTGTGCTTTTTCAGGTCCGTGGTATTAGAAAAATATAATGATTGGTACCTTAAACTTTTTTTCATTTTAAATAAAATTATAATTTCTTTATCATTCGTGTGTTATTTAGACTAATAGATTAGGTACATAATTTTTGAAGGGAGACATTTGAAAGATTGGCATCATACTGATAAAATGCACCACATGGACTTATAATTCGATGTAACAAAATTCCAGAAAAATTAATTCAATAAATAATAAGAAAATATAATGTTCCCCACTCTATGGCAACTGGGGAATCTAAATTTATACATTATTTATTTTGATTTTTATTTTTTGAATCATGCGGGTATCTGCATCTCTTTCACTCTCGTTGTATATTGTAACAGTACGAAACCCATAAGCATATTGCTCAAAATAAATAAACCCCACAAAAGCCGTACAAAAGCCACACAGGATTTTTTTTAGGGATAAAAGCACAAATCTAATTGAATTTTGTAAATAAAATTAATTGTATCGATTAGTATTCGAGTAAATTATATTTGGAACTAGAATAGATTAAAAAATACGAATAAGCAAGCGGATCTAAAATGGGATAGACAATGATTTCAACATTTTATAAATAATTCATCTACTGAAATCCAACTAAAAAGTTTAAGCTTTTATTATTTGAGGATTTTTTATTGGTTTTTAATCATCTGTAGACCATATTTAGGGCACTTGGAATCGTCAGGTTTACAAACACAAAATCAAATGCAATAAATCAATAAACACAACAAAAAAGAATGAAAGCAATAAACACATAGACAATACAAAACTATAACACATTTGTGGTACAATTTAATGCAGGTCTGGATGTAAATTGTCCAGAACTACATTAAGTACGTCATATTTCTGAAGGGTTTTTGTGTTTTTTGGGGTTCATACTACATCATCGTAAATACTCCTATGGGTTTTTCTTCGGAAACCGTTGTGTATACACGCGCTGAAACATGTAAGTAGGGTTGTCAACATTTTTTCAGCTGATTATTCCATCTGCATCAATAAGTAATTTTAAAAAGTTATCGGAAGCCTGGTTGCTAACGCGCTCGATCCTCGATGCCGACATACCCCACTTCACGACACAAGCTTTTAAGCTTGTTATGAAGTGTACAAATATGTATCAGGGTGTAATTCGATAATTTTATGAAAATAAAAGAAAACATACACATTATCTTATTGTTCTTGATATCAGTTCTTAACTCTTTTTTTGTTGCTTCCTTCATTATCCCCTCCTTTCTTCCTCTTCTTCTTCCTCTTCCCATGCTTCCTCCTTCCCTACCATAAATGTTTTATAGATATAAGATATATATTTTTAACTATGTTTTGTAATCTATTTGTTTTGCGTGTGTGCTAATTGTGAACGGATGTAATTGGTCTTGTGTATTGATATTTTTGTATTAATGTACCTGCCAATGTTTGTTTTTGTGACTGTATCTGTTCCATGTGCAATAAATAAATAAATATCTACTTGTCTATTTAAATAAAAACTGTCATTTTATGAACTGCTTGAATTTTATAATATTTTTATTTGCTAGAAAAGTGTGGTTTTCTCAATTTTCAAATTAATGTAAATTACACACTCATTCGTCAGTCGAAAACTGCAGGCAATGATATAATTCTTAAACTGCGTTTAAATTTTACAAGTGAAGCGGATTTGTTTGATATTTTCTTAGTTTTAATGTTGCCAAAAAAAAATATATAGTATTTTGCGATCCATATATTTCTTGCAACTCATTTTCAATATTATTATTATACTCTAGTACGGTTGACAACCCTCGTTGTTAGTAAATATATATCCGAAAATATATCGAATAATAATTATTTTTATTGTAAAATTGTTACAAAAATATACAAATTACCCGACTAGCAAAAATTACAACACGTTATTGTCAGTTAATGTAGGTAGCTACATGTTATCAATTTAGTATCATATTCTTGTATTATGTATTTTTGTACCTATGAATAACTTTTGAATCAGTATTAATTTACAGTAAGTAATGTTAAGAGTATGCATACCGACATATCAAAAATTTCTAAGAACGGGAGACCTTCTATCTCAACAACCGTTATTAATTATGCTTTGGAACAAAATAGGGTAGATGCATTGAACCTTTATATAACCGTATATAACATAAAAGATTTTTTATATCTTGTATAGATTTCTCAAAAAATAATGGAAAACACCTCTGATCTTTTTTACGAAAGACGGAAACTCGTTTCCTGAAAGTCGTTGAGTAAATTTTTTTTTGTACTGATAATATGCATTAAAACCTAGGGAATAACCGTAAAAGTTTTTTGATAGACGCAAAATTAACCTCACAAAATTAAAAAAACGCTATTTTTACCATTTTATCATGCGATTGTCACGCGATTTTGAACCTTAATGCCGTGGGAAAAGACTGTGACGTCATTCCTGGTGCCAATTATATAGGTAATACCTACCGATTCGGTATAATACTTTAAGTAAAAGTTAATGTCGCCGCCACACGCTTGCGAGCGTCTACGAGTTTTTTGCGTTCATGAGTAAAAAGGCGTCAACGGTCTGTTACGTAAACGAGCCAAGACAAACGTTCCATCCACACGCCTTTTTACTCATATACACAAAAAACTTGTGGGCGGCGACAAATGGAATATATATGTATTACGTTTAATAGTTATACTATAGAAAATGAAGTAACGTAATAAGCTAATAGGTACCTACATAAATATATACATAATTATATTTTTTAATAAAACGTTTTTTATTTTGTGAGAATCAACACACACACACACACACACACACACACACACACACACACACACACACACACACACACTCACACACACACACACACACACACACCCTCTCTCACACACACACACACACACACACACACACACACACACACACACACACACACACACACACACACACACACACACACACACACTCACACACACACACACACACTCACACCCACACACACACACACCCTCACACACACACACACACACACACACACACACACACACACACACACACACACACACACACTCACACACACACACACACACCCTCACACACACACACACACACACACACACACTCACACACACACACACACACACACACACACATAATTATATTACACATTTTGTAATTATCAAACTATAAATTAACATTAAAATAATTGAAAAAAAAGTTTAATTTTAATTAAAATACATTTTAAAATAGAAAAGAAGAAATAAAATTAAAAAAACTGTCTGTTTGGGATGTTTCCTAAAGAAATATCTACGTATATGTATATTGGATTCAACACTTGTATTGCAAGTTATCCAAACGCTATGGATTAGACGGATTCATCTGGATTCATCAAGGCGTGTCCGCGGATTCACAGGCAACCTATTTCCCACGATCCGTGCACGTCTGCGATATCACGTACCGCCATACAAATCGCTATGAAAAAGTCTGTAGATTCACGGACTCACTCCTTCCCACGGCATGCGAATCTACGGACGAAGCAGGATTCACCTTCCGTGGGATATAGCCATAACGGGACGACGTATTTAAATTCGAAATTGACGCCCACGTATGTTGAAACGTACATTTGAATTTGGCGCCAACGTCCCCACAACCTCTACCTAGCGTCCATCGTCGCCATCTTTGACGCTTAAATAATCGCTGTGATACTAGACACGCCCTCGCGTCAAACGTCAAACGAAACGTCAAATAAAAAAATCTGGACCTGCGCGCTGGCTAGTTGTGGCTAGTTGTCGATCTGGGATTTTATTTCGCAAAAAATACCTATTGGAATTATTTGAACTTTAATCTTTAACATTGTGTACCTCAATATCTTATCGTTTAATATATTTTAACCTAAGTTTAGTTGTGTTATCGTACGTGCGAAGGAATAGAGCCCTCAGTGCTGTAGTGTAGGAGTCAGTTACACATTGGTAGAAAGAGTGTTCAGTTGAATCACCTATGAATGTTTTGTTACTATAGCATATGCGGCGCTCATATTGATATATTAACATCGCTATAGTCTCGTTGTAGTGTTTTAATACAAATAGTGTATCGAGTTACACAATGACCTCCCCATTAAAGCCTTGGGAGGTGTCGGGAGTGAATAGCAGAATGGCGAGCCTAAGCTCCGAGTCTCTGAGCAGTTCAGCGCCACTGCCTTCCTCCGCGGGTCCCTCGCGCACTTCCGTACTGGCCCCCGCGCTCCCCCCGCGCCCCTCCCTTCCAGCCACCAGCTACAGCTCCCCTCTGGGTATGATGTCCTCCAGCTATGGAGGCTACGGTGGGTATGGGGGCTATGGGTCCAGTTACGGGGGCTTTGCAGGCATGGGAGGGTACGGGGGAGGTCTTGGGGGTTATGGTGCGGGTGGATATGGTGGGGGGCTTAGTGGGTATGGAGGCTATGGATCGTATGGTGGATATGGGCAGTTTGGAGGAGGCATGTTTGGCAATGCAGAGAGTAGGTGAGTGTGTGTGTGTGCACTACGTATGAGAATATGATTCACTGAGACTATGTATTATATTATATGAGATGTTTACTACTTGTATTACAGATTCATTCAGTTGGCTGAGGAGAGCAGCCGGCCAGCCTTCCAGTCCATCCAGAGTGTAGTGGGAGCTGTGGGGAGTGTTGCTATGATGTTGGAGAATACATTTATTGCTATCACTAGTTCCTTCAGAGCAATATTGGGTAGGTCCCCCTTCCTCCCTACATATGTCAGGCATTACTGAGTGCTCTATGCATGTTTGCTTATGTGATTATATTATAATGCAGGTGTAGCAGAGAACTTTGGTCGCCTGAGATCTTTATTTGCACAGTTCTGGTCAGCCTTTGCTGTGGTGCGGGGAATCAATTGGCTCCTGAAGAAGTTACTGGTTCTTATGGGAATACGCACTGAAGATGAATTCAGGGTAAATATTTATATTACTTATACTTCATACTGTGTATTGTATTGTCTGGTGTATAGAGTTGGGAGACTAATTACTTTATATGACCAACTATCCTAGTGCTTTGTAGATTACAGCTTTATATAAAGTGCTGCTTTTCTCCAGCATAAGAATTTCAATTCATTGTCGACTGCATCCTAAATAAGTCTTAACACGTTGCATGCTAATGACGCAGATAAATATGGTATTCAATTGATTTAATCATCACTTCTGTAATTTTCATACAACATGAACATTGCCGACACATGATATTTTTATTGTGTTATTCTCGTGTTATTTTGTTCACTTGAAGCGTGTTTTGATTAAATTTAAAATGAACAACTATAATTATAATACTTACAATAAAGTAATGCAAAAGACGCATTACAGTCAATTATATTAGCGTAATTTGGTAATAATTACAATTATAAACTATCTAGCACAGTGGCGTATATAGGGGAACAGGGGGCAGAACCGGGTACTTAAGAAAGAAACGCCGGTTTACGAATTACATGTTATTTTTTCACAAAATAAACATTGGATATGACAGATAGGAATGTTTTCTCTACACACACAAATATATAAATTCAATAATATATAAATAATTAAATGATGTAATGAAATAAAATGTTCTATAAAACACGGCCTTGCAAAACCTATGGGGCAAAACCGGGTACCATGAAAACATGGAGAAAATCGTAGTAGAAGGTAATTTCTTCATTGGTATATAATATACATTCATTTACAATGTCAACTGCATTCATAGAACCTTTGTTTTCAGTTTCCTCTTTCTTACATTTGATTTTTTAAATTAGCATCGTGCAAGCCATTTTTAATACATTTTAATATAGAAAAATCGTTATTACTGCCATTTTTATACGTTTTTATGCATTATTTACAAAATTAAGGTAAACAAAAACATTTTTTTCAATAAATTATATGTAATTATAAATATTGTATTATTAAGGTATACCCGGTTATGCCCCGCCTTTGGGTACCCGGTTATGCCCCGCGCGCATCTCTTAAAACTAATGCGTGTATTTTTGCATACACGTTATAAAACGCATATTAAAATATCAATAACAGAAGAAAAATAACCAATTTAACATTATGTGTATTAAAAATAATTAATATTTATGCGTACATAAACTGAAGGCAAACTCAATATTCATGTTACGATTAAGAAAATGACAAAAACAACAAAAATAATTTCAAAAAATTTTCCTTCGAAAACTAACTTAGTCACAGCCGTCAGATTTGGGAGACCAACTAACACCATCCTAAAGTGTATTTGGGCAGCTTGACCCTGGTCAGTATTCTTGTGGTATTGAAGATATCAACGGTACCCGGTTCTGCCCCGCTACCCGGTTCTGCCCCCTGTTCCCCTATGTTAACATTTCGGGTGGGCCCAATCTAGTAATTGACTTTAGGGAGGAAACTAAGTCTGACAATTCTTAAACCGAAAAAACTCCTGTCAACAGTTGCGATACAAACGGCCGGAACCATGAGCGTAACTGGGGGAGGCAAGAAGCAACAAGAAAGTTAACATAGACAGACCTATAGTAGAAAATTAATAATAGCGAGAAATCGTTTCTGAAAGTGAGTGAAAAAGGTCGTGTTTTAGGTTGGTATTAAAATTATGAGACTACTCAGGTTGAGATGGCTGGGCACGTACAGAGAATGCCGGACACACGCGTCCCTAAAAGAATTATGACTGGACACCCTGGTGGAAGGAGAAAGGTGGGAAGACGAAGTGAGAAAGGATGCAGCACAGCTTCTTCAGTCAGCCAATTGGAAGTCAGCTGCTGAGGACGGAAGGAGTTGGAGGCGAATGTTGCGGGAGGCCAAGGCTCGATATGGGCTGTAGCGCCATCGGAGACAGGGAGAGAGAGAGAGATTAAAATTATGTGCAAAAAATACAAAGAAAACAGCGCTGCAGGCCCCTTTTTTTAAAAAAATGGGTGAAGTGATAGACCTGGGTAACTTTCATGTTGTTTTAAAGTTTTTTAAAGTCACGGGTATGCCTCCAAATTAAGAGGTAGAATTAGGATAAGCAGACATTGATATCTGGGGAAATCTAACATAAGCTCTAATAAATGCTTAATTAGAGCTTACTGGTTGCTGAGACAGGAATGAAATTTCATCCCTAACAGTATACCATATGACAGCCAGTAGCCACACAATACTCTCTCTACTGGAATCTAACTAGAAATTTTGTGTTTTTATCTCCAATTGAGATTCATAATGAGTAAAATTCTTCTCGGTGTTTCTCTTCAGTGGCAGGTCACCTGTGTGTGTGTGTGTACATATGTTATAATATGATATTGCATTTCAGGCTTGGGCCGAGGCACAGGCGGTGGTGAGTGGCAGTGGCAGTGGGGCGGGAGGGGAGCAGCAGGGGGGTGCTGGGGGGGCGCGCTCCAGTTGGCCTGTGATGCTCTTCCTAGGAGTCATCTCCATTGCTCCTTACATCATCTCCAGGCTGCTGGGCTCCATCACCAACACCATCAACACTAACCAAGGTACCTACCTGCCTACATACTTGCATACATAATATAATATACAGGACGCACACTAATGTAATGTTACACTTGTATTTCAGCATCAGATCCTTCAACTTGGCAGAATCCCTTACGAGCTCTGGCACAGTATGACTTCCAAGCGACGTCTCCGCAGGAACTAAGCTTTCGTGCCAACCAAGTGGTCACCCTCGCCCCTGAGCCTCTCCAGGGCACCCTGTGGCAGTCGGGGTGGCTCATGGCCACAGTGGATAATAAGACATCTGGTCTCATACCAGCCAACTATGTGAAACTATTCAGACAAAACACACCTGGCCCCAGCCCCAGTGTAGGCAGTGGAGCTCCCAATGTTCCCAGTGAGATAGCAGCGCCCCCTTCCAGCCAGACATCCACACCACCACAGCCTGAGGATATTAGTATTAGTCATATGGAACCACAGATTGTACAATTACAAGATAAGCCAGTGGCCAGTAGTGAAGCACTATAGTTGAATTTGTATATTAATGTTATGTAATGTAATGTATTGTAAATATCTATCTAGATAATAATATATTAAGTAGTCATCTCAACAGATATACAGTCAAAAATTAATTTTCCGTATTAGAAGGTTTACTATGACTGATGGTTGGCTTAATATGATCATTTTACTCTCTGCCACAACCAGGATTACCCCTGCACTGTGTACCCTGTAGGGTGACTGAGGCGAGATGATATTGTGCATACTGCTGACATTATGTTGAGATTGCTTTGGTACTTAGTAAATGAGACTTTGTTCTATAATTGTTGAGATAATTGCTTGTCATCCTACTCTACTTGTAAATCCAATGTTTCAAAGTGTGTGTGTGCGTGCGTGCATGTGTATGTGTGTGTAGTGAGATGAGACTGACTGGCAGTGTGGGACTGTCCATACGGGAGTTTGAGAGAATTCCCGGTGGGCCGATGCCCTCCGGGGGCCCCTTGTGGCTGCTTGTCTGACTGGTATTGTAGTACAGCATAGTTCACAAGTACCTTTATCTGTTTGTTAATATATGTGAAAGGACAAACCCATCAGAATATTGTTCAAGATGAATAAACCCCAAGTAGAATGAAAGCTAATTAGGGGTCTTACTCAATAGATAAATCTAATTGGATTTTGGGAAATCACTTATAGTAAATTGTGTTACATTAATTACAATGTATTTTCATTTTAATATATGTACTGATAAAGATTAGGAAACAAATGATTGTATAATATAATGAGTCCATATTCCCTAATAATCTATTAGTCCAGGTAATGGGTATTTTTACCTTTCATTTTGTATAGTAGTTCTGGTTTTTGGATATGTTATATAGATCGGTCCTATGATTAAGAATCCAAGTTTTCGACCTCCCAACCCTTGTGCGTTCACTAGGGCGAGCCAAAAAGTGTCGAAATTTCGGTCATTTTTCAGTTTATTGATCATAACTTTTTTACAATGCATTTTAGAGAGGAACATTGTAGCTAAAAGTTGTAGAATATTAAATTCCCTGCAACTTATGTTTACAAAGTTTTTTTGTAAAATCAATACACAAAGAGTTATGCGTTACCAAAATTTCAAAATTTTTCAAAAAAATGCACTTTTCTTACAATTATTTTCTTTATTTGAATATATTTCCTAAACGGTACATTTTAGAGAAAAGTGTTGTAATTAAATGTTGTAGATCGTTCAATTTCCAATAAGTTTGATGTCAAACATTTTTATCTCGGACCAACTAAAATAGAGTTGTGATCTTCTGAAAAAATATAAGACGAACATTTTCGAAACTTTCAGTATAGTAGGTATGACACTAGTAATCAGAAAATGCAATTTAAGAAAAAATTTTTTTGGATCTTATTAAGATTGGTGTCGTGGTTTAGAATCCAAGTTTTCGACCTCCTCAATCTTGTGTGTTCACTAGGGCGAGCCGAACACTGCCGATATTTCAGTCATTTTTCAGTTAATTGATCATTATTTTTTAATTATCCATCTAAGAGTGAAAGATTGTATGTAATAATTGTACAGTATTAAATTTCCTGTAAATTAGGTTGAAAATATTTTCTTTGAAAAGCTATTATTTGAAGATTTATACAATAACAAACATATTTTTATTAAGAAAAAAAATTTTTTTTCACGATTGAGTTTTTTTTTTCCGCACGGTACGTTTAGCGAAAAATATTCTTAGCAAATATTGTATAATATTAAATTTGCAACAAAAAATGATACCACACTTTTTTGGCTTGGACTAATAATAAAGGAGATATGCTGTCCTGAAAATTAAATATTGAGCTTAAATAAATTTTCAGGAGAGCATATCTCCTTTATTATTAGTCCAAGTCAAAAATTTTTTGTTGCAAATTTAATATTTCGACACTTTTTGGCTCGCCCTAGTTAACGCACAAGGGTTGGGAGGTCGAAAACTTGGATTCTTAATCACAGGACCGACCTATACAGGGTGTCCCAGGAAGTGCGACCAAGCGGAAGTCCAGAGATAGAGCACCTCCGGGGGTACCTAAATACCCCAATATATGTTCCGCGATTTTTTGTGGTTTTCGAGTTATCCATTTTTTTCGTATTTTTTCGCCAAACCCCGACTTGCAAGACGTTATTGGTCACAGAGCCACTAATTATTGAGATACATACTTGATTTTTTTTTCTCAAATAGGTGAATAATAGACCCTGTAGGTATAAAAAGAATTATGGGTCTATCTGTTACTATCACGCCATAAAAAAATGACGAATCTCAAAATTAGTCACAATTCAAAATATTAAAAATGTTTGAGGTCGTTTTAAAAAAAATAATCATAGATAAAAAAAAATTTCTCATTACTTTCAAAAACTTGCAAATTTTATAAACTATCTACCCTGTAAATATCATTGAGCGATCTCTACGGAATCATACCTAAAAATTGTTTCAATGTAAAAAAAGCGGTAACTCACACTTTATACCTACTATTTTCATATCCGATTTTTTTGATCTTGTAGTCGAAATCTAACGCGAATATGAAAATAGTAGGTATATAAATTTATGAAATTTTTTCGGTAATTTTCTTCTCATACATTTTGTATAGAGAATTATCAAATTTCGTTTCGTGAGTTACCGCCCTTTTTGTATTGAAACAATTTTTAGGTATGATTCCGTAGAGATCGCTCAATGAAATTTACAGGGTAGATAGTTTATAAAATTTGCAAGTTTTTGAAAGTAATGAGAAATTTTTTTTTATCTATGATTATTTTTTTTAAAACGACCTCAAACATTTTTAATATTTTGAATTGTGACTAATTTTGAGATTCGTCATTTTTTTATGGCGTGATAGTAACAGATAGACCCATAATTCTTTTTATACCTACAGGGTCTATTATTCACCTATTTGAGAAAAAAAAATCAAGTATGTACCTCAATAATTAGTGGCTCTGTGACCAATAACGTCTTGCAAGTCGGGGTTTGGCGAAAAAATACGAAAAAAATTGATAACTCGAAAACCACAAAAAATCGCGGAACATATATTGGGGTATTTAGGTACCCCCAGAGGTGCTCTATCTCTGGACTTCCGCTTGGTCGCACTTCCTGGGATACCCTGTATAACATATCCAAAAACCAGAACTACTATGCAAAATGTAAGCTAAGGTATCATTTTTTGTATTCATTTCCCAGAGTATATTAGAATCCAATTGGAGAGTTGAGACATTGTATATAATCTCCCAAGGACTGGGTTACGTAATTATTGGGGCAGCTACCCCTACTTCTGTATATTGATATTAATTAAGACTGTACAATGATGTATATTGTTATTATATTATAATAGGGACTAGTGGTGGGGCTCCCACCTGCCATGCAACATCTAGTGGGGGGAGGGGGGGTGCAGATCCTCAAGGACAGACATATGTAGAGTTAAAGAATGGGATGGTAGCTGAAGCAAGGAGTGTGTATAAGGAGAAAGTAGTGCAGGATAAGGTACTGTCTCTGTATAAATGTAGTGTAGTGTGTTATGTTCCATACAAACTCCTCCTTGTAGTAAACATGGAGAGGAGATAAGCAACACAACATACATCCTGCAATACATTCACTCTACAAGTGAGGAGTTCTCCTGAGTGCACCATTCAGGTGTCATATACATGTGAGGGTGTGTGTGTGAGTGTCTCTGGAGTCCACACCACTATACAGAATGCTATGTTTATATATTAATATTAGTTACCTACCATTGTGATGTATCAATTAGTATATAGTGTACTTAGTAATATTGTTATGTATTATATTAAATAATAAACTTTTTCTACTTCACATATTACGTATCTTATTCTGTGTCCTCTCCAATCTCCAACTACCCTGCAAACAATAAACCAACAAACACCTTCACTTCCATTCGCCTCCCATCTAGGGCTGCCACCTTTGTAAGAGCGTAGACCCGGAGATTCGGAAAAAACGAATTTGTGACCATAGTTGACCTTTTTTTTTTTTTTTTTGGTCCACACCATAATTCCAAACCCGGAGATTTACTATGCTGACCCGGAGACCCAGTTTTTCTATGGGGGGGGACCGGGACCCCGAGTATTTTCCTTTTTTTTTTTTAGTCCTGACAAAAATTTCAGACCCGGAGATACACTATGCTAACCCGGAGCCCGGAGAACACCACTCAAACCCCTAGACTCCGGGTCAAACCCGGAGAGGTGGCAGCCCTACTCCCATCTCCCATGATGACTGGACTCAGTCAATGAGCCACTCCATGTGGCACTAAGCAGTAAGCATGCTGGTCCCTGGTATTCAGTCCGTGTCTCCCCGTGACTTGAGCTAGACTAAATATGACTTTCTATTTAAATTCCCTTCCCAACACTTCCATACAATACCACACAAGCCTTGGATCCCCTCATCATCTTATGCTTATAGTTTCTCAGAAGGTTCTGCAATGCCAGAAGTTTCTACAACACAGTATTGGTTTCCAGATAGCGAGGCATATGTGTAGAGTGTACTAAGTTTGGTTGAAATTGCTCCATGGGTGGAACATACGTACATGCACACTATGATGCACACTGCACAGTTCTTAAGAGAAATAAGGCACAGATCCACTTATTTAGTTTATGACCAACATGTAAGGTTACCTAGAGAGTACAAATCCAATTGTTTTATCCACCATACATACATTATTATTTAGCATAGAATTAAGTTATTTAGTTAGATCCTCCCCTCTCCATACTACCCTGATGGCTGATGTCTTATTTTATTACTTTTGTATAGTTTTGAATGTTATGCATATTCTGTAAATTGAAACATTGTAGTCTTAGATTGTAGTATAAATATTTGTATGGGAGAGGGGGTTACTGTGTAGCATGTAGCGGGGATGCGTATTTACGTTTCCTTGTTCAATAGGAGGCAGTACTGCCTCGAAACCCATACGGGTTTGTAACGCTGAAACCCTTTCCAAATCCGTATTCAATTCGAGGCAAGCGTCCTCCAGTCGCACTCGGGTTTGTTACGCTAAAACCCTTTCCAAATCCGTATTCAATTCGAGGCAAGAGTCCTCCACTCGTAGTAATGGTCATTTTTATGCATGTTTTTTTTTTAAGATTATGTATATAAATAACGTATTTTTTTATATACATATTAAAACCATTAAGTGATGATATGTTTACAATATTAAGTCATAATAATGAGATATTTAAAATTATTGAAAATCGCTGTTTCGTGAGTGGAATTTCCACTATGGCCGATTTCGGAGGCAAAAGTTTTTTTTAGGATTCACAAAATAGTAACAAAAAACGTTAATATTATATGGTAGAAGAATCTCGTAGTATTTAAATGAGTGTATTTTTTATGTATATACCATTTTGAAAAAAAAAATAGTTGAAACATCACTTCAAATGGGGAAAAGCACTAGGCGACATGCCAAAAATGAGCGTCTTTTCAGCTTTACACTGTTATTATTTATACTATTAATTATATTTTAAGCGACTAATTATGGATGAATATGCACACAAAAATAATCATTCTACATAATCAAATCATTTTATAAGCAATAATTGAACGAATAAGATAATAATTTAATGTTAACTTTAGTAGGAGACATAGCAAAAATCGATATAGATAAAGAATTAGGAAGTTTCTGAAATAATAATGACATACTTATACAAAGTTAATGTTTTTTGGCAGGAGGCTCATTATCATTAATATTTGAGTGAGATGCAAGCGGCGAAGTTTACGCGCGAATTTACGGCGGCGTTCTATGCCTCGAATTGAATATGTATTTGGAAGAACAGTTTGCGTAACAAACCCGAGCGCGACTGGAGGACGCTTGCCTCGAATTGAATACGGATTTGGAAAGGGTTTTAGCGTTACAAACCCGTATGGGTTTCGAGGCAGTACTGCCTCCTATTGAACAAGGAAACGTAAATACGCAGCGGGGATAATAATAATAATAATAATAATTGGATAATTTGCTAAAGCGCAGTTTTCGCGAATTATCGCCTCAAGTGCGCTGAACTACCTTAAGACTAAAGCATTGTTGACTAATAGTAATTATTGAGATGTCTGCGTGGAATAACATAATCTAAACAAGTGAGTCTTTAATGCTACTTTAAACTTATGAAAATCATCTATGTTTCTTACATCTACTGGTAACTTATTCCAAGCTGCAGGGCCGGCAAATGAGAAAGCCCGTTCTCCCAAGCAAGTGAATCGCGTTTTATCTGGTTCGATTAACTTTTTAACAGCGGACGTTCTTGCTGACCGAAGAGTGGACTGTCTGGCATTTGGTTGCACAAAGCAGCAGAGCTCAGATAAGTAAGTAGGTGCCATGTCATGCAATGCTTTGAAAATTGTAATGCAGAGCTTATATTCAATCCTCTGCGGGCTTTTGAGCCAGTGAAGATTGAAAAGGTGCTCAGTGATGTGATCTCGTTTCGACGCGCCAGTGATCAGTCGAGCTGCCGCATTAAACGCCAGCTGGAGCTTGTCTGTTAAGCAGTTAGGTGAATTGGCATAGATCGCATTACAGTAGTCTAGTCGGGATATCACGTAAGCGTTAATTAGTTTCTTAGTGGCTTCTAAGGGGAGATTTCTGCGTATTGATTTGATTTGTCTTAAATGGAAGAAGGCAGTACTTACTGTTTTACTTATCTGAGCCTCCCACCCGAATTCGGAATTCAAGAGGACACCCAGTAGTTTTGCGGACTTCGCTGGGGTTATATCGCTACCCGACGCGTGTATGTCACTATTGTTAATTAGGTTTTGGCGTCTGCGAGTTGCTACCCAGAGCATCTCTGTTTTGCTTGGATTAAGTTTGAGACCGTTTACTGACATCCACTTATTCACTTCTTCAATACATTCGACTACTTTAATTTTTAAGGTGTCACTATCATGCGGGGAACAATTTGAATAAATCTGAAAGTCATCTGCGTAAGCATGCACACTCAGTCCAAACTTAGAGACTATGTTGTTTATGTCACTTGTAAATATGATAAATAATAGAGGGCCCAGAACGGATCCTTGTGGGACGCCTGATTGCAGGGTTCTCGGCGTGGATGATTCGTCTCGTTTTAATACAATTTGTTGCCGGTTTTCCAAGTACGATCGGATCCATTCCAATAAGATTCCAGTAAGTCCAAACTGTTTCTGCAACCGCTCCAGCAGGATTCCGTGACTGATGGTGTCGAACGCTGCGCTCATATCCAGCATTGCAATGAGTGCTATGTTACCTCTGTCGATGGCGGATGTTATGTCGGAGACTACGCGTAGCAGTCCTGTCTCTGTGGAGTGAAATTTCCTGTATGCTGATTGTGTTACAGGCAGCATATTATTATCTGTGAGGTATCTGGTTATTCTTTTTAGTACGATTTTTTCGAGAATTTTTGATATGAACGGTAAGTTTGAAACAGGTCGGTAGTTAGCTGGATCTTCGGAGTTTAGAGAGGCTTTCTTGAGGATTGGGGTGACATGAGCTATTTTAAATTGTTGTGGTACTGTGTGCGTAGAGAGCGATCTGTTGAATAAGTACACTAGGAATGGTACCAGTTGTGCTATGCATTTCTTGAGGAGCCAGGTGGGAATGGGATCTAGTGAGCAGTTTTTACTAGGTGATAGCTTTATTAGTTCGGCGACCTCTTTATAGGTTGTTGGACTTAGGTATTTAAGCTCTGTTCCTTTGATGTTCTCTGTGTAAACTGGATGTTCTGTTGTTGTAAGGTGATTGCGTAAGTTTTCAATTTTTTCTTCAAAATACTTCGAGAACGCGTCCGTTGTTAGTGTGGTGGGAGTTTCCTGCTTTTCGTTGCCGAGCGCCGAGTTTAAAGAGCGCCACTGTTTTTTGCTGTCCACGCTCTCGGATTCGATTTTGGCCCTCCAGAATGCGGATTTTTTGCTGTTTAGTACTGCTTTGTATCGGGTCTGGGCCTTCAACCAGTCCTTTCGAAGGTCACTTGAAAGAACTTGTTTGAAGCGCCTTTCATACCTCCGCATTTCTTTTTTTGCTTCTCTGCAATCGTTATCAAACCATTTGTCAGAGTTTCGGGTTTGTCGAGTTTTGGTGGAGATTGGAGCGTGCTTATTTATTAGTTCTAGCAGTACATTGTTGTATTTCTCGGATAATCCTTCAACTGTTTCATTTTCATGTTGCGTGATGGTGCATAGCGCGCTAGATGTTAGATCGGCTGAGAAACTGTTGAAGTCAAAATTTCTCCACGCTCTTGATGTGATTGTCTTGTACGGAGGGCGTGGCGTACTTATGTCAGTCTTTGTGTAAATAAAGCGATGGTCAGCGTATCCTATGTCTATTACCTTTGTGGAGACTGCCCTGTCACATGCTCTTGTAATAATCACGTCAAGGGTTCCTCCTGCATTGTGTGTTGGTTGATTGATGTGTTGTACGCAGTTAAAATCTCGCAAGATTTTTTCGAATTTGATTGTGTTTGGACAATCTTTCCGTTCCAGTCTTATGTTTATATCACCCGTTATAATGAGTGGGCAGGTGAGAGTGATAAACGCCTCTAATAGAGGGATCTACATCTATCTACTTAGGTTCAGCATTGAATGTATTATAGAAATCTTACTACATAGACATACTGTTGAAAGACAACCATGGTTCATTAATTCACCTATTTTTTGAAAAAAATTCGCCTGCGGCGCTAATCTCAATGAAGTGAATGTTAACGAAAAACAAACGGACTTTTAAACAATTCTTTTTTATCTGCCTTCTCATGTTTTATGACAAAATTTCGCCTGTGGCGCTAGTCCTTTATAACATTGTAGCCAAAAAATATATCCAGATGTCTTACTACTGAAATCAACCAGGTTCAGATTTTAGAAAAAAAAAATCGCCGCATTACTAATTTTTATTCCATTTAGCAATCCCAAAATTTTATTGTCCCCCTAGCTTCGAAGCTGATAGTTATTGCTACTTATTGTTTCTGGACCAAAGCTCGAACCCCCCCCCCCCGAGATGAATTCCTAGCTACGCCCCTGGCTAGATGTCAGACTTTGATGCAGTACTTCGACGTTTCCAAACAATAAATAAAAATAATGTGTATAAAATTATATACATGCCTATTCCAATTTCTAAGGGGGGGGGGGGGCAGAGGCCCCGCTGACGACGCTTATGAATATGTGTACCTAACCTAGTGACTACTGATTGAAAGACGTTACCTATTTTTAAACACAGTTGATGTATTTTGTTTCTATGCGTATCTCCTAGTGGGTGCGCTGTGTGTGCTACAGGGTAGGTACTACTGTACTCGTATACTACACCTAATACTACACCTAGGGCTGCCACCTTTGTAAGAGCGTAGACCCGGTAGACATGTGCGCCGGCTGCAAAAAAGCCGGCGGCGGCGCCCATGTCTAAAATTGCCGGCGGCGGCGCCACGCCGGCGGCGTGGATACAAAGTGGGGGGGAGCATTCGATTTTTTTGCATTATTGTTTTATTTATTGTTTTAAATGATTAAATACGCATATGTGAAAAGGATAATGATAAAATCGATTTATTTATTTTGAAAAACTATGATTATTTCAATGACAAAATAAAATAAAAGCCCATATTTGAAAAATAATGGAGAATTTCATTATTGCTTTTTCATGGTACTGGAGGGCAGATTAAAATAAACTAAGCCATAAAGTCAAACGCGTCAGAATGAGCCTCACTATGGGCAGTGGTGCAGTCGAACAGGTTTCTCATTTGGCAATATTTGGGCTGTTAGCTAAACGGTGAGTGAAATTGAAACTCTGAAATAAAGTCTACAATTGCGATGACGAGGTCGACCTTCCACAAAATCCAAAACTCCTTGAGCATAAGCTGTAAAAACACATGTGTTGTATGTACTGTTGATTGTAGTTAAAGGATAATTTAATAAAATTATGTAATTTAATTAAACTATCTTATTTGCGATGTTATTTTAGGAGTAAAAATAAGGATAATTAATGAATAAACACAAATTATGGCGTTTTTCGTCGAAAGGTGCACAAATTCATTATAATATCAACCGAAATACGTAATGCTTACCGGTGGAAAGATAGATTACAATTTGAGAGTAGTCTGTAATCACAGTCTGAGAAACCACGTTAGGTGATGGTATTTTTTTATTTTATTGAAATGCAGCCTTGGGTGAGCGAAATAGTTGGATTTTAACGTTAAAATATTTAATTATATTCACATTTTGCCACTTTGAAGGTCGTAAACGTCAAAAATTACCAAATGAATATCGTTTTGTCAAGAGAAAAAGAGTCATTATCATTTCCACAGTGTTGTATTGAAACAAATGAAGTATAGCGAATCTAGTCAAGTGGAATAAAAATAATTTTGATTAGGTACTTCGATAATCAAAGGTTAAACTATTGAAAAGAGAGAACGGTTGACCGAAAAGCCGCATATTTTGGTCAGATATTCCAAATAAGACACAGAAAATTTCCCGATTTTTTTTATGCAAAACCAAATGAACGAAATATTAGAAAACCAAATGAACGAAATATTTAAGAAAATTCCATTATTGCTTTTTCATGGTACTGGAGGGCAGGTTTAAATAAACTAAGCCATAAAGTCAAACGCGTCAGAATGAGCCTCACTATGGGCAGTGGTGCAGTCGAACAGGTTTCTCATTTGGCAATATTTGGGCTGTTAGCTAAACGGTGAGTGAAATTGAAACTCTGAAATAAAGTCTAGAATTGCGATGACGAGGTCGACCTTCCACAAAATCCAAAACTCCTTGAGCATAAGCTGTAAAAACATATGTGTTGTATGTACTGTTGATTATAGTTAAAGGATAATTTAATAAAATTATGTAATTTAATAAAACTATCTTATTTGTGATGTTATTTTAGGTGTAAAAAAGGATAATTAATAAATAAACATAAATTGAGGTGTTTTTCGTCGAAAAGTGCATAAATTAATAATGATATCAACCAAAATACGTAATGCTTACCGGTGGAAAGATAAATTACAATTTGAGAGTAGTCTGTAATCACATTCTGAGAAACCACGTCAGGGGATAGTATTTTTTTCTTATTAAGATGCAGCCTTGGGGGAGCGAAATAATTGGATTTTAACGTTAAAATATCTAATTATATTCACATTTTGACACTTTGAAGATCGTAAACGTCAAAAATTACCAAATGAATATCGTTTTGTGTCAAGAGAAAAGGAGTCACTATTATTTCCACAGTGTTGTATTGAAACAAATGAAGTATAGCGAATCTAGTCAAGTGGAATAAAAATAATTTTGATTAGGTACTTCGATAATCAAAGGTTAAACTATTGAAAAGAGAGAACGGTTGACCGAAAAGCCGCATTTTTTGGTCAGATATTCTGCCAAAATTCACGTGGTTTAAAAATTTCAGCGTGGTAAAATCGACTGTTGTCCTAAAAATCGATCAGAAAAACATAAAATTACTTACATAAAAAAATTTTGTTTTTCATTTAATTTCCACCACGAAGAACCAAACTATTAATACCTCCATCCCATCCTATTTCTTGTTTTAGTATTGAATAAATAAGACACAGAAAATTCCCCGATTTTTTTTATGCAAAACCGAATGAACGAAATTGAGACGACGGAATGGGTTAACACTGCATTAGTTATTATTCGATGTCTTATATAATTACTGAATACTAGCGTCGTCACAGCTGAATACTTAATTTTTTTTAACTGGTAAAGTATTTATTTCGATTTTTGTCTAAAGAAACGCAGGATAAATACTTTTAGTTACACGGATCCCACGCCGCCGGCGTAACCGTTTTGCCGGCGGCGGCGCGCCGACCGTGATCAGCGGCGGCGCGCCGGCGTGGCGCTCATGTCTAACCCGGAGATTCGGAAAAAACGAATTTGTGACCTTTTTTTTTTTTTTTTTGGTCCACAGCTCCACACCATAATTCCAAACCCGGAGATTTACTATGCTGACCCGGAGACCCAGTTTTTCTATGGGGGGGGACCGGGACCCCGAGTATTTCCCTTTTTTTTTTGGTCCACACCATTATTCCAAACCCGGATATTACAAAAATTTCAGACCCGGAGATACACTATGCTAACCCGGAGCCCGGAGAACACCACTCAAACCCGTAGACTCCGGGTCAAACCCGGAGAGGTGGCAGCCCTAACTACACCCTCACCCTGTCCTGCGGCAGGACAACATAACATAACTGTATTTATCTTACTGTATGCTAGTACACTTGCACTTACACTTTGTAGGTAGTATACATATATGTAGGTACACTATGTATACACAACTGACAACTAATACTAGGTATTTATTTTTTACAATGATTTTTATGGCGCATTCATGGAAGCAGCGCCTACAGGGACCACATTTATTTTGTAGTTTTCTGTTATCTATTGTTTTATTGGGTATTGTATTGTGTAGGGTCCACTGTATAGTCCTGTAGTAGGTACATACCATAGACTGTACATACATACTATTTACACTATATACATGTAGGAAGGTAGCATTGAAGGTAGGTACCAGATTATGTGAATGTTTTGTTAGCAATGATGGGTAATTCCATGAAATATCTCAACGGTCGGTCAGGCAACAAAACTTTCTATTCTCTGACTGCGGCTATTCTATGGGCTATTCCTTCCTACAAAAAAACATTTGCAATCCATTAGCTCACCACAAGCAGAATCATGACACAACTCTAAATAATTTCTCTATATATCCTCTCAGGCCGCCTCCACTGCATTGCGCGATAGGCAGAGAGACTCATGCTCTCATAGGGGGAGGAGTTATCTTCTGTATTCAGCAGCCTGCATAGTCCTATATACTACTTACTATACTAATTATTCATTCTTTCTCTAAACACTAATGGGTCTCTCACTACACCTGTACAGTGTACGTGTACGCCGCAGGTCTACACCTTCTAATCCCTCATCTGTACAGTATCAATATAGGGTATATAAAGGGTATATATTATATAGCCCCTGTAACCATCATACGAGTATATATGTTCCCACACCATACAGAATAATTACATGGGAGAGTGTATACTGTATAGTATAGTTTCCAGGTGGCCGAACATTGGAGTTACAACATTTGATAGTGTTCCGGACACGGAAAGTATGTAAGTAAGTCTTAAGTAAGTATTACCCATAATGAATATTTTATTCATACATATTATGCACTTATCTATTGAGTATCGGTCGGTACATGGGAATTAATTTTGTAATATTAGCTGTTATTATTTTATTACTTAATCATGTTAGGAGTGAATAAAGGTGTGTCCAAGTTCTTGTAGGCGTGCGGAGTTTCATCTCTCTCTCTCTCTCCCTCTCTCTTTCAGGCAAAGCACTCGGGTTGGAGTAATACACAAGATAATACACATACAGACATTAACATTAGCGATGTTGCATTTATCTCAAGGAAATTTTCCACTTCGGGAAGGGAAGGATTTGACAAAAATAAAAATAATAATATTATCTACCTGACGCTAGAAGGCATACGGGGCCGGCTTAAGGTATAAGGCTTGTATAAGGTAAGGGAGCTGTAGGGGCGCTAGACACGGAGGAGGCAGATATATTAAATCAATTTATTAAACTTCACTTTCGAAATGAACTTAGTTTATTATGGACAACATAATGTCATCACTTAACTGATGTTCCCCTTAGCCTTACATATAAATATGTTTTCATTCTGATAGTAGATAAGCATTGCCTTGCCTACCAACATAGGTAGGTACTTGGTAAATTTCCAGATTCCGCGCAGACGTCATTAGTAGGTAGGTAGGTACTCATAGCTTCAAACACAAATAATTTGATAAGTACTTCAATAATCTAAGGTAAAAATCTAAAACTTTGTGAAAAGCCATTATTACTTTATGGTCATATGGTAGAGGTACATAACACATAAGTACATTGTTTATGTATTTGGAACATTTTCAGTCACTCACTAGTATATTTAGATTTGTTTTTCGGGTTGATCGGGTGATGTGATCAGATGATCCGACGTTTCGGCGAACCTACTGCCGCCTTGGTCACGGACGATCAACTCGAAAAACAAATTTACATATGGGTCATCTTGAAAACCTGCAACCACTATTAACTAATATTGTATATTGTTCATTGAGTTGAGCGCGTTACTGAAGATGAACACTAGAGTCTGAAAGCGTTCTAAATACATAAATATGAAAATCAGTCAAGTGTATTATTTCACGATAGAACTATGTACAGCATGTATGTATTGCTGTTGCAGTGGCGTATATAGGTTTTCATTTCGGGGGGGGGCCGAAAAAACTCCTGGGGAAGGGAATTAAAATTTTAACATAGACGTAGAAAAAAATGAGTAATAGCGCCGCAGGCGAAATTTTTTCCTGAAGGTGAATGAGTAAGGTTGTGTTTTACGTCGGCATTTATAAGTATTGTGTTAAAAATGCAACAAGAAAGAAGCGCCGCAGGTGAAATTTTTTTGAAAAATGGGTGAAGTGATGAGCATGGGATCTTGCTATAGCAGATGGCACATCATTGTTTGACATTTAGGGGGGGGGCCGGGCCCCCTCGGCCCCCCTCTATATACGCACTGTGCTGTTGAACCTATGTGTTGAACGGAGCAGTGTGTGAGTTTTGACTGAAGACAGTCCTGTGTAGTGTGTAAGTGTATTGTCTGACAATATGTATGTTGTGTTGGTGGTATGGTACCTACCCTAGTCCACTCTCTATACACGTGCTACAGATATACCAAATGAAGCAAATGAGGTTTTAGAATTATTTTATGAAATTAATTTAGGAAGGCAATGGTACTCGTATGTTCTATGGCTTATGGTATTGATGTTACTTACTTACAGCTAGAGAGAATTTACTCCCTATACTAGAACTGACAATAGTCACTTCTTATAAGCGATCCTACAGTAAGTGCAGTACATAGAATTATAATAATCTAAGGTGCAGTAAGTAGTCATTACTCTTTATATCTAGATAAGCTGAAATCTGCTTTGGTGCAAGTTGAACTAAACAAATAAACAATGGAAGGTGCCTTCTCATTTCTCCTCCACAGCGGGACACCCCAACTGTCCCTCATCCTGTAGACTAGCAACTCCAAGGTTCAGTGGCACAGTGGAAGACATTCATTCAGCACCATCTGCCATAGGACCTGGTAGCTCATACACATACAATACATGTAGAGGTACCTATACCTACTACTACTATCTGAATTCGCAATACCCTCTTCTCATTTGTAGCAGGCAGAGAGGACAGAACGGTAGGCTACTCTCTATCTCCCCATACACTCCTTGCTTTCGTCACTTTTCACTGTCCTTGAGAATCTGGTAGACACGGTAGAACATGGTTAATCTTGGACGGTATCACCTCCTCTTTCACCATTGATTTGATTTTATATTTTGTCATCATTAATTCCCTCCACATTCTTGAACCAACTCCATCTCAACTCACGCAAGATCCAGCATAATGGAGTCCAGTCCAGATAATATGACTTCTACTGTCTCCTCACGCCGCATCCCTTGCGGGGAGAACTCCAGGCCACACTATCCTTATACACACTCCTTGCTTCCATCACACTCATGCAGTTTTTCATACAATATGACTTCCTCTGATCTATTCTAGATTCTAGATGTCGACTAACTAATGTTCTCAATTCCAAAAAGTTTTGACTGTATTTCATTTTCATTTTGAGTGCTGAGGGCTCTGTGGTTGTACATAATCCAAATACTTGATAATAAATAATATTTTAATTATTAATATACAATATGTTAGGTAGGTACATTCCTTTAACGGACATTATGAACTATGAAGACGCCACACAGCGAGACATCCTATCCTCCGTCGCTTCGGCATTGTCCCACAAGGATATATAAACACACTAGTCCTACCACGAGGGTTTATTCTTACTTACCCCGTCCTAGGGGTAGTTACTATTATTATCTTATCTCTCCCGCTGTATCGGGACTCAGGGCTGGGCGCCACTGGGCGGGATTTTGCGAATTCTCTCGTGTGTGTGTTTGTTTTAATATTATTTAATTAATTTGTTGTTGTGTGACTTGTTTATAATATTTGTGTTGTTCATTACATCGTAACATCTCCCCCACAAGGACAAGATGATTTGTTGGAAAGTTTCAGTATTTGCATGACCTGTTTTGAGATGTACCATGCATTCATGTTTAACTGCAGTACGTCACAAAATATGGTAATGTTTTTACTGTACATCGCGTCATGTGTGTCAACTGCCAACTGCAAGGATTGGAATTCCAAATTATCAAAAACATTGCATGCGAGTGTCTTATTGTCTTCTATTTATTTTTAACGTTTATTATATCTGGTGTTCGGAATACATCGATTGTCACCACTTCACTGCAATTTTTTGTATTTTCAAAACCACTATTGAGGTGTAGCCTACGTATTTTTAAATTGTAGTACGCCCCAATATGGTCATGAAGCTACTACCAAATCTCGACCTAGAAGTTAACACTACCCATCAATCAAGAAAAATCCTTGGTATATTCAGAACCACTATTGAGGCGTAGCCTACATATTTTTAAACTGTAGTACGTCCCAATATGGTCATGAAATTACTACCAAATCTCGACCTAGAAGTTCATCAATGAAGAAAAATCCTTGGTATATTCAGTACCACTATTGAGGCGTAGCCTATATATTTTTAAACTGTAGTACGTCCCAATATGGTCATGAAATTACTACCAAATCTCGACCTAGAAGTTCATCAATGAAGAAAAATCCTTGGTATATTCAGTACCACTCTTGAGGCGTAGCCTGCATATTTTTAAACTGTAGTACGTCCCAATATGGTCATGAAATTACTACCAAATCTCGACCTATAAGTTCATCCACCAAGAAAAATCCTTGGTATATTCAGTACCACTATTGAGGCGTAGCCTATATATTTTTAAACTATAGTACGTCCCAATATGGTCATGAAGTTGCTACCAAATCTCGACCTAGAAGTTAACACAACCCATCAATCAAGAAAAAATCTTGGTATATTCAGTACCACTATTGAGGCGTAGCCTGCATATTTTTAAACTGTAGTACGTCCCAATATGGTCATGAAATTACTACCAAATCTCGACCTAGAAGTTCATCAATGAGGAAATATCCTTGGTATATTCAGTACCACTATTGAGGCGTAGCCTGCATATTTTTAAACTGTAGTACGTCCCAATATGGTCATGAAATAACTACCAAATCTCGACCTAGAAGTTCATCCATCAAGAAAAATCCTTGGTATATTCAGTACCACTATTGAGGCGTTGCCTACATACTATTTTCAAATTGTAGTACGTCCCAATATGGTCATGAAGTTACTACCAAATCTCGACCTAGAAGTTAACACTACCTATATATGAAGAATAATCCTTGATGGTAATTCAGCACTTGTACTGAGGTGTAGCCTACATACTAATAAATTGTAGTACATCTCTGTACTGAGTGATGGAACAACCAGGAATCATCCCTGATTTCACATATTTTCATATATTCTATCTATCCAGTGCAGGGAGTGCCACCAAATATAGAAATAGTATTACATACATTCAGCCGATGGAATTCATTACTAAATTATTATTAAATAATAAAGTGATTTTGAATGCATTCGACATTATAAGGTAATAACTTATCATATTGACAGGCAAGCACGTATCCATACTTTTGGTTTGGGGGGGGGGGGGGGGGATATATTTTGTTCAATCAAACAACTAAGTATGTGAAAGAAATTTATTGTGAATAGGCACTGACTGTTATTTCTTTTTTGTCCTATAGTAAACGTACCAAAAAATAAGCGCCGGAGGCGAAAATCTAGGGAAGAGTAGGTGAAGTGATATAGGTACCTTGTTGTATGCATGTATACAGTATGAAAAACACCGTGTAAATAGCGCCGCAGGCGAAATTTTTTACTTTAGTATGTATCATAAGTATCTACATAAAAAGTCGTTACAAAAAAACTGGGGAGCCCCGAGATAACAAAGAAAAATCGTTCCGTCCGTCCTGTGTCGTATATGCGACAGATTTCGGGGGGGGGGGGGGGGGTTGGATCCCAACTATCCCCCCCTTGGATACGTGCTTGTTGGCAGGTTTAGTTAGTAGATAGTCTTCGGTCACCCAACTATGTAGGTATGTATATAATATGTTAGTCATCCTGTCGTCATTCATTCTCTTCTACACTACACATGTTCAAACCATCTCAGATTATTCACATTCATTCTAGTGACAACACCCGTCTTACAGTCACTCATCTCTCTAATAACTTCCTTATCCTATCTTACCTTTCAGCGGTTTCTCACACATTCTTCTCAACGACCTCAACGTAAATATAAGTTAATAGAATGTAATCACTGATTACTAATCAGTATCACAGTAATTCCTCAAAATCCAATAAGATTCGAGCTTTTACTCGTTGAGTATAACCCCGTGTGGCTTTTATTCATCTTGTGGTTTATTCATATGGGTGTTTGTCTGGTCACGGGTATCCTCGGCTCTCACATTCATATTGAGAAGGGTGGACTTATTATATGCTCTAGTAGTGTATGTATGTGAGGTATAATACCTCCACTGTATGTATAGTGAGTATATAATATAATATAGGTAGTGAGAGAGTGCGCGCGCCACCTGAATACTTCCACAATAATATTCCTGCCCTGTCCTCTCCTCAGTTCTCAGTGCGACTCCAACTTCGCTTCAGTTTCCGACGTTCCCTCTGAAAGGTTAGTCGGGTCGTCGCGACGCATGCCGACTCCTAACGAGCGCCGCGCAGTACATCAACTATCGGAATAATAAATTTTATTAACAGTATCTATTTCAAATGTGAATATAAAATAATAGATATATAATCTCACCGTAAGAATAATATTGCAGGCTTAGAGTAGAATATAATTAGTATGTATTCACATCAAGTTTCTGTTACATGACAAGCCTCCTGTATTTATGAAATAAATCAATGATTTGATATAGAGTCTAGTGATTACATGAAGTGTTGTGTGGAGCAGAGGATCTTCCAATAAGACATCCCACGTGATTCTAATAAGATCCTGAGGTAAGTGCAGTGAGGGTACCCACACCTACCCTCCAACATGCAGCCTCCTTTATTTTAATCTATGGTTTTTCTATTTCCTCTTGTCTGTGTATTGTTTCCGGTTCATGTTATCTGTTGAAAGTGAACTGCCATACTATAGAGCAGAACTCATTACAATATTATGAAATACACTGAATGAATGTTTATATAACAAGTCTATTATGAATTTATCGAATTTTTAAACGTCCACGTCGTATCGTCATCCACACAGAGTGGGGGGGGGAGGGGGTGTTATTGTAGTCCATACAAGTCTACATAACATAATATCTCGTTTCAGAGTCAGACTGATTCTAACATTCTAAGTAAATTCATGAAACATTTTGTCTCAATAGCTGTTCCTGCCTCTCATATATTGCAGATTGGTGTATTGCACTGAAACCAAGTGACTTGTTATATGAAATATTTATATGGGTTATTGGCGGAAAATCGGTACATCGGTGTTTTTGATGCTAGGGATAGGTGTATGAGTGAGTTATTTAGTACATTGAGGTGTCTGCGTGTGAGTCGTGCATGAGTTAGTAGGGTGGGGTAGGGGTAGCACCTCCTGGCCAGGTGCACGTGGTGCGTGTGAGACACGAGGGCTGGGGCTGGGGGAGAGTCTCAGCGAATGGAGATATCCTTGAGATCATACCACGTCACATCGCAATATATTTAGTGAGACTGAATGCAGAAGGTCATTATGTAGTTTGGTTTGTTATGTCTTATAAAAAAATGCACTAAAAAGTAGCGCCGCAGGCGCAATTTTTTTACAAAACAAAATGGTTATTTAGGAAAATTCATGATATGATGAGAAAACAATGTGGTAATAATGTGATTTTTCGGAAACTAGTTTTCTTATTTTATTCACTTTCATTCGCTTGTCACAACCTCAGTCTTGCAGTCACTCATTTCCCTAATAACCTCATTCCTTATCTTATCTCTCAGCGTTTTCCCACACATTCTTCTTAACGAACTCATTTTTCTTCATCCACGTCCAAGTGTCCCTAGCATACATTAGTGTCGGTATTGTATACATATAAGTTGCAGTAGGTGTGTAGTATGTTTCCCTATTATTATTTGTTATTATTATGTAGAGTAGAGTGGAAAACCTTCCATCATCCATCCCTCATTATGCGCCACTTCAGTGTCACTCTCCTCACTACTCAACTCCCCCTAGTGACTAGTGGTATCTAGTATACCTACATATAGTCCTACCCACATATTGCATATCTCCACTCTCCACTAACCACTTTACATCTTACTACATATTGTTATAATGTCTTGTTAGTTTAAGTAGAAGAAAGCTCCTTCAGTGTGAGTGCTTCCCTCACAATACAGTGGGACATTGTATCTGCTGTCATATCATTACATTATACTCTATGGGAGCAAGGAGGTACTATAATATCTCAATGTATGGGAGGTGAGGAGTGAGGACATCTTATGTTCTCCATATTATTATACTCAGTACGGAGTGGTTATATTCTCATCTCACTCATTACATTACAATGGAGTCTTACTATTCATTACATTACATTTATTGCCAAGTGTGCAACATTGAAATAATGACAATAAACTAGGCAGGTATAATGATTAATGTGTGCAGGTATAAAATGTCCATAAATGTCCGATTGTTAGTTTAAGCCATATTATCCTGTAGATTAGTCTAGATTATTCTCATATATCATTACTTACTTACTTAACGAATCCGCTGACACTAGGCCAACCCACCCCAATACACTGCTTTTTCGTTAGCCTTATAGATCCGCTTTATCACACCCCTCCGCCATATCTCGGCAGACGAGGAGGTGTTCGTCATCTTGTGTCTCTCCACAGCTACAGGATATGTCCTCATCCACACTTATGCCCCATCTATGTAGATTCTTTTTGCACCGTGTTACGTCGACTCGGAGCCTATTTAGCGTTTTCCACGCGCAAAAGGGTAGTTGGTGTCCTGGTCCCAATGTCTCCAGCAGCTCGACCTGACTTTCACTATTTTAGATTCATTAAATTACGTATGTAAGGATATTTGTGCTTATTGATAATTTGGTACGTTTCTCCGTCAACACATATTGTAGGTTCTTTGAGCATACAATAATATTATGATGTGTATTTGGAGCATTCATGTAAAAATATATATGAGGGACATTCCACTGTGAGGAGGGGAGGGAAGAAGATACATTTAGTTATACTTCGATCACTGATTCTCTCAACATGCCCCACACATCTTAGCTTTTTCACTTTCATCTAGTCACTACACCCTAATGTCTTCAGTCAGTCATCTCTCTGAACCTCATTCCTTATCCTATCTGTCAACAGTCAACGTACGTCTGTATTTATTTGTATACCTAATATATACTTACAATATTTGTATAATGTAGTATATAAGTAGTATAATAATAATTAATTACATATAGTTTGTTGACAATCTTATTGTTTCCTCCCCCATACGATCAATCAACACCTGTATATAATGTAGTAGTGTAGGTATATACTGTACATAATGTATACTGACTGACTGACATATTATATCTAGGTAGGTACTAACACTAACTGATAACTGATCTATCAAACTATAGAGTGTAGGGAGGGTATATCAGTATACAGTATAGATGACAATATTATGTAATTGTAATGTAGTGTGTGGTACCTACTTTATAATAAAGTAATTAGTTATAGGACAAGTGCCTATACCTAATTCATATTAGGTAATGGTGTGGTGTACCTGTAGATATCTACTTGCATATAACATTACATTACATAGAAGAGTAGGTATTTATTCTAACCAATAAGTTGTTCCTCTGATCTGATCTGAATACTGCACCCTGGATAATGTTAATGTGAATGTGAATAATTCCTTTGGGAAATAATTCTCGAGAAATACAGTGATGTAAGGAAATAGTTATGTGGTGACTACTGACTGTACTGCACCTTGCACCTCATGTAAATAGTTCAATACAAAATATATTCTTTAAAACTAATATTGGCTAACATTCAAACATTCTGTAGTAATAATTCACAAGCCCTCCCTGTGAATCAAATACTGGATAGTCGGCTACAGCCAAAGTCATCATGAACACCTGCATTCATCTACGCCATTTAATTAGTACCTAATTGTGAGAATAATATTTGATTGGATATACAGAGCTAACAATTCATGTGTCACTCCAGTTAGCAATCTTTATTTCGCTTACACAAATCTCCTTAATAATTGATGAATATTTCTATAATTTGCATTCGCACTGTGGGCGGGGCTTCTAGTAATATTAAATGATGAGTGGCACTTGTGTCTTATATTGAGACCTATATGCTATGTTACTACGGTGTATTCATATCAGTACTGTATCATCTTATATTACTGAGAAATCTCAAGGAATCTCTGCCAAGATGTCAATATCCCTCCACAGTTTCATATGAAAATCTATTCATTCATTCAAATTCTTCAAATATTTCATTAGTAGATTCCAAGCAACGCGTGGCGGAAAATTTTCTCGGAAACTATGAGGTCTTTAAAACTGGGAAAGCAATCGTGAGCTAAATAAGAAAAGCTCACGAGAAGTACCTGTCTAACTGTATTTCCAAATAGGATGCTAGACTCGCATGAGACATAACTAACGAATCCATGGGAAAATATTTAGACAGTATGTTTTTGCCGTTGTATGAAACTAGATTAGTCAAGTGAAAGATGGAAGAATATAAGGGTATATACATATACTCACACATTCTGAATTTCCATAATATGAATTTGATTGTTTTCAAAAGAATTTGACTATAAAATTGCGCAAACAAAGTATGTCAAGGTCGTATTGATTAGTGATTATCACCACACCAGATAGGCAGAGTGGGGGGATGAGTACAATAGATCTTATAGGTCGCAGTACATAATACATCCCATTTAATAAAATAAAATAAATACCTTGATTATGAATTCAGAGAGAGATTTCGGTTGAAAATTAGATTATGAATTTCCGGATGTGCGAGTCCACCCCACCCTCCTACCCAATGCTAATGAGTAAAGAGTTTAATGAGATGAGTAATACAGAATACAGATGAGGTAACGCGTGACAGGTGATACAGTGTGTCCTCAGGAGTCTCGTGTTATTCTAATTTATTTTACTTCTTAATTAATATACGTCTTACTCACCGTAAAGAGCAGGGCTATACAACTTACGGCCCGCGACGCCTGTCAGTAACACACGAACATTATATACTAACTTACTTAAGACCGTATGGTTGACTGTAAGATATTGCTTTTGCAATAAGTCCTCCTTTTGGCACATACCATTGTCTTGTTTTTACAACTATACATATTTTTCTTCAGGCAGTAAGGATTTATTTATTTATGAGCGAGTCCCATCACTAAATGTGTGTGACGTCACTCTGGGATGGAACAACTAATGACAGTTGAATTGATGTGACATATTTTTATTATTGTTTCATTTAAGTACTTATATGATTATTATTTTTTGTTAAATGTATGAATTAAGATCAATAAGTCTCTGTTATAAATGTGACTTCTCGTGTGATGTGTACCTAAAGTTTGTATTATTGTCTCTGTGTTGTTTGTTCAATTGTTATGTAGTTGCACAGTGCACAGTTCACAGTGCATGCGGTGTAGCCGATCGGCGCTGTACAATAATAAGCTCTTCCATTATGTGTACTTTCTTACTTTTTCTATAAATAGGTACCTACTCGTATTTGTATTAACAATTTTTTTGGTCAATGCGGCCCTGAGTTAGGTTTAGATTGGACAGCCCTGGTGAGATCTAGGAGGAACAATGATTGATTAAGAATGATATGTTCTATGTGGGTGGAGTGATCTCGTAGTTTCAGGTGAATTGAACACACAGCAGGTAGAGGTAGGGTAGGTACTTTAGATAGGTAGGTACAGGAGATCTCTAGCTAAACTAACTGGATAATCATGATGGGTTCGAACCTGTGTGTTGACTTGACAGTGTAAGGTTACTTCATAGTTATTGTTATGTTTATAATACAAAAAGCTGTAATCCGTCAAAAATGACGTGGTTTGCAGGGTAGGCAGAGAGACCAGATCTCCAGGGCTTACCATCCTTGTACATTTAGCATGTATTGTTTTCTATTCTACTTATAATAATAATAATATTTGTACTACAATATTTTTCAATTCGCTTTATAAATTATAACGACTTGTAAGAATGTCGACGTCTCATATTTTCGGCATCGTAGGTTACTTGTAGACATGTGCGCCGGCTGCAAAAAAGCCGGCGGCGGCGCCCATGTCTAAAATTGCCGGCGGCGGCGCCACGCCGGCGGCGTGGATACAAAGTGGGGGGGGAGCATTGGATTTTCTTGCACTATTGTTTTAAATGATTAAATACGTGTATGTGAAAAGGATAAGGATAAAATCGATTTATTTATTTTGAAAACTATGATTATTTCAATGACAAAGTAAAATAAAAGCTCATATTTGAAAAATAATGGAAAATTTCATTATTGCTTTTTCATGGTATTGGAGGGCATGTTAAAATAAACTAAGCAATAAAGTCAAACGCATCAGAATGAGCCTCACTATGGGCAGTGCAGTCGAACAGGTTTCTCATTTGGCAATATTTGGGCTGTTAGCTAAACGGTGAGTAAAATTAAAACTCTGAAATAAAGTATAGAATTGCAATGACGAGGTCGACCTTCCACAAAATCCAAAACTCCTTGAGCATAAGCTGTAAAAACATATGTGTTATATGTGCTGTTGTTTTTAGTGGAAGGGTAATTTAATAAAATTATGTACCTAATTTAATAAAACTACCTTATTTGTGATGTTATTTTAGGTGTAAAAATAAGGATAATTAATGAATAAACATAAATTGTGGTGTTTCTCATTGAAAAGTTCATAAATTAATAATGATATCAACCAAAATACGTAATGCTTACCGGTGGAAAGATAAATTACAATTTGAGAGTAGTCTGTAATCACAGTCTGAGAAACCACGTTAGGGGACAGTATTTTTTTTTATTATTAAAATGCAGCCTTGGGTGTGCGAAATAATTGGATTTTAACGTAAAAATATCTAATTATATTCACATTTTGACATTTTGAAGATCGTAAACGTCAAAAATTACCAAATGAATATCGTTTTTTGTCAAGAGAAAAGGAGTCATTATCCTTTTCACAGTGTTGTATTGAAACAAATGAAGTATAGCGAATCGTAAAGTGGAATAAAAATAATTTTGATTAGGTACTTCGATAATCAAAGGTTAAACTAATGAAAAGATAGAACGGTTGACCGAAAAGACGAAAGCCCGCATATTTTGATCAGATATTCTGCCAAAATTCACGTGGTTTAAAAATTACAGCGTGGTTAAATCGACCGGTGTCCTAAAAATCGATAAAAAAAAAACATAAAGTTACTTACATAAAAAAAACGTTTGTTTTTCATTTAATTTCCACCACGAAGAACCAAATTATTGATGCCCCCATCCCATCCTATTTCTTGTTTAAGTATCGAATAAGTAAGACACAGAAAATTCCCCGATTTTTTTATGCAAAACCAAATGAACGAAATATTTGAAAACCAAATGAACGAAACATTTGAGAAAATTTCATTATTGCTTTTTCATGGTACTGGAGAGCTGGTCAAAATAAACTAAGCCATAAAGTCAAACGCGCCAGAATGAGCCTCACTATGGGCAGTGGTGCAGTCGAACAGGTTTATCATTTGGCAATATTTGGGCTGTTAGCTAAACGGTGAGTGAAATTGAAACTCTTGAATTGCGATGACGAGGTCGACCTTCCACGAAATCCAAAACTCCAATGTAACCAAGAACTAAGGTTGAGAATAAGCTGTAAAAACATTTGTGTTATATGTGCTGTTGTTTTTAGTGGAAGGGTAATTTAATAAAATTATGTAATTTAATAAAACTATCTTATTTGTGATGTTATTTTAGGTGTAAAAATAAGGATAATTAATGAATAAACATAAATTGTGGTGTTTTTCATTGAAAAGTGCATAAATTAATAATGATATCAACCAAAATACGTAATGCTTACCGGTGGAAAGATAAATTACAATTTGAGAGTAGTCTGTAATCACAGTCTGAGAAACCACGTTAGGGGACAGTATTTTTTTTATTATTAAAATGCAGCCTTGGGTGTGCGAAATAATTGGATTTTAACGTAAAAATATCTAATTATATTCACATTTTGACATTTTGAAGATCGTAAACGTCAAAAATTACTAAATGAATATCGTTTTTTGTCAAGAGAAAAGGAGTCATTATCCTTTTCACAGTGTTGTATTGAAACAAATGAAGTATAGCGAATCGTCAAGTGGAATAAAAATAATTTTGATTTGGTACTTCGATAATCAAAGGTTAAACTATTGAAAAGAGAGAACGGTTGACCGAAAAGACGAAAGCCCGCATATTTTGGTCAGATATTCCGCCAAAATTCACGTGGTTTAAAAATTTCAGCGTGGTAAAATCGACTGGTGTTCTAAAAATCGATAAGAAAAACATAAAGTTACTTACATAAAAAACGTTTGTTTTTCATTTAATTTCCACCACGAAGAACCAACTATTAATACCCCCATCCCATCATATTTCTTGTTTAAGTATCGAATAAATAAGACACAGAAAATTCCCCGATTTTTTTTTATGCAAAACCTAATGAACGTAATTCAGACGACGGAATGGGTCTAGAACGGAACTGCATTAGTTATTACTATTCGATATCTTATATAATTACTGAATACTAGCGTCGCCACAGCTGAATATTTAATTTTTTTTACTTGGTAAAGTACTTATTTCGATTTCTGTCTCAAGAAACAAAGGATAAATACTTTTAGTTACACGGTTCCCACGCCGCCGGCGTGAGCGTTTTGCCGGCGGCGGCGCGCCGACCGTGATTAGCGGCGGCGCGCCGGCGTGGCGCTCATGTCTAGTTACTTGTAAAATATACAATGTGAGAACATTGCGGACCTTTGACAGCTCTCATAACAAGGTATGTACCACATTCAGGGCTACCAACAATACAATCTTGCAACCCCGCTTGCAGCTAACGTGCGCCGGCTGCCAAGATATAGAAAATGCACTGTAGTTCCTGATAATCTATCAGTAGTCCAGGTAGCCCTAGTCCTGGTCCAGTACCTACTTGCTGGCTGCCCACACAGTACAAGTGAATGAATGAATGAATGAGTGGAGAGGTGACATCACTCCCGACTCCAGAAAGGGTCGTCATACATGACTATATGACTACATGAGTCAATGTCAATAGGTTAGTAGGTAGGCCAGTAGGTAGGTACCTTGCACCTCTCATATAGTGTGATGTGAATTTAGACATGTGCGCCGGCTGCAAAAAAGCCGGCGGCGGCGCCCATGTCTAAAATTGCCGGCGGCGGCGCCACGCCGGCGGCGTGGATACAAAGTGGGGGGGAGCATTCGATTTTTTGGCATTATTGTTTTAAATGATTAAATACGCATATGTGAAAAGGATAATGATAAAATCGATTTATTTATTTTGTAAAACTATGATTATTTCAATGACAAAGTAAAATAAAAGCCCATATTTGAAAAATAATGGAGAATTTCATTATTGCTTTTTCATGGTACTGGAGGGCAGATTAAAATAAACTAAGCCATAAAGTCAAACGCGTCAGAATGAGCCTCACCATGGGCAGTGGTGCAGTCGAACAGGTTTCTCATTTGGCAATATTTGGGCTGTTAGCTAAACGATGAGTGAAATTGAAACTCTGAAATAAAGTCTAGAATTGCGATGACGGGGTCGACCTTCCACAAAATCCAAAATTCCTTGAGCATAAGCTGTAAAAACATATGTGTTGTATGTACTGTTGATTGTAGTTGAAGGATAATTTAATAAAATTATGTAATTTAATAAAACTATCTTATTTGTGATGTTACTTTAGGTGTAAAAATAAGGATAATTAATGATCAAACATAAATTATGGCGTTTTTCGTCGAAAGGTGCACAAATTCATAATAATATCAACCGAAATACATAATGCTTACCGGTGGAAAGATAAATTACAATTTGAGAGTAGTCTGTAATCACAGTCTGAGAAACCACGTTAGGTGATAGTATTTTTTTTATTATTGAAATGCAGCCTTGGGTGAGCGAAATAATTGGATTTTAACGTTAAAATATTTAATTATATTCACACTTTGCCACTTTGAAGGTCGTAAAAGTCAAAAATTACCAAATGAATATCGTTTTGTCAAGAGAAAAGGAGTCATTTTCATTTCCACAGTGTTGTATTGGAACAAATGAAGTATAGCTAATCTAGTTAAGTGGAATAAAAATAATTTTGATTAGGTACCTACTTCGATAATCAAAGGTTAAACTAATGAAAAGAGAGAACGGTTTACCGAAAAGACGAAAGGCCGCATATTTTGGTCAGACATTCTGCCAAAATTCACGTGGTTTAAAAATTTCAGCGTGGTAAAATCGACCGGTGTCCTAAAAATCGATCAAAAAAACATAAAGTTACTTACATAAAAAAACCGTTGGTTTTTTTATGTATTCATTTAATTTCCACCACGAAGAACCAAATTATTAATGCCCCTATCCCATCCTATTTCTTGTTTTAGAATCGAATAAGTAAGACACAGAAAATTCCTCGATTTTTTTATGCAAAACCAAATGAACGAAATATTACAAAACCAAATGAACGAAATATTTGAGAAAATTTCATTATTGCTTTTTCATGGTACTGGGGGGCAGGTTAAAATAAACTAAGCCATAAAGTCAAACGCGTCAGAATGAGCCTCATTATGGGCAGTAGTGCAGTCGAACAGGTTTCTCATTTGGCAATATTTGGGCTGTTAGCTAAACGGTGAGTGAATTGAAACTCTGAAATAAAGTCTTGAATTGCGATGACGAGGTCGACCTTCCACGAAATCCAAAACTCCAATGTAACCAAGAAGCATAAGCATAAGCATAAGCTGTAAAAACATTTGTGTTATATGTGCTATTGTTTGTAGTGGATGGGTAATTTAATAAAATTATGTAATTTAATAATCTTATTTGTGATGTTATTTTAGGTGTAAAAAAAGGATAATTAATAAATAAACATAAATTGTGGTGTTTTTCGTCGAAAAGTGCATAAATTAATAATGATATCAACCAAAATACGTAATGCTTACCGGTGGAAAGATAAATTACAATTTGAGAGTAGTCTGTAATCACATTCTGAGAAACCACGTTAGGGGATAGTATTTTTTTTATTATTAAGATGCAGCCTTGGGTGAGCGAAATAATTGGATTTTAACGTTAAAATATCTAATTATATTGACACTTTGAAGATCGTAAACGTCAAAAATTACCAAATGAATATCGTTTTGTGTCAAGAGAAAAGGAGTCACTATTATTTCCACAGTGTTGTATTTAAACAAATGAAGTATAGCGAATCTAGTCAAGTGGAATAAAAATAATTTTGATTAGGTACTTCGATAATCAAAGGTTAAATTATTGAAAAGAGAGAACGGTTGACCGAAAAGCCGCATATTTTGGTCAGATATTCTGCCAAAATTCACGTGGTTTAAAAATTTCAGCGTGGTAAAATCGATTGTTGTCCTAAAAATCGATCAGAAAAACATAAAAAAACGTTTGTTTTTCATTTAATTTCCACCACGAAGAACCAAACTATTAATACCTCCATCCCATCCTATTTCTTGTTTTAGTATTGAATAAATAAGACACAGAAAATTCCCCGATTTTTTTTTATGCAAAACCAAATGAACGAAATTACGACGACGGAATGGGTTAACACTGCATTAGTTATTATTCGATGTCTTATATAATTACTGAATACTAGCGTCGCCACAGCTGAATACTTAATTTTTTTTAACTGGTAAAGTACTTATTTCGATTTTTGTCTAAAGAAACGCAGGATAAATACTTTTAGTTACATGGATCCCACGCCGCCGGCGTAAGCGTTTTGCCGGCGGCGGCGCGCCGACCGTGTTCAGCGGCGGCGCGCCGGCGTGGCGCTCATGTCTAGATGTGATGTACGTTCATTAGCACTGCGGAGTGCGGGTCAAGGCTGAGGTCCAGGTGTCTCTATACAGAGTACCTAACCTGCTATAGAGCAGTTACATACAGTAGAGGAGAGTGAGTCACTCGGAGTGGAATATAGATCAGTCAAATATTCTAACTGGTGAAGATGAGACATACCTTGTATGTGCGTCACCTACCTACCTATGTACAGTTATAAGATTAGGAGTGCGGAAAAACTATGAGAGATAGAGTAAGACATGAAGTAATTATAGGTAAGAGTTGGTGTAGGAGGAGAGTTGTGACTAGGATGGAAGTAAACAAGTTGAGATGTAGAGGACATGTGGAGGGAATGTCTCCTCAGAATGTCCTCCTATCCTAATAGGAAGACAAGTCTGCAAGAGAGTGTAAGGAAACGTAATCGTCCAAGAGCTGGAGTGAACATATTGACCAGATTCCCAAGGACGAACGCGTGTTGGATGGCAGAAACTGAAGAGCGTGTAAGATGAAAGCGAGAGATGTATGTAAGAAGTTTGTGTCCTCTAATGACTTACGAGGGTAGGCTGAGAACTTCGCGGCCTTGAGAAAAAAATGTACTGGAGTATGGTTGGATTTTCTTATTATTTTTTTATACGATCTATTCGAAGTTGAATACACTTTTGCTAGCCACGTTTCAAAGCTAGGATCCTAGTTTTATAGAAGAAATTGTAAAGGTCTTCAAAATATTGCTCCGCGTTTACTTTAACACCGTTAACTGAGTCAGTTTGTTACATGCTGAGATTTTTTTTGGCTTAGGGATGACTTTGGCATTTTAGGTAAATTAGGTAGATGTTTCACCAAATGGAAGCCATTGGTAAGCAACTTGGCTATGAAAATTGTTTTTTTGTGAACTGGCTCAGAGTCGCGGTGAAAGATCATGACTTTGGTCAATTTTACGGGTCTTTCCGCGTTGGTAATTTATCGCAATTGGATTATTAGATTAGCAAGTACTTCCCACTTCTTTTTTTTGCCCTTAGTCAAGTAGTCTATTGTAATGCTAGCCCTAAATTCCCAAAAAAACAATGCCATCACTTTTCCAGTTGACAAAGGAGACATCGATTCCTTTGAAGACGGAAAATCACCATGCCGCCACTATTTTGATTATTTTTGGGCTCTGTTAGATCCAGGTCTCATCCATGGTGACATGACGAAAAAAAAAATCTTCAGGATCAGCTTCAAACCTGGCCAAAAATTCCAATGAAAATCGAACACGAACACACGTTTGTTCGGCCCTAATATTGAGTCAAAGGCGTTGGCACCCTGCGAACAGAAAGCTTATACAAGCCCTGTTCTGAAGTTATATGAAATCTATTTATTCACATAAGACCATTAGGATCTCTGCTATCTGGAAGGCACTAATTTGGCGATCTTTCTGAACCACATCCATGATTTTATCGACGTTTTTCGAAACAACTGCAGTTTATTGCCTTCCACTGCGAGGGTTTTCTTCAATACCTTGCTGACCACATTTAAAATCTGCTACCCATTATTTGACTGCCGCATATGATAGAGCAGACTCCAATTATGTATCTGACATCTTCTAAAAAGTTTGTTTTGATATACAGCCCGTGATAATAAAACATTTTATCGTGGATCATGGTTGAAAATTTCTCATTTTCTCAAAAATCTCAAACACGTTGAATTAAAAATGGTGCCAAGAGTGCCAGCTTAGTCCTATTGATGCCAAATTTTGCCAGTAGCCTTGTAAAGGTTCAAATTATCCATATGAACAATAAATTGAAAGTGGCCAGTACAATTTTTCCTCAAGGCCGCGAAGTTCTCAGCCAGCCCTCGTATGTCTCTGCATCAGATGCCAATCACTACGATTGTCAGTCTATGTCATATACCCGTATAGGATAGTTATAGGCTAGCTAGATATATTAATACACTACTTTGTCATTGCGTATATTAATATATTGAAGTTCAAAGAGTTTTCTTAAACTCATGTTAGTTAAAGACATTACCTATGTGGAGCACCGAGCAGCTGTCATATAATAATGGGAACATTAGCAGAGCAGAGTAGAGGAACTAATGAGGTCACTCCATACATAATATAATAACATATAGGAACCATATATTAGTATTAGGAAAATTTGAGAGTTTGGCAGAAAGCCATTCATATCTTACATACTTGTATGCAATTCATTCATACGCTGGGAGCTGATATAACATTGCACGCAATTATAAACCATAATACCACATTACTACAACACATAGTTGTGTGTCCGTGTATTATAGAACATCAACTAGATACTAAGAACTTTAAAAGAACTTGATGGGAACTGATTTCACGTTTCCACGTTATTCTGTACCTGTATGTAGTCCGTAAGGTCTCCAGGTGATGCTAAAGGAGCTAGGTTTGTAAGTGTAACAGAGGTGACTTATGCGGAAGAGGACGTATAGGATGAGCTACTATAGGTATGTCTCATCCAGCACTGTGTCATCACCGGCAGCGAGACTAAAATCAAGGAGAGGCTTCCTTAGAACTACACCCCCCCTAAAACTACCACCAGACAGGGCAAAGAAAGATCTCTGGCAAACCCAATACAGTGGAGATCAGGTCAACCTGTCGGAAAGTTTAGGTCCGGGACACCAACTGCCCTACCTAACATGGAAGACACTCAATAGATTACGTGTAGGTGTCACCAGGTGTAGGGAGAACGTGCACAGGTGGGGTATAAGGGTGGAGGAGGATGTCTCTTGCGATTGCGGCGAGACCCAGACTGACGAACACCTCCTCGTATGTCGAGACATGCCAGTGAGGTGCGATGCGAGGGACCTGATGATGGTCACTGACAATGCCGTTATGGCTGCTAATTTCTGGAGTGGGGTGGTCTAGTGAGGAGAAGCTCGGACCCGGAAATGATTGAATGAATTCAATTTCAATTAAAGTGGTTGGTGTTTCAAACAAAGGTACATGGGTTACTAATTATATTACCTTGGAGTATACACGCAGTAGGAATAAGTTAATTGGAATGTCATTGATTGTTTAATTATTAAAGTGTGTAGTACAGTACATAATGTATGGGAGGAGGAGGAGGTATATAATATATTGTATTCAATAAGATGCTACCAAGTTAATTAACAGTTCCAGGAAATTCACTCAGATCAATACATTTCAATAATAATAATAATAAACAAACAAATCAATAAATCAGCAAATCCATCAATAATCATTCAGGGCAATTAATATAACATTCCTGATAGAGTTAGGTATACTCGCATATAAGTGCACTGCTATATCTGGAGTGGATTCTATAAGGTAATATAATGTGTACAGCACAGCACACAGCACAGCACATCCCACTCTACAGCACAGCACAGCACATCTTTTCACTACAACATTTTGAGTTACCCACCAATAATACTTCAATTAATTTTTCAGTTATAATTGTTCGATAAGAAAATTAATTGCATACAACTAGATATGCAATTCCTTTCAATGAAAATATTTATTTCATAGATCTTATAAAAAAATCGTATTACGGTTAGGCTATTTGCTTAAAGATTTGCGACCAGGAAAGCAGTAATTTGGTGAGATGTCGGAAATCAGATCCATTAAGTCAAACCCGAGAATATATAAAAAAAATATGTGGAATGATTAGGACGGGTCATGGTTGCTGCGGTGACATGCTCCACAAGTGGGGAATGGGGGATGATCCACAGTTTGACTGTGGACACCCGAAGCAAACCATGCACCACATAGTACCCCGGTACCATTGACAGTGCTGCCAGCCTGTCCCCTGAGCTCCTCCAGAGGCTAGGGGTGCTGGATGTCAGAGTATACTTCGACGTTGCCAAACGATAAAATAATATCAATGCACCTACCTCAGCACTTATGTCTATTGATTCCAGGTTCAGGTAAAATATTATGTGAGGTTTACTGAATAGTGTTGCATCTGGTTGTATACCTAGAATAGTAATATTGCGTATAGTACATAGTGTATGGATATTCAGTTGATGTGAAGTAGGTCACTAGGTATGATGCGCCACTGCACTGTAAGATTGTTATTCCAGAAATAACTATTAGTACCTACTTATCTATAGATCTACTAGGACTATAGTAACAAATACTTAACCATAACTGGAGATATCTGGTTGATGGACTGATGGATGATTGTTGATATGAGAGACACAGAATACAATGCAACTGATTATTTTACAATTGTTAAGACACGAGTGCGGTGCATTATACGTATTACTGTATTACTAGCTGTGTAACCCGTCAATAATCACGCTGTTTGCGGGGTAGGGAGAGTGAATGAAAAAAGTGATATTAACAGATCAATGATCTAGAACAAGATGATGAAGAAGAAGAAGTACTAAACCTTCAGTTCCATTCCACTGGAACTGGCACGGGACTGTACCTCCATTAGGCATTAGGTCTATTAGTGATATGATAACATGTTGTATGGGGGGGGGGGAGGGGGGGGTGTATTAGGCAGGCTGTATAGATATTAAACCTAATTAATGGAAGTACCTGCTAAATTGTAGCCAATTATAATGGGTACTTAATTAGCATGATATTGACATTGTGCAGGTACCTACTTATGTACAGCACACTTATATCATATACCTATAGCAGTATATTATATACCAATTAGTTTATATAATATGGCACGTACATTTAGTGCACTACGTGAAAGATTGTATGGGAAATATTAATGTAATGGAATCACTGATAGATGATTCATTTTGAAAACACATAGCAGCACTCTGTAACTATATGCAGGGCCAACTCGTCCATATAGGCAAGTGCCTAGGGCGCTGACATTCGGGGGGCGCCATCGGCTCCGGCGCGGCGTAGCAAACGGGTGAAACGAATTAGTTCGATGCGAGCTTAGCGGCGATCGTTCGCATATGTAACTCGCATCGAACATCGAATTATTTTATTTTATTTTATTTTATAATCGTACACGGCCTTTAGGCCATTTGAACAAAGTATATTGCAAAAATCACACAAAAAAAAGATTAGATCTCAAACCTTGATTTCCCACAAAAAATTGAGGACTTATTTGTGATCAGATCAGAGTATATGTGGAAGGCGGAAAAGAAAGTGATATTTTCTCCTTCATGTACTTAAATAAATCTTATCTGATTTTTATTGTTTTGCCCAATTATTTTTTTGGCTGCGGGTGGGGGGGGGGGGGGGGACGTTTAGCTGTTGCCTAGGGGGCCAAAATAGCTCGGGCCAGCGCTGACTATATATGTAGGTCTATATATACACTGATAGGTATATATAAACACGTGTATATATTGTGCAATGATTGAATAGTTTGGTGACTAGGTGTACCTAGTAAGTGCATAGTGTAATAATTTGTATTTGTATAATGTATTATGTACTAATATATAATAATATAAAAACCTCAGTATTGAGTATAGGTCATGGTTAGTTGGTCACACTATGCACCGCTGCCCTTTACATACACACCACTAGACCTATATACTATACATAGGTATAATGTGTATTTCAGTTACTACTTGTGTATTACATTTGCATATAATATTCCATATATTCACGTAGAATAATTGTTTCTGAATAATTATTGGAGTTTCCACTAGTCTCTATAGTTATCGATGTCTACTCAGAATGTCCTGCGCAATGTATGTAGTACCTACTACAGTGGCGTATATAGGTTTTCATTTCGGGGGGGGCCCGAAAAAACTCCTGGGGAAGGCATTTACAATTTTAACATAGACGTAGCAAACAAAATCAGTAATAGCGCCGCAGGCGAAATTCTTTCGTGAAGGGGAGTGAGAAAGGTTGTGTTTTAGGTTGGCATTATAAGTGATGTGTTAAAAATGTAACAAAAAAGAAGCGCCGCAGGCGAAATTTTTTTGGAAAATGGGTGAAGTAATAAATCTGGGATCTTTCCATAGCAGATGGCACATCATTGTCTGACATTTCGGGGGGGGGGGGGCGGCCCCCCTCGGCCCCCCCTCTATATACGCCACTGACCTACTACACTACCTATTACCTATAGATTGGGGAAGTGTTCAACCTTTTCATATTACCATCTCTTAGAGTTAAAGTGAATACTGAGATCATCTTGGTATAACTGGCAGGCAGGCCTTGGCACTGTATGCATTCATTTCATACCTTATTATAGGTTCACGTCCACGTGGGAACTCCTCTTACCCCTAATCTAATCAGTCAGGGAAATATGGGTATTCCGCCTGTCTTTTATAATTTGTGTATTTGTTGCTCATTTGTTGTTAGAACTTTGCAAATGATCTTTGCTTACAATTCAAGAAGAAAGTAGGCATGGCTTGTTCATTCTCTATATTAAGAGTGTGCATACCGACATTTCATTTTTTTTTTAAACGGGAGACATTCTATCTCGACAACCGTTACTAAATATGCTTTGGAACAAAATAGGGTAGATGCATTGAACCTTTATCTAGGGAATAACTGTAAAAGATTTTTTATATCTTGTATAGATTTCTCAAAAAAAAATAATTTAAAACACCTCTGACCTTTTTTCCGAAAGACGGAAACTCGTTTTCCGAAAGTCGCGGAGTAAAAATTTTTTTTTTGTACTGATAATATGCGTTAAAATCTAGGGAATAACCGTAAAAGTTTTTTGATAGACGCAAAATTAACCCCAAAAAATGGAAAAAACGCTATTTTTACCATTTTATCATGCGATTGTTACGCGATTTTGAACCTTAATGCCGTGGGAAAAGACTGTGACGTCATTCTTGGTGCCATGCCCCTAAATTAGGTAGGTACAAAGTAACTCTGATGCTGACTCCTGAGATAATATTATGCAGAGTAGAGACGTACTATACCCACTACCTGGTGATGGCACATGAGAATATATAATGTTTCATTTGATTTGATTTGATTGTACAATAAATATAAGGGTGCCTTCCCACGACAAGTGAATCCGGATTCGTACGCGAATCTGGATTAATCCCTTCCGGATGGATGATTTCGTGCACGGGGTATGGGGAAATAGTTCCCTATTTTTATAATAATATAATAATTCATTGTATTAATATTTTTAACTTTTTAACTTTAACGTTGTAAATTTTGAAAATATCTTGAGTCCGTTGAAGCAATAAATAAATAAATATATAATATAATAAATAGATAATAATAATTATCTCTGTCATACTGTTGAATATATACTAATTCTGTTTTTGTGTTTAAAAATTAGATCGATCAGGTACGAGAATAAATTATTGTCTTTACACCAATATTAATTGTAATTTAGTAAAAAAAAAATAAAAGAAAGAATTGCCTGCGGCATTAATTAAACTTGTTTGTGGGTGATATTTTTTAAAGTTTGTCACACGGAGTTTTTGTATCTTGTATCACGCGTTATTTTTCAACACCGGTTTTTCTCAAATTAGCTGCTAATCTCTCTCAGTCCCGTTATGGGCCCGCTACACGCTCGCGAGTCACCACGACCTTTTGGTGTTCATGAGTAAAAAGGCGTCAAGGGTCGGTTACGTACATGTCAAGACAAACGATCCATCCGCACCCCTTTTTACTCATGAACACCAAAAGGTCGCGGTGACTCGCGAGCGTGTAGCGGGCGCATTATGTGTCGGGGTGTACATTATATTTATTTTGTACGGGAAAAAATGTCTGCCATAACTGGAAATTAGAGAACCCATTAAATAATTTATTTATTTATTTTTAATATTATTAATGTCGATATTATCAGAATAAAAGAATACCGGCCCAGTAACAGTGCAAAAATTGTGCTGTTTCAGGTCCGTGGTATTAGAAAAATATAATGATTGGTACCTTAAACTTTTTTTCATTTTAAATAAAATTATAATTTCTTTATCATTCGTGTGTTATTTAGACTAATAGATTAGGTACATAATTTTTGAAGGGAGACATTTGAAAGATTGGCATCATACTGATAAAATGCACCACATGGACTTATAATTCGATGTAACAAAATTCCAGAAAAATTAATTCAATAAATAATAAGAAAATATAATGTTCCCCACTCTATGGCAACTGGGGAATCTAAATTTATACATTATTTATTTTGATTTTTATTTTTCGAATCATGCGGGTGTCTGCATCTCTTTCACTCTCGTTGTATATTGTAACAGTACGAAACCCATAAGCATATTGCTCAAAATAAATAAACCCCACAAAAGCCGTACAAAAGCCACACAGGATTTCTTTTAGGGATAAAAGCACAAATCTAATTGAATTTTGTAAATAAAATTAATTGTATCGATTAGTATTCGAGTAAATTATATTAGGAACTAGAATAGATTAAAAAATACGAATAAGCAAGCGGATCTAAAATGGGATAGACAATGATTTCAACATTTTATAAATAATTCATCTACTGAAATCCAACTAAAAAGTTTAAGCTTTTATTATTTGAGGATTTTTTATTGGTTTTTAATCATCTGTAGACCATATTTAAGGCACTTGGAATCGTCAGGTTTACAAACACAAAATCAAATGCAATAAATCAATAAACACAACAAAAAAGAATGAAAGCAATAAACACATAGACAATACAAAACTATAACACATTTGTGGTACAATTTAATGCAGGTCTGGATGTAAATTGTCCAGAACTACATTAAGTACGTCATATTTCTGAAGGGTTTTTGTGTTTTTTGGGGTTCATACTACATCATCGTAAATATTCCTATGGGTTTTTCTTCGGAAACCGTTGTGTATACACGCGCTGAAACATGTAAGTAGGGTTGTCAACATTTTTTCAGCTGATTATTCCATCTGCATCAATAAATAATTTTAAAAAGTTATCGGAAGCCTGGTTGCTAAAGCGCTCGATACTGGATGCCGACATACCCCACTTCACGACACAAGCTTTTAAGCTTGTTATGAAGTGTACAAATATGTATCAGGGTGTAATTCGATAATTTTATGAGAATAAAAGAAAACATACACACTATCTTATTGTTCTTGATATCAGTTCTTAACTCTTTTTTTGTTGCTTCCTTCATTATCCCCTCCTTTCTTCCTCTTCTTCTTCCTCTTCCCATGCTTCCTCCTTCCCTACCATAAATGTTTTATAGATATAAGATATATATTTTTAACTATGTAATGTAATCTATTTGTTTTGTGTGTGTGCTAATTGTGAACGGATGTAATTGGTCTTGTGTATTGATATTTTTGTATTAATGTACCTGCCAATGTTTGTTTTTGTGACTGTATCTGTTCCATGTACAATAAATAAATAAATATCTACTTATCTATTTAAATAAAAACTGTCATTTTATGAACTGCTTGAATTTTATAATATTTTCATTTGCTAGAAAAGTGTGGTTTTCTCAATTTTCAAATTAATGTAAATTACACACTCATTCGTCAGTCGAAAACTGCAGGCAATGATATAATTCTTAAACTGCGTTTAAATTTTACAAGTGAAGCGGATTTGGTTGATATTTTCTTAGTTTTTATGTTGCCAAAAAAAAATATATAGTATTTTGCGATCCATATATTTCTTGCAACTCACTTTCAATATTATTATTATACTCTAGTACGGTTGACAACCCTCGTTGTTAGTGAATATATATCCGAAAATATATCGAATAATAATTATTTTTATTGTAAAATTGTTACAAAAATATACAAATTACCCGACTAGCAAAAATTACAACACGTTATTTTCAGTTAATGTAGGTAGCTACATGTTATCAATTTAGTATCATATTCTTGTATTATGTATTTTTGTACCTATGAATAACTTTTGAATCAGTATTAATTTACAGTAAGTAATGTTAAGAGTATGCATACCGACATTTCAAAAATTTCTAAAAACGGGAGACCTTCTATCTCGACAACCGTTATTAATTATGCTTTGGAACAAAATAGGGTAGATGCATTGAACCTTTATATAACCGTATATAACCGTAAAAAAAATTTTATATCTTGTATAGATTTCTCAAAAAAAATGGAAAACACCTCTGATCTTTTTTCCGAAAGACGGAAACTCGTTTCCTGAAAGTCGTTGAGTAAAATTTTTTTTTGTACTGATAATATGCATTAAAACCTAGGGAATAACCGTAAAAGTTTCGTGATAGACGCAAAATTAACCTCAAAAAATTAAAAAAACGCTATTTTTACCATTTTATCATGCGATTGTCACGCGATTTTGAACCTTAATGCCGTGGGAAAAGACTGTGACGTCATTCCTGGTGCCAATTATATAGGTAATACCTACCGATTCGGTATAATACTTTAAGTAAAAGTTAATGTCGCCGCCACAGCGTCTACGAGTTTTTTGCGTTCATGAGTAAAAAGGCGTCAACGGTCTGTTACGTAAACGAGCCAAGACAAACGTTCCATCCACACGCCTTTTTACTCATATACACAAAAAACTTGTGGGCGGCGACAAATGGAATATATATGTATTACGTTTAATAGTTATACTATAGAAAATGAAGTAACGTAATAAGCTAATAGGTACCTACATAAATATATACATAATTATATTTTTTAATAAAACGTTTTTTATTTTGTGAGAATCAACACACACACACACACACACACACACACATAATTATATTACACATTTTGTAATTATCAAACTATAAATTAACATTGAAATAATTGAAAAAAAAGTTTAATTTTAATTAAAATACATTTTAAAATAGAAAAGAAGAAATAAAATGAAAAAAACTGTCTGTTTGGGATGTTTCCTAAAGAAATATCTACGTATATGTATATTGGATTCAACACTTGTATTGCAAGTTATCCAAACGCTATGGATTAGACGGATTCATCTGGATTCATCAAGGCGTGTCCGCGGATTCACAGGCAACCTATTTCCCACGATCCGTGCACGTCTGCGATATCACGTACCGCCATACAAATCGCTATGAAAAAGTCTGTAGATTCACGGACTCACTCCTTCCCACGGCATGCGAATCTACGGACGAAGCAGGATTCACCTTCCGTGGGATATAGCCATAATACGAGGAAGAGGTGCAGTGGCGCCTCGTATTGTTACAGTGGCGTGCAGTAAATCATTACCTTCCTTCCATATTGTATATAGGAATATCATATACATAAGTCGTATAACTGTATAGTATAACTGCAGTGTAATGTAAAGTGATATAATGTTACAGGGCCAAGGGCATTACATACATAAGTGTATAACATACCTTCAATGAACGCGCTACATATATTATTTATTTATTATTTAATTAGAATACAATACAGATATACTCGTAGGTGCACTATTCACTCCGGGAAACGAAGACAAAAAACGGTACTTACCTTACATTTTGTATAGTAGTTATAATTTTTGGATATGTTATATAGGTCGGTCCCGCGGTTAAGAATTCAAGTTTTCGATCTCCCAACCCTTGTGCGTTCACTAGGGCGAGCCCAAAAGTGTCGAAATTTCGGTAATTTTTCAAAGAGGGATAATTAACAAATAATGATCAATAAACTGAAAAATGACCGAAATATCGGCAGTGTTCGGCACGCCCTAGTGAACACACAAGGGCGGGGAGATCGAAAACTTGGATACTGAACCACAGGACCGACCTATATAACATATCCAAAAATCATAACTACTATACAAAATGAAAGGTAAAACTCTCCATTACCTGGACTAATTGTATTACAACAATTTGTCCAAGGGGCTCCATCAACAAACTTTCATAAAACGTATTTGTTTTTATTTCCAGGTTTCCACGTCTCGTCGGGAGGAAGTTGCATCAGTAGGTGGAGGTGAAGATGCATTCACTGGTTGTCTCATCACCTCAGTACTCCTCGTGTAATATTAATACAGTGCTTAGTGCAGACACAGACACTCATTGTACTTAGTGCTTAGTGCTCCATGCAGGGAGTAATATGATCAAATAGTGAAGCTGTTCTAATCTAACATAAGACTTTGTAACCTGAGGGTGAAATTGTTATTCCGAGTGACTCTGAGCCGAGCAGTCACTCCGCTTAATGTCTCTAACAGTCGAGACACGCAACACTAGGATATCCTTTGATAAGAAAGACGCCATACGATACGGAGGAGGAAGTCTAGAGACTCTAGAGGACACAAGCACCAACCCTGAGGGACTCCACAGTATTATGAGAATAGGCAACAACAATAATCTTTGATATTCATTCAATTACTACTTCATATAGAAATCTATATTAAAATAATCTTATAATTAGAGAAATCTTTAATATCTGGTGCCATTATTCGAAATAAAATTCCTCTTTAAAATAATCACGAAATACTTATTAATATTATAAAGTCGTCATACAGTATAACTGCTATCGTGGGATTATATAAATAAATAAATTAATTAATTTAGTTTAGCTGTGATTGTTAAAGTTTAATAAAAAGTAAAGCGAATTTGTTTTAAACAATTATTACCTAATCGGTTAATTTGCTTAGCAAACTTAATATTAAATCTAAATACTAAACGTTATTAAATATATAAGAGATTTAATTAATACACGGAATAAGTTTATATAATTGGTACATAATATAACTTTACGTAGAGAATATTAGAAACAATACTAAACTACAGTATCAGCTGGAGCCAGGTACCTACCTGAGCGATTGCGACAAATTGGAGTCACTACATACACCTACATAATACTACAAGTAACATTGGAAAGCAATAACTCCATATAATACAATCGCAATCTGATAAGCGAAGTTCAATCAAACAACATGGCGACTACTAAAGTAGACGGAGGAACTAACGGCCACGAGTTGGCTCCACTAAACACCAGGGCTAATGGTGACGGCCACCACGGGGTGACCATAGTGCTGCAAGGCTCCAGAGGATCCCTGCAGAGGCCTGAAATGGATGAAGTGGGAGAGGACAGAGCCGCGTGGTCTGGGAAGCTTCAGTTCTTCCTCTCCATCATTGGCTACTCTGTGGGACTCGGGAATATCTGGAGGTTCCCCTACTTGTGCCAACAGAACGGAGGAGGTGAGTCTAAACTTTGTACCATTAGATATATTGTAAAGAAGGTGTAGTATTAGTATGTACAATATACTAAATATTACAAATATTCGCAGGCTTTCACGGCCGGTGTTATGATAGGTTACTTCCCCTTCCGGGCTTGTAGACCGAGGTCTGAGATGGGTCGCTCAGCGCACCTCAGGCCGCGGCCTACAAGCCTGAAAGATGAAGTAATTTATCATACATATTTCCACACGACTGTAATAATTTTCCTCTGTAATCCCATTTGTAACATCCACAATGCCTCCCCATACTGTACGAGTAGCGTTGTATTGTATTGGAGATGTTAGTGTAGTATTGTGGTACATAATAGTAATGTAAGTGTGTGAGTATAACTGTATGGATGATATTGATCCCTCTTCACTATTCAGTCACTAGCTGCACCTGTCACAGTCTGATGTCTCCACATTACTGCACTTTATATACAGAGACATGTGATATGAAACCCACAGCAAGATGTCGCATTCTACTTTATATTACTACACATACTATACTGCACCAAACAGCAGAGGAATTCATCTTATTTTAGTTCTAAACATTAACCGCAATTTTCAGAAAATGTCCCACACTTCTAGTCTATATACTTTCTATATATTATATAACATGCAAGCAGGTGACCAATCATACTGTATATTCTATATCGAATAGAAAACATACATAATACTCTCTCTACGATATTCAGAATGGGTGACGAACCTCATTGCTGAAAATGATGAAAAACATCTTATGGAAGTTTTTTTTTTATCAAAAAGATCTGGGCTTTACAAACTCAAATACTTTTCTGCACAGCTTGCACTAGGCTAAAAGCCTGTATCGCAATGTGTGGAATTGCCTTGGCTCTCTGCTCTCTCCAACATCGCACCGCCACAAATCAGACGAGAAGAAGCATTACAGAGGGAACTGAGGAATATCTCCAAAAACTCAGAGCTACCTATACATGCGGACGTCGATGACCCGCCTGTACACCGCCTTAAATCTAGGCACCCTCTGTGGATGTGGACACCCGCACACACTGCCGAATGCACAGCTGATGCTAAATGGCGAGAGAAGTGGTCGACGGCAGCTGTACAGAACCACCACTTAATAGCAGACCCCACTAAACTACAACCTGGCTCCACACTACCTAGGAAGCTATGGAGCTCCCTCAATAGACTTAGGTGCGGCGTTAGCTGCACTGCATTCCACCTTCACCAATGGGGGCTAGCTGACTCTGCTATGTGTGAGTGTGGCGAGGAACAGACAACAGAACACATTGTGAACCAGTGTGTTCTGTATTCTTACGACGGAGGACTGGAGCAGCTCCATCTATTGACAGACGATGCAATTACATGGCTGCGGAACCTGGAGGTGAGGGTTTAGCGGCCCATAAAAAGAAGAAGAAGAATGTGTGGAATACATCGCCAGTGCCGGGGTTTGAACTTGGCACCTCCTGCTTGAGAGACTGCCGCCTCAACCAACTGCGCCAACCATGTACTCATGTTATGTGAACACTTGAAATAATACAACTCAGGGACCCCATGGGATTTGCGAGGTTTCAGCTCTCTTTATATGGGGGTAGTAAAGTCATCTTCAGGACTGAAAGGGGAAAAGTTGAAAAATCGACATCAACGAAAGGATATTCTAAAACTTTTCCCTTACTGTCAGCATTAAGCAATGAGGTTGCCTCCTATTCTGAATGTCATGTGAATATTTGTGTAAAGGAAATGTTGTGGATGTCTATATACACTTACAGCATTTACTACTGATTAACGATAACCCATGATTGGAATATATACCTATCTATATATACTATATAGTATTCAATTCAGTTACATAATTCCCACGGTAAGTAATTGTAGTAATGTAATGTCTGTCAGTTAACCCATCACTCATTTACCTTTGAATTGGCAGTTGAGGAAAACTCCAAAAAGGGAATAATTAGTTTTTATCCAGAACGTAGTATCTTTACTAGTGTAGCGTAGGTGGTTAGGTGAGTGGTTAGTGTGTAATTTACGAGTATATCCATTAAGGAATTATATTAATAGCTGGAGCTCTTTCCACACCATACAACCTCGTATCATATCATAGGGACCTATACCTCAATCCATGGCCGTAGGCAGGGAGGGGGGTTTGGGGAGTTCAAACCTCCCCCCCTATATTCCTCAGTCAATCACTGTTTGTATCACATTATTATCACAACGTTTTTGAATTGTAATAATTATGATGAAAATTCAATTTTTGCCTGAGGCGCTAATTCAACTGGCGGTTTGTAATTCACTGCCATAGAATTATAAGGGCAAGATTCACTGCATTCTTTATTAGTATTATAATATCGCCAAAAATAAACTGGACCTTTCAACTATTCATTTTTCTCTACCTTCTTATATTTTACGACAAAATTTGTCAAAAACAGCGCCCATGGTTTTTACTTAATATTGTCTCTGGTCTGCAGAGCTCGACCCCCCCTGAAATGAATTCCTGGCTACCTCTATATCTGTATCTGTACCTCTATAAGGGTGTGTCCAGTACATTACACCCACACACTAGGGGTAGGGAATCTGCTGTTAATTACCACTGTTATATATGTGTGTGTGTGTGTGTGATATCAATCTATATACCTATAGGAGTATATAATATGTAACACTAGGTAGACCTACGTCACGTTGAATCAGTCATGTGATTGGCTGTCACTGGGGGCCTGTCCCGCGCATGCGCCACATCATATTTTTATTATTAGGTCTGCGTAGGATGTACCTACTATACAGGCTGTTGTATTATCATAAGGGGTGACACCACCTCCCCCTGTATACACTATACAGGGTGTGTAGGATGATTCTATTTCAGAATCTATTGAATTTCTTCCACACGAAGTACGCCTCCAATATATATTTTTCATTCATGGCACGTGTTTTAATGTATTGCTGAAAACATTAAGTTTTTTGATGATAAAAGGAATGAGTGAATGTATGAATGGAGTACCTACTCGTACGTGCAAAGAATTATATTAATTTATATAGGTACTTCATATAGTGCGATGCTTTTAAGCTTGAATTGAGTAATTACTCATACGACTGGCTGACACGTAGATCCTAACAAAAACTTACTTAAGAAACTACGCTTTTAGAAATTCACATCACATAGTGAATACTGAATAGTGCCCCCCTCTCTATGGAGAGTTGTTTTTTAGTGTATAACTATAGATGATACCATAAGATGATTTACATTGCGTAGAGCATATTAATTCCCTTCATTCAGCATCCTCCCACACAATATACATTATGTATACTGTATATACCTGCATATACTTTCTCTATAGGTATTATATATAGTTAGTGCATGTCTAATGCCAATGTTTTTTATACAAATTCTTTACGTAGAGAAGAGATGACATAACTTATATTATATTATATTATATTATATTATATTATATTATACACCAACTAGTATATTAATAAAACACATTCTCTCTACACACGTCATACATACGTAGAGTGAATTTGCATAACAAACTATATATGTAGTAGTAATATATACCAAGGCTGGGAGTAGGTACCCTCCTGGCCCCTGGCCTACACCAACTCATGTCCCAGTACCCAGCGAGGTAACATGTTCCTCTTATCTCTGTAAGTCCTCTACGCCAGTATCAGATAATTCTCATACAGTTTCTTCACACACTCAATACTTCTTCCTCTTCTTCTCTCCACTGCTGGATATAGACCTCTTCCATCTGTTTCCACTCGTCTCTGCTCTGACCCTTCCGCATCCAGGTTCCTCCAGCGATTTGGACAATGTCGTTGGTCCATCTCTTTGGTGGCCTTCTGACGCGCTCCTTCTATCTGTCCAAGGCTTCCACTTCAATATTCGTGGCGCCCATCTGGTGTCACCCTGCCTGGCCATATGTCCTGCCCATTGCCACTTGAGTTTTGACACACGGCTCATGATGTCGGTAATGTCGGTATACATGAATACTGATTGAATACATTTCACAATTATTATATCAGAAGTATGGAGTGTGTGTAACAAGCGGATAGTCTGCCTGCCCTGTAAGTGATGCGAGGCGAAGGGAACAATTAGGTACATACGCGCTTGGTTCAAATACTGTCATGGATCTTTTTTCTGAATGATAAATGTCTGCACTTTTATTTTATTCTTCGGTAAACAATGCCAAATTACAATAAACTAAAGATTCAATCACATCATAAACTTGTTCACTAGGGCGAACTTATATAAAATATAGTATGTAAGTTATGTTAGTTATATATTACACAGTAGGTAGGCAACTATGTAATGTAACTTGATGTGGTATTGGCAATGGGTTATTTAAAATTAGTTAAGTTTAGACGTACATAAACATGAAATATTGCCAAGATTACATTATATACCTACCTTACCTATATACACATACTATATATCATATGGAGTCAAGTGTGAACTACATCTAGTACCTAACTGTACACATAATATGTAAGTATGTAGGTACTAGAAGTACCCGCAATACTTACTGAGTATTTGTTCAAGAAATAATTAAGAATTTGTAACCGCAAAAAAAAAAAACAAGATTTTATGACTTCACATCCTAGAACAGTTTTTCACAGTCTTCCAATCGATACCAAGCACGCGACCTTCCAAAGTACTTGATGGGTTCCTTTATTCCGATGGCGCCTCCCACCAAGAATTGACAGGTCCAAAATTTGTAAAAATATGTGAGTTCTGCTCGTGAAGCACTTTCGTGAGATACCAAACACTGCGGTATGCGGTGACTGGATCCTCTCGATCGGTCGGTGTCTTCCAAGACTTGAACTGGACAAAATCTGACTGACAAATCGTAATCTGGATTTATTTTTCAACTCCTTTTCATAAGATACCACACATGACCCCACATTAGCCTTGGATCCCCCTCAAACGCTTTACAAATTTTTTTGTCTCGGGAGTAGGCTGATCCAATTTAGTACAGAAATGTATTGTCACCGAGTCTACATATTATGCTTGCGAAGTTTCAGTGGTCTCTAAGTTGTCAGGAAGTGGCTGTAAAATCGATTTCAAGATTTGGTCACAAAAAAAACACCACAGTGTTCTTGTCAAATAGGAGTATTTACCTACGAGTATTTATCTATATTATTAAAGTTTTAGGTAAATTACACAAAAATCTGATATATTACATACGAACAAGTGTACAATTCATCTTTCTACAATACACGATTGTTATAGAAATGTTGCGCCACTTAGTAGGGCATGTGTATTATAATATGATATAGTTTCTATACTAGATTTACTGGGGAATTTAGTATTTATAGAATACTCGTATTAGTGAAATATTCTATTCTAATTATACAGAGGAGTGGAGTGATGTATTGGGGTATAAGAGGAATCTGTATTGTATGGAATATATGATTGTATGGAGTATGGAATAAACATTATTAGACTTGTACCGAGATATGAAAGTGTTTACATTATTGAGAACGCAAATAGTTTCCCCGCATTCAGTCTAATATAGGGAACCATGCGCGGCGCCAGCTTCGTAAATAGGGGGGGGGGGGCAAACAAAATTTAGGTTTCATATAGTAAGAAAAACGTGTAAATAGCACAAACTTTTTTTGGGTGACTATCAATAGTGTAAATAAAGAAGGTCTAGATGTAGTTTGGTTTCAAATAAGTACAGAAATCATAGTAAATAGCGCCGCAGGAATTTTTTTAAACAAAAATAGGAGAAGTGAATTTGAATAGATTTTGGTACTGAAAAATTATGATATAATGTGAAAATGTGTGATAACAATGTGATTTTATCATTTACTATACCTATTCCAATCTCTAAGGGGGGGGCAGCTGCCCTCCCTTGGCGACGCCCATGTAGAGCACAGTGATGTCAGCAGTACGAAATATATCATTGATTAAATGTAAATAATTGTTATTTGTTATATTATAATCTAGTAAGTTAGTAATATGTGTAGTTTTAGAATTAGGTATACTTGGAAACATATCCACGTTCTGCGAACTCAGATCACTGCTTTAGATACCTAACCTACTCACTATAGAACTCACACAAGATTCGCCAGGAATTTCAAAGAGGAAATAGCTTTGTAACAACTTATTTTTATTTTAAAATGTTCCCTGAAGATGAGACATTCTGAAAGTGTGGGTGTCATGTTTACTCATATAATTCTGTATTCTGTCTGTTAGTTATCAGATCAGAGTGTGAGTCAATCAACCTGTGTGTGCATTACATGTGGTCAGTAGTGGTTAGGGCTGCCACCTCTTCGGGTTTGAATGATGTTCCCCGGGTTAGCATCGTATATTATCTTCGGGTCAGACTGGGTATGAGACAGTGGCTTAGCTATCACCGGGCAGTCCCCTCCCAACCTAAAAATTAAACTGTTTCATCAATTTTTTTTTTCAAAACCTCTTTGGTGGATTTAGTACCCATTATTATCTCTTTTTATAGAAAATAAATCTGTTTACGCCACAACCTTCTTTGCTAAATCTCACAAAAAAATTCCGCCTGCGTTGCTATTTAGATACGACTTATTTTTCCACATTTGTACTAAGTACAATAAAAAATACGTTTTATTCCCAAATCTCCGGGCCCACCCTCTTTGAAAGATGGCAGCCCTACTAGTGGTACTTATAGACTTATACTAATAGCGGAATTTAATATTTTTGTGTAACTAGTGTAGTACATGACATGGTATTGTTATATTTATAGAAGTAAAGTTAGACCCGGAAGTGTTGGCTGTCCTGTATGTATGTAATGTCATATAATGTATGTGCAGTTCTACTTCTCCGCTTCCTTATTCTATAAGATGAAGTTATAATATCTCTCCACCTTAGATTCTTAATAATTCTATGCTCTCCACCCACCACGAGGCCTCAGCCCTCACGGCATATCTTTAGTTTTGCCACATTTATATTCTAAACTATAATACTTAGTACAGTACTATAGCAGTAGCATATTATGCTGGATTTCACCAACTTCTTAGTTGAGGAATAGCGGAGATAGGAGGCACTTATCGTTATTTTTCATACAAAATGTGTGGTAGGTGGCTCCTATCTCCGCTATTCCTCACCTTGGTGAAATCTAACATTAGTAGATTAATTGTAAAGTGAGGCATAGTGATATGATGTGGTATGATATGGTATGATGATAAGTATAGAAGATAATATGAATGTGTGTCATGATGACATGATTGATGGATGAATGTTGATATTATTTACAGGAACTATACAAAGGTGTATTTACTAAATATTACTTACAAACAATACTTACATACAAACATACCTACATACAAACACATCCACAATCATCATACATGCACCACAGTCCACAGTAGCTTAGTACCAAATGGTAATGTTTTATGAAAGATATGAAATCTCTTCGAACACCAGACATTATTTACAGGACACTCGGAGGCTTCAGTGTGTACACTGAAGCCTCCGATTAAATTAACTAAATTAAATTAATTAAATTAACCCGGAAAATCCTACAAGGAGTTTTATATCATCCATTAGTATTTACATTACATTATTATAACTAAAATAGTATATGTGCTATGTGACAGTTACCCATATGTAGTGATGATAATATGATTATAACAACAGTAAAACAATACAGTGTGTAGTTAGTGGTGTGGAAGTATGGAACAGTACCATATAAAGTATTCAGCTAAGGTATTCAGATTGCTTACACGTGAAGTGGAGTCCCCCATACTGCATACATAATATAGTATAGATAATATTACATAAGGAATCTTTATTTGGTTGTGTCGTCTTAGTGAAATAATCTAGACTAAATGACGCCCTGTAAAAATACCTACTTACATGTACTATACATCTATTTTATAATGTAACTACACTGATAGCCGCACATAACCTTTTTTTTAAAAAAAGGATCTGGACTTGCATACATGCCCGAATAGTTTCCTGCACACTCTGCACTAGGATAAAAGCCTGTATCGCAATGTATGGAATACATGGCCAGTGCTGGGGTTTGAACCTGGCACCTCCCGCTCGAGAGACAGTCGCCTCAACTAACTGCTTATCCCATAATACTAAATAATTGCAACAATTTTTTTAATGCATATGGCAGAAGACCCGGCAATTACAAATTTAGATGTAAATGTAAATTTACCTCTAAATTGCAACAATTACTTACATATAAACCCCCGTAACTCTCTGTGGTCTCTCCAAAGTCCAGCACTGCATTCTTTAGCACTGCTCTATAAGAAATTATAAAACTTTTCATTCGACAACATGTCTCACTAACAGTAAAATCGTGTAATGTCGTTTGCAGATAATATAACTTCCAAACTGGCAAATTATCTGGGCATATCTGGGGCAGTCTGTGTGTTATATGAACTTCCTGTGTACCCAGTACCCAATGACATTAGACATTACCAAATCGTTATTCAGGCAGTTAGCATCCTTACATACAGTAGGACTATGTAGGTAGGTACTATAGGGTGTTTCTATTGGCATATTTTTTATTTATGGATATATTCGCTTGCAGTCCGAGTCTATGTCATGTAAAAACTATTTATGCCAAAGTTCAAGAAGATTGATGAACTTTGATCACTTTTATCTCATAAAGTTCATAGTAATTAGTACTGATGGCCTTCTCATGTATTTCTTTCATCTCTTGCACCATTTTGGGCTACAATATCAGCAATATGTGTTTTAATGCTACAACATCTAATACAGAACTTATATCCAAATAACATTTATAAATTTAAGGAGAATTCAGACGAACATTCATGTGGTGAAGCGAAAACTGAGTAAATTATACATTTTATCTTTTCCCATACAAACATGGAAAATTAAGGTACTACACCAATACGCTTTACTTTGCACAGTAGGGCTGGCTGGTGTAATGTTGTTATGCAACCCTGTGCTGTGCTGTGTGACGTCACGGGACCTCAGCAGGGAGGGGGGGGGGGGGAGATAATGGATGCGAGATGCAAGGAGTGTGGAGGGAAGGTAAGGGGAGGGGTATTGATCGCAGCGAGTGGAGGACGTCACAGTGTGTGAGGGGGTGAGGGGGAGGGGACTAGACGTCATAAAGTAGGTACTTAATGGAAGAGGGCTGGTGCTGTATGTGCACCAGGCTGTATAACGTATAGACACACTACCTACACCAACTAACATTAGAACTAACCTACACATATACTAACATATAATATAATATAATAAGCCATACAAAATGATTTTGCACTCTTACTAACACGCAACACTGTGAATTCCTACAACAGTTTTGTGATAGAGAAATATAAAACTCGTGTAGGTTCAATCAAATACTGCAAATTCATTGTTATAAAGAATTAAGTAGGTACCTACCTATATAAGTAAGATATTGCTTTTGCAATAAGTCCGCCCTTTAACACACTACCTACTGATGTCTTGTTTTGTAACACTAACTTTTTATTTATTTATCGTATGGTCAAAAGGAGTAGGTTTATCATATCCCCATAGAATTATAAGGACACATCCCTTAAAGGAAAAAGATTGAAGGTTGGGCATTGGGCAATGATAAATTTCGCAATGATAAGCAAGCGTGGTCGTCAGAAATTAAATTGAACATTCTTTATATTATATTCAGTCGCTGGCTCATTCAGGTATAGGAAGTCATCGAAACTCCCTTCATATGCTCCGAAGCCTCACTCAGTCACAATGTGGCCCACAGTCTGCCTCTCCAGCCACAATATAATCTAAGCATTAAACATTGACAGAGATCATGCACTAGATGTGTCCATAATCAACGGTTGTGGGTAAATAGAAAATCTAAATCTTACGGATGGTGACATAAATACGTTGAAAATATTTCAGGAATATTCCAAGATCTTTTAAATTTTTCCCTCAGGTTGCCCTGGATAAAGATTCCAAGTAACTTCCTTATTTTTTTAAATCGTAGCCCTGAGAGGATAGTACCATGTACCGTTGTATGGTGTGCTGAAACTGAAATATATCTAGAAAGATAGGCTCCTGAATACACAATAGGAATGGTTGGAAATACGAGCCTATAGGAGCCATTATCCTCTTATTTATCTGTTTATTACTCAGTAATACTACAGGGAATACTTGAGTGTTTTTATAGTAGGGACTAGGGTGTGTTGTTTGAAGGCAGAGAGATCGGAGACTCCGTGGGAACAATATTGTTATATTGCGCACTTATGTAGTGCGAGTGTAAGGGAGGCAAGCCCGCGAGCCCTCCACTGACCTACAGTCTACCTATACTATACACCTCTACCAATGTAGCTGAGATATCAGCCTACACCATACCAGGGCCATACGTAGTATGGCTCTGCACCATACCTACGCCAGCAGGCTACAGACTACAGAGTTATATGTATCTCCTACGCTTTGTATATCGTAGCAAGATTGTAGCATTATATAATAGCGTAGTGGTGGCACAGCTGTCAGCAATAATGTTCCGACTGATGCGACTGAAGTTATATCACCTGTCCTATCCTATACTTACATCAACAGATTTTTTTAAAAAATGATTCTGGGTTTATCGAAATAAACCCAAATACACCTTTGTATTGTACACTTCACTGTAAGCTTGAAAAGCTTGTGTCGTGAAGTGGAGTAGGTCGGCATTGGGAGTCGAACCCGCGCCCACTGGATTAACAGCGCGTTACCAACCAGGCTACCGACCACCTCAAATATCCCTCTCATGTTGCAGATGGACTACATCGGAATATTGGAGAGTTCACATAAAGATTATCTACTAATACCTATATCAAAATGGTATGATCATGGTATATTACAATAATAGGGTAACCAGTAAATGCTTTGTGTATTACACATAACATTAGCCTTGAGATAACATTTCTGATAATCAGAATGGGTAGCGAACCTCACAGCTGAACAACATGTGAATGTCTTATGTCCACCATGTGGAGTTCGCTTTAGCTGGCAGAGATCGCAGCATTGCGATAAGCTCGCCCTAGTGAACAAATGTTATGATTTATATACGTACTGTTAACATATCTCTGTATCTTGTTCACCAAGTGCATTAAAAATAAATAAGAATACCTAACTGACTTTTACATGACACTCGAAAAAATATCAAAAAGGGATGGGGGGAATCTAAAACCTGGGAATTCCACGGCGGTGATTCATATTCATGAATATTCGGCAAACGATATCTTCCACTTTGTAAAGTTCAATCACTGAAATATTTCAATGAATCTATGTGAAATTGATACTAACAGAAACCTTGCAGGTGGCAACGATAGAATTCTATAGACTTCACACGTTTGACCTACTCCACTATCACAACATAGGCGTTCTTATTGTATATTTGTAGTTTTGGTTCTTTCTGTTTTATTATTAAGCAAACTTTTCCTCTGGGAACATTTGACTTGTATGAAGGGGAAGTTGGTTGATGACGCAACTTAATTTTATATTGCGCCGTACTTTCTATAGGATCCTGTAGTAAGGTAGGGAAGTATAACCTGTTCTATAAATAGGACAATTGTATTGTATTAAGTACATCATATTATATAATATTACCTAGATCTATCTATACCCTCACGCCGTGTTCTATGCAGGGTAGGCAGAGAGGACAGAGCGCCAGACAGCCCTATCCTTACACCTTAGATTATCTACTTACTTATAATTCTATGCCTTACACACACTCCTAACTTCCGTCGCATTCATGCAATTTGTCATACGCGTTCTCCGATTCCTTTTACTCAAAACGCGTTCATCCTTGAGGATTTGATCGACATGGTGGAGCCACTATCCAGCTCAGTCTCGCGCCTCACGCCTCTTCTGTATTCACTTTCATTCTAGTCCCTCACCAAACATAATCTAAGTCCCTACACCAGTGAGACGTAATAGAACCTTTATGAATTAGTGATTAATTAAATACCTGGAATGGAATAATATGAGTAATAAGCTTAGATTATTATTAATTATCTAGAGACAGTATAACCTCCAATAACTCAATAATCCAGAAATCTAATCCGTGGGGGGTGGGTGGTGCGTGGGTAAACCAATATACATAGAATTATAAAGCCAATATATTATGATTCCTTTAGTTACAAAAACATCCATCTGACTGATTGCGGAGTGATTCAGTTCAGGGTGAATTGAAAAAACATTTTATCTAAATTACTGTTGTTAATTTTATATGGATTATGGCTGCTTTTGTTGCCATGTTAAACTCAAAAGATTCCTGTTTTTGATATAATTGTTATGCATATTCATGCGAATCCATTGTTTTTATTCTGTGGATGCATTACTTACAAGACCTTAGATTATATATGGTAATTCAAATAATGTTATCAATAGGTTTAGTTGTATTGTTATTGATTTCGGTTGGTCCCAACCAACCACCCAACCAAACTAAAGTCGTTCCATCTGCGAAAAAAACCCGCGTATTGTCGCCAAAACTTTGGGTCTTTACCTCGAGTAAATATATCTCTATTGTTATCCAAAATAAAATTTCTTGTGAAATTTCTACAAAATGATCCTTGCTAGTTTTAATAACTTTATTATTTTATTAGTGGCATAAACATTAAAAGCATTAAACATTATATTATATTATAGGCCTTCGACTTTCAAGAGAAATGTGTTTTTAGTTTTAATGGTAAAACACATGATGGATGCTGCACTCAGGCACAGGGTCGGTGCTGCCGTACAGGCGAGTTAGGCAACCGCCCGGTAAGGCAAGATCTGAGAGGGTCATTTTAGGCAATATTAGAAAATACATAATCCTAAAGAATGAAGATTATTTCGTATACAAAATTCACCAGTGGCGTTAATACAATACGAGTATGTTTACGATCTTATATTTCTTTCTTTTCCTTATTCTCTCCTATTCTGTCACATGAATATCTCCGCTCCACTTTTTGTTTTTATGTTTAAGTATATATTTATATAAGTACTTGTTTCTATATATTTTTTATGTAAATTGTTGTTACTATCGGGATTAGCTGAAAGAGATCATAAAATTACTTGAAGCTCACCCTAGTGAACAAATCGCATGTAATATTATTGTACAGTATTTGTATTGTTTCTCATAAAGTGTAGGGCAAATTAAGATATCCGTAGGACAAATATCACCTGCGGCGTCAATTCCAAAAACCTTTATGCTGGATTCTACCAACTTTTTAGGCGAGGAATAGCGGAGATAGGAGCCACCTAGCACAAATTTTGAATGAAAAATAATGAAAAGTGGCTCCTATCTCCGCTATTCCTCGCCTAAAAAGTTGGCGAAATCCATCACTAATCTTGTAGTTTTTTAACAAGACTTCCATTCCAATCTTTTGCAACTGGGTGTTTTTTCATTGAAAAAAAAATCGCTTGCGGCTGTACCTAATTAAGATTAATAATTAAGAAAAAATATACTCTCTAAAGTGGAGTGTTTGAAGTCTTAAAAGCTTTGAAGCACATATCCTATGGTGAAGGAGCCCTCTTAGATTTTCCCATATTTTCCAAGTAGGGTGGCGGAAAACCTTACGCCGATCCTGTCACCTATGGTACGTGTCTCCCTAATACCCAAACATTTAAAAAATACCACGTGGTGTCCACCTGAATCCTGAATATACTTTGGAAGGGAATATACTTAAATTTGTTTTTATCGTAAAAATATGAATGTGCCATGTTATTTTAAAGTTATTATATTTTATTACTTAGATTCATCATAATTCTATGTTTTATTATTTACAGCTGAGAGACCTTGAGAAATATTGAAAACAATGGATGTAGGGTCCCATTTGCAGTGACCAGTTTTTTGTAAAACCTTCAAAATTTTAATTATCATAAGCCGCTTATTGTTACATAGAAAGTTCTGGTCTATTGTATTCTCTCTAACTCTAATACAAATACACTCGGTATAACTGGTTACCTGAAAATAACGCACATGAAAAAAACGCATATGAAAAAATCTCATAAGAATATAGCGCATATGAAAAAAGCGCATATGAAAATAACGCAGTATGAAATTAACGCAGTATGAAATTAGCGCATGGTGAAATTACCTCAGTATGAAATTAACGCAGGGTGAAAAAATCGCAGCATGAAAAAATCCCATAAGAAAATATCTCAGTATGAAAATATCTCATAAGAAAAAAACTCATATAGAAAATAGCGCCATATGAAAAAAGCTCATAGTCTAGTATTAAATTTGGATTCTCTCTGATTCTAAATTATTGAATCACTAGCATGGTTGCCTCGATGCCTCGCTCATTAGATACGTTTTACCGTAATGGGATATTTTTTCATATACTTAACATAACATGGGGTTAACTGGAAGAAATCGCAGTTCTGCGATAAGTTCGCCCTAGTGAACGACGTTTTATAATCTGTACTATGTCCATTTATATGTGTTTGTTGTTTACTTTAAGTTTAAATAAATAAAAAAAGGATATTTTTATTTATTTGAATTTAAATAAGAAGTACATGGTATACGGTGTGATCTACCTAACTGAGCATGAGCCCGTACCATGATTGAAATGTGTATTAAATTAAGTATCTACTCGTGTTATTCTTTCTACTCTATTACAATGTCTTCTAAATCACAATTATATAATTATTTAAAAATGTGTTTGTGAGAGATAAACATTAGTAATGATTACCAACAAAACAATATATTGGAACCTTACCTATGTACACAGAGAAATCCTATAATTACTCTAAGCCTATATATCAAGCTTTACTGAATTTAAGAGTGATTTGATAATTGCTGCCATGCATTATTATTTGAAAAAATAATATACAGTCTTTCTGAAAATATGGTATTTCCTAATTTAACTTATAAGTATAACAATATGTGAACCGTAGAAATAATGTACCTGATGTAACCTTTATTTTAATCTGTTTATTATTTTATTATCGTCAATAATAGATGGATGGTTATATAAACTCAGGCAGCTTATACAAGGGGCGGTCGCAGGCAGGAAAGTATTCATCACAAGTTAGGTAGTGTTAAGAACCGCGTCCATTATATTAACATTGTTTCATAAAAAAAAATGCTGCGGCGCTAATCGCATCGCATCATTGTTTATAACACTTTTTATTTCAAGAAAAACAGTATTTTAAATTTACATCACGACCGTCGGTTCTGCATGTTCTATAAAAGCAATTTTTGCACTAGCTCCGCACTCGTTTTCCTCAAATAATACAACGTTATGCTTACTATGGCTAGGCTAGGTTCCTAAATTCACCCATATATCTAAAATAAATGAGAATAGGGGCCGCGACATTTTTTGCTTTTGCACACAAGCGACAGCTCTGGTTGTTGGCCCTATCTTGCCTTGGCTGTAATGGTAAATTGCTAAATGTATAAAACATAATAGGTGTTTGTTATGGTTCAAATTTTTAAATAGACCAAGTCGTTAGAGAGTATATGTGTTCTGTGGACCAAGTCGTTCAGACGTGATTTTGATACGGAACAGCTCCTCGAAAGAAAGTTGTTGTAAAAAAAACAGCACCGTATTACTGATACAAAGAAATATGTATTATGATTCCGTTCAAGGAGTTGTGTAATGTAATGGTAATGAGGTTTTAATTTTTATGTATTATCTTAACTTTCCCTGTCATGAACTCCTTATAATATTATTTCCTCCAAATAAAAGGTGTTGAAAAACATTACTGTAAATTTGCATACTTTTTCACTTTTTTACATTTATTTGTAAATTTATATACTTTTTAATTTTTCACATATATTTGTTTATTTTTAAGTGAACAAAGTATACACATAAATATAAAAATGAACATACCACAGATTATAAAGCATTGTTTACTAGGGCGAACTTATAGCAGAAATGCGATATCTTCCAGTTAACCCCAACATTTATTTATTTTTCTCCTAACGAGCACAGGATAAACACATTAGTAAAAATATAGTACTACTCTATACAAGAAAATAATAAATACATTTTCCTTACTAACATAAAACATAAATAAAATACGTATCTGTTTGTATTTCATATTCTGTTTGACGAGAAAACTGAAAATAATATGTAATTTTACAATACAGAAGGTAACACCTGACACCATAACTACCTACATGAAGAGTGAGCAGAGTAAGTAATTGATGAAGCGGGCGAATCATGTGTAGATTGACTTTTCATCGACACTCATGTTAGTGTCTTCTTCTTCAGAGCACATCAACAGGAATGTACAAGCGTCGAGTAAAAGCCAATTTATACACGGTTAGCCCGAAAACCATGAAATCAGAACAACATTATGAGGAGTATGTGGCAACAAATGTTAAAAATTTAAACTGCAACCTTGAACGGAATCAACTGGAGGTAGAAAAACAAACAGTCGCGCCTATTATTTGTAAAAACTTACCTTGAACAGTAATGAGAGAAACAGGGGACAAAATTACTTTTTGGGTTAAGGAAATATTTCAATTCTCCCAAAGATCGTTAAAAAATCTTCTCGTAAAGCGTATCTAATGAGCGAGGCATCGATGTAACCATGCTAGTAAAACAATAATTTAGAATCAGAGAGAATCCAAATTTAATACTAGACTATGAGCTTTTTTCATATGGCGCTATTTTCTATATGAGTTTTTTTCTTATGAGATATTTTCATACTGAGATATTTTCTTATGGGATTTTTTCATGCTGCGTTTTTTTCACCCTGCGTTAATTTCATACTGAGGTAATTTCACCATGCGCTAATTTCATACTGCGTTAATTTCATAATGCGTTATTTTCATATACGCTTTTTTCATATGCGCTATATTCTTATGAGATTTTTTCATATGCGTTTTTTTCATGTGCGTTATTTTCCGGCCACGGGTATAACTATACCTACTCAAGTTTTTTTTTTTTTACCAAGAATAGGTACCTAGAATGTACGAAGAATTTCGTTAAAATTTGTATGGTGTCTATATACTCGTATACCTCTCTACATGTAGAAATGTAATGCTAAGGATTCTAATGAATGACTTCTTATTTGATATTAAGTACACCAACTGGTAGGTAGGTACCTTGGTCCCCTTTTTATAATGAGGTCCACCTCCCCTCTCTGAATGTCTCCGAGTCCTCATCACACAATACAATACACAATAACTCCCATAATAAAGAACTTTGTCTCGTCTGGAGTCTGGAGTTTGGTAAAGAGGGGTCGCCCAGCTGTAAGGTCACTCTTATTATAGCAGTCCGTTATACTATGTAAGACTAAATAACTAAGTACTACTTGTAACCCCGAATGATTCATAGAGAATTGTAGTGAATACTTATATGCATATAGAATTCTAAGAGAATTCTGTAAATTACTACAAACAACCAAGCAAACAACTGAGGTTAGCTGGCAAAGATCGCAGCATTACGATAAGGTCGCCCTAGCGAACAAATGTTAGGATTTATATTTGTAATATCTTTGTAATATTAACATATCTCTGTATCTTGTTCACCAAAAGTGTAAATAAATAAATTAGAGGTGGTCGGTAGTCTGGTTTGTAGCGCGCTTGACTGTTAATCCAGTGAGCACGGGTTCGATCCCCGATGCCGACTTACTCCACTTCACGACACAAGCTTTTCAAGCTTAGGTACTGTGAAGTCATTGTGAAGTGTACAAAGATGTATTTGAATTTCGATAAACCCAGATTGATTTTATAAAAAAAACTACATTATCTATGGTAGGTAATATGCGGACACAGACAACAGGCACGCATCTAGAACCTAGGTACATCAAGTAAAGCGTGTGTAACTTAGATTATATAGTATAATTCTATGGCGTGTAAGCACATCTCTCGCTGATTACCACACCTTGTAGAATAAATACATATTATTCATTCATTCATGTATACATTGATATTCTTTAAATAAACGCATCTTGTATAATTGTTTGACAGGAGCCTTCTTGATTCCCTTCGCCGCCATGTTGATCTTGGAGGGGATCCCCCTGTTCCTGATTGAGATGGCCATAGGACAGAAGATGCGCCTCGGGGCCCTGGGGGTGTGGAACACCATCCACCCCTGGCTGGGGGGCATCGGCATCAGCAGCTGTGTGGTCACCCTCTTCGTGGCACTCTACTACAATGTCATCATCACTTGGGTCTTCTTCTATTTGTTCAACAGTTTGAGGGTAACCATACGCACTTATTATTTATCTAATCTTTTTTATTCATCAATCATCATCCCAAATTATTAAGTAGACTGATGTCATACTATAACCGGTTCGTGAGATCCAGTGCGAACCGGTATAACATTTGAATTTAGCTCAAAAGATAAATGTAATCTAGTTAGTAGAAGGAATCCTAAATTAAATCTACAGTTTCATGATATTGTTCTTTCATACTTTAGTTTACTCTCCCCTGGGCTGAGTGTCCCTCAGTGAACAACACCATCGTAGCAGAGTGCGCCAAGTCTTCAGAGACAGCCTACTTCTGGTATCGCACTACACTGGACGCGGCCCCCTCCATGGATGAGCCGGGGGGCCTCAAGTGGTGGATCGTCCTGTGCCTTCTGCTCAGCTGGACTGTTGTATTTTTCATCGTCATGAAGGGAATTCAGAGCAGCGGGAAGGTGAGAGAAATATTCACATGGATTGTCATGTCGGACGATTTAATTCAATTATTGGATTTATATATAAAACGGTATTTTGTTTTCTGCACAGGTGGTGTACTTCACATCTTTGTTTCCATATCTAGTGCTGACCATCTTCTTTATACGTGGCATCACACTCAAAGGCGCGGGAGCTGGTCTCATGCATATGTACACTCCCAAGGTAAATATATAGGAAACTGCAAACTTATTTGCAGATCACAATGGTTTCATATAATAACATCTAAATGCTTTGACAGGTGGAAAAGTTGCTGAATCCCACTGTCTGGTTGGACGCCGCTACGCAAGTCTTCTATTCATTCGGTTTGGCGTTCGGTTCCCTGATTGCCTTCGGTTCGTACAATCCTCCCAAGAACAACTGCGTGCGTGACGTGATCCTGGTGAGTGTGTGTAACGCCTTCACGGCCATCTACGCCAGCGTGGTGATCTTCGCCATCCTCGGCTTCAAGGCGATGAGGAATGTGGACAAGTGTATAGACCAGTGAGTATCCTCATTAGCTACTTCTACTATAGAACAAATCGTGACTGGTCAAAAACCCATAAGAATGTTGCTCGACATAAATAAATCCCAAAAAAGACGAAAACCCTTAAGAAATTTGCTCAAGGGACAAAAGCTCAAATCTAGTTGGATTATGAAAATAAAATTAATTGTATCAATTAGTATACGATTCCTATCAGTGTGTTAGAAACTACTATAGATTAGAAAATAAACAAATAAATAAACGGATCTATAATAAGATATAGACAATAAAATAGTCATTATTTGTAAATAATTCATCTACTGGAATCCAATTAGAAAGATTGGGCTTTTATCCGTTGAGGATATTTCTGAAGGACTTTTGTCTTTTTTGGGATTAATTCATGTTGAGCAATATTCTTACGGATTTTTCTCCGGGAAGCAGAACAAATTACCTGTGATAGTTTTACTAAAACGAATGTCTCGATGTCTGCCCCTACAGAAACATGGCACTGATGTTTGAACACAAGATCCTCCACGAGAGGAATGCCACAACGGAGACATATGAGGCCATGATAACTTCTGTAGATAATGCCACCTTCCACTCCATCGGCCTGGAGGTGTGCAGCCTCTCCAAACAACTTGATGAGGTCAGTATATCTTATATCTATAGTCAGGGAATATGTACTCAGATTTCATAGTACTAAAACGAAGTAGGTATTTATATAATTATTATGATCACATTTTCACACTTTGAAAATCGTAAACATCAAAATTCATCAAATGAATACAGTTTGTTGTCAGAGAAATTGGCTTCATAATCGTTTTCATAGCGTTGTATTGAAACCATAGATTATTTAAGTACCTAATCAAATTATTTTTCGTCATACTATTGAAACAAATGAAATTACAGCAAATCTAGTCAAGTTGAATGAAAAGAATTTCATTAGGTATTTCGATAATCAAAGTAAGTACCCAATGTAGTATAAAAAGTTAAAATCCTTCCACTCGTGTAGATTCAGTACTGGATTACTGTACTGGAAACATCTCCAGACCTTGAGACTTGAGGCTTCAGGCGTGTAGAGGTACGAGTATAAGTTAAAGTTTTCCTTAAGTAATACAATATTATATAAATCCTTGTAGATTGTGAAGGAAAGTAAAGTAAACCTGAAACCCACTCAATACAAAGGATTATTTGTACTACAGAGTCTTTACAGAGTATCTGTTACCTCAGTGAAGGTAAATTAATTTCACTTGATTATAACTTTTGATAATCCTACACATGTCCTACACTTTGTATAATGTATTATAGTCCAAGAGCCCGCTGCTTAATTTATGACGTATCTGTTTTTTGATCGAAATGTGGTACAAATGATAGCTTACCAATAGGGTTTTACATCGCACTAGGGTTGCCTATCAAAATCTTGCCGCAACCCCCCCTGCCCCCCCTAAAAAGGTCCCTCTTCGCGGTTTTTCGCATTTTATAGGAATATGGTAAGAGATAGGAGAAAGTAGTCAATGACAAAAATTATCCTTGCTAAATTCTGTACAAAAAATATTATGTCAATTTTTTCGTAGAACTAGCAGTTTACCCGCAATAGCCGGTCCAAAACCGAAATTCATTTAAAAAACTAAAAAAATGAATTTAAACTTAATTGGTTGAAAATTGATAAGAGCTACAGGAAAATAGTCAAAAAACGAATTAATTACCATAGTCTTAGCTACAAAACGAGCTATAACTTATGTTCATACATCTAATAATTTCGGAGTTATTATAATAAAACTCAGCGGCGAAAATTCTTAAAATCTAGTTTTTCATAAAATAACCAGTGATATAGCGCCGCAGGCCAAATTTTTTTTTCCATAAAATGTTAGTAGTAATGGGTGGAAGAATGTGAAAGAAAAAAAATCAAACTTTTTTTTTTATTTTTTCAAAAAATATCCTGTTTTTTGACCGGCCATTACGGGTAAACTGCTAGTCCTATGAATAAATTGACTTGGCATTTTTTGTAGAGAATTTAGCAAGGATTATTTTTGTCTTTGACTACTTTCTTCTATCTCTTACCATATTCCTACAACATGCGAAAAACCGCGAAGAGGGACCTTTTCGGGGGGGGCAAGGGGGGTTGCGGCAAGATTTTGATAGGCAACCCTAGTGCGATGTAAAACCCTATTGGTAAGCTATCATTTGTACCACATTTCGATCAAAAAACAGATACGTCATAAATTATGCAGTGGGCTCTCGGACTATTAACAGAACATTCTGGTATCATCTATATATTTTATAGAACATCGTGGGCGTTCGGTATTATATTATTTCGCCCACTATACTAAGCCCTCTCTCTATAACTCGTTTCTGCTTTCAATAAACAGAAGGGTTACTTTCTGGTGGTCGAACTGTACCTGGATAAAATTTTATATCACTAGAAAAGCAACTGAAAATATGCAACGGGTAAATTTAGAAATTTCGTACAATTAAGAAAACCACCGTAAAGTGGGGGTAGTTTGTTTGAAACCTTAGAAACATTAAACTGGTTTTTCTAAATATTATCGTACTTAATATAGAACTTATGGTTTTGGATTTATAAAAAGTTTTATCGAGTTTTCATTTATTGAATTGCCTCCACTCTTTTTTGATTTTGCGAGTCTCCCTCAAGACATTTGACATCCGTTTCGGGGATGAGGTTACCCACGCATTCTGATAAATCAGATAAATGTTGTATGTTCTTTTGGTTGACAGCTGGATACCCCTTTATACTGTAATGGCGTCGTGTTAGTTTATCAAAGTTGTATTGTAGTATGACTGGGCTGAGGGGTGAAGTTACAGAACAGACCTTGGTGTAGCCTTGATCGTTACCGGACATAAACCCATAAGAATATTGCTCGACACGAATAAATTCCAAAAAAGACAAAAGCCTTTCAGAAATACATGTGCTCAAGCGACAAAAGCTCAAATCTAATTGGATTTTGAAAATAAAATGAATTGTACAATTATCTATTAGTATACACGATTTCTTTAAGTGTGTTAGAAACTAGCATAGATTAGAAAATAAACAAATCAATAAGCGGATCTAAAATGAGATAGACAATAAAATAGTCAACATTTTATAAATAATTCATCTACTGGAATCCAACTAGAAACTTCGGGCTTTTATCCGTTGAGGATATTTTTGAAGAACTTTTGGCTTTTTTGGGATTTATTCATGTTGAGAAATATTCTTATGGGTTTTTCTCCGAGAACCAGCCTTGGTATAGATCTCACACTATACTGTTCTATACACTATACAGTATACATCCAACACTCAACTAACCGGAACATTGCGTCAGAATAGAAAAACTTAAAACAGAATGTCGCTTTATTGTAAGGGATAAAAATAAAAGTTAATTCACGCCGCGACGCAATATCCTTTGTTCTTCCGCTTGGAACATCAGACAATATAAAGTAGGTTGGATGTTCTGTGACAATCTAAATATAATATCTACATGTATGTACGTATTTAAGTACTCTTTTTTGCTTTTTTTCACGGGTAGTCAGGCTTAGGCCGGGGGTCCACTCTGTCCACCTGCAAGAAAACTTCTGCAAGAAGTGTCTGTCAGACTGTCGGACACTTCTTGCAGAAGTTTTCTTGCAGTTGGAAACCCGGCCTTAGAGACGGCAAGATATGCAAGCCCTTCTGGTCCATATGGAATACCTCAAGGGATAATTAATTGCCCTCTTATGTGTATCTCATGTATCTATACTCAATAGTCTCTACCTATAAGTGTTCTTCAAGAGTTTATTGATACAGTATCAATAAACTGAATAGAGCTACGGATTACTGAAATTGGCTGAAACTTCATATTACCTGAAAACTTCATGACTTAGACCCCCCGCGCACTATGCAGCCAGGCTGCGCAGCCAGGCTGCGGCAGCCAGTAAAACATATGACACTGTATGGGGGCCCGCGCACTAGGCAGCCACGAATTCCTGGCTGCGGCAGCCAATACGACGCGCCTGTTTGCACAGCAGCCAGCTGGCTGCGCGCAGCCAGAGCGTGTATAGGCGAATGTATGTGGCTGCCCTCTATCTCCGCGCACTAGTTGTAGCAGCCAGATGTATTTTGGGTTCCGAACTATCAAAAAATGAAAAATAAAAATGAAGAATCTCGAATAGTCGTCGATTGGCTGCTTAACTGGCTGCTGTAACTGGCTGCGCAAATATTCTGGCTGTCGCAGCCTGGCTGCATAGTGCGCGGGGAGTCTTATTGTTTACATAAAGTGGGAGGAAACAAGGTTTTGTCGTCTTTCATTTTTACAAAAATAGTAAAAATTTGCTTCCACAAAGTGACTCACGATATAATTATTACAAAAATCTTTTGTATATTGTATGTATAAGTGTGATGTGATGTCAGATGTATTGCAATGTGGTAAGGTATATAGATAGACCATATATAGATAGACCATATATATTATAATTTATAATACGTCTATGATGTACACAGGTTAATATTCTCATATGATGACTCACTAGCGCTAAGTTAATTCACTAAAGTGATGATAAAATTCATATACGTATTATATATGTATGTATGTAGGTATTGTAGGTAATTGGATTCTAAAATGCAGGCTTCATAAAAAAAGTAATTCCAAAATAATTATATTTCCAGTTGACATCTTCCAATTTAATTCACGTCATAATATAAAAATAATTATAGCAATGATGTATGGAGGCATGCCTCAAGGTACACTAAAATACACGAATGACAATCTTTATATATAAAACAAAGTCAGTTTTTTTAAAGTGTTCGAATAACTCCCGCATTTTACGATGGATTGCTGTGAAATTTCACAAAAACTTTCGTACCGATCTGCTTTAGGTTTTAACGTCACCATTTTTGAAAAAAGAAGCTCTTATTAGGAGGTGCCATGATGATGAGAGGATCCAAGGGTTGTGTGAAGGTTGTGTGGGGTCATGTGTGTTTTCGTATAAAAGCGCGTTGGAAAAGGAGTTCAGGGCTTATTTGTCCAGCTCAAGCCATTGGAAGACACCGTACCGTTGCGAAGCACGGGTAACTCAGCTAGTATAGTATAATATGACTTCCTGAGATTTTTTTACCAAGCAGTTGTGGAAAATTTTATGCCTTACAAAATACTTACTTCTGTTTGTCCAAATCTCTTTGAATAGGTCGTAGTACCAAGGTATACACTTTATTTAGTAAACAGCAGATGAAAATCATTTACACAAGGCACACATTGTGTAAACCAAACACTTTTCTATACCTCTGCACTTGAAACTATGGCAAAAGCCTGAACCGTGAAATACCTACATAATACATTGTCAGCGCTGGGATTCGAATCCGGCATCTCCCGCTTGGGAGACCAACTTCATCAACCATGTGTTCAAAACTCATAATCTTTTGTTACATTTTCATATTGAAGTTCATCAGAATTCATCCAGTAGTTAATAATGAGAATGTTATTTTATTGTTTAGGCTGCGGAGGGAACTGGTCTCGCTTTCATAGTCTTCACTCAGGCCATCGTGGAGCTGCCGTGGGCCCCCGTGTGGTCCGTGCTGTTCTTCACCATGCTGCTCTCCCTCGGGCTTGGCTCCCAGATTGGCATCATGGAGGGAATGCTTTGCACCATCTTCGATATTGACATCTTCAAGAGGATTCGGAAGCCTTACGTCACAGGTAATTATAACCTTTACAGATTATCAACCTTTAAATCTGATGGCGGGTCCATGCTGAGCCTCGACAAGCGACACAACTGCAAACGTTTGTCTTGATTTATGTAGGCTTGCTAGCACCTGTGGCCGATGATTCGATCGAGTATCGGTTTTCTCACAAACTCCTTTGTACGTTTGTTGAGGCTTGGAGTTTGCGGCAAGTGTCAAACGTGTGACCCGCCATAAAAATACACGATCTTAACAAAACCTACCGGGAATTCCCGGATATTTGTGCTTCCAATGGCATCCTGGGGTGCCTAAATGCAGCCACTGTTGCGCCTGCGACTACGAATATAGTGATTGTAGCGTTAAAATAGCTCCTTCATCTACTGTGGAGCCACAATAGCGTTTATATAGCGTCATTAACTCTTCTCATCGCTTCAATACTTTTTTAATAGGGCCTAGAAGAGTAGTGAAGAGCTATTGTATTTCTAATTTAACAACTAAGGCTGGGTAATTTGTGCCCAATCCGGAGTTATGTCGTTGTTATAGCTGGCTATATCGCCAATTTATAACCCTTATAAGCCGAAACACCGCTTTTTATAACTCTTTTGTGCTAGTTGGGAATCCCCCGGATTTGTATTGTAGAGTTGTATGATGGTTGATACTTAGAGTTGATATGATTGCTTTGTTAATTAGGTGCCGTGTGTTTGTTCTGCTTCTTCGTGGGCTTCATCTTCACTACAGGCGCCGGGGAGTATTGGCTGAAGATGTTTGACAGCTTTGCAGGAACCATCGGCCTCGTGGTGGTGGCGCTCATGGAGATGATTGCTGTCATATATGTCTATGGACACGAGAGGTAACTTTATAACTACACATTATTGTTAATCGAACAGTTCCCTTAAGAGTACGCACGCTGAGATTTCAAAAATTACTAAAAACGGGAGACCTTAGATCTCGACAACCGTTACTAAATATGCTTTGGAAAAACTAGGGTAGATACATTGAACATTTATCTAGGGAATAACCGTAAAAGATTTTTTATATCTTGTATAGAACTGGAACGTCTGCAAAATGTATGTATTAGATTCATCTTCGGTTTGAGAAAATATGACCATATCACAGACTTTAGAAATGAACTAAAGTGGCTAACGATGACTCAGCGTCGTCATCTCCATATTCTCTCTCTTCTTTTCAATGTTCTGAATAATCCTGCTTCACCTGATTACCTTAAGTCCAACTTCACACCCCTGGCATCTCATGGCTTATCTCTACGTTCAAGTGGACGCCGTTTGTTAACCATACCCTCACATCACACATCTTTCTTCACTTCTTCTTTCACTACACACGCGGCTAGACTATGGAATAACCTTCCACTTCCTATCAGACTAGCTCCAACTATTCTCTCTTTCAAAAGTAAACTGAGGCATCATTACCTTTCCTTAAATAATCCATCTAACTGACAATCCCGTGGTTCCTTCCTTGTCCTTCATCCCATCCACATTTATATATGTATTTTTATGTATGTATAAGTATTCTATATATTATTATTATTTTCATATTTATTTATATTTTTCTTATTTTTCATACACCTGTATGTAATGTGTACATCAAATTAATGTCACAAGTGGTTGGTTGGCAGATATTGCCTACGGCAATAAACCCGCCATTTGGAAGATATGTTTTCTTTTCAATAAAGATTTTTTTATTTATTTATTTATTTATAGATTTCTCAAAAAAATGTGAAAAACACCTCTGACCTTTTTTCCGAAGGACAGAAACTCATTTCCCGAAAGTTGCGGAGATTTTTTTTGTATTGATAATATGCATTAAAATCTAGGGAATATCCGTAAAAGTTTTTTTAAAAGTTGGCGCAGTAGCAAAATGCTTTTCACCCCATAAAATATAACATAAAGAATCTATATGTAGTATTTTAGTATGAATATTATTATACAAAAGTAACAGAATGCAATCAGCTGTTTCATTTATTCAAAGGTCATGAAAATCAATATTGAAGTATAATAGTTATAACTAGTATAGTTAGAGGTTATATTTAATATAGGCTCTATGTAGTATATATTGCAGGTACTATATAGTATAGGTAGTTAATTGCAGATTTAATAATAGATAGATATATAGATATATAAATAGTGGGTATGTATAGTTGTATCGCGTGTTTGCTACTGTTGCCTTCTCTATATAAATTATGGTGATGGATTAGGTCGTGGGTTCCCAATCAGTGGGACGCCCCCAGTGGCGTAGCGTGGGTTTCTGCGCCCGGGGCGGAAGTCAATTCCGCCGCCCCCCTTATTTAGGCATATAAATCCAAAATTCTCGAAAATTTACAGGAATCGCAAAGAACTTCTAGGTTGGAGCGGGACAACTAAAATTTTGATATTGATGTGTCATAAAAAGAGAGAAAATAGCACCCCAGACGATTTTTTTAGGTGTTTTTTCGAGTAGGACAACTAATATTTCGATATTGATATATGAGAAAAGAGAAGAAATAGCGCCAAAAGCGTATTTTTTTCGAATTTTTAATGACAAATATATGATTTAATAAATTTTCCCTTAAAATAGCGCCCCCATAAGGGGCGTAGATTGGCTCAACTGTAGTAGCATTTGCACCATATCAAGTAACCTGCGCGTTGTAAACGCATGATATAGCACGACATGCGGCAGAACTTATCGGTTCCTTATAATATTACGTAATTATTTTAGGATAAGCTTGGGGTGTATAGGTATATGGCAAAAGGTTGGGAACCCCTGTATTAGGTTCTCGCTATATTCCTAGAACTAGGTAGTAGGTATACTACGTCAGAGGCCTTATAGACAAATTACAAACGGAAGGTTGTGATCATGTAATATTACTATATGTAGTATGTAATATTACTATATGTACTATGTATACTCAATACACGGATTTGTATTTTATAGGAAACTTGTAATGAAATTTTTAATAAAGGTAATCAGCTCTCTGGGTACGCTACTGCATCGACAATGAAATTCACGGTCATTTCTCGCAGCATTAAGGGTCAAAATCGCATATAAAATGGTAAAAATAGCGTTTTTTCATGTTTTTGGGGTTAATTTCGCTTCAATTAACAAAAACTTACCGTACCGTAAACGTTTTTGAAGAAATATTATCGAAAAATCTAGATTTTAATGCATATATCAGAACAAAAAAAATATCCGCGACTTTCGGGTAACGAGTTGATGCTATCTTTCGAAAAAAAAGATCAGAGGTGTTTCTCACATTTTTTTGGAGAAATCTACACAAAATATAAATAAAATATTTTATGGTCATTCCCTAGATAAAGGTTCAATGTATCTCCTCTATTTTTTCCAAATCATATTTAGCAACGGTTGTCGAGATCTAAGGTCTCCCGTTTTTAGAAATTTTTGTTATGTCAATATGCCTACTTTTAATCCTTATTTCTAAATTGTGAGGCTATATATTAATCCAGTGAAATTAAACACAAAGCAGTTCGTCGATGGAAAGTTGTGGGGTAGTCAGGATTTCTTTCATTCTATGTACGTTTCGTGGGATGCTGAATCCGCATCCGAGATTTGCCAACATGTGACGAAACATGGCGAAAAACGAGAAATTTTTCAGTTTCTGCTGATTTTTTTTTATTATAACTTGAAAGCTGGCAACTTTGGGTTATGTATTCTCATCTCATTACTGTGTAAATATAATTCAAGTTATAATAATATTGATTGTCTACTGAATTATTTAATAATATTTCCACACGCAATGTGACAATAGTATTTTGTAACAATTAGTTGACTGACACGAAGGGACATCAAGATAGTTTAATAAACATTTGATTATATTATCTAACCTAACCTAACCTAAATAATACATTGTATGGGTTAGTACAAAGCTTCAGGCACCTACTACACCCGCACCGTAATCCCACATAAATATTTTAGACCGTCAATTTATTTATTCGTATCACGCGTACTCTCCGTTTCACATTATTTGTCTCATGGGTCTCCTTGGATGCGAAATTTTTCCATAGAATTACTACTAAGAATCAAGTATCCAGTGGAGAAGTTATTTGTTACAGAGTAAAAATTATTTGAAATAGAGTAATGTTCTAATTTCAAATTTTACATTTACTGAAGCAAAAATATCTGGCATAGTGTCAATCATAATACCTACCAAACGTATTTAGGGGTGTTTACTGCTGCTATTTGTAAAAAATGCGGTCAAACAAACAGACATATTAGTTTATTATGTTTTAGTATTAAACATAATCCTTCTTTATGAATAAATTATCCAAGAATCTGAAATTTACATTTGGCTAAAAGTTCTTAAATGCACCTCCGTAGATGTTAAAGTTAATCGAACATTGCAGTTATTCCACTTCCCCAAGCAAATTTCCCGTCGCGAAGCACGGGTAACTCAGCTAGTATAATATAAAGAGGATTACTTACTTACTGTAGGTAGTAAGTCTAATAATAATATTACTCATATATCACATTACTGACACTACATACAACTGACACTATCTATGATTGAATTAGGTATAGCTATACTACCTAGTACCTATGGCTTAATTATAAGTTAGAGTTGCTTCTGATTTCTTCAACAAATTGATTGGATTCCACTAATATTATAGTTGAAAAAATACGTCTACTTGATGTTTTAAACAGGGGAGGAAAAAGGCCACTTTGCAAGATTTTTTTAACTGTGATTCTTCTTACTCTCAAAGCCACATGCTTTTTGATAATGTTTTAGTTACGATGTTTTTCAAAATAGACGTCGAAATTCGCGTTAAATATGTGAAAATTTACGTCATTCTTGTAAAAAATGCTAAAATCCACGTCGTATCTGCAAAATTCCCGTTATTCGCGCAAAAAGCACGATATTCGCGAATAAAATCATTTTATTGCGATCGCGAAATTTCCCAGTCTCTAGATAATGATAAATTTCTAAAAGTCCATATTTATTTTAGTTATGTTCAATTCATTTGAACAAATTGAAGTTGGCTGGAAGGCTAAGGTAATTTCACTAATATTTTATGTTTACAATTCATATTGCCTGTAAATATTTATAGGCAATTTAAAAATCGGCACAATAAGCTATAAATAGTTTATATAGAGAGGCACACGCAAAGACTAACTTGCCATTCAAATTACATACAACCTTGTAACTTCCTATAACTATATAGTGAGGCAAGAGGGGAGGGGGAGGGGGGTGACTCACCCTGGGATTCTTCAGGCAGGCTTAGAAAATTAATATTATTCTTCCCCAACTTCAAAAATTTGTAAGTTTCCTAAAAAATCGCTAAAAAGGTGGGACAAGAGCATAAAATAGGCGTTCCGATATTTTGGAATCGGTTTATAGGTATACCTACTGAGTTGCTTTCTATAATATATCTATACTACAGAACAGTGTCTATATTATGTATTATTATCAATATTATCATATAGTACGACCTTACGACTACAGGTATACCTACATATTATTTGAGACAGAATTGAACCTTTGTAATGTTGAAGTAATTTATTTTACCATTGGGTATCTAGGTCTGGTCTGGTCTGGTTTGGTATTGTAATGTATATTGTAAATCAATGCATGAATCAATCACAGCAAATACAACATATTGATTGAAATAACATATTGGGTACTCTGCCTGCATTCTGTAGTCTTGAACAAGACCATTTATTGTGGCGACTTTTGGAAAATGTAATCGGCCATGTGAAGGGAAGGAACTAACATAATTTTGGTTAAATGCCAGTGAACTAATCTGAACCCAACATAGGTTGTATGGGCACTGGGCAGGCATAAGGTATATTAGGCCTAGGTACAGTACATTCCTCATATAGTAACAACATGAATCATGTAACATGAAATGGAAGCACATAACATAACAATATGGTTGTCTAATGTTCCCTTATGATCAATATCTTCATGTAGAACTATTTACCTCCCACCCATACAATACTACTTCACTAATGGTTTGTCAATAATCTAATAGTTTTTGCAGGTAGACGTATTATCAGAAGTGGGCACCGTTAATCACAAAGTTAACTTCGTTAATCGATAATGCGTTAACTAAAAAGTTAACTTCGTTAATCGATAATCTGTTAGCTAAAAAATTAACTTCGTTAATCGATAATCCGTTAGCTAAAAAGTTAACTTCGTTAATCGTTAAAGCGTTATATTTTGAAAAATGTAACGGAAGTTAACATTAATCCGTTGAAGAGTTAATGTAAAAAATCGCGGTTAAATGGCATGAAATAGAACTACATTAGTACAACTACTATCACATTTACACTATCGCGATATATCCCAACAAAGTGAAATTTCTTTTTCAACTCCCAACCCACATATACCACACATACCCCCATACAACCCATGGATTATCTAATGCCAGCGTCGCTAGCGGATGATGTCTATGCAAATAATCAAATATTAACGGACTTAATTAACGGAAGTGAAATGTAATGAAAGTTAAATAATCCGTTAACAATTTTCGGAGGTGAGAAAAGCGTTAGACCGTTAACCAAAATGTTAACTTCGTTAATTAACGATTAACGGATTAACGCTTTTCTGCCCAGCTCTGGACGTATTATGTTCTCATACAAGCAGAGTGGTATTATGCTTTGTGTATATTTATATATCGTTAATATTATGTAAACATTAGGTATTGTAATAGCCTGTTTATATGACGGCAATAAATCGATAGCTCATTTGATTATATCGATAGCGAATAAATCGCAATACATGTACTCGTATTTGATTGTATTCGAGAGAGTCCATTAAAGGCTTATATGCACTGAGCAAAAATCGTTCTATTTTCGCTTCAACTTGTTTAAATTTTGTATGAGAATGTTAGCGCGAAATAAGAATAACGTAAGCGACAATGTGACTTTTACCTTTTTAAGAAGAGCCTGGGAACAAATTTAAAAATCTAAAACAGTCAATTTGTTAAGATTATAATTAACAGTATTTTGGCTAGAATTATACTTTTATATCTGAAAAACTGAACGGAAAACTTCAGATCCCATAAATTTCAGGGATACTTTCGGAATATTTTTTTATTTAAGGAATTTCCAAATCCTGTAATTCTAAAACAGCCGATTTGTAGTCCATACTTTCATCTATCACTGTCTTCAGTTTCAAGACGATTCCCTCAGTATTGGCTGAGTAAAATTCAGGGCGCGGAAGCCCAATGAAAGGTTATGGCCCTTTAAACTTCAATTATTTGATAGTTTTATACTTTGATTATCGAAATACCTAATCAAATTATTTTCATTCCACTGTTTTATGTATGTCGATTCAATAATCGACAGAAAATTATTAACGACTGAATATTTCAGCTGTAAAATTTAATATGGCGATATTTTCTTACTGAAAACTGCGTCACAGTGGTTGCATAGAATCAGGAGTAATAGTATTACAGTATAGTGTGGATGCATTACAGGTTCACTAACGACATATACGAGATGACTGGCCACCGCCCCGGCCTGTATTGGCAAGTGACTTGGCGCTTCATTGGTCCAGCCATCATGATCTGCATCCTCATCTCCTCTGTGGTCTTCATGTTCATCAAGAAGCCAACTTACCAAGCGTGGAATGGAGACACTGTAAGAATATATTATATTTGCTTATTTGCTATATCTTGGCAACCGGCGGAGGTTAGCTGCAAGTGGGGTTGCATGATTGTTTTGTTCGTAACCCTGATTGTCGAACCTTGTCATGAGAGCTGGCAAAGGTCCGTAATATTCTCACATTGTATCTTTCACAAGTAGTAACCTATGATGCCGAAAATATTACAGAGCACCGCTAGAGAAATCATTTTAAATGCAAGATGGTTTTGCGAGTTGGAAAAAGAAAAAAATACACAATGAAAACTGTTTGTCAGAGTTGGAAATCGAGTGTCCTTAGGTATGTCGCCACCGCTTCATTTAGACACATGAAGTCAGATGTTTAACCTCCATATGCCCTGAGAGCACACTCGGACACGATATGACTCTCAGTCTGCCTCTCCGCTCCACAGTTGCACGCGGGAGAATCCAGCCATCCGCCTTTCAAAAATAAATCGGCACAACTGCCATGGCCAGTGCGGATTCTGTTAAGTGCTGTCCATAACTCCTCGTCTTTAGAGAAACAGTAGTTTTCCTATAAGTGTCCTGAATGAGGCATAAATTAACTTTGATGAGGTACATATGTACATTGTGTGTTGTGTGTTGCAGGGCACTGTGCAGAGCATGGAGTACCCTGACTGGGTGATGGGTGTTGCCATCACTATGATAGTGGCGGGCGTGCTGCCCATCCCCGCTGTGCTGCTGCTGCGCCGCTTCCAGTGCCTCTCCCTGGATGTGGACATCCACCAGGGCAGCATCCGCCGCATCGAGACAACCGTCTCCACCAAGGAGATGATGGATGACCAGGATGTAAGTAGCAGAGCAGAAGAACCTAATACCTTCTATCACTCCTCTCCCAACATCCCCCAATCACTCATTTATTGCAATGTTTTTAATGGGGGCGTCTTCGATTTTTTTCGCCACCAGAGTGCACTACAGTAAATGAAGGTCCGCATAGATACGGCAGGTACTATATATCATTATTCTATGGCATTTCTATGGATAATAAACAAATGGTTTGTTTTGTTATGACAGTATTGACAGTTGTGAAGACTTCCACTTACTGCAGCGCCATCTAGTGAGTGGTAAAAAATACGCCTCCATTCAATATTTTGTTATTTATTATAGGTACTTATTATAATACTGTAATACAGTGCTTCTAAAACGTCTTCTCAATCTGAAAAAATATTTCATACGAACTTGTTAATCTCCATGACTTTGCCTCGAAAGAAGCTATTGTTTTAGAAGCACTGTTATATAAATTCATGATTTTATAAAAACTGATTATAATTTTAATTTGTAAAATATATGAATTAATATTAGGATGGATTATAGTTTATAAGGTTGTCTCCAATAGGCTAATGAATAAAGAATCAAAAGATATAGAAATGTCATAGGGCCGATCTTATAAAGCAGAGACCAATCCGCTGTTTAACTAACGGATGGTCATCCGTAAGTAAATTATACCGATGATGGCATTATAAATAATGTGTAGATTTTACTGCCGGGTAACCCAATTTCAAAAGATTTTGGTCAACACATTTACCTGTTGATAAAACACCCAAAATTTTAACAATGCCCTACCCTGATGCTTCAAACAATACAATATTTAAAACAATAGAAAGACACAAGTTGGGTACACTTTATGGTTCTCGGGATACTGTTGTCTCACTCTTAGTGATAATAAGAGAGTGAGACAACAATATCTAAAACCAACTAACGGATGGTTAACTGGTGATCCGACCATCGGTAAGGTCTGGCAGTATAATTTTACGGAAATTTGACTGACGGATTGTTATAAGACGGAAAAACGAGCGAATGGATCAAATTTTGGTTTATTTGGTCTGAACTCTGAAGTTTAACTAATGGATGTTTATAAGATTGGCCCTTAATATATATGATATATGACTAATATGTGATATAGGACTAAGTAGGTACCTACTTTATCTACACATCACATGGCACAAGCAAGTACTACACTTTATTTTATTATTTTACCTTCCCCCATCCTGTCCTGTATCCACTTGTACTATTAGAGGGTGACAGAACATTACAGTCTGTCCAGAGAGAAATGGTTTTCAATGTGAGGATACCTTTTTGGCTGCAGTAGCTATACTGCCAAAAATATTACAGAGCGGCGCTAGAGAAATCATTTTAAAGGCAAGATAGTTTTGGGAGTTGGAAAAAGAAAAAAATACTCCAATAATCCCTTTAAACTGCCATCACAAGTTTGAAAAACAGAGTTGACAGTTTATTCTAACGATCCAAAAATTTGCCAGTTTTTTAAACAACAGTTCTGAAATATAATTTGAAAGTAAAAAAAATGTAACCATATCTTATTATCACATCAAGCAACACTAAATCAAGTTTGCACCGTGAGACTTCTGAAAAAAAAGACTGTATTCTTTCAACTTTTAATGGTACCTACTGCTACGTATGATATTATTATTGTACAGTTTTTGCTTAATGTTTTTATAACACACTCCATGTTTTGTTTTTCTTTTACCTGCTGAAGTTTATTTAAGTATATTTTAACAATCCACTAAATAGGTACACACTAATAGTTCATGGAAGCATCGTGTGTGAATATTGCATAGATTTACTATTTACTAACCTTTAGAGTTTTCCATTCACCCACAGACGTTAGTTTGAAATAAAATTGCTGTTGATATTACAACGTGCAAAACTCTGAGAAAAATCTAACAGATGTCTCTGTGTATTCTCAAATATCCATTTGAAACATAACCTAGTTTTCCACCGACGATATTAATTAACCATTGAATTTTATCAACTCATTGACTCCTATTTGTTGTGTGTGATTTGTATGATAACTGTACTAATGCTGTATGTACATAGAATAGGTATTTCACACATTAAGCCATTGATTTCGATATATGCCAAATGTTCTACACTAACTTGTCTGTTTGAATTGCAAATTTCCCTTCATGTGTTTGTTGTGCTTGTTGTGTGTGTATTGCATTGTATGATATCTAACCTAACTTAACCTAACCTAACCTAACCTAACCTAAGCTAACATTGAGCAGTAGTGGTGTATTGAGAGTATATTCCACAGGTCATGAGTCCTGACTATTCCCCCGGAGCGCCTCTGGAGGGCACCACTACCAGATTCACTATTGGAGACTTTGAGGTGAGTGCATCAAACATTTTATAATCTAAAATATGTTATACTTAGATTAGCAAATTCTTACTATTTTCGATTTTATGAATGATTACTGTCTTTTTTTTGTAGGGAGGCCAAAGCAAGATAGAGTCATCCAATAAGAAGTATGGAGGCCCCATTGCGCCCCTGCCGGGGCCGGACTCTGTGAAGAGGACGCCCCCCTCGTCCGCCATCGCCCGCAGCCGCCCCTCGCACCAGTAAACAACACCCGAGGGTACCTACCTCCACCTCACATCCCAACACAATTACTTGAAACATTATTATTTCACTATTATTATTGTATGTTTTTATGTTTTAATATTATTTTATGTTGCAGGTATATTTTATCATTAATTATGTTTATTATTTCACTTTATATTTATTATTTATGTTTATTTTATTAATTGGTGATCAGACGATGCAGTGGAACCTCTGATTTGTCGTTTGTCGATTGACAGATTTATGTTTTCATTATCAAATATGTAACCTAACCTAACCTCGAGGGTATGCGTAGGCAGTTGCGTACTTTGCACACCGAATAATCCACCACTTATTATCAAAACTGAAAGAAAGCATTGAATATCTAATCATGAAGTCTGGTTGAGAGTTATAAGATAATTGGAGGTTTCACTGCATTGTTTGAGATATTCACATTACATCAAATATCAAAATATTACTTTCCAATGTCCATCTGTAGATGGCATTAATTACTCTGTTGGGGGCAACATTGTTCAATAAATGAGTCAAGTGTAAAATATATTCTGTAGGTACCTACATTGTGTTGTTGATAGCCCTGATTGTCGAATCTTATCGTAAGAGCTGTCAGAGGTCCGTAATATTCTCACATTGTATAAATTGCAAAAATATCACATTGCAAAAATATTACAGAGCGACGCTAGAGAAATCATTTTAAAGGCAATATAGTTTTGCAAGTTATAAAAAGAAAAAAGCACTCCGATAATCCCTTTAAACCGCCGTCACAAGTTTGAAAAACAAAGTTGCCAGTTTATTCTAACATTCCAAAAATTTACTAGTTCCTTTAAACAATAGTTTTAAAATATAATTTGAATGTAGCAAAAAAATGTAACGATATCTTATTATCACATCAAGCAACACCAAACCAAGTTTTCTCCGTGACACTTCTGAAAAAAAAATGGTCTGTAGGTGCCTACATATGTCCCAAATATTTTCTATATTCTTGATGTAATGTGAAGTCTCTTAGCACAGAACATTGTATTCGATGTAATGTCTGCAAATCACCGTATATCATAATATGTAAATAGAGAGCTTTTATTTGGTAGTTATACAATATACAGTTAATGTACAGGCACCACTCAGTCAATGATGTTTGCTTAAAGATCTGAGGGGAATATCACTAACTGAATCTCCTTTATCAAACCTTTACTTATTTCTGAATCAGAATATCAACTTTATAACAATCAATTGTAACAAAATGCAAGTCAGGGTATTAGTATTGCTGAATTGTGCCTGTATTATGTATTTAGGTATTTGTACAGTGTACACAGTGCACATACACATGTATATAAAAACAGACCCTTACTATATATATTACACTTATATAACATATGTTGGGCTTATAATCAATATCAATTTCAATGTATTGCATACTCTATCACACAATGATGTAATCTTGTTCTAATATTTTGCACTTAAAATGCAACACAGTACAACTATATTATGAACATAACACAATGTCTATGCAATTCTCAGATAACAATTTGATACAAGTTTTCAATAGACGGCAGTAGTCAACTACTTTATCTGTCACTTTGTAAAGTCACGGTTGTATTAACGAGTTTCAATTCTGTGATATTAAAATCAAAGTTAATGTTATAAAACAGAGTGGGTCTATCTACCAGTGTTGTCCTTGAGTCTTTGAAGACAAGTCTCAAGTCGAGTCTCGCGTCACAAATAATATAATAATCAAAAATTGAAATTGTCGATACAATGCTGTCAAATGTCATCGTCTTCTTCTTCTTCGTAACCAGGTCATAAGCGGCTATCAAATGAATAGCTAAAATTGCCATAGATAATAATATTATCTATTCTCTGAGACACAAATGTCGCAGATGACGGAACATCTTCATTCTAATGTTTGAAAGTACTCCATGGGCGCAGACTCTCAGTGAGATTTGTGATGGATGACGTTACTGAAAAATCAAGAAGAGTCATATAGCATTTTTTAAGGGGCGAATCATTTGTTAGACTTGAGTCAGAGTCATTATACTTGAGTGGACAACACTGGCTACGTAATACCTATAATAGAGTAAAAAGATTGATTTCCTCCAGAGAATCAGTGCATTGTATTCTTATTGCTTCCAGGGAGATGACGATGATGACTTCAACGATTCTCCGCTCCATCGCCTGGGCCACTTCACACACAATTCATCATCAGACGAGGAGGGGGACTCCCCCCCTGGCAACAGACTGTCCCTGCCCCCCTCCAAGCCCTCCCCGCACCCCGCCCCCCCCAGACGCCCCTTCCAGATGGAGGTACTGGATGACTATTGAATATTATATAATAATCATGTTTGTATGATACATAGAGGTACATACATATTTAAGTATTCAACACTAAGTGTTGCTTGTGTTTAAAAATATTAGTTATTATTTCAATATGTCCATACGTTTGTTGTCTAGTATTTATGAGTCGTATAATATCAGAAACAGCAATCTTTCGATTGTGTAAATTGAGTGTAAGAATGTGGTGCATGTTCCTATTGTAAAACTACACATTGTAAGATATTAACATGGCAACAAAAGCAGCCATAACCCATATAAATATTTCTTATAACAAGTCACTTGGTTTCAGTGCAATACACCAATCTGCAATATATGAGAGGCAAAAACAGTAATTTAGACAAAATGTTTTTCATTTTACACAGTCTGAGATCAGATTGCTGTTTTGTTACTATAAGACTCATGTTTTAATTTTTCAAATTGTGTGCCGTAGGTATATTTTGTTACAATTTGATTTTGTGTTCGGAAAATTTAGTATTTTTTGTACTGTGATTATAATTATTTTAGTTTCTCTTTTGTTCTAAGATTCAAACGATATATAAAGTACTTACCTACATCGAAATTTATGAAAATAATATTGCCATCTAATGAAATATTCTAAATTATTAATTTGTAACTAAGGAGGGTTGCCATTATGTTATTAAATTGTTAAAAATAAATTGTTTCCTAATAAACCAAAGCCATTTTGATATAAGTTAGTAACAGTGTTAAATATTTCCTGTAAAATCTTATTTCAATTTGTAATAAAGCCATGACATATTTAGATGTTTTATTTTGTTTTGATTGGTAAAATTTAACTGTAATTTGTAGCTCCCTTTATATTTATCTATAAAAAATCAGTTTAGTTGTTTTTACGTATCTAATCGTTTTACCGGATTAACAAATTTATTGATTTAGTGAGTTTTACGATGAATTTGACTTAGTGTAGTTGACTGAAGGTTTGGAACTGAGCTAAACAAGTGAAATGCAACTTGAATATTTATAAAATGTAGTAATATTATTATGTAACGATGATACATATTGTATGGATAGCTTTATTTGGATTAGTGATTTATTATTAGAGATTAGAACTAATGTTTATTTATTTGCCATAAGAGTGTTTAATATATTTGTGTGTTTGTAAATTAATATTGTAAGCAATTCAACAAAGTTGATGATAATTTGTTGTTCATGTTAAACATACTTAAGTCTAGAATTAATACAGAAAGTAAAACCAAATCATATGAAGACATATGTACCTATTAACTCATAGTAGACTTTATATTATCAGACTTACAATATCCAAAATAACTGACAAAAATGAGATGTAGAACAATTGCAGTGTTCGATTAACTTTAACATCTATGGAGGTGCATTTAAGAACTTTTAGCCAAGACTGTAAATTTCAGATTCTTGCATAATTTATTCATAAAAAAGGATTAAGTTTAATACTGAAACATAATAAACTAATATGTCTGCTTGTTTGGCCACATTTTTTACAAATAACGGCAGTAAACACTTTTAAATATGTTTGGTAGGTATTATGATTGACACTATGGCAGATATTTTTGCTTCAGTAAATGTCAAGTTTGAAATTAGAACATTTCTCTGTTTCAAATAACTCGTCCACTGGATACTTGATTCTTAGTAATAATTCTATGGAAAAATTTTGTATCCACAGAGACCTACGAGGCAAATCATGAGAAACGGAAAGTACGTCATACAAATAAATAAATTTACAGACTAAAATATTTATGTGTGATTCAGAATCAATATATGTATTTCAATGTGTATTCTGTCAGATAATCTAAAGTCTAATTTGAGACTCAATGAAATGTTGCCAGTACTAGAATATAATAATTATATTTATAATAATGATATGCGTTATTGAATAATCTCATACGTACTATGTGTAGGTATTACTATGTAAGTATATTATATACTGTAAGTAGGTACTGTACCAAACATACTGTAAGATAAGGAATTATATTTTTGTTTATAAAACGGATTGAATATTTTATTTTATTTTGGCCAGAGTTATAAACAGGCATTTAAAATTTCCTGATATTTTAGTTTAGTAAAGTGATGTGATATTTATAACCTAACCTAACCTAACCTATGTTATAGTATTCCTATTGCTTGTCTGATTGATGCTAAAGAGAAAGAAACACAACCTGTAATCAAACCAAAGTAACTTCACCAGAGCTGAGTAACTGAAGATGAAATCAGTTTATGTAGGGAACCTCTATAAATTTAAAAGCCGTAGACAAAACTTGACCGCCGCCATTGCCACTACACGCCGCCATTTCCTCTAGGTATACGTCATTGTGATGTACGCTAAATTACCATTTAATTACATAAGCTATATTCCAAAGGTAATTTCCACACTGATTATACATAATGAGTCACAAAAATCACAGATATATCACCAGGTTTCATGCAGTTGTAGACAACCAATATGACACGCAATGATATGTTTGTAGCTCCCATGGCGTCCACCATAGATTTGTCATAGATAATAGAAGGGGCTCAATGTTTCATAGTTCTTCCCACATTTATATACCTAGGTTCCTCAAGTTTATGCAAAGTACTCCTCTAGTTCCTACACATGTTTGTATCTTCAGGAATAATATATTTTGAGTTGTGTTTCTCCTTACCATCAGTTGAACAATAATTATTTATGAAATTTTATGCCAAAGAGGAAATAATACGGAACCAAACATGAGGCTGCAGTGTTGCCACTGCAATATAATTGCAACTGGCGACTGCTTTCCATTACATGACAACACTAAATATTAGTGAGTAATTTATATTCCTAGGTCACGTTCTGTATCTGTTAAAATTCACTAGGCGATTCGCTCGATTGTTTATGGTTCTATTGTTCGCCGTTCTATCATCAGTGCGTTTCACTCGGTTGTGCGAGTCAACGTGTTCTATGTGCACAGTTGACACGCTCGGTTGTTGCGAATAACACCCAACAAAACTGTTGGGTGACATTCGCTCGCCATAGATAATAGAATGGTCCGCACGTGCAGTTCACTCACTCTTATTAACACGCGATATGTCTATCCCTTTCTACCAAAGAAGAGTATAGCGATATCGCTATCTCGATGTATATCTATCAACTCACTCTTATTAGTATTCTCATATCTCTATCTCTGTTCGACAATTCCAATTGGAACAATCACCCAAATGCGTTCTGCTTCGCGCGATAATCGCTCGTTCACTCGCCGAGTGAAAATTAACGGATACAGAACGGACCCCTATGTTGACTTGTGATTATTTCATTTATTTATTTTTTTATACATACAAGTATTTTTGTATTAATTTCACATCAAACGATGCAAACGCTTTTTGTTATATTTTTTCTAAGCTTTCAAAGCTAATTTTGTTACATTGATGTATTTCCCGCTGCATATTTTTTTTTATGTTTTGGACAAATTTTTGACATTTATAATTCTCTATTTTGTATTATTATTGATATAATCTGTGTGTCACATTATATTCATTATATTTTTGTTGCATGGCAATACTTGTCTCATTACACAACCAACTGATCTTATACTCTACACCTCCTATAAATTATTATGAGCATGTGGTTGGCGCAGTTGGTTGAGGTGGCAGTCTCTCAAGCGGGAGGTGCCAGGTTCAAACCCCGGCGCTGATGATGTATTTCACACTTTGCGATACAGCCTTTCAGCCTAGTGCAAAGTGTGCAGAAAAGTATTTGGGTTTGTGTATGCAAGCCCAGATCCTTACTTATTTTTAAATGAACAGTTTTAGACAAAATATACCACAATTGTTATTTTATCGCCACCTTTGAGTACGAAAGAAATTTGATTGTCCTTTAGCCAGTGCCAGTGCCGTTGATATACTATCTAAGCCCTGACATTCAAATAACATCACCATGGTAACTCCACTCTTATGGTGACGTCACCTTGTCTCGGTGACAAACACTTGGGTTATGGAATACTTTTTCCCGTACATTTCTTTCAATCTTTGGTGACGTCATCATCACCAAAATAAATGTCACTTAGACCTGGCCTCCATGATAAAATTACGTGGGCCTCGCCAGTGCACTAACCGGACATTACAGTGTTGCCATATAACAAAAATACAATGAACAATACAAATAAAATATTGTAATAGTGATATTTGGGATTGCCCAGTGATAATATCTGTTGTTGTGTTGTTGCTATGTTTAGATATACACTTACTACTTAAATATTACTTGTCCGTGCGTGTATTTATGTGACTGCTGTACGTATGTATGAGTTTGGTACGATTGTATTTATATTACTTATACTCACACATACACATATTTTCCATACCAACTGGATTGCATATTATATTAGAAATTAATAAATTTCTTACTGATATGAATATTAAATTTTGTACATTTCGCTTTGAAAACTTATGAATAGCAAAGCTTCGATTCCCTTTCAATAGAGTTGTCTTAATCTAAAGAGATCTTATAAACTGGTAAATTATCGTAATTCTAAATGAGTTAAACACTTGTAAACAAAACTATAATAAGAGGAAGACACTGGTAGAAGTGTTGAAACGTCGATCGAGTTTATCTACACACGGTTCACCCGAAAAACCAAGAAACAATGTCAAAACTATAAGAGAGTTTGAAGGATAATGTGTGTGTTAGTATAAGTGAGGTTATATTACGATATGTGTTTATAATTTGTAGGTTAAGTAAAGTAATATTATGCTCAATGCATTTCATATTGTAGATGTTACAATTAATTAGTGAAATTTAAAGTATTAGTCATACACCTACCTAACTATAGTAAAATGTTTGTATCTTTAATGAGAGTGATCTAATATTTTCCCCTCAGACGTTCAGTTTATTTACCACACAAAAGGTTGTAATGATTTCATATTACGGTTTTATTTTTTGTAAAGTACGGGCACTACACATTACCTAACCTAGGGAACCTATATAAATGTAGGAAGACTTACCGGATAAAGCCATAGACAAAACCGCTGCCATTTTCGCTACTAGCCTTACCGCTAGGTATAAACCATTTTTATAAGAAATTACAAAAACTACTGCAATATCACCATGTTTCATACAATTGTGGACAACTAATATGACATGCAATCATTTGTGGATCCGATAGTTCTCACACCATTTCTGAAAATATCGACGCTCGGTACCTCTAGCGATGCGTCGCTGTAAACACTAAACTTAGCCGATAACTCCTGTGGATAACTCTCGTAAAAATGGATTGATAATAATTTTAAAAATTTATAGCTTGTAATATGTTCCTCAAAAAGCATAAAATGTTTTTTGAACACACACACCTACTTCAATTTTAAAAAGCCTATATCACTTTTTATTCTTGATATACCTACTTATGTAGTAGGTCCTATTCCACCTCGCTTGTTTATATATAATTTTATCTAATTGTAAACAATCAGCGAACTAAAATTATTTTTGTGGTGGAGTTATAACTGCGAAGGTCCTCTCAAAAACTCTTGGTAGATAGTACCTAGAATATTTTTTATCTGTAGCTTTAAAAAATATAACCAATCATCGCGGAACATATTCCCCGCTATCGGCTAAGTTTAGTGTTTACAGCGACGCATCGCTAGAGGTACCGAGCGTCGATATTTTCAGAAATGGTGTGAGAACTATCGGATGATTTGTAGCTCCCATGGCGTCCACCATAGATTGTCATAGATAAATAATAGAAGGGGCTCAATGTTCAATAGTTCTTCTCACCTTTATATAGGTTCCTTAACCTAACCTAACATATGCAATCTCAGTGCATTCCCATTTGAGATGCGTACACAGCGTATTATATGAGTGCCTGTACTCCACACCTTCCTTCAATAATGTTTTAAAACTTGAGGCAATAGGTGAATATCAGTTAGAAAGTCTGTCGTATTTTATAAAGGAAATTGTTGTGTAAAAGTATTGCTTAGTGTATACCAACCAAACAAGTTGCTGTGAGCTTTGTGTTGTTGCAACAACCTTAGGAAAGTTTAAATATTATAATATGTAACATAATAATACAGATATCATAGATTACCTATTCGACATACTGAATGATGACAGAGAAATGATTGTTGACAGCTTGTAGTTTAAACTTTTGACTCCTACTTGAATATTGACCCGACCTTAACCACATCTGATCCCAACCTAACCTTACCATGTGGTAAGGTTAGGTTGGGAATAGATGTATGTACTTAATATAATATTTTATTATAACTGTGTGAACGTACCTGTTGATAGTCATTTTATATATAACCTAACCTAACATAGCGTAGCTTGTATACTTAAATAATTTACAATAAAGTTTGGCAATTTGCATCAAATGTTATATTTTTATTTATTTATTCAATAATAAAACAATAAAAAATAGAACATCGTTTGTGTGTAAATAAATATATAACTAATTAATACAGCAACTCATACATTAAATAATTTGACTGCACTATAATGAAATCCTTGTGGACTGGACTTGCTCTGCGACAAGCAAAGTATTATCAGTGAGTCTCTAGTAACTATTCAACTATTCTGTATTCTGTAGTCTATGGATCATCCTAATGTTTGTAATATATTATCCCATGTGATATATTTATCATATTAAGGATGACTAGGTACCTACTTTGCCTTTAATTATCGTATTTATATATTAGTATTTATTGATAAAAAAGATTGTTAATTCCCTGGACTCGGACAAGAAAATAAGTGGCGTGCGTGTTGTAATAAATATACATCGGGAGATTCAATGCCCTAGGTACCTGGGGTGACTAAGAGATCTGCAGGGACGTAGAGTGAACAAAAATGTTATACAGTTTATTTACTTGTATAATACTACCTGCATAATGCACGCTGATACAAGTTACGTGGAATTTGTTGTTTACACTTCACTTACTGTTTTATTGCTCTATAGATATTGATGGTTGTACGGAATTCAGGTAAAGATGGAAACCCTCGTAATTTAAATTTGACGGGAAATAATACTTTTGTTCACGAGCGTCTATGGAATTAGAGGATTGGTAAAGTTTTATTGCACCTCAGGAGATTAGTGGCATTGAATCTCCTGATGTATAGTAATAATGTAAGGTACGCGTGCGCCCCCCCATGCCTTGACACAATGTGCGTGAGACGTGTAAAGGCCTTAACTAAACTAACTGTCTAACTGAGAACTTATGTATGTGGTGTCGTATCTCAATTATATGTTATTATGTAATGTAATGTTATACTTGATCTAGGTACGTAAGTAAGGTTAGTCTATGTAATATTAACACAACGTTACCTCGAAGCTCTGCAATTTCCCACATTACAATCATACCAACATCGGAAATATTTTATCCTTTAATAAAATACTACTTACTTGAAAGAATTTCTGTTGAATATTTTGGAAATAACATTCCAATTGATTTAATTAATTAATTGCAAGAGGAATGATTCTCTATACATTGCAGAGTTTCATAACACAGGAGAAAATAAACCCAGAACCACAATTCAATTCCTTGCACATTTATGTAATCTCTGAGATCAAATGAATTAAAATATGGATAAACTAGGAAACCTCTATAAATGTAGGAAGACTTAACGGATAAAGCCATAGACAAAACTTAACTGCCGCCATTGCGGCTACTAGTCTTTCCGCTAGGTATACACCATTGTGATGTACACTAATTACCATTTAACTATATAGGTTATATTCCATAGATTTTCCACACTGATTATACATAATGAGTCACTGAAATATCATCAAGTTTCATGCAATTATGGACAAGCAATATGACACGCAATCATATGTTTGGAACTCCCATGGCGTCCACCATAGATTTGTCATAGATAATAGAAAGGGCTCAATGTTCAATAGTTGTTCCCACCTTTATATAGGTTCCTTAGATTTTATTATAATGATGTGCAATGACTTGGAGTGTGTGTGTGTGGGTGAGATCTCTCTGAGTGAGTGTATATGACAATAATACTATGAATGATGTAGTCTCTATGTATTGTACTGTTAGGATGTATTCTATAAGATGCTGTGCTAGTGTAGTCCCTGTAATACTTTATGTAGTAGGCACTGCCTAGGTAGGACTCTGTAGGACCTAGGACTAGGACTATACTTACGTAGGAACACTTAGCTTACACACATTACATCAAACACCTCATACTTCATCCTACATACAATACTACATCATCATCAATCACTTGACCATCCTATAGAAAACATTTCTTGCAAAAAAAACAACCATTTTAAGAATTGTAGAGAAATTAAATTTGCTACAATACATTTCTGGATTATACTCCTATTATTATTGTAAATAAGTGTTGCCAGCTTTTGAAAAATGTCTATTGGTATTGCCATCAAAAACTCTTAACAACAATCTTAAAGAATTACTTACTCTCAAATCTTCTTCCAAATCGGTCCCTCAATGCTGAGGATCGTGACCTTCATGCGGTACTTCTCGCAGCAGTCTGGCCCATCCCGGTCTGTTCCAGCCCACCGCAATGATTCTGCAAACGTTGTTCCAATGGCACCCGTCACCTGGTCGGACCATCTCAATGGTATACGTCCGCGACTTTTTTCGCATTCAACTCGGCCAGTCATTATTATTTTTTCTAAATTGTCTCCCAAATCTCTCCATAATAAATTACAAAAAAAAACACTCATTGCGATGAGAACATCTGTCATTATTATCTCAATCAATACAAAATATGTCAATTCACATTAAGCTGGTCCACTGCATACATTTCACACTTCATATTCGTTCATCCTCTCTCTTTCACATCATGTTATTTATTATTGTTTGTCTCTTTCATATTGGTCTGCAGACTGCTGTGTAATGTTCCAGTGTTGCTATTCCTAAACACAACATGTGTAATGAAAATATCAATTCATTGCCGCATGTTTGTGAATGAAATGTTAATGAAAATTATATTTGTGCCAATGTGTACTGTGAGTTATCGTGGTATGTCAAAATATTATCAAAAATATATGGGAATAAATTTTTAACAATTTCTACCTATAAATTTGTAATCTCAGGAAGTATTTTTTCAGTAATTTAGTTTCTAGAACTGATTTATTTGATTTCAATTTAAAAAGTTACAAATTCATTGTTTTATTTAATGACAAAAGATATTGTACAGAATTTTGTTAATCCGTGGAAATGTAACAATGTCCTCTCTGCCTCTCCCATAAGAGACTTGTATTATTTTATTCATTATAAAAACATTTTTACATAGATTCATATCCACACCATCTCCCTACAAATTATTGTAGAAATTACATTAAAATTTAGACTTGGAATATTTTCCGCTTAATCTCTTGAATATCTTCCTAACTTAAACAAATAATTACCAATTCCTAGTACAGAAAAGTCTCAATAACCCAGCGCAATGTGAAATTATATTCAGTTTGTCAAGCAATCAACTGCTTATCTTAAGTTTAAATATAAACAGATACTTAACTGAATTTGCCATATTTTTTAAATGCTGGATTGAGAAGAGTTTACTGTACTTTTGTACTACTTATGCCATGATGGTATCTGGTCTATTAGTCTATTACCTACCTTAAGAAATGAGTTAAACACATTTTATTTTCTAACAGCCTTATTCCCTTCCTGCTGATTAGTTGCTGGGTGCATGTGGACTGATAAACAATAAACAGATCTAACAATATATATCAAAGTTACATGCATTTTATTCATATGAAAATGTAAAAAACTTGGCCACATTCTGCGATGATCTGTTAATAAGTAATCACTATACATCGGGAGATACAATGCCCCCTAGGGACTAAGAGATGTGCAGGACATAGAGTGAACAAACATATTATACAGTTTATTTACTTGTATAATACTACCTGCATAATGCACGCAGATACAAGTTACGTGGAATTTATTGTTTACACTTCATTTATTGTTGTATTCCCCTATAGATATTGATGGTTGTACAGAATTCAGGTAAAGATGGAAACCCCCGTAATTTAAGTATGAAGAGAAATAATACTTTTGCTCATGAGCCCTCTATGGAATTAGAGGATTAGTAAGGTTTTATTGCACCTCATCAGGCAAGTGGCATCCAAATCCCCGATGTATAGTGATCAGTCTCCAATGTCCGCAGAGATTCAGTGAGACAACTTGATGATACTAATCACTACTAGATAATATTCTGTAACTCCGGGAGATTTAGTTTGTAAGGAATTATTTAGTTGGTATATAATATGTAACACATGCATTACACAACATACATAGGGCTGCCAGACGTCCCGGCTTACCGGGGCTGTCACCGGTTTTATGCCTCATGTCCCGCTGTCCCGAACAAAGCTTTCGGGACTCCGTTTATGTACAAGACCTTCTAAAGAAAATCCATAGGTGGAGATTTTTCATTTTTTATTCTATTTAACCCTTCAATTACTTTTGCCTTTAAAACTCTATAGAATAAAATTACCAGATAAAATCCAAATTTACGTACCTATTAATGAAACTGCAGTCGACAAATAATAATTGATACACAGCTCCATAGTGATTTGTAGGTAGTATGCCTACTTATTGAGTATTGCTAAGAATCCAAAGTTATTCTGCCTTCGTTTAACTTGGTAGTCCCAGTAATGTCTGTATATCTTCGTTGTCGGTTCTTCAGGTTTCCTTACTACAAGTATTGGTTGAATAACCGAGCATTCGACGGCTTTCATCCCGAAGATGGGAGTAGTATCGCTGCCGAAAGCTCAGTCATTCAACCACTCTACACGCAGTAAGGAAACCCGAAGAACCAACAACGAAGATCTAGATTCATCACGCTGCGAAAGCCTACAAGATTAATGTCAGTATTGCCTCTATAGAGGAAGGTGCCTGTATGTTGTGTAATGTATGTGTGTGACTTACCCCCGAGTAGGGAGGTGTTATTGGGGAGGAGTTGTATTACTGAGTAGGTCTGTAATGTAATGATTACATAATATATTAGAGTTATTGCGTAAGAGATGGTGAAATTATTCTGTAGATATTATTATATATTATATATTGTACTGTAATAAAGTGATCAATAAATGCAAAACATAAAACATGTCTCACCTATTATTTACAACACATTCCTTGCAGGGCAGGCAAAGAGGACAGAGCGCCAGCCTCCTGTATCCTTATACACGTTTTGCTACTGTCACATCAGTCCTTAGGCATCTGGTCAACATGATCGTTCCAGCTAATTCTTGGACAGCCACGCATTTGTATAAATTATTATTATTATTAGGTGTTATCAGCCAAGCAGCTGTGGTGATATGTCTGATCTCACAACAGTATTCACTCATTCAGTCTGCAAGTCCATTCTTAAACACTTTAGGCAACAACTGACTCTGGCGCCAGACCATTCCATGCATCCACTACTCTATTGGATAAGAAATGCTTCCAGGGATTCTGCTTGTTTGTGTTGTGTTTGTTTAACTTCAAACTGTGACCTCTTAAATTGGTGTTTTGGTTGAGGCAGTATTACAGTATCAGCTTCAGTTCCGGGCAATCATAGTGTTCACTTAATAATTTATATGTTTCTATGAGATTCCCTCTCCTTCTTTGCGTAAGAAAAAAAGGTATTAAATAAAAGAAATGGAAGCTTTGTGATAAGTTCACCCTAGTGAACGATTCTGTATGATTCTATCCTTTAATTGCATGTATTTGTTCACTTGAAGAATAAATAAAACACAGAATATGATCTTCAATTAATTGATTTACTTAAATATAAAAAATATATACAATTCATACAACATGACACAAGAGACAATGTATAATATACAGGAGTACACATCATACACAATACAATATAATATTCGAGGATCTGGACTCCATGGTGGAAGTCCATTTTTAAGGTAAAATGAAAGACTAAATATTTAGTTTAAAATCCTTGTGAACTTTATTCACAATCGCCTGATGAAGAGGGTGCAAATCCTCAAAAACTAGTCGCGTAATCTAAAGTCTTTGTATGTATTACGATCGTAATCTAAAGCCGATTCTTGCAAGTCAAGAATCGGCCTCCATAGTCACCTTCAATGGCATCGTCGGCAGGACCAATAACGTGGCAGCGATTCTTCTGAATAGAAAAAAAATGCTCGGCAACGGGCTCTTGGCATTATTATTATTAAACATTTAGTCTTTCATTTTACCATACATACAAACCCAAATACTTTCACAATAGAGGTACACCTTGAAATAATATTACAGGCTGTCAAGAAAGAGATGCTTTTTGACGAGGCGCTGCGTGTAGCTTCTTGGCACTTATAGTGGCAACACTAGAATTTCAACAGAAATGTCATTGTTGCCAGAAAACAAAACTGTAGTTCCCGTTAATCTGAGACCACCTCTCTCTTGCCAGGCTTTAGTAGTAACTAAACATGGCACAATTAGAATAGTATTAATATAAATCACAATATATTTTGTTCTGTGTGTTGCTTGCTTTAATAAATCAATAAGTTTGTATAATAATAAAATAATCACATTTAATATTACCCGCCCAATACACAACACAATATATCCTTATCAGGGCTGCGTTTTTTGCCGTTAATTTTCACTCAGTGAGTCAACAGGCGATTATCGCACGAAGTCAGAACACATTTGTGAGATTGTTCCAATTGGAATTATCAAACAGAGATAGAGATATGAGAATACTAATAAGAGTGAGTTGGTAGTTATACATTGAGATAGCGATATCGCAGCACTCTTCTTTGGTAGAAAGGGATAGACATATTGCGTGTTAATAAGAGGGAGTGAACAGCACGGCACCTAATAGTTGGGTGTTATTCGCAACAACCGAGTGTGACAACTGTGCACATAGAACTTGTTGAATCGCACAACCGGTTGACTCGGAGCGATGATAGAACAGAGAAACAATAGAACTATAAGTGAATCACTGAGTGAAATTTAACAGACCCCTGAGAATAACAAGGTAACAAATTATAAGATTTCAGTTATTGATGAGTACAATAATTAAAAAAAAAAACAAAGTGGGGTAAATGATAAGGTTCAATTTGTGTTTAAAACTTTGATTTCGTTTTTCTTAAAACTTTGATCTTGTCAGTTAGAATTGTGTTATCCTCAGGTGACGATTCGAAAAATAGCTGCCTTGCGTGAATGTGGACTTAAAACTATTCAGAAAAATAATAAAAAACAATGGCTTTACATAAAGTTGTACATAAATATAGTCAAATAATCAAATCACAATGAGTTACGTAATAAAATTATAAAAATATAATAATATAAAAGTAATAATATGGCTCAACCTATAAACTAATAAAGTAATGTAGGAATACATAATATTGGCACATAACATAACACATTCATATAATGGTCCACTTATGGACTACATACATTATGTATAGTAAACATTATACATACAGCATAGCACAGATTTCATAATTTATTGTAAACAGGCGGGGCATCAAAATGAAATACTTTAAATAACTTTAATCTTGTATTTTCATAATTTCATATAATACAAATCTACCCTCAACAATGCCATCCGCCATATTGTATTGTGCCGCCATGACACCTCTACATCCTGTCTCCAACGGGTCGACACTAACGCCATCTCTTGGCCACAACCTCAACAGATATACAGCTAGGCTTGTGACTCTGGTCAGTTAATGCAACTGACTTAATGTAATCAATTTTTACTTGAGTAACATTCACCAATGTATCGGACTTGATACTTAAAAATTTTAACCTGAAACACCGGCATTAAAGTATATTGTCTTATATTCTTATAGTGAAATTATTTTAAACTGTCTTAACGCAGTCATAAAAGTATGACCGAGAAGGGACGACTACCTGCTTTATTCACACTTATGCCAGAGCTTGGTCACGTTTTTATGACTGCGTTCAACATTTTAAAATAATTTCACTATATAGTTAGTTTTCTTCAAATAAAATACGAAATTTGAGTTATGCCACACTTAACAAAATTAAAGGTAAAATAATATATGAGATTGTGAACAGATCCATGCATTATTTGATCAGCTTACACCAAAGACTTTTATATTAAGTACCAGATGGCGTACTCAATGCTGGTAGTGAAGTAAACTGGTGCCTACAAACTGTCAAGTCGTATGGAGAATTTTGACATTTCGTAACCAACTTTTTCGAAATTTTGTTCTCATAGTTAAAAACTGTATTAATTTTAACTTTATTTTGGAATAAAGCAATCGTTTTAAAGATGGTTTAGTTTTTATGATTGATATCTTGTTAATAGTGTGAGCTTTGCATCTCAAAAATACCAAAAAGTGTCGAGCGTGAAATTGCGTCACTTCTTTTCTATTGAAAATACATGGAGTCAGACGTCTAGGTACTTAATATAAAAGTCTTTGAAATAATTTATGAGATTGTGAACAGATCCATGCATTATTTGATCAGCTTACACAGTACTGGCTACATAACCTATAAATATATGTAATATAAAATAATAATGAATAATTAAGTGATTTACATTCAATACATTAATCTCACTCATTTATTTATTTATTATTTAAGATTGATTCACAATTCAATTGCTACATCTTTGGCACAAAAAAATTACATTAAAATAATATTACAAATAGTTTGATAGATAAAATAAATTGTGCATTATTGTCACCTATGTCGACTCCTTATTAACTCAGGCATACCAACAGAATTATCAGAATTACTGTGAAACATAAAATTTACAAAATTATTTTGGAATCAAAATTTTATATTTTTATGAGACCATCGGAATTTTCTACATGTCGTAGTTGAATATAACAAGTAGTTATATCTCAACAGATACACAGCAAAGGATGGACCTTCCATCAGGCTTATGACTAATCGTCGACTGGCTTAATGTGATCATTTTACACGGACAGAAAAGTGTAAAACTGAGGAAATGCTATTTTCACCATTTTATCATGCGATTTTGAACCCTAATGCTGTGGTAAATTACAGTCATAGTTGGATCGGGAGCCATTAGCGATTATTGCATTTTTATGTTCTTATAACTTCTCCGGTAAATCAATTTTTTAAACCAACAAATCGTTAGTGAATAATGTTTAACTATTTATAATGACTTAATTTCTACAAATAGTTTTACTTGACTTCACTTAGAAATACAACTTATACCTTAACACTATAACCTTATAATAATATGAAATAGAAATAATAAAAACTATCACAATGTATGGCTCCTTCATACAATGAATCATTGCCTGAGACCACAGCCAAGTGGGTCCTGGGGACCTGTTTCGTCGGGAGATTCAATACTCTAGGTACCTGGGACTTAGAGATGTGCAGGGACGTAGAGTGAACTAAAATATTATACAGTTTATTTAGTTGTATAATACTACCCGCATAATGCACGCTGATACAAGTTACATGGAATTTATTGTTTACACTTCACTTATTGTTTTATTCCCCTATATATATTGATGGTTGCACAGAATTCAGGTAAAGATGGAAACCCCCGTAATTTAAATTTGAACAGAAATAATACTTTTGGCCACGATCCGTCTATGGAATTAGAGGCTTAGTAAAGTTTCTATAATATCTTTGGCTAATGCCAAGAGTAATTTCATGAATTGTGAATAATGCAATATTGTAAAATTACAGAATTTTGACAGCTCTTTTAAAAAGACTTGACAATAAGGAATATAGGCCCCATGGGGCCACAGTCTCAGACAACAATTTAAAATAAAATAAATGCATTATTAATAAAATAAATGCATATGCATTGTAATGAGTATATTATTTGTTGGTATGTATTACTGCAGTAGATATGTCATGTGGTTTGGATAAAAATAATCGAAGTACACCAGTCAATGCTATCTATATATCCTTGCAGGGTAGGCAGAGAGGACACAATACCACTGCCCTATCCTCACACACTCCTAGCCTCTGTCACATTCATACAACTCATCATACACACCTTCTAATTTATTTCACTCAAAATGCATATCTGTCTTTGAGAATCTAGTTGACAGTTGACAGGCAGTACCGGCAAACATCTATTTGGTAATCCTGTCATCATTCATTCTCTCAACATATCCAAACCATTTAAGCTTTCATTCTACTCATTAGACCCATCTTCTGGTACACACAGTCCCTGATAACTGTGCGTCTACTGTATTACAATACGTAATTGTTCATTTAATAAAACTTAGTAGTAAAAGTATTGTAAATAAATACAATGTTGTAATTCTAAACAAATGATCTATCAACTTAATTATTAATCTATAGATCAATCACCACTCCATCACAGTTACACTTACTATATAATTACATAATATGTCGAGACATAAACCTAATAGTTGCGCAGTATTATAGTCATATAAAATATATTATACAAGGGACCTGCCTGCACCGTTACGCAGCGCAGGTACCCCACACGTACGCAAGCCTTGGTCATATATTAGCAGAGCAGATACGAGGCGTGTTTTTAAGTAAGTACCGTTTGTGCCTCTAAGTAAGCACGAAATACGAAAGTGTAAGATCTGCACATCACGAGATTGCGCAACTCTCCCACCGCAACCTCTGCCATTTTCAGATCAAATGCTTCACTCGCAGCCGAGTTACAGGCAATTGAACATGGCCGCCTCGATTGGTGCTTACTTAGGCTTACTTACGGTACTTACTTATAAAACACGCCTCGTATATTGCAATCATCATTGAAAGAAATCACGCAACAAAGAAACAGATCTAACGCATGTATATGTCAAGTTGAATAGTATCAAAAACAGCAATCTGTCGATTTTGTGTACGCTTAGTCAAGAGTATGGATATTGACATTTCAAAAATTTCTATAAACGGGGAGACCTTACATCTCGATAAACGTTACTAAATATACTTTGGAAAAATTAGAGTAGATATATTGAACCTTTATCTGGGAAATGATTGTAAAAGATTTTTTATATCTGTATATATTTATAACACCTTAGACCTTATTTTCCGAACTACACATTGTAAGATATTAGCAACAAAAGCAGCCATAACCCATATAAATATTTCATATAACAAGTCACCTGGTATCAAATAGAGTCAGGAATACCTATTTAGGTAAAATGTTTTTTCGATTTACTCTGAATCACTCGGAAATCAGATTGCTGTTTTTGATACAACATGACTTATATTTCTCCACAATGTCACAATTGCGTCAGTTGACAGTATTGTGCGATGCACACGTCTACATATAGTACATAGTAATTCTCGTTCCCATCTCTCACTGTATATCGTATAATACAAAATGTACACAGATTACATAATATTTACATTATCCTCCGAGGACGGCACTACGCCAGCGGATCTCCGTCCTGTGAATGTTGCAGTAAGTTGGCTCTCTCTTCCGCGTTTGCCCCCGCCTGCACGGAGCCCACCAGGGGCACCACACCGGATGAGTTGGAGCCCGACTCTGTGTACATGTCGTACACGGGATTACCATAGTGACCATTCTAGAAATAAGGAAATGAACATTTGACATTATGTTATGATTATTAATTTTTGGGCAAGCAGCCTAGGCTGATGGGCCCAAATCAATATCTGTGCTATCCGTTATTCTGAGAATGTCATCTAACCTGCTTTTAAAAATGTTCGTTGATGGTGCTTGTATCACATTTTTGGATAAAGGATGACAGCGGGATTGAATACTGTTCGTTGTCAGAGAATTGGCTTCATAATAGTTTTCATAGCTTGTATTGAAACAAATTAAATAGAGCGAATCTAGTCAAGTGAAATAAAAATAATTTAATTAAGTACTTTGATAATCAAAGTTAGAGACATGTGGGTAGTATGACTACACAGTGGTGGAAATATTTTGATGCCTTCTACAGATGGACAAGAGGTCCCTTACCTTGTCAGTGTCGAGGTTGAAGCTCCTCTCCATGGGGTCCAAGTCATCCTCGGGACCTCCCTGCAGGTACATGGGGTTGCTGATCTCCACATTGTCCTGGAGGCGCGCGTGGCTGAACAATTTGGAACTGTAACACATATACTCAAATTACTATATCATCCCATATCAACTACTCCATTACATAAGTATCTAGTCAAATCCTGTCCAGTGTTATTTGTAACAATTACCATGAAACGAGATTCCACGATAGTGGCACAGAGCTACTAGGGATATAATCAAGTACCCAACTGTCAAGTTGGCGTAAATTTTTTGTATTTTCTGCCATGTTCCGTAACGAAATTTTGTTAGCAAACCTCGGATTCAGATTCAGCACCTCAAAAAAACGTATAGAATGAAAGAAATCCTGACTACCCCACAACTTTCCATCGAGGAGCTGCTTTGCGTTTATTTTGACTGGACTAAGGTAGAGACTAGTTGAGTACATGGTTGGCGCAGTTGGTTGAGGTGGTAGTCTCTCAAGCGAGAGGTGCCAGGTTCAAACCCCGGCACTGGCGATGTATATCACAGTTTGTGATACAGGCTTTTAGCCTAGTGCAACGTGTGCAGGAAAGTATTTGGGTTTGTGTATGCCAGCCCAGATCCTTTTCTTTAAAAAAAAAAAACTATACAACAACTAAGCATAGATAGAAGACAGTTCTCACCTTTGTCTATTGGTTGGTATAGAGATACATCGGATAGCATGGAAACATAGTAGGTATTAGATATAATACTAAACATTACATTATAAGTTATGGTGTATGTGTGAAATAGAGATATGTATTGTATATTGTATAGGATACTAACTCTCTCCTCCTCTTGTAGAGCGTGAGCCCCACCCTGGCGGCCACTAGCGCCAACACAAACAGCACCACCGTGACTGTGATGGCGGACCACAGCATCTGCGTGTGCTGCCCATGCTGCTGCTCATACATCTCCGCAGCACTCAGCTCACACCGCACGCCTCCCCACTCATCACCACACCTGGGGAACAACAACAATACAACATGGGCATGTGAAAATATTCTAACTGTTAGTCGGTTATTTGCCTCTATGTTACTTGGGAGATACAGTGGTTGACTATGTTTTGAGAATGCCGAATGACAGCCAATAAAAGCACTGCTTTTCAACATGTCGTGGCACTCATAAACACTCTTTCTCTGTACACATCTTCTTATCATCTCAGTCAGCACACTATAGTCCAATCCGCTCCCAAAGACCACAATCTCCTGAAGTCCACAATCTCCAAAGTGGCCAAGTTAGTACGTTTGGTTTACCTCTGACTCTTAATATCAGTCACACCATAAACTACTTTTTTATGTGTGTGCCTTGTGTAAATGATTGTAATCTGTTGTTTACTCATACAACATGTATATATACATACAACATACATCAACATGCTTGAAAATGCACGATTTGCACTAAGAAATTTGGACAGTGAAATATTGGTTAGTTAACTTACACACAGGTGGGCTTGCCATCGGGCTGTATCTTGCAGTACCCCCGGGAGGCGAGGCAGTGCCCCACACAGAGGTCCTTCTCCCCGCAGTAGTTGCCCCGCCAGCCCTCCATGCAGTGGCAGCGCGGGGGCACTCCGTCCTCCAGCAGGCACACACCATCATTCTTACACAGCTCTGTGCACGGATTGTCATGCCCTATGTACGTCTGCAACACAAGAATACAATTACACTTCTATTACACATTACACTTCTACACTATTGGAACTAAACATACTCCTTATGTACTAACTTAGCGATTGTATCCTTAAATAGTCTCCTTAAGTTAAGGAAGAAAGAATATGAACCGCGGTCCTGGATCCCATCCCTATTCTCTCCACATCTTCCCTATACAATTACCTCCTCTGACTCCTGTACAGATATTTGTTGATTGTATTGTGTGTGTGAATAATTGATGTATTATGTATGGCCTGTGTATCTGTGTGTATTATCTATGATTGTTAGGTGATGGATGAATGAACAACATGGTATTGAATTGTATATTTGTATTGTATTTGTCGTCTGTGAAAGCACTAATGGTAGATGTTTACGCTAACTAAAGTTAATTTTAACGGATGCTAATGTCAACCTCGATTAATAGTATCGTTAACTGCTAACGTTAATAAGGTCATCTCATTGCTTTGTTTTCTTTTCATGCGTTTGGTTGGAATATTTAGGTTCATACTCACTCTGGTATTGGAATGGATGGATTAACGTTAGTAGACAATATATGCTTTTATGTCAACAGCATTGACATGTTAAATAAGAACAACTTTTGAAGATTAACTGTTGACCATTACTGACACAGCTCTAGTAAGCACCACTGAATGTTGAAACATAACTGAAACCAGCCCACAGTATAGTGTGTCCCTTGCGGAATAGGCAGAGAGAGTGTAGATACATACCTCACACAGCAGGCCACCCCACTGCGGCTGACAGCGACACACTGTGGCGTATGAAGTCCTGATGCAGTATCCTCCATTATGGCAAGCTCTCTCTCCCTCATCACACATCTCCGTCCACTGAGACGCGTTGTTCCCTTGACCTGACAACATTCACTCTATTATATACCAATACAACCATCACTAAGTTAGTCCTACAAGGTCTCCATACTGTAGTGTGTATACATCGGGAGATTGAGTGCTCTAGGTACCTGGGACTAAGAGATGTGCAGTGAACAAACATATTATACAGTTTATTTACTTGTATAATACTACCTGCATAATGCACGCTGATACAAGTTATGTGGAATTTATTGTTTACACTTCACTTATTGTTTTATTGCCCCATAGATATTGATGGTTGTACAGAGTTCAGGTAAAGATGGAAACCCCCGTAATTTAAATACGAAGAAAAATAATATTTTTGCTCACGAGCCTTCTATGGCATTAGAGGATTAGTGAAGTTTTATTGCACCTCAGCAGTAAAACGCCATTCATTTTCCCAATGTACCTATAATAATTATTTTTTATTTAAAATTTGCCAAGTAAATAAACTGTATAATACGTATTTTTGTTCCCTCTACGTCCCTACACATCTCTCAGTCCCAGGTACTTAGGGCATTGAATCGCCCGATGTATAATCATGAATGCATATTGTTTTTTCACTATCTTTAGACCCCAAGTAAGGTTCTTGGATTCAACAGTCAGATTTACATAAACAGATTTACAATATTATACGAGAAACATTAAAAACATTTTATGACTCATGTAGTTATTGTAATTTTAATGGCAGTGTGTCAAAGGTTCTGTTGGCATTTCATCCCATATGATTTATTAGAAGAGACATTTAAATTACTTAAGTACAGTAAGTTGAATGCCGAAGTATAATATGTAAAGAGGAATAAGTATGTCATAAAGTGGTATAAAGGTTATTGAGATATCTGACACCTTATACTGTATTAAATATTTAGGAATTAAGTGATAGTTTTAAAGATGTTTTAGTGTTTATTATTTATATCTTGTTGATAGTGTGAATTTTGCGAATTTTGCGACTCCAAAATACCATAAAGTACCAAGTGTGAAATTGCATCACTTCCATTTTATTGAAAATACTGGAGTCAGACGTCTAGGGTACTTAATACATAAAAGTCTATGGTGAAATACCACTGTATAGTAAACATTCTAAGTAGAATCTATTATGACAGTTTATATGGAGAGTATTATCTATTTGCACACACTGGCCCCTCTCCGTCCAACATGTGATGCAGGTATAATGATGTGATGAATACACAGCGTACCTGCTACGGGACAGTCGGCTCCCGGGCCACACAGTGGAGTCTCACAGCGGCGCCCTGTATAGATGGCTGGACAAGCACAGAAGGGATCCTGGCCCAGCATAGAACAAACTCCTGTAACAAGACAACATACAATACATTACATCTAGGTACTCGTGACCAGACAAATGCTCAACATGATTAAATCCCAAAAAAGACAAAAACCCTTTAGAAATTTGCTCAAGGGACAAAAGCTCAAATTTAACTGAATTTTGATAATATAATTAATTGTATCTACTGGTGTATGATTTCTTTCAGTGTGTTAGAAACTACCATAGACTAGAAAACAAATAAACAAGCGGATCTAAAATGGGACACACAATAAAATAGTCAACATTTTAAAAATAATTCATCTACTGGAATCCATCTAGAAAGTTTGGGCTTTTATCCGTTGAGGATATTTCTAAAGGTCTTTTGTCTGTTCTGGAATTTATTCATGTTGAGCAATATTCTTATGGGTTTTTCTCCGGGAACCATAGGTACTATACAATGTCACAATACAGAGGAGACATGGTTAGATGATACAAACAATTAATTTAATAGTCACTCAGATAATTTTAGTGCCATACAACATGTATTTTATTCAATTGGACAAAGCAGTACATAAAATGAAATTAGGCATAGAATAAATCATACAGAATTGTTCACTAGGGTGACCTTATTGCTAGGTTCCCGGAAAAAAACCCAAAAGAATATTGCTCAACATGAATAAATCCCAAAAAAGGCACAAGTCCTTGAGAAATTTGCTCAAACTTTCTAGTTGAATTCCAGTAGATGAATTATTAATAATATGTTGACTATTTTATTGTCCATCCCATTGTAGATCCACTTATTTAATTGTTTATTTTCTAATCTATGCTAGTTTCTGACACACTGAAAGAAATCGTATACTAATATATACAATTATTTTTATTTTCAAATTCCAATTAGATTTGAGCTTTTGTCCCTTGAGCATATTTATTTGAATGAATGAATGAATGAATGAATGAATGAATGAAAAGTTTATTTTTCCAGATATGTACATACAGCTTACAAAAACAATTAATTTTGATATACACATATATAGACATAAATAAATACAAAATGCCGCGCGGCACCAGTCGCTCAACTATCTGGAAATATTTTACTGCCTCACTAGACCGGAGTCTGTTCTGAGACAGTAGACGCCAAATCTATTTGTGACGGAAGTATAATGTTGCAACAGTAATCGTAAAAATACATTTCACTGGAACTACACTGGACCAATCAAAACACGCCAAAAACAAACACTAAGAACAGTGGCAACAAAGGGACAAGCCCTGAGTACAATAATAATAAATAAGTGTAACTTGTATAAAATAGTGGAGAAATGTGAATTGTATAAAGATAAACATAAACATAAAAAAAGAAGAAAGAAGAAAGAAAAAATTAAATATTTTTTTATTTTTTTTTTAAAAAAGTGTTAATGTACATTTTATTTATTTATCGTTTGGCAACGTCGAAGTATTGTCACATCGTTAAAGTCTGACATCCAGCGCCTCCAGCCACTGGAGGAATTCGGGGGACAGGCTGGCAGCACTGTCAATGGTACCGGGGTAAGCACGTATGGGGCAATCACGCAAGATGTGCTGCATGGTTTGCTTCGGGTGTCCACAGTCGCACTGTGGATCGTCCCTCATTCCCCACTTATGGAGCATGTCACCGCAGCAGCCATGACCCGTCCTTAGCCTATTGAGTGCGGTCCACTGCCTGCGAGGCAGGTGGAAACCAGGCTGTTGAGATGTATGGTTTGTAACGGGTATGACAGATTGCTCGGGCCTATAATTGTTGCTCCATTCATCTTGTAAATCGTACCCCAGTACCTGGTACTGCGCTGCCTGTCTCCATGGGGCTTTACGGGATCGCAATCGAGCCGGGGCTGGGTCCCTCACATGCTCCATTAGCAATAATAGACAGAAGAATACATCGATGATAATCACCGAAATAAAGGTGGTATTAAATTATGAATAAAATGTCAATAAATGATAAAATAAATGTCAAAAATGAATATGAATAAAATGTCAATTTATGAGTCAATAAATGTCAAAAATATGAACAATTGTGAAAATTTCATTTCGTCAGGTGAGAACATTTAGTAATGCAGTTGTGGACGCCTCTCTGCCCATCTTCACCAGCCGCATTCAACAACCAAACTCCTAAAGTTTTTCTCAGGCCTCATGGTCAGTCGATTCATGCTATCTAATACCTTATTATATAGTCTGGGGGCTAAGAAACAATAGTGGCGCTGTGCAAATGCATTTCTAAAGGGCTTTCGTTTTTTTTTTAGATTTATTCATGTTGAGCAATATTCTTATGGGTTTTTGTCCGGTCGCGCTTCCAGCTAACCCCTAACCCCACTCATAAATATTTTATGAAATGCGCAGCACAACTTTGCATTCACCTTCCTTACCAGTTAAATTCAGCACATAACATTCGCTGGTTACTCCACCCACACGTATCTCACACAACTAGGGTTTCCAGACGTCCCGGTTTACCGGGGCTGTCGCCAGTTTAACGCCTCGTGTCCCGAACAAACTATTCGGGACGCCTAAATGTCCCGGTTTTCGGAAATGTTGGTATGTATATTCTTACGATTTTCATCATTTTGCGGTATATTTGACAGAGTCCCTGGGAAAAGCTACAAAGACGAAAACTGTTGACCTTGGCCAAGAAAATATCGTAGATGGGGGGGGGGGGGGGGTTCAGTTTTTGGTTTTCACGGAAAACGTGTTCTTGTATTTTGAAATCACAGTTTTAATACCTATCTATAGGATGCAGAAATTATAATGTGGATACCTACTGCCTACAAAATTTTGTTACGAAATTTGGTAGACGCAAAAATTACGTCAATTCCGTACATACATACAAAGATTCGTTTTACTATTTACATAAAAATGCAAACTACATATATCAATAGTTTCGGAGCAAACAGCCATTGGATGTGAATCATCTTCATCATTCGAATTTCTTTCCCCACTCGATCTAACCCTCGAGCCTAATATGGAACTTCGTCGTTGATTTAAAAAGGGGGGTTACGGAAAAAACATGCCAAGGCTTGTCCTGCTTTTTTACGCGAATGATCCAAAAATACGCGTTTTTTGCAGATCTCGTAAAAAAATATGCATTGATGAGGAAAAACTGGCAAAATATGATTTTGCAATTGCATTTTATGCAAATGTCCTACGTTCAGTTGTCAGATTACGTATTGTATGTATGTATTACTGTTTACATGAGGATAATATTGATTTCTAGTGAGTTTAGTATCTTGTCTCGCATGTTACTAGCGGAGACGGGGAATACCCAGCCTTGGAGGGAATTACGTCATATTTACATTACATATTACTTAACACGTATGTATGAGTTGAGTAGGTTACTGTATGTACAGACTACCAAAATACAGCCTATTTCACCATCACCTACTTTTAAGCTATTTATTTATATTATATACACGACGGCCCCGACTATACAGTATACAGGTATAGTGTACCTGTCCTCTATGCTGTCACTGTGATATACTACAGGACCTAGCGACCTACATTATTTGTTTATTTTTATACACAGTTTAATCAATCCTTCACGCTTCTCAGAATCCGGTCCGTCTAATAATAATACTTGTAGTTATATATTACCTATCTACTGATACATATTATTTATTAGCAATATACTTCAATACACACAATATCGAGACCCAACATTAAATCAGGTAGTCGTGAATTTTTGGTTATGTAGGACAATGTGGTAGCTAAGAATCCAAATTAGCATAATTTTCCTCCCTCCGCACCCTTCACCATCTTGAAAAAAAAATTCGAGAGCTTAAAAGCTCCGTTGCTATTTATTTCAGAGCAAAATGTTTTAAAGAAAAGTTATGAGAAATTTTATATCGTTCAAATTACAAAATAAGTATTTTTGACCTAAAACGCGCAACAACGAAGTTATAGTGCATAATATACAAAAAGTGGCAATTTTTTAAGGTTTTTTCACCTTCCACATCTTTGTATTTTATTACGTAGTAAGTAAGGTGAGACGCCCCCCCCCTCCCCCACCGCTTACAATGATTTTTATGTAATACTAGCTGAGGTACCCGGATCCTCTCGATCACTGGGTGTCTCCCGATGGCTTGAGCTGGACAAAATATGACTTGCGATCTGAATTTCTTTTCCAATGCCCTTTCATACGACACCACACACGGCCCCATACAACCCTTGGATACCCTCATCAGCAAAATTTCTTAGAAGGTTCTGGATTTCCAGAAGTTTCTACCACACAGTATTCGTTTCCAGATAGTAAGGTATGTGTATACCAAGTTTGGTCGAAATTGCTCCAGGCGTTCCAGAGTTATGGTGGAACAAACATACCCACATACATACATCCATTTTTATTATATGTATGTATAAGATTGCGAAACATCGTAAATCTTCTTCTAACGGGGGAGTGGCTATCCAACAGTTTAAAAAATATAAATAGTGCAACATCATTGGTCGTAAATAGGGAGGGATGGTGTTAGGTATTACATATAATATGGGGCGTTCTTTCACCTAATTCCCTAAATATTTTGATAGACCAATGACCATACTATAGTAGCTAAATCAGAATTCGGTTCATATATTGCAATATGTAGGTAACACATATACATATAGATATATCTGCCTGAGACACTACATACTGAGAGGTAGTATGTATAAAACGTAGTAGGGCGGCCACCTTTCAAAGAGGGTAGGCCCGTTCTGGAAAATTTTATTTTTTATTCAATAAAACGTGTTTTTTATTGCAGTATAAATGTGGGACAAAAACTCGTAAATAGCGATTCAGGCGGATTTTTTTTTTGAGATTTGAGCTAAGAAACTCGCGTTGTAAACAGATTTATCTTCTATAAAAATAAATAATAATAAAGAATCCATCAAAAAGGTAGCGCGACAGGAATTTTTTTTGATGAAACAGTTTAATTTTTAATGAAATTTAACGGATTTTCATAATATACAGGTCGGAAGGCGACTGCCCGGTGATAGTTAAGCCACTGTCTCACAACCCAGTCTGATCCGGAGATATACCATGCTAACCCGGAGCCCGGAGAACACAATACAAACCCGTAGACTCCGGGTCAAACCCGGAGAGGTGGCAGCCCTAATAATACGTAATAATAACCTATATAAGATACTTCACTATATGCAATGAAGGACAACTACTCTACCTGTGTGTATATACATAGATATAGATAATATTCCAAATAATTAACTTGTTATATTAATTACCTTCATACATGCAGTATACACTACACTCTTTATCATTTGTATGTCACAATACAACACAAAATTCACCAAACTTAATACATCGCGTAGGTAAATTACACAAAGAATAACACATCCACGATATCCAAAATGTTCCATTTATCAATACGACAATTTAGTGGACCAGATCCTCAAGGATGGACGCGTTTTAAAGGAATCGGAGAGCGTGTATGACTGCATGCATGAGTGAGGCTAGGAGTGTGTGTAAGGATAGGGCTGTCTGGCGCTCTGTCCTCTCTGCCTACCCTGCAAGGGACGTGGCGCGAGGGTATAGATAAATAGAGACAATTTAGCCACAAATCTATCAGGATTGGGCAAAATGCTACCTAATTCAAAACTCAAGTTTTCACAAAGAATATTCAGAGTATTCAGGTAATAGGTGTCTACTACGTATGAAAAATGAGAACACGGTGGAAATAGTAAGTTAAGATTGTGTATTCCCTTGAAGGACATAATGAAAAAACGTACTTGATATTTAAGCCTACTACAGTCGATTTTGTTAAAGTTCTTGAGGTCCGATTGAAAAAACCGGACATCCCTTTGTCCAGTTTTCCAAGATTTTTTGGACCGGACATCTGGCAACCCTACTCCCGCCCCAGACAACTGACTTTCAGACCTTTTGTACCTAATCACGCTTAATGATTTCCAATCCATACAATATACCTATAAGAGTGATTTTTATTTCATTAAAAAATATCACACATCCCGAGTTTTGTAACTCGTACTGATAATATCACACAAATACGTTTACGTATTCCATTTTTGGGGTTAATTTTGCTTTAATCAAAAAACTTCTACGGCCATTCCCTAGATTTTAATGCAAATTATCAATACAAAAAAAATCTGCGCGACTTTCGGGAAACGAGTGTCTTTCGGAAAAAAGATGAGAGGTCTTTTTCACTTTTTTTAAAAAAAAAAATCTATAAGTACTTAAAGCAACTTAAAGATATAAAAAATATACAATGTATCTACTGTATTTTTTTCCAAAGCATATTTAGTAAGGTTGTCGAGATCTATAGTCTCCCGTTTTTTTTAATTTTTGTAATGTCAATATGCCTACACTCAACAGCCTCATTCCTTATTCTCTATCTCTAAACGTTTTCCAGCACATTTTTCTCAAGGATCTCGTTTCCAATGCATTGTTTGGTTTGTCCTTCGCGTTATAACATTTGTCCTAATAGATATAAGCAGTTTGGTGTAGATATTTACCTTGACATTAAACTTCACACCACTTCTCAGACACACACGTATATTGTATACAGTACTATGTACATACAACGAACACAATGTAGGTATATTATTGTTAGATTAGTACATCAGTATATAATGTGATACTAACATGAGAGATACACAACACTGTTGACCGCTACTGATACAATGATTCTGATTACTGAGTGATTAGTATACAACCTCATCACATCATTACATCGTTACGAAGCCTCCAACAGTACGCTCTCGATTACCCGGTAAACTATTTAGTTTTCTTTATGACAAGGGTTGCCAGATTTCTCGCAAGTCGAACCGGGACACCCCCTCCCCCCTCGGTCGACGAAAAAGTTTTTTGAAGCATTGCTAAAATGCATCCAAATAATTTAATGTCAGGGCCTACTCCTAAGAAACTGTTCATAATTTTACCATATCCGGTTTTTTGTCCAGCACCTCTGGCAACCCTAGTCCTCACTCGCTCTCCCTAGTTACGCCACTGAGGAGAAGTTTCAAATCGAAAATTTTACAAACCGCTGATGCGTATTTTCTACGTAGTTCCTTACTTAACTGTCAAAACTACCAAAAAATAATAAAATAAAAAATAAAAATCGTAAGAATATACCAACATTTCCGGAAACCGGGACATGTAGGCGTCCCGAAAGGTTTGTTCGGGACACCGGGACACGAGGCGTAAAACCGGGACGTCTGGCAACCCTATATGACCCTAGATTACAACTGTATGTAGGGATTGGGAAGAATCGATGTTATTCTTCGGCGAATCGCCGTTTTCATTTTTTTTTCACTGTGGTTCTTCTTACTTTCAGACACATTCCTTTTGACAATGTTTCAATTACGATGTTTTCCAAAATAAAGGTCGAAATTCGCGTCGATTATGCGACAATCGCGTTATTCCTGTAAAATAATGCTGAAATTCGCATTATATGCGTAAAAAACACGAAATTCGCGTTATTCGCCTAAAAAAGCACGAATTTCGCGAATAAATTCGTTTTATCGCGATCGCATAATTTTCTACTCTCTTGAAGTCGCGAAATTATGATGTATTTATTTTAGACTTGTAGCATCCGCGGACCATTTACATTCGGGAGTTGGTTGAGATAATATGGAGTTTATTGTGGTAGACTCCTGGCCTCAGGGGCGACTGTAGAGACTGCAGACAGCAGCAGGTACATGCCCCATCATACATTATTATAGTGAGTAGAAATATTACTACATACATACGAGTATGTATCTTATTGGATTTGGACACTAATGATTATTAGGTTTATTAACAACTAGAGACTGAAAAATTTCGCGAATTTCGTGCTTTTTACACGAATAAAGCTAATTTTAGTACTCTTTTAAAGGAATAACGCAAATTTTCGCATATTTGACGCGAATTTCGTCATGTTTTCATCTGATTTTCACAATGTAAAATACATCCCATAAATTTAAAGAACAATTGCTGAAATTTGGTTATCAATGTAACAAGGTGAATTTTCTCCATACATTTTCAATTCACACTATTCAAAATAATGCGAAGATTTGGTTAGATTTTTCAATTCATTTTAGGGAAAAATTTATACACCAAATTTGTAGTAAATTTTATGTAAGTAGGTACTTTCATTTTGCGTAGAAAGATATAACTTACAAAAGTTGCCAGTTTTCCAGTTCTAATAAAAAAATCGTGAAAATGACTATTTTCGCCATGTTCCCGTCACGAAATTTTGTTGGCAAACCTTGGATTCGGACTCAGCATCCCAAAAACGTATAGAATGAAGGAAATCCAGACTACCCCACAACTCTCCATCGAGGGACTGGTTATTGTTTTTTCGGACTCAACTATAACCAACATCTTACAATGTGTAGTTTTGGTATAGGAACATTTCTACATTCTTACACTCAATTTACCATAAAATATCATTTCTCGTTAGATTTGCAGATACCAAACACACCTTGGCACGAAGACGTATCAATTAGGATACGACAACTCATCAATAATAAATACAGATTGGACATTTGTGTTAATTGGAACGGTTTCTCCAAGCTACCGGAGCACCCTGGGCTGGGGCCTAGCCTCAGCTCCCAAAAGCCTTACAAAAGAAGTAAAATGATTCATTTACGTAGGTTAATATTGATGCTTTGGATTTGGAGGAGGAGGGGGCGGCAGGTAGAGGGTTTACTCTCTTAGATAGATCTCTCCAGGGAACCTCAATAAATGTAGGAAGATTTAACAGATAAAGCCATAGACAAAACTTGACTGCCGCCATTGCCGTTCATAGCCTTTCCGCTAGGTAATCGCCATTGTGATGTACGCTAATTACCATTTAATTACATAGGTTATATTCCAAAGGTAATTTCCACACTGATTATAAATAATGAGTCACTGGAATATCACCAGGTTTCATGCAATTGTGGACAACCAAGTATGACATGCAATCATATGTTTGTAGCTCCCATGGCGTCCACCATAGATTTGTCATAGATAATAGAAGGGACTCAATATTCAATAGTTCATCCCACATTTATATAGGTTCCTTAGATCTCTTCCGTGTTCTTCGTACTTGCGCATTCATATCTTTATCTACTGCGCATGTGTTGTGTATCTTATTCGAAAGGCCTTCATGTAGTGTAGGCCCCGACACATGGCCACCACGAAATCATGTTACAGAATGTAATGCAAGGTGACTTACCTCTGTTGAGACAGTACTGGTCGCACAGGTGGTCCGTGCAGCGAGGTCCATACCTCCCCGGGGGGCACACGCAGTAGGGCATGCCACTCTCATTCACCCGGCAGTACTTCTGCACAACCATACAACACATGGAGTCAGCATTACATACAATCATATATGGAGGGGGGTGTTAGGAAACAATCACACATGGAAGAAATCATTATTTATTTATTTATCGTATGGTCAAAAGAAGTATATCACATCCCTCAAAGGAAAAAGTTTGAAGGTTGGGCAAATCATTAATTTGAAGAAATCATTAATGAATTTTAAATAAAAGTGTGTTAATTCTTCTTGTGATATTTTTGCATATGAGATTCTATCCATGTGGGATTCTTTTCTGTGTGATTTTATCAGGTACCCATTAAGGGCACACGGCGAAAACAAGCTCATTGCTTTTTGCAGTTTTTCTGATTCAAATGCAGTTTTTTTTCCTCGACAATACTTCAGAATGATAAAATAATAAATTATAAAACTTTACCACACATTAAGCCATTAATTTCGATGATGCCCCCTATGCAGTATTTAATTACTCATTATTAGCTATCATATGAATTATGTTTCGTTTGCGCCGGACCTGGTTTTTTTTTTCATACTAAATGAGCATTGTTTCAAATATCCCTCACACAAAGTGTTCAGAAAATCAGTGCACCAATTAAGGCCGCACGGTGCCGGCGGCTAGACCACGCGACCGCGATCCTTTATCATTCTCCTTTAGTAATTAATTTTCCAATCTTTTTTTCGCTCTATTTGTGACTTAATTTATTGATTTCATTGGTTCAAAGTCTTTTATTTAAAATGTGGACTAATATTTTGTTTTCGCCCCCAAATATTTTGTTTTCGCTCTCCTGTAAAATTGACTATTTGTTGATGAGCTTGTTTTGTCCCGTACCCTTCTAATCAATAATAGATATTTGTATACAGGAAATGTTTCCTTACATCCTCCAAACAGAAGTCATTGCAGAGGGAGTCCTGGCAGCGATCTCCATGATATCCGGGAGCGCACACACACTGTGCGGCCGTGGGGCCCATGACACACGTGCCCCCCATACCACAGTCCACTGGGCAGGCGCGCCCCAGCTCACACACGGCGCCGCGCCACTGCGGAGGGCAGTCACACTGGGGAATGGAACAAACAACATTAAAATACAACATTACATAAAATATGGTTTCTTATTTTTTATATTATTTTATATTTCTCTACACGAATCCTAGATTAGCAAGTTGATATACATCAACAATGTAAATGATTATCAGTAAGCAAAAAATGATAATCATTTACAAAAGGCACACATGTTGTGTTAAGGGTGTATGAAATCAAGAAGGAATTTGATACCTGGTTCACCTCAAGAATTTGAAGTTGCAGGTTCAAATCTCAGTCAAAACCCAACCACTTTTTAAGGACATTTCTTGTCATGATGGTAGTAGTCAAACCTTGTTAGCTGGTAGAAATTAGTCTAAGGCTATATCCGTACATACAACCATTGATATGTAGGTGTTCAAATGCTTTCAAATCGGTTTAAGTGACTGAATGACTTTGTGCTCAGTGCAACCTTCAAGTATTCCACCAACGCATAGTTATCAGAAAAGGTTCCCGATGAAATGAAAATCCCCTTTTAACAAAGTGTCACAATGAGTCATACTGTACCTGTGGTGACCCCGCCGGGCTGAATGAGCAGACCCCCCCATGCTGGCACAGCAGGGGACAGGAGTAGCGCTGGCAGCGGGGTCCCGAGTACCCCGGGGCACAGCGACACCTCTCCACCCCGTCAGTCACCTCGCACACCCCGCCCCCCGCGCAGGACAGCCGGCATCCCACCACCACACTGGACCCCACCACACACACCAGGGAGCCGTCCAACTGCACAACACAATATCATTATTAGTCTCTCCACGCACGTCAAGAAGTTCTTTAACTGAATCGACCGTTTGCAAAAAACCTCTGACCGAAACCTCTTTCTGAATTCAAAATCAGGGTAACACTGAATTCAGAGAGAGGTTTTGGTTGGAGCTTATTTGCAAATGGTCGATTCAGTCAACTGAACTTCCGGACGTGTGTGGAGACCCTTACACACTTATATTTTTTTCAATACCACAATTTTTTTTTGTGAGAAACATCAGATCTTCTAAATTTTGTAGTTGAAATAAGAAGTAGTCATCTCAACACATATATACAACAAAGGATGGTCTTCCCATCAGGGCTATGACTGATCATCGGCTGGTTTTATGCCATCACTTTACACTTAAGCAACATGCACCAATTCTAATCCATCTGTGTCAGTCTGGATTGGCCGGATGAAAAGAAGTGAAAAGTGATCACATTTAAACCAGCTGACGATCAGTCATATGCCTGATACCATCCTTCACTGTATATCTACTGGGATAACTACTTAAATATGATCACAACTACATCTAAATCAGACCCAACATACTAGTGAATTGAGATTATAAAATGCAGTATTCCTACAACAGTGTAGAAGAATTACGGACGAACATTGTCGAGCTTACGACCGACCTCGGCTGGCTTCTGGGATAAGATCCCTTCTATGCTAGACGAAGGTCTGGAAACTGAAATGGCGAATGTTTCTCGAGTGTAAAGTGATCACTTAAGCCAACCGAGGTCGGTCGTAACCCCGAAAATGTTCATCCTTAACTCTTCAACACTGCTGTAGGCATACTGCACTGTACCTACTACGGAATGTAGAAAAAAAGTCCAACGCTTTACAAGAATAATTTGTAAACCAAAAATAATTTAAGTGAGATATAAAGTAGTATAGAACATAGATACCTTTGATGGCTCCTTGGCAGTGGAGGAGTTGGCTGGCACCAGACCATCTGGGCAGAGACAGGAGCGCCCCGTGCGATCACTGGAGGAGGAGGACAACACACACAGGCTGCTCTGGTGGCACGGGTACCTCTCGCATTCATTTATAACTGTTCACAAACAAACAACAATAACATGGTAGATATATTATGTTACAAAACAACAAATTAACAATAGGTATTAAGACTCACGACCCAACTATGACGTCACAGTCATTTCCCATGGCATTAAGGTTCAAAATTGCGTGAATAATCGCATGATAATTTTATCATAGTTTTATTTTAGTTAAAGTAGCGTTTTTCCCATTTTTTGGGGTTAATTTCGCTTTGATCTATAAACTTTTACGGTTGTTCCCTAGATGCATAAATTAAATGCATACTATTATCAGTACAAAAAAAGAATTCTTACCGACTTTCGGGAAACGAGGTGTTGATTATGATGAAAGTGAATAACACAAGATACACAGGACATGTGGAGAAAATGAATGATGACTGGGTGACTAAAAAGATGACTATGTACATGAGTGAAAAAAGAGGTGTGAGGAAGTCGGTCTGACCTGGACCGATTATGTTGACCAGATCTTCAAAGATGGATGCTATTTGAGTGCCAGGAATCTAAGTGCATATGACTTCATGTGATGGAAGCAAGGAGTGTGCTACTCACCCTTGACTTGTATTTGCTGCTGAATGATCTTCATGCCTGAGACCTTGTTGAGGCCCCGACCCAGTGCCACCTCCGTGGTGTCGCTGCCAGACTTGTGCATCCGCAGGATGTCCTGGCCAAAGTACGTCGCCACAAACACTTCATCTTCAAACACAGACACCAGGTAGGGCTTCACACCTGGGAACAATAACAATCAATACATGCCATTAGACAACAGTTGACAATCATTTACACAAGGCACTCACATTGTATGAATCCTCTCAATGTATGAATTTTGTATGAGAATGTTAGTGCGAAATAAGAATAACATACACGACAAAGTGAATTTTACCTTCTTAAGAAAATTCTGGGAACAAATTTAAAAATCTAAAACACTCAATTTGTTAAGATTATTATTGCCAGTATTTTGGCTAAATTATACTTTTATACCTGAAAAACTGAACGGAAAATCCTCAGATCCCGTAAATTTCAGGGATACTTTCGGAATATTTTTTTATTCAAAGAATTCCAAATATTGTAATTCTAAAACAGTCAATCTGTAGTCCATACTTTTATCTATCACTGTCTTCAGTTTCAAGAGGATTCTCTCAGTATTGGCTGAGTACAATTCAGGGCGCCGAAGCCCAATGACAGCATATAGGACTTTAAGCAGTTTTAAGATATCATGTTAGCTGGTTTACGCAATCACTGTCATGTGCTTGAAAATCCAGGATTTCGTGAATAACTTGAGCAAATATTTGTAAATAATATAACATACCTTTAGTATACGTCTTGACTGTGATTCTATTTGACTTCTCCAGAGAGATGGACTCTACAGTGCCAGCACGAGGGTCAGCCCAGAAGAGACGCATTGCGGGCCAATCCAGAGCCAGGCCTGTGGGCCAATACACACCCTTGGTGACCAGCACGGTGGAGTTGTGACCAGACATGGAGGCCAACTCTATGCGAGGGTTGTATCCTACGCACGAATATGCCATTTTCCTGTAACCAAATAAACCAATAAATATAACTGCAAGTTATCATATATTTTTCCGAGGTATTAGAGCTGTGTCAATAACAGTCAACGTTTATTTTCAACAGTTGTTCTTATGTAACACGTCGACACTGTTGACATAAAAGTATGTTGTCTGCTAACGTTAATCCACTCCAATACCTGAGTATGTAAATATTCCACCCAAACACACGAGAAGAATACTAAGCAACATTCCCGCGCGTATTAGCACGTCAACAGTAATATTAATATCAACAGAAAAATGAACGACTAGGTACTGCTATTAATCTCGCGATGTCATTGGTCACTGGTTAACAGTAGCGCCTGTAGTACTGTCGATATACTTCACCATCCATGTTTGCCGTTGTGAAGCACGGGTAACTCAGCTAGTACAATGTGATATACTCACATGAGGCCTGGTATGAGCACAATATCCTGTGTTTCCCCCAAGTCCTTGAGCAGAGTGGTCCTCTTCCTCCCCTCCAGGGTGCTTACACTGATTGAACCTCGAGACCCAGCCTCGGTCCAGTAGAGGCTCCCAGTCACCCAGTCCACAGCTACACTGCATGGCTCCGATAGTCCCGACACCTGACAGGGAGTACACAAACAAATATTAAGAAACAATACATCTGTTGGCTGACTTTGGTTAAAGAAAATCTATAAATGTTACAATAAATTACCTGTAAAAAGAACAAATGATATACCAAATATTTTGGCACACATTACACTTCAAACTACACAAAATCTGTAATGATGCGATTTTTTCCCTATGATTTACGTGATTGGGAAGGCCTAATACATGTACTAGGAGTAGTACCTATAATTATTTTACTTATGTAATTGAAATAAAATATATCACCAGTTGAAGTAAACAGCTTATTGCCTTTACGTCGGCTGGTGTTTGATTACAAACAGCAAAACAAAACAACACAGAGAGAGGACAATACACATCACTGGACAATTGTTAAATATTACACAGAATGCAACTCACCACAGTAGTGTACGGCTGCACGACCTTGAGGGGGTTGGTGCTGAGGGGAATCCTGGCTATGATGTTTAGTCGGTGCTCCACCCAGAACATCTGACTCACATTGCTGCTCCATAGGAAGTCTAGGTGGCCAACCTTGAAACTGAAACACACATAACATTTTTTAATATGGGACTCAATGTATTCAGGGACAAGTAAATGTCTCTGCTGTGAAATGTAAAAGACTAAACCAGGGCTGCGTTTTTTGTCATAATCGTCACTAGGCTAATCAATGAGCGATTATCGCCGCCCAAATACAGAATGCACTCGGGTGATTGTTCCAATTGGAATTGTCAAACAGAGATAGAGATATGAGAATACTAAAGGGAGTGAGTTGATAGATATACATCGACATAGCAATATCACTGCACTCTTCTTTGCTAGAAAAGGATAGACATATTGCGTGTTAATAAGAGTGAGTGAACAGCATATGCGGACCACTCTATTATCTATGGTGAGCGAATGTCACCCAACCAAACAGTTGGGTGTTATTCGTAACAACTGAGCATGCCAACTGTGCGTATAGAACATGTTGAATCGCACAACTGGTTGACTCGCACCAATGATAGGACAGAGAACAATAGAACCATAAACAATCGAGCGAATCACTAAGTGAAATTTAACAAACCCAGAACGCCCCCTAGGATGAGATGTGTGAAGGAGCTTTACCAGCCTCAAGCAATGTCTGGGGCAAAGTGTTCTATAGAGTAAATACTAAATGTAACCTGTAATTCTGATTCTTCTGTCCCACATTGATGATGTACTCCTCGCCCGCCTTGTAAGGGTTGTACACGCGCAGAGTCTCGTCTCCAGAGACCACCAGAGAGGCACGCTCACCTGCAATGCAACACAACGAGAACATTAACATTTACTGTCACTTATGTGTTCCACGAGTATATCTGTGAATATTCAGAGTAGTTCCCAACTAGTAGTATAATGATTTACCTATGGCTTCACAGGCGTGTCTCCCACCGTATGTCTTAGCCGTGTAACCTGAAGCACACCTGGAAATAATATCAATGTTAAATATTATTCACAATCTAAAAGCAAGAGTATACAATTCCTGTGTTTTACCCGTGACAACATACAGTCTTGAAACCATTTTGCTCACTGCCAGAAGAGTCCACAAACTGAAATGCACTCAACGAGCAATGGAGAGACGAATGATAGGTGTATCCTTGAGATACCAGATAAGAAATGAAGATAGAAGACGACGGTAAGATGAGAGTAGGGACACTAAAAAGGCAGTGGGCGGGTCATGTGGCAAGGCAAAAGGACGGCAGATGGACCTCCCAGAGTACTGAGCTGGAGACCCTACGAAAATAAACGAAGTGTAGGGAGACCACAAAGGAGATGGGCCGATGATATCATCGAGTCGGTGGGACATGGGTGGAGGCAGAGCGCCCTAAACAGAGAATTGTGGAAGAGACAGGAAGAGGCTTATATCCAGCAGTGGACAGAAAGGTGAGAATATTGCAAGGTTTGACAATCAGGGCAACCAACAATACAATCTTGAACTCCACCGGCTGCCAAGATATAGAAAATGCTCTGTAAATCAGTTGCCTACTGGTTGCTACTAGAAACACCGTGTATATATGTGTGTGTGGTACTTACTTGCAGGAGATCTGCGTCCTCTTCTTCTGAATGCAGAACTGCGAGCACACCCCCAGGGAGCAGGGGGAGCGCACACAGTCCACCTCGTCACTCATGTCCCCACACGTGTCATCTCCGTCACATATCATAGTCTGGTTGATGCAGTGCCCATTCTTACAGTGGAACTCCCCCAAGCCACACAGCCCAAGCTGTCTGCCTGCAATACACAAACACATCAAATCATAATGTGGTATTCCTACAACAGTACAAAATTCAACATGAACATTGTCGGGCTTACCACCGACCTCGGCTATCTAAGTGATTACTATACATCGGGAATTGGGATGCCACTTGCCTGATGAGGTGCAATAAAACCTTAGTAATCCTCTACTTCCATAGACGACTCGTGAACAAAAGTATTATTTTTCTTCCTATTTAAATTACAGAGGTTTCCATCTTTACCTGAATTCTGTACAACCATCAATATCTATAGGGGTATAAAACAATAAGTGAAGTGTAAACAACAAATTCCACGTAACTTGTATCAGCGTGCATTATGTAGGTAGTATTAACAAGTAAATAAACTGTATAATATTTTTGTTCACTCTATGTCCCTGCACATCTCTTAGTCCCAGGTACTTCGAGCATTGAATCTCCCGATGTATAGTGATCACTTTAGCGTCATATTCCGTACCCAATCCGTATAAAAATAATCATACCGCCTAAGATGGTTGGGACAGCTCTAGTGAATGGAGGGGAACCGAATACCACAGAAGGTATATAGAGTTAGAGGATAGACAGAAATTAAAAATATTTCACACACCATCAAAGAATAATTTCCGAGACAGTCAACTGGACTTACACGATATAGGATCCTCATCAGAGCCATCCCCACAGTGGTCCTTGCCATCACACCAGTCCTTACTGGCCACACACTTGTGATTCCTGCACCTGAATGTGTTGAGGGGACACATGAGGTGTTGGCACATGGCCTCGTCCTCATCTGAGCCATCCCCGCAGTCGTCATTCCCATCGCAGCGCCACATGTCCGGCACACAGCGGCCCGGCGAGCCCGTCAGGCAGGTGAAGTGGCCTGGCCCACACAGCGTGGGGCTGGAGGGGCAGTCCACCTCGTCTGAACCGTCCGCACAGTCTGTATCTCCGTCACATCTCCAAGACCTGATAACAAAGACACACGCACTTCTTATTAGAGGGATGAGTGACTGTAAGATGCAAACAGCATGTTGACAGGATGACCGGAAAGATATATGTGAGTGAAAGAAGAAGTGTAGGGACACACCTCCGTACAAGATCGACCTGGACAATTCATGTCGACTGGATCCTCAGGGATGGATGCGTTTTATTATTATTGCTAATGGGCTCGCAGCTTATAGCTGATATGCCCATATCTAGCTTGCACAATCAATTGTCTCTCAAATACTTGTCCGACAAATACAAATAAGTACTACAAAGACAGTCTGTTCCATGCTTCGACAACATGGTTTGGAAGAAAATGTTTGGCTGGATTTGAGTTAAATGTGGTTGGACTAAGTTTCAGCTGGTGTCCTCTCAGGTGTGTGTTGTGGTTGAATGCATACATTTCACTGTGGGTGGGCAAGTCGTAATGGTTGGGGAGGACTTTGTATGTCATAACTGTGATGGAAGCAAGAAGTGTGCGAGGGCGGGGCAGTTTGGAGTTATGTCCTCTCTGCTATTGTATGGGAGATACAATATATAGTAACTGATGTGACATTCAACTTACTCCATGATACAGTAAGCTGGGTTCATACACTGGAACTCATTGTGTTCACACGTAGTGTGGCAGTGGATCTCGTCTGATCTGTCGTCACAGTGGTACTCTCCGTCACACCTCTGAATGCCGCGGATGCACTTGCCATCCAAACATCTGGAAACACATCCATACGACAATATAAATCAACTTGAATTGACATTTGAATAGAATGTATTCCACACTACGGTATACTAACCTGAATTCACTCTCGGAGCAGTTTCTTGGCACACAGGATATTTCATCGGATCCATCGCCACAGTCATCATCATAATCACAATGCCATCTGCCTGGGATGCATCTGGACAATAATAATAAACACATACATAAATACAGCTGTCACTACTTGGAATAAAGCCACGTAATCTAGAGGTGGCCTAATCCAGACATACAAGGTTACGAATGGCTACTATGATGTTCCCAATATCAGCTCCATCTACACCCTGAATACCAATACCCATTTGAGAGGACATTCTATGAAGCTCACCCCCCAGTAATCGAAGAAAGAATTTTATTTGCAATAGAGTGGTGAATATGTGGAACCGTTTATCCGAAAATGTGATACAAAGACCATCAGTGAATATTTTTAAAAACAAATTGGATGACTTTCTCAGAACTACTGATAGCACAAAAATTGATTTGGGCCCATCAGCCCAGGCTGCTTGTCCAAAAATTAATAATAATAATAATCAGTTCTCAGAGTCAGTTGTATATCAATGCTAAAGAGTGTCAAGGGCTCTGTTGGCGTTTCGTCAGAGACACAGAATGAAAGAAGTTATTAGATACTGTTCGAAAGCACGATAAACAATTTATGATACAGTCACTTCAATACTGGAGTGAATGTAAATGGTTCATGCCAGCACTTTGTCGACAGAGTAAAATGATTTTTCAACGAGGTATGTTTTCACTGCTCCCCCAAATTTACTATCACTCAGAGACTTCATTTCTTCAGGCAATTTGTTGAACCGGCACACATTGCGGTACACATTATACTCCATAGAAATACTGGTTCCCTTTAATTGTGATATACCGTGATAGCACAGTTGTAGTGTTTACTTACTTTCCATTGGTGCACTTGAAGTAGGTTGGTTCGCAGGTGTGCTTGTGTGGGTCGGCACAGCTGGGGGGCTCATCCTCCCCCTTGGGACAGTCGTTGTCTCCGTCGCAGCGCCAGGTCTGCGGGATGCAGCGGCCCGACGTGCAGCGGAAGGTGTTGGGGGGACACTCCCTGTTGCTGCACAGCTCCACCTCATCCGAGTTGTCTCCGCAGTCGTTGTCCTTGTCACACACCCATGTCTTTGGGATGCACTTGCCAGACTTACACTGGAACTAATCAAACAAACAACACACACATTGATTTGAGATATACCAAAATTATTTTAGGTATTGAACTGGATTTGTCTGCATTGCACAGACGGAAATACATTTAGTTTTTCCTCAACAGAGACGAGAGACATCTTCATTCACTGTCGCAGTACGTACCGTACTCGACATAAAGGGAAGAGGGATAGGCATGAGGTAGTCGGTTGGAGGGGAGTGGAGTAAGGCTCTCCAAACATGCGTGTGCGCCAGAGGCGACAGAACGATTCGGGAGTTGGTCTGGAATGGTCGGGTCGCGTCCAGCCCTTGGGCTGGACCGCTCCAGGGAATAAATCGGAATGCTTTGTAATTGATATTCGTAATATAACCGTATTGACTACCTATTGCACCATTGTCATAGTTCCGTTATTAAATACAAGTGTATCCAGCATTCGTTGTTTTCAATTGGCCCATCTACCACAATCCTGACCTGCACCAGTGACCAAGGTAACCCCTTACATCAGTTATAACATCAAGAATCTAGTGTCCAGGTCGCCTTACCCCTAGAGGGGCCTGTGACATCACATAATGTGGTGTTATGTGAACTCCCTTGGGGAGGAAGCAGGATGGGTGTTCCGACGCTTACGAGTCGGCTTTGGCTGGCTTAAGTGATCACTTTATGCCCTGGGCATGCGTTGGAACACCCATCATCTGTACACAGCTCAGCACAAAGGCTAACGCTGTAACGTTGAGCTGTGTTATATTGTAACTAAATAAAATTAAAAAAAAAAATATATAGGATATATAGGATATTTACGGACTTATAAGGTATATAATGTTACCATTTCAGGACTGCACGTGGCTGCAGGGCAATCCTTCTCGTCGTCTCCATTGGGGCAATCTTCCTTACCATCGCATCTCAGCCCTACGGAGATGCAGTGCCCTGACTTGGTGGAGTTGCCAGAGCACTTGAACTGGGATTGCAGGCAGGTGAACTGCAAGGGAATGAAACATTGCTTCAATATCATACTGGCAACTGAGATTTATCGAAACAAACCCAAACACACCTTTTGAACACTTCACAGTAAGCTTGTGTCGTGAAGTGGAGGATGTCGGCATCGGGGATTGAACCCGCGCCTGCCGGATTACCAGTCGAGCGCGTTACCAACCAGGCTACCGACCACTTCATATCATGATATAAATCCAATTTTTATACCTTGATATATATCAAGTGATTTTTATTATTAATTCATAGGAAATATTTTAATTTCTCCAAGTTTTTTTCGCTCAAATCCTGGATTTTCATGCATTGTTATACGAGTAGACAATCATTTACACAAGGCACACATTGTGTAAGCTCTGGAAGAGTGCATGAATCAAGTAGCGAAGAAGAATTTAGGGGTCACAGGTTCAAATACCCCACAAACACAATTTTTTTCAGATGTGTCCCTTGTGTAAATGGTTTCAGATGATGTATGTACTACCGTTTAGGGCAACGAGTGGCGTACCTCAGGGGTCTCATCTGGGCCCTGTACTTTTCAATTTGTTTGTTAATGACATGACGGAGGTATTTACGGATGTCAAATTTTTGCTCTATGCGGATGACCTAAAGATATTTCGAATTGTGCGTGAGTTGAATGATTGTGAGATTCTCCAACGGAACCTGAATACTTTGAGTGTCTGGTGCTCCGACAATGGCTTGACACTGAACGCAAAGAAATGTAATTCTATAAGTTTCACTAGAGCAGAAACGCGTATTAAATTTACTTATTGTATTGGTGGCTGCAATTTGGAATCGTTGTCGGTGATCAGGGACCTTGGTGTGCTTTTTGATGAGAAGATGAGTTTCATCGATCATATAGGTAATATAAGGGATTCCGCGTGTAAAATGCTTGGTCTGGTATTGAGAGTCTCCAGGGACTTCAAAAATCTGGAAACAGTTAAGACATTGTTTGTTGCGTACGTCAGAAGTCAGCTGGAGTATGCATCTGTTGTATGGTCTCCTTATTACGCAGTACACTCGAACTCCATCGAATCTATACAGAATAAGTTCCTCAGACATATTAATTACAGATTGGGTATTCCCTATGATGAGATTAACTACAATAGCCTCCTATTGAAATTAAACCTGCTCAGACTTAGTGATCGTAGGACTGTCACCGATTGTATAACATTATATAAAATTGTTAATCATTCTATTGACTGCATGGAGCTGCTGGGGCTGATCAACTTCCATGTCCCGGGGAGAAATACAAGACAGTCATCCTTGTTTTCGATCTCAAGCTCTAGGACAAATTACCATTATCACTGTCCCATCAATCGAATGCATGTTATTGGAAATAAGTTTGGGCTGACTGTTGATTTTTTTGTTGATTCTGCGATGTCCATCAAGAGAAAGATTTTTATGTATTTTGTGTCTCAGTATGCTGAGGGTTCGAGGTTGTGATTTCTGCTTCTGTCATCCTCTTTTCTATATGTTTTACTGCTTTCTGTTGTTGTTGTTTTTGACATTATATGTATTTTATATATGTTTTTTCTATTATTGTTTTTGATTATATTTTGTATTTTTCAAAGGCCGTATGGCCGTTTATGTCATAATAAATAAATAAATAAATAAATACCTTATCACAGTCCACTTCATCGGAGCCGTCCTTGCAGTCATCCTGTCCGTTGCACAGATTGGAGGGGTGGATGCAGACATCACTGTTACACTGGAACTGCCCCAGCAGACACTTGAAGGGGCGACACGTGCTCGGCTCATCTGACCCATCTCCACAATCATCCTGCAATAACCAACATATGACACTTATTATACACAGAAATGAGCTTACTAAACTTTGTGTCTGATCAAAAATAAATGCAGTGGAAATGAGATTGTTGAGAAGAATATGTGGGAAAACATTAAGAGATGAGTGACTGTAAGTGCGACCACACACGTCCGAAAGTTCAGTTAACTGAATCGACCGTTTGCAAAAAAGCTCCGACCAAAACCTCTTTCTGAATTCAAAATCAGGGTAACACTGAATTCAGAGAGAGGTTTCGGTCCGAGTTTTTTTGCAAACGGTCGATTCAGTTAACTGTACTTCAGGACGGGTGGCCGTGCTCAGACAGGTGTACTAACTAGAATAAAAGTGAATAAGCTTTAGTGATTTGGGCATGTTGAGAGAATGAATGACGACAGGATGATGTGGGGGCAACCGAGACTAACTCAGACTGACCATGTCGACCGGATCCTTAAAGATGGACGCGAAATGGGAGAGCGTGTATGACAAACTGCAAACATATGATGTGTGTGTGTGTAAGGATAGTGTTGCCTGGCGTTCTGTCATCTCTGCCTACACTGCAAGAGACGTGGTGTAAGGGAATAGATAGACAGAAAAATGTATATTACCTGTGAGTCACACTTCCACCAGAAGGGAATACACTTGAGGGAATGCTCGCAGATGAAGTGAGCCGTGGTGCAGTTGGGGATACAGGTGCGAGCGTCATCCGCCAGGATGAAGTTCTCTGGGCAGGCACACACGGCACCTGCACCGTCTGACCCGGGAGTCAGCAGGCAGAGCCCACTGCAGTTCAGGGAGGCACAAGCCAGGCTGCGTTCTGGCAACAAACACATACAACATAAGTCACCAACAAGTGTAGAAATGAACCTTGCAAAAGGTTAGCTTCTATTGGGGAATTTCAAAGAGGCAACAATAGTTTTCAAAACAGATGATTTTTTTTTAAAATGAATCTGGGTTTGTCGAAATAAACCCAAATACATCTTTGTACACTTCACAGAAAGCTTAAAAGCTTGTGTTGTGAAGTGGAGTAAGTCGGGGATTGAACCTGCGCCCACTGGATTAATAGTCAAGTGCGGGTTCAATCCCCGACTTGCTAGTCTGAGACGAACAATAAAGTCCTATAAGCTGTCATCGGGTTTCGGCACCCTTAATTGTTCTCAGCCAATACTGTGAGAATCGTCTAAGAACTGAATACAGTGATAGATGAAAGTATGGACTACAGATCGGCTGTTTTAGAATTACAATATTAAGAAATTCCTTGAATAAGAAAATATTCCTAAAGCACACCTGAAATTTACGGGTTCTGAGGATTTTCCTTTCAGTTTTTCAGATATAAAAGTACAATTTAGCCAAAATACTGGTAATTATAATCTCAACAAATTGACTGTTTTAGATTTTTAAATTTCTCCCAGGTTTCTTTTAAAATAATAATATATATAATATGTATAATTCACTTTGTCGCTTACATTATTCTTATTTCGCGCTAACATTCTCATACAAAATTTGAAAAAGTTGAAGCGAAAATAGAACAATTTTTGCTCAGTGCATACAAGCTTTCAACTTACTAGGCACGGGTCTCTGTCTGTAGGGGTGATAGATGCGAATGTCCATTGGCTTGTGCACCAACTTGGCCATGGTGCGGCAGTGTCCTGTGACATTGTGGTAGTCTATCTGCAGCATGCCACTGTGGTTCCTCTGGGGATGTCTGGCACAGCGCTCTATTGTCTTGGTCTCCCAGTCGCTCCAGTAGATGTGCCCCTCCCACACGGCGATGGCAAAGATGTGGTGTATGTTCATCAGGGGGTGGCGGGCTGGAAACAAACAAAATTAAAGATTCCAACGAGGTATAATATAATAATAAATTTAAAGAATAATTGTTACAACTTCATTAGGAATGTAACAAGGTGAACTATCTCAAAACATTTTCGATTCTCGTAATATAAAACAATACAAAAAGATTGCCATTTTTTAGACCTTGACAGCTCCGTTGCTATTTATTTTAGAGAAAAATTTGGGACACCAAATTTGTAGTAAATTTTACGTACGTTAATTTTGAGTAGAAAGACAACTTACAAAGGCTGTCAGTATTAGAGTTCTAATAAAGATATCGCCAAAAAATGAAAAAGTTCGCCATGTTCCGTCACAAAATTTTGTTTACAAACCTCGGATTCGGATTCTGCACCCCAAAAAAAGTATAGAATAAAAGAAATCCAGACTACCCCACACCTTTCCATCGAGGAACTGCATTGAGTTTATTTTGACTAGACTATAAACTTAATAGGAAGCTGCGATTTATTTGATTTCAAATAAGGATCTGAATGCGGTAGACGCCATCTATTGAGAATTTAAAAAAACTAAGGATTCTGTGTATTAAATAATTAGGTACCTCTGCTGAATATGAACTGAACATTCTTCCCATCCAAATCAGAGACGGCAATATAATCCTCCTTGGCGTCTGCAAAGTACAGCTGGCGACTCTCGTGCGAGATGGAGAGGGCGTTGGGCCAACCCAAGCCCCGATCTATGAGCACTCGAGATGCCGAGCCGTCCATACCAGCGCGACCAATGTGGGGGCGGTCTCCCCAGTCTGACCAATACATCCTCCTGCAAAACAAATACATAAATACAACAATCTATATCTATCTATCTATACCCTCACGCCATGTCCCTTGCAAGGTAGGCAGTTAGGACAGAGCACCGGACAACCCCATCCTTACACATACTCCTAGCCTCCGTCACATTCATGGAACCTGTTATACACGCTCTCCGATTCATTTTACTCAAAACGCGTCCATCCTTGAGGACCTAGTCGACATGATCAGACCAGGTCAGTCTCAGACGGCTGCGCTTCCTCACCCCTCTTCGCTCACTCAAATATATATTTTTTGTCATCCTGTCATCTTTCATTCTCCCAACATTCCTGAACTATCTAAACTTATTCTCTTTCATTCTTGTCACACACCCTAATCTCTTACAGTCACTCATCTCTCTGTTAATACCCTCATTCCTCATCCTATCTCACACATTCTTCTCAACCATCTCATTTCCACTGCATTCATCCCTGATTAAGTTGTGGTGTGGTGTTGTTACATACCCATGCCTAGGATCGAGTGCAATGGCTCTGGGCTCCTGGAGCTGTGAGTTGAGCAACACCTTCCTGTGCCTGCCATCCAGCCGGGAAACTTCAATAGTATCGTGGCCCTTATCACACCAGTACAGGTTCTTACCAACCCAATCTACAGCCAGGCCATCGGGGTTCTGCAGGGTTGAGGAGTGGAGGAGCTGAAATACATAACAAACAACTATGGTTGAAAATCCAGGATTTGTGCAAAGAAATTTAGATGGATACAAACATTTGTGAATCAGAAACCTGTTGAGTGTTTTCGCTGAAGGTTCGTGGTAAATGTTCATTGTAATAATACTCAAATGAGGATAACACAATATAGTATCTCCCACAGACTTTGTTTATTAAACTAGTTGTCTGTTTAATAAACAAAGTCTGTTTGAGTTACTAAGTATCCCATTCTTTCTCCCCTTCCACATCTGTTTTTAAAATAGGCTACAGTTAGTAATGGGACATACTTGGAAGGTGGTATTAGCAGCGGCCCCATTAGCATTGCTGGAGTCCATCTCACACAGTCTCCTGATGCTGGAGCCTTGCCTGTTGACGTCGGACCAGTAGATGCACTGCCCCGCCCAGTCGTAGTCCAGGGCCACTGCGTTGGTGAGGTTGTGGGCCAGCAGGGTGGCCTCTCCACCATTCAGGGACATCTTACGCAAGTAGTAGCGGTTGGAGAATATCAGCGAGGCGGGACTTCCTGTAACATCAAACAAACCATTTATATCATTGTTCAGACGGATTCCACTCATTTGCCTCGAATCCCAGTTAGGCCAGGGACTATGAACGGCAGAGATTTAGATTTGGTTTTCACGGAATCCTCTTAGAATTTTTTTTACATCCCCCGTCAATGAAAAAAAAATTGGGTACATTTTTAAAAAATTAGAGCGCTATAGTAAAAATTGCATTCAAATAAAATTCGGGGAGGGGGGGGGGCGAAAATGTCAGGGCCTACTCCCGTAAAAATTGTAAATCCGGCTCTCCGGCTCCGGTTTCTCGCATGTAAAGTGGTCGCAGAAGCCAATCAATGATCGGTCTTAAGTCCGATAGATGCTCATCTAACATACGATGTATTGTATCTGATCTAAGGTGAGATATTCAGAAGGCAATATTTCACGAAAGCAGAATTAGTGTCTCACAAAATGTAACAAGTATACTCACTGGTGTTAGCTTTGCAGGTGATCTTGTCATGAGCTAGGATGAAACCATCTTGGCAGGAGCACACGAAGCTGCCCTCAGTATTCCTGTTGGGAAACACACACACATACATGAGATATCAAAACTGTAATGTTATGTTGATGTTATGTAATGTACTTACTAGAATGGTCTACTTAGCATACTCAGGCCTTCAGTGCACATCACTATTCAAAGCTAACGTCAAGTCAAATCAAGGCGGGTATCTGAGAGCCGGACTGTCGTACATTTCGTGTGGAATGATGCTAGTATAATTTTCAACGATAATTTATGATAATGTTTTGCTTTTGGATGAATTCTAATGTTATTAAGTGTAACCTGTTGTCATATGTCGTAACAATGTGTTATTGTCCCTTGTGTTTCGTGATACTTGTCCTTGTAAATATGTAATTGCTCACTGGCTGGCGTAAAGGCGATTGATGTAATGCCGACCAGTGATATATTATACCCCAATAAAATAAAACAAATATATATAACTTAGAGATGATAGCATGTACATAGAGAACATCATCAGATATTACCTGCAGATGTGTCCACAGGGATTGTCCACACACTCGTCCACGTCCACACAGAGGTGTTTGTTATTCTCATCCACCATGTAGCCGGGCCGGCAGGAGCAGGAGTAGCCAATCTTCAGGTCCGTGCAGTAGTGAGCACACACACTACTGTCCAGACACTCGTTTATATCTACAAGCAATATAACACGCTATTACGATGCTTGAGTGGAGAACACTGGATTAATTATTGTTGAAAGTTAGAGATGTCTTGCTTAAAAATACAACATGTATCGAATCAAAAACTTCGAGTTCTGGGGTTCCGTAGCATTTTGTCCGAGGGACCAAATAACCCTGATCGAGGTTGTCAATGAGTAAATGGGTAAATAAATTAAAATAATACATATAAGGGTTTAACAAGTAGTTATATAATGATGTTGTAGGTTTTCGCAGCATGGTATATATATTCTTCCTTTCAGGTTATTCGGGTGTTGGCCGCGTGTCTGTTGATCTTCTCTAGCTTTCGGCAGCGATACTTCTGCCATCTTCAGGATGAAGTCAAGCTAGAGAAGATCAACAGACACGCGGCCAACACCCGAATAACCTGAAAGGAAGAATATAAGTAGTTATATCCCAACAGATACACAGCAAAGGATAGACCTTCCATCAGGCTTATGACTGATTGTCGGCTGGCTTAATGTCATCACTTTACACTTAAGTAACAGATGGATGGACTGGAATGTTACTTAAGTGTGAAGTGATCACATTCAGCCAGCCAACCATCAGTCATAACCTTGATGGAAAGTCCATCCTTTGCCGTATACGTAAATAACTACTTGCTATATTCAACTATTTCATGTAGAAAATTCCAATATTCTCACAAAACATAAATAGTGATTTTCTAAATAATCTAATTAAGAGTTAGTTGTATACTCACTGCACTTTGACTCATCACTGAAGTCTCCGCAGTCATTGACTCCATTACACAGCAGGTCCGGCTGTATGCAGACTCCTCCATCACACAGGTGCCAGTTCTTACCACACACACTCCCCAGGGCTGGGAGATCTGAATCATATATCATATCAAATTATATACAAACATCTACAACACTCATTACAAATACATCAATCTGATCTCAGACTGATTCAAAGCTAGTTGAAAAGACGTTTCATCTAATGTGGTGTATTTGACACCAAGTGACTGTTTATATGAAATATTTATATGAGTTATGGCTGCTTTTGTTGCCATGTTAATATCTTAACACGTTGTATGCTAATGACACGGATCAGCATCATAGTATACTTTGACACAGTACTTTTAATGCAAATATCTGACATGATACTATTCAATATTCCTCGGACTATTTTGTTGTAGCGTAGTACAAAATATACTAAAAAGAATGTAGCACACGTGAAAATCTTACTTTTTGGGGTTTTTGAGGAAGTTTAAATTTCTGCAACTCAGTAATCACTAATCAGTAGGTATTTCCTGTGGCAGTGAACGTGTTAAGGTGTACTTTTACAATAGGAACATTTCTACATTCACACAAAATCAGCAGATCACTGTTTTGATTCCATACGCCTTATATCTCAACTAAATGTATTTCACGTTTGAATTACATTTGCCCCACATACATTTAAATTTATTAAAAGCTCATTATTATTTTTTTTTTTTTTTATGTATATATATTTATCTTATTATCGATTAGTATGTATTTATGTCTGTATGTATGTCTATCTATATATTTTTTTGCTTTATTATTATTTATATTATATAAGTTATCTTTTTCTTATCTCGGGTTGACTGTAAGATATTGCGTTAGCAATAAGTCCGCCTTTTGGCACCAAGATTGTCTTATTTTTTTGTAATCATTGTAATCATTTTGGTCAATAAAGATTTATTTATTTATTTATTTATTTTATTACATCTATCCTTACATGCACGCTTCCTCAAGTTCATACGATTAACATAACTAGGTATAATGATGGTGGTACACTCACAGCACATGTCCAATCCTTCGTCACTGTTATCCCCGCAGTCATTGAGTCCATTACACACCAGAGTGCGTCGGATGCAGGTCCCATTGGCACATGCGAACCCTCCCTCCTCCTCACATGCCCCTCCTATGGGCACACAGCCCGCAGGCTCGTCAGACCTGTCCTGGCAGTCGTAATCCTTGTCACAGAACAGGTGCTGGAATCAGACATACACAATTTACAGTCCGTTTTTTTTTTTTCAGAAGTCTCACGGGAGCATAATTAGTATTACTAAGTTTAGTGTTGCTAGATGTAATAATAAGGTTTGGTTATATTTTTTCGCTACTTTCAAATTATATTTTAGACTGTTGCTTAAAAATATTTGCCGATTAGTGGATTGTTAGAATAGACTGGCAACATTGTTTTTCAAACTTGTAATGGCAGTTTAAAGCGATTATCTTGTGCTTCGGTGGTTTGGGCATGTTGAGAGAATGAATAACGACAGGATGACTAAATGGGTGAACGAAATGGTGTGAAGGAGCGTGGCCGTCTGAGGTTAACCTGGATCGATCATATCGACCAGATTCTCAAGGATGGACACATTTTGAGTACGAGAAATGGGAGAGCATGTATGACAAATTGCATGAATCTGACGGAAGCAAGGAGTGTGTGTAAGGATTCTCCCCGCAAGGGACGCTTGTGAGGGGATAGATAGAAGTGAATGTTACATTAGGAAGGCACTGTCCGTCGGCGCACTGCACAAAGTGTGGCGGGCACTGCACCAGGGCGGGGCAGCCAGCCTTGGGGCTCTCGTCCTCTCCCTTCTCGCAGTCATCCCTGCCGTTGCACACCAGGGACTGCGGGATGCAGTGCGTGGAGTTGCCACACTGGAAGTCTCCTCCCGAACAGGGTCTCTGTACTGTAATACAATCATACCATACTAATCAATCAATCATATACATGAAGAGTCACAAAACAAGACAACAGTAATGTGCCAAAAGAGGGACTTTTTCAAAAACAATATTTTACTGTCTACCCAAGTTACAAATTGCTTTATTTTACTTGTTTTATTCATTTTGGTTAATTTAATTTTGTTTTATCTTATTTTGTGCTATTTTATTTCTGTTTAATTATTGTTGCACATTTGAGCGATTGACCCAAATTCAGGGCAATTCCGGCGTAAACTGTTTTGTAAGCTATATTGAAAATAAATGTTTTGTAAGCTATATTGAAATAAATAAAAAAACACGAAAAATCAAATCACATAAAATTGTTCACTAGGGCGAACTTATCGCAATGCTGCAATCCCTTCTAGTTATAGGCTTTTATTTCGACAGTAAATTTTAAACAGCTTACAAGAAAAAGACATTTCATGTTACTATCTTTATAATACTTTGAGATACATTTCACTAAACCATGCAGACAGGCATGTAGGTACTTACAGCAATGTTTATGTTCATCAGATCCATCAGTACAGTCCTGGACTCCATCACACTGCCAACTAGCTGGGATGCACTCACTGTTCCCACATGAGAACTGCTCTGCATTGCACTCAAATTCTGGAACAATACAAACATTCTAATCACAACATCTGTTTCACATTCACTCAACTCTCTGATCAATTCATTTCTTATCTTAACACGTTAAACGCCATGGGGGTCACCGGTGACCTCATCTTTTCTGCACTGTTGCGCCGTGGAGGGCACCGGTGACCTCAGGCAAAAAACATACTTCAAATGCTTTATGGCGGCAATGGTCACGCTTCTCATTTATTTCGCGTATGTAAGCGCTCGAGAGTTATCCTGTACAGTGGGACACAGCTGCTCAGTAAATTTTGGAAAATTGGTTCCAAATTTCTGAAAGTTCTGAAAAATATTTTCAAAACAGTTTTTTGTTATAATTATGGAATCCTACGCCCGATTCATGTATAACTTATTTTGGGAACGATTCACATTAAAATACATTAAATACCGAAAAAAAGTTTTTATGTAAATTTTCACATTTGTTCCATCGGCGTTTAATGTTTTAAATATGTAAGTAACACAATATGATGTAATATAATGGCAATACTGACTGCATCCCGTCTCATCCGAGCTGACTCCATCGGGGGCCTGGTCCCCGTCCATGCAGTCGTCCTGTCCGTCACAGCGGTACTTCAGAGGGACGCACTGGTGGGGCTCTCCCACACAACGGAACATCTCACCACTGCATGCTGTGGGGGGCGGTGGGGTGCTCACTGAAATAATTAAATAATTACATTAGTTTGATAATGGTCTTTCAAGCCGAAACCACTAATGATGAATAATCTAACTAATGGAATATTATTTTTTACCACTTTTGTGAGATTTGTGTCTTGTAAAAGTGAGCCAGGGTTTGAACCTGGCACCTCCCTCTTGAGACTGCCGCCGTAGAGAGACGTAGAGTAAACAAAAATATTATACAGTTTATTTACTTCTATAATACTACCTGCATAATGCACGCTGATACAAGTTACGTGGAATTTATTGTTTACACTTCACTTATTGTTGTATTCCCCTATAGATATTGATGGTTGTATAGAATTCAGGTAAAGATGGAAACCCCCGTAATTTAAATTCGAAGAGAAATAATACTTTTGGTCACGAGCCGTCTATGGAATTAGAGGATTAGTAATGATTTATTGCACCTCGGCAGTAAAACGGCATTCGTTTTCCCAATGTACAATGATGACAGATGAATGATTGTTATTGCTTTAGTTACCTGTACAATTTTCTTCATCACTGTTATCCAAGCAGTCATTGAAGCCGTCACACAGCCAGGAGGGGTGCACGCAGCGGGAGGTGCGGGGGCAGGGGCGCGGGGGGCGCAGGTCGTGCGGGGGGAGCTCCCTGAAGCCCAGGGCCTGGGGGTCCAGGCACGAGGAGGGGGGGCAGTCCCTCTCGTCCGACACGTCGGGACACTCGGCTTTGAAGTTACACACTGCACTGGCGTTTATACATTGCCCGGTACCGCATCTGTAAATAAAAATAATAAATTCCGAAATCTTTCAAAAATACAACCACACTATTGTCATACCTAATTATAATAATAGTACAGACAATTTATAATGCGCCGTTTTGTGAAGCAAGTCCACCTCGATGGCGCCTTTTACAATTAAATAAGCTAACCTAAGTACTTACTACCTGCCCGCCCTCAGTGAAATGTATACATTCAACCACAACACACCTGAGAGGACACCAGCTGAAACTTAGTCCAACCACATTTAACTCCAATCCGGCCAACTCTGAACCGTGTTGTTGAAGCATGGAACAGCCTGCCTAGTGATATTATCAGTGCTCCAAGTGTTAATGTATTTATATAGTATAATAAGTCGGACAAATATTTGAGAGACAATTGATTGTGAAAGCTAGATATAGATATGGGCATATCAGCTGTAAGCTGCTCGCAAATAATAATAATCAATGATGATTAGCAATACAAACCTGAAGAATTGTCCTTCACAGGGGCAGTCGTCTTCATCAGATCCATCTCCGCAGTCATTCTCCCAGTCACACACCTTGGCCTTCTTCACACATCGGTTGTTCAGGCAGGTGAAGTAACCACTGGGGCACTCGCGGTTAGCTGCAACAAACATTGTTTATTACATCAGCCCTAGGCAACTTGGGCTTGTCAGGTTACAACAAAAGAATAATACTCCAAGTAAACTTACAGCAGTAGTTCTCATCCTCATCACTCCCGTCACTGCAATGTTCTATGCCGTCACACGTGGACTCAGCCGATATACAACCCCCTGATGTGCAACTGGAAAACACAACATAATTAGTGATGGGCTGACTAGACGACTAGCAGGCTCTCAAATAACCAATTAGTCAGCCGACAAAAATAGCCGGATAGATAACTTTCACGACTAGTCGGTACATCTCTAAAAATTGGCCATTATCTAAGTATCTCAACTGATGTACAGCGTAAGATGGACTTTTAAATAAATAAATAGAATTTTTATTGGATATACAACATTATTCCAATATAGCATCTACGAATTCACAAACAAACTCGAGGGCCTATTCATGAATACATTTATTTATTTATTTATTTTATATTTCTCAACATTGTAAGTACACAAACAATACATACAACAATACATAAACGTACACAGTATAGTATATAATTATCAACCCCACTAGGTTATGGCCTGTATCGGGGTTGACAATTAATCAGAGTGAAGACATCTTTATCCTAAAAGTACATAACAAAATATCATATTACTTATATGACAAATTATTCATACAAAACTTAACAGATCAATTGATCAAGATCAATCAATCAAGAAAATTGACAATATCAAGATACTCATCCATGGATAACTTGTGCTGGATTTCACCAACTTTTTAGGTGAGGAATAGCGGAGATAGGAGCCACCTAGCACAAATTTTGTATGAAAAATAATGAAAGTGTGAATTGAAATCCAGCATAAATGATATAATTGGTTTGAATGATCTCCGACTAGTGTAACTTACGGGAATGAGAAGATAGGCAGAGGACAGCGCACATCGTATCTCACACAGCGCAGGCCATCCTCACTCAGGACATTGTCCTTGAAGCACGAGCAACTCTTCACTCCGTGCTCGTCCACACTGCAGATGTCTGAGCAGCCTCCGTTGAGGACGCTGCAAGGGTGGAGCATGCCTGGGGAGGAAACATATAACATTTTCTTAAAACATACAACATATCCTTAAAGCTGGAGATCCTTAAGGATGGAGAGACAGCTGGAGTTCCACATCGCAGGAAAACAATCCTGTCAATACAGTTTGCTGAGTCTAGACGCAGTTTAAGAAGAAGAAGATATCCTTAAAACATTTTTATGAAACATAAAACATGTCTCTGAGATGAGGACCCTCAGAAACATTGCAGGGAAGACTCTCAGAGACAGAATAAGAAACACGAGAATTAGAGAGATGTGCGAGATCGAGGATGTCGTTAGATGGGGAAGGCAATGAAAGATATATTGGTACGCGCATGTGAGGAGAATGGAGTCATCCAGGCTCCCTCACATTGTGCTGCACAGCCAACTCCAAAGTAAGCGACCCCCAGGCAGACTACCAAAGAGATGGATAAACAGCTGGGAGTCGACCTTGCAGGAGGCTAACCCCTCTTAAATAACAGGCTACTAGGCCTAACATAAAAATAAGAAGAGAAGAAGATAAAACATACAAATAATATGGAGTTGGGTGTACAGTGTACACAATATATGATGTGACTTACAGCTGTCTGTATCATTGGCCACAGCGATGATGCCCATTGGTCGGGGAATATCCTTGCGTAGCTGAGTGACTGTGAGGCCAGCGATCTTGTCTGTGCGTAACACGGCGCGCCCCACCCAGTCCGTCCAGAACAAGTAGTCTCCATACACTGCCAGGTCAAAGGGATGTGCGGGGGTGCCTGTAGTCACCACCTAGAAATTATATTCAGTATGTTCACATTATTACATTCCATTGAGGAACAGAGGAAGGCAATCAAACCTTGTCTTCCATATTAGATATGCAATGGAATACGAGGATAGGCTCCAGACATTGGGACTGACTACACTCAGGGCGTACAAAGTCCTACACGACCATTAAGACCTCGTCGCCCTCAGTGAAATGTATACATTCAACCACAACACTTAAAATATCTAATTATAATCACATTTTGACACTTATACAATCGTAAACGTCTAAATTCATCAAATGAATACGGTTTGTTGTCTGAGAAATTAGCGTCATACATGTTTTCATAGCGTTGTATTGAAACAAGTGAAATGGAGCGAATCTAGTCAGAATGTATGAAAATAATTTGTTTAGGTACTTCGAAAATCAAAGATTTCGATAAACCCAATACAAAGGTAATATTGAAGTTAGCTTACCACTCTCCTACTGCCATCATACTCGCAGCGTTCTATCTTGTCGAGGCGAGCATCCGCCCAGTACAGCTTGCTGGCCTTGTGGTCCAGCGTGAGGGCGTTGGGCATCTTAATGTCTGAGCTGACGATGGCTTGCACTTGATAGCCATTGGTGTGAGCTCGCTGAATACAAGGGGACTGGTAGTTCCAATTTGTCCAGTAAATAAACCTGTAATAATACATGACACCATGAGCTCTAGTGTGCACCTGAGAGGACATTAACTGAAGCTATAGATGACATTATACCTACACATCCAACACACCAAAACATAAACACAACCAATAGAGCTGGCAGTGTGAGGAATTCTGCGTTGCAATGTCACATCTCTCCGCAGTCTTGTACCTGTCACTCTTTCCCGATTAAATGTTGTGTAATTTCTTGTCAATGTTCTTTTTATTAAATGATTAGGACGAGATGCTGGCATCGAATTTGTTGTTTAAAATTGCTTATTGTTCAAATTGTATTACGTGTTCCGTAGGAAATGCTAGCAGACGTTCTATACTCTGTTAACATTGATGTGCTTATCTTTTCTTATTGCTCCTCTTGATTGTTAATAGACTATAACTATGTAAATTTGACGAGTCCTAGTGCCCGAAATTAACAGTCTCTTAAGGTCTCATATCTCTAATTGACATACAAATAATGATATTTTGCAGTACATACTTATTACAGCTGTCCACATCTATCCCCCTCGGTTTGTCATTGGCCCCCAGCTTGATGACTCGATGCACCAGGGTAGAGTTGACTGGACGGCTCTGATTGGGAGAGAACACTACCTCCATACTGATTCTGTTGATGGTGGCGTCGTTATTACACGTCCAGTACAGCAGACCATTGGGCGGGTCGTACGCCAGGCCTTCCACTGAACCTTGCTCTGGGAAAGTGAAACAAAACCATGAAAATAAATATATTTCTTTTAAAATGAATCTGATTTTATCGAAAAAAAACCAAACACACCCCTCTATTGTAAATTCATCTAAATTCGTTCTACAGTGAAACTCGGATTTGAAATTCCTGCATTTTAAGTTTTCCCGGATTTTAAGTTTTTTTTTTGCCGGTCCCATTTCACCCCCATACATTCCAGAACAAAAATTTCCCCAATTTTACGTCAGGTGAAAAACAATTCTTGGATTTAAATTTTTTTTCAGTGGCTGAACCTCGAAAGTAAATCTTAAACTTTACTCTTTTATCGAATTTATGCCGCAAACTTTGAGTCTGAGCCGTTTTATAAAAAAAAACACCTTTTATCTTCGTTTTCATGAGTGACGTAATACATCCAAAGAAAACATGTAAAATTGAGGATAAGTATTGTAACAATACTAGTTGAGTATACTTACGATCCACAATGACTTCATGTCCTGTGCCATTGAAGAATACTGTGTTAATGGAGCCTCTCTGTATGTCCGAGTAGAAGAGTCTACTGGTCTGATAGTGGAAGGTCAGGCCTATTGCATTCCGCATCAGATCTCTGGAACACAACACAAGTATATTTCAATAAACGATGTTCGCCATATGTACTCAGATCCATATTTAAAAAATATAAAACATATTTATCTTTAATCTTAAAATAACCTGAGAAGAAAATTGATAGATGAAGATGAGTACATGTTGAAGGTTTTCACGGTGTGCGATTGATATTGTTTCTTGGTTTTTTCAGGTAAACCACGTGTAGATAAACCTGATCGACATTTCGACACTCATCCTACTGGTGTCTTTCTCTTTGGAGGAGTGTCGAAACGTCGATCAGGTTTATCTACACGTGGTTCAGTTGGTTGAAGTCTCTCAAGCAGGAGGTGCCAGGTTCCAAACCCGGCGGTAGCGATGTATTCCACGCTTTGCAATACAGGCTTTCAGCCTAGTGCAAGGTGTGTAGGGAAGTATCATATCACCTTGATCTTCAGAGGTCAGATCATTTTTTTAAAATTAGATATGTATGTTGCCCGTAATGTAATACCTGTTTTGTATGGCCGGGTAGGGAGCGTTGAGATCCTTATCATCAAACATGTGTATGGAATCAATGCGCACCACTCGGCTGTACATCAGGAAGGCGTCATATGCTGGAACAACACATTGAATATAGTTTAGCGAGGCAGTCAGAAATATTAAAGTACAGGTCGGATCTAAGTGACACAAGAAACTAATGATGTCACATATCATGGTAAGAAGAGTGGTTGCCATAGGGATGTTATTTTAGTGTCAGGGCTTAGATTCACAACAGCTTCGAGTGTACAGTCTGTTTTTTACGGATGTCTCACAGAGCAAACTTAGTTTAGTGTTGCTTGATGTGATAATAAGATATGGTCACATTTTTTCGCTACTTTCAAATTATATTTCAGAACTGCCGTTTAAAGAAAATGGACAATTTTGGATTGTTAGAGTAAACTGGCAACATTGTTTTTCAAACTTGCGACGGAGGTTTAAAGGGATTATTGGAGTATTTTTTCTGTTTCCACCTCGCAAAACTATCTTGCCTTTAAAATTATTTCTCTAGCGGTGCTCTGTAATATTTTCTGCATCGTAGGTTACTTGTATAATATGCGATGTGGGTATATTGCGGACCTATGACAGCTCTCACGACAAGGTTCGACAATCAGGGCTACCAACAATACAATCTTGCAAACCCACTCGCAGCTAACCTTCACGGGCTGCTAAGATATAGTGAATAGATAATACTTACGGACACAAGACTTCCCATCAGGTCCTACATTGCCATGAGGACACGCGCACTTGGCCTCTCTGCCATCAAACAAGCACAGCTCTGCACAGCCACCATTGTAGGGGGCGGCACATGGGTTAGTGCCCCTCTGTCTGTATACAATACAACAAAACAACAATTACCATAATGATAATATTACTGTGTAGCTGTGTACTGTCCAGCAGTGTTGCCATTTCAAAATTTGCAAAAATAATAGATTTTTCTCGAGAAAATAGTAGAATATACTAGGTCGACGTTGAAAAAGTATTAGAAAAATACCAGACACTGCAATCTTTGCTGGAAGATTGGGGGTGAAAAAATTTTTGAACAGCATTCACTATTTTTTTCATTATTTGTTTATTTCTACACAAAATTTGAGAGAATAACGAAGAATTTTAAAACGTACCTTAAAATGCTAAAATTAGTTCAAAAAATACTAACAAAATCTAAAAATATATCAACATTTCAGAAAACACTGGTTTAGTTCTAAAAATACTAAAAACGGTAACACTAGTGTCCAGGTGTACATACTATAGTAAATGTAATACATACGTACCTTTGTTTGGTAAATATTTGTATATCTTTGAGTGAGTCTCCCAGGTTGCTGACCAAGGTGGTGTGTTTGCTTGTGTTGGAGATGTGTGCCTTGAGCACCGAGCCTCTCCCAAGTACCCTGCAATGTACAACAATGTCTTAATACAACATATCATTTGTCAACGTGACATTGGTTGAGATCATTCAGCACCACCTTAACATTTCTCTAGCCATGTTGTAGGATTAATAGATAAAACATTATAGGCGAGGTTGCCATCACCGTCACTAAGGAAGTGTATGGAATAACAGTCCCTTAACAACCAGTATGACAGACCACGTATTATATTCTGTTAGGAGATTTGACAGGAGTGGTGGTCCTGTTTGATCACTATGCTATGTTGCCAACTGTTACAGCACAGCTAGAGTACCTACTTTAAAACAGTAATTTCTTCTCTATTCTGAATTGAGATAAGGTTTGACTATCAAGATGATAAACCCTATTAAATTACTTACTCCACTATCACAACACAAGCTCTTCCAGATGATTGTGTACAGATTGGTGTACTTACGTGTCTAGCCAATATACGTCTCCATTGTGCACTGTGAGGGCCAGGGGGTAGCCCAGGTTGCTGAGCACCAGAGTCTTGTCTGTGCCGTCATACCTGATGCTCATGATAGTCAGGGAGTCAGGGTCCGCCCAGTAGATCTTCTGAGCCTGCATCATACATTACAAACATTATATTTTAATTATTTTTGGTTTTACAAACTATTCTTGTAAAGCGATGGATTTTTTCAACATTCCCGATAGAGGTGGTTGGTAGCCTGGTTGGTAAAGCGCTCGATTGTTAATCCAGTAGGCGCGGGTTCGATCGATCCCCGATGTCGACCTACACCACTTCACGACAAAAGCTTTTCAAGCTTACTGTGAAGTGTAAAAAGGTGTACAAAGTGTACAGATTAATTTATATAAAAAAAAAACCTGGATGCGGAAGGGTCAGTGCAGAGACGAGTGGAAACAATTGGAGGGAAGAAGGCTAATGAAGAAGAAGAAGAAGTATACCAGGAAAGGATGTTATGAAACGCTTTGTAACATTGTTTGTCTCACCTCAAAGTCTAGTGTGATGTCTGTGATTTGCATGTTGGAGGTCTCGTTGAGTAGTCGAGTGATGTTGGAGCCGTCTAGCCCAGCCCTCTGCAACCAGCCCCCTCCCGCTAGAAACAGGGCTCCCTCTACGGGGTCCACCGCTAGGGCTGAAATAACAACACTACATTGTACAACCTGCATGGTTATTGTGCCTCTATACAATTCTACATTCTTTTATTTGGGGTCGGTGGCTCAGATCCTTCCTTTCCATTTGCCCCGATCGCAGCAGTCTTGTGGATTAAGCTCCAGGCGTTCCATGTCCCTTCTGATGGTCTCCTCAAGGGACTTCTTTGGCTGTCCTCTCTTTCCTGGTCCTTCCACTGACCAGTCCGTTACCCTCCTCAGAGCGGAATCCTCGTCCCTCCTCTGCACGTGTCCATACCACCGAAATTGCGCTTTTAGGTCAATCGGCGCAACTTTCATAGCTCCTCTAATATATTCATTACGGATTTTATCCAATTTAGTTACCCCGAACGACCAGCGCAGCATTCTCATCTCGGTGGTATGGAGCAAGTGCTCTTCCTTGCGTTTCAGGGGCCGGGATTCCACCCCCAAGAACATGGCAGGTCTTACTACAGTCCCTCGAGGTTAATGGGTACATTTCTACATTATGACAGACATATCATTCACACTATACTATTCTTGGAACTTACCGATAGTGGTCTCCAGTTGGTTGGCCAGCACGACGTACCTGGAACTGCCATTGAGACGAGCAACCTCTATAACGTTCCTCTTGGGGTCTGACCAGTACATGTTGCCTGCTATCCAGTCTATTGCTAAACCTGGAACCAACAAACAATATGAGTCGTAAAATAATCTCAATAGAGGGCCGTGTACAAAATATACACGTTTCATCTCGACTCAACTACCAGCCTTCGTAGCACATCAGTAGAGTAGGTACCAACTTGTCAGGTTGGAAGTCTGGGTTTGATTCCTGGCCGCGACAGATGGTTGGATTGGAATTGGTGAATGTTACTTAAATGTAAAGTGATGACATAAAGCTAGCCGACGATCAGTCGGAAGCCTGATGGAAGGTCCATTCTTTGCTGTGTATCTGTTGAGATAACTGCTTGTTAGTTAATAATTCTATACAGAGTATTACGTACCAGTTAGCCAATCTACGGGAACATTCTCCACAGACTCCACGAGCAGTTGTCTCCCTGTACCATCCCGTCTAATACGACTGATGGTGCCATGGTCGGAGTCCGCCCAATAGAGAAAGTCTTCCACTGAAATCAACAATCCACATCATTATCTATATTACCATCTACCCCATCACCATATTACTTGTGGGGTAGGCAGAGGCACACTTCTATCTTTACACCCATCACATTCATAATATTCCAACTTCTCCCACTTGTTTAAAACAAACAAAAGTTGGATACTTTCCCTTGTAACATAATTGACACAAAAAAAACTCTTCACTCCTCAACAGATGGCATCAGCATCGGAAACAATGGGTCAATGTGAAATAATTTCCAGCTGTAGCATACATATATACAACTTTAAAAAAAATTCACAATTGACAGCAGGATGTGATGGAATGGGTGAACATTACCCTGGGCATAAAGTGATCACTGAAGCCAGCCAAAGCCGACTCGTAAGCGTCGGAACACCCATCCTGCTTCCTACATTGTGCGAATGAAGATGCCCTCGTCTCTGTTGAGGAAAAAACTATAACAAAATAAACGTGATATTACCTGCATGGTAGTCAATGCTGGTTGCCATGGAGACTTGAGATATCGGCCCGAGAACCGCGGTCTCATTGTTTCCATCCAGGGCCAGACCTCGGATCTCCCAGTTGATGGAATAGAAGAGGAATTCCTCAATTCCTGGAAGCGCAAGAACAATACGATATACAGGGAATCATGAACATTCAATTTGCAATAGTATGCAAGTGGTACAATGTTTTGCAACAATATCTGTGAATCTTAACTGAGTTTGTCAAAGTAGCTCCTTTGAGTAATATTGAACATAATTGTGAAAAGTGTTTGTGTGGAGGTGGAGAAGTGATTGAAGTGATCATTTTCCACACTGTGAATTAATGTGTATTGAAAAATTAAAATCAAACACCTATTGAAATCTTGAAAATACAATTCAAAACTCTCATACAATTGTTCATAGTGGGGTGACCATACTATTTGTTCTCCTGGTTTGGCAATACTAAGTTAGCATGCCACAGAAACAGGGCACTCGAACTGCCACAAAGGAGGACAACATGTCGCCCAAAAATGACATGCTGATGGAGGCAATGATTAAGTACATAGACAAAAAGATGGCTGAGTTGAAGGAGGATATATTTAAGAAATATGAAGAAGAAACTATGGAAATCAAGCGTAGTGCAGAGTTTATTAGCATGAAATTTGATGAAATGAAAGTGAAATTTGATGAAACCTTGATTTTTCATAATGATGTTAAAATCATGAAGGAGGAAAATGAAAAGAGGGATAAAAAGATGAAAGATTTAGAAATTAGAATAGCAGAATTGGAACAGAAACAATTGAGTCTAAATTGCATTGAGATAACAGGGCTAGAAGTAATTACAGGAGAACCTCCTGTTGAAACAGCTATTAGATTTGGAAATGAGCTGGGTATAAAAATTCACCCAGAAGCAATTAGCGTAGCCCGAAGGGTGCCATGCAGGAATAAAAATACGAAAATGCCCGACAAACTCTACATAAAATTTCACAATGGTTATACCAGAGACAAATTCCTAGAAAACAGAATGAAAGCAAAGGAAACAAAAAGCATATACATTGGAGAAGTAATCTCTCCTTACTATAAGGAATTATTGTGGAAGACAAAGCAAGTGGCAAAACAGAAGGAATTAAAGTTTGTTTGGTTCAAAGAAGGTCGTATCTTGCTAAAGAAAGAACCAGGGGCAAAAATAACCCATATAAAACATGTGGATGACCTGTTGCTGCTGATTTAGATCTCTGAAAACTGCCTGAACAAACATTCTCAATAACAAAAGCACAGATATGGAATTCACAGTAACTGATTTAGACTCGGAATATTAAATTAAATTATTAAACTCGTTATTAAATTCAAACTTTTCCTTTTTTTGTATAAACATCAGTAGCGCCTGAAAGAATCTGGATGAGACTCTGGTGCTCCTAGAAACGATGAAACATAGATTTGATCTCCTGGTGTTCACTGAGGCCTGGATTGGTGACAACTTTGTGTCTAACCTATTGATGGATATACATACACCATATAATACTTCAAAAATGTTCTCCAAAGTGATGAAGTCCAAGTATGTGGTCACCCTACACACCTGGCTGTACTTCTATGGTTAAGGAAGTACACAATAATAAGAATGATTATTGTTGTATGTATGGTGTGTTGGGCTCCACTTGACTGTATTTACTTTATTTTGCTTTTATCTTTCATTATTGTCTTTATCTTTCAATTGTTGTGTTGTTGTAATGTTTTTATTATAATTTTTATAATGTGAGTTTGCTTCTCCCGACACAGGATATTCCTAGTGGGGGAGGCAAACATAAGCAATAGTATATATCTTGTAAATGTTAAGATCAATAAATAAATAAATAAATAAATGTACCGGAGCAGCAATTATAGGCCCGAGCACTCCGTCATACCTGTCACAAACCACACATCCCAACAGCCTGGTTTCCACCTGCCTCCCAGGCAGTGGACTGCACTCTATAGGCTTAGGACGGGTCATGGTTGCTGCGGTGACATGCTCCACAAGTGGGGAATGATGGATGATCCACAGTGTGACTGTGGACACCCGAAGCAAACCATGCAGCACATCTTGCGTGATTGCCCCATACGTGCTTACCCCGGTACCATTGACAGTCCTGCCAGCCTGTCCCCTGAATTCCTCCAGTGGCTGGAGGCGCTGGATGTCAGACTTTAACCATGTGACAATACTTTGACGTTGCCAAATGATAAATAAAACTGTACCTATACAATGATTAGGTCTGGCGGGATCCACTCTGTGGCCTGTGGCACATGCGCAGGACCTGGTGTAGGGGCCAGTTGGTAGACACAGCTGTTGGCATCCACCCCTCCCCCCCTGTCCCCCCCAACATGTATTATTGCCCTTCTGCAGGGCCGAGTCGTAGATCTTGATGCTCAACACATTTGCTGGAAAATATAAAGAGTACATATGAGTTGTGATATACTGAGAAGTCTGGTGTTCTGTTCTCTCCGCTTACTCTTAACAATGTAATTATGACGGCATGTACCATAGACCTTGGGAGAATAAAAGAGGCGTTGGAAGACCCCAAAAGAGATGGTCCGAAGACATACCCACTGTGGGGGGAAAAAAATTGTCTACAAGCAGCAAACAACAGAAAGGAATGGAAGAGGCCTATGTCCAGCAGTGAAGGACAGAGGGCTGGAGAAGAAGAAGTGCCATATACACCTGGTCATGCCATATAATGGGTAACAGTATGATGGCATGGATGAATTGTTGGAAGATTGTGGATGAAAATGGTAAATTTAGTAGTGTGCATAAGATATAAGTTGGCTTACAAGTGTTATTCCTGAGTATCTGATCATTCTTGCATAAGATCTTATCACAGTGGTGGATGGCGTCATCGTGCTTGGAGGCGTAGTAGAGGCGGCCCATGTAGGGCACCAGTGCCGTGGGGGTGCTGCCCTTGGGGAGGGGCACTGTGCTGATCTTCCTGTCTGTGAAGTCGTAGTACTGAATGGTGGAGCTGTGGATGTTCACCCAGTACAGGCGGACCGAGTCCATGTCCATTGAGAGACCTGCAAACACAATATAGAGAGATACATATAATCATACACTATAAACATGAATGTCCGTCCGACAGTCTATCCTCTATGAATACCTAAACCACTCATCCAAATGAGATGAAACTTTGGTAAATTTATGTTGAACTTTTTTACAATAGGTAGCGTGCAAGTTTTTCAAACAAATCAATAAAGTTTATATACTTTTTTATGGATTCACTGTTTTTTGTTGGTGCACTGTGCACGTGACAGGGGGTAACATGCAAAAATTTATATTAGTGTCGAATCCATAGTTTTTGGCATAGATGAGATGAACCCTGACACTCCCACTACCAGCAGGAGTTTCGCGGTGGAGTTTCATGCAAAAATCTTGGTGGATAAAAATGCATGTTTATCTAACTCATTTTTATATTCTTTCACATTTCACGTACTTTTACACTGATTTTTCGACATAGCATGGCGCGCACAGTACAACTAGTATTAAATATATTATGAATGTACTGCTGACGTTGAACCGGATGATACACAAGATAGAGCAAAGTGGCGGCGAAAGACCAGAAAAGCAGACCCCACCACCATGTGGGATTAATAATTGCTAAGGAGAAGAAGACTGGTATAAATAATTGCTACTCACTCTGTGGCAGAGCTAAGTCCTTGGTAGTCTCCTGTGAGACTAGTACGTATCTGTCAGATCCATCCATGTTACTTCTCTCTATGGCATACAGACTGTTCTTCAAGTGGGCCCAGTACAACTTGCCTCTGGAAAATAAACATACAAAACATTATTTTCATATGATATGACATTCAGTACGGAGGTAGCGAACTTCCAAAGTAATATTTTACAGTTACGTTTTCGACATACAAAATCTTGACTAAAGGACAGTCAGGGGTCCATTCTGGGTCTGTTAAATTTCACTAAGTGATTTCGCTTGATTGTTTATGGTTCTATTGTTCTCTGTTCTATCATCAGATTTAACATATTCTATGTGCATAGTTGACACGCTCGGTTGTTGCGAATAACACCCAACTATTTGGTTGCGTGACATTTGTTCGCCATAGATAATTATAGAGTGGTCTGCACGTGCTGTTACTGTGCACTCACTCTTACTAACATGCAAAATGTCTATCATTTTCTACTAAAGAAGAGTGCTGTGTTATCGCTATCTCGATGTATATCTATCAACTCTTTAGTATTCTCATATTTCTATCTCTGTATGACAATTCCAATTGGAACGACATAAAATGCAGCCCAGGACGGGATAGACAGAGAGAAAGACTACCTGATGGGATCCACAGCCAAGCTGGACACCTTCTTGATATTCTCCTCGATGATGACGGCTGTGTATTCCCCCTGCAAGTTGCACACGGAGATGTGCTCCCGCTGGCCCGAGGAGGAGAAGAACATGAGGCGGGAGATCCAATCCACGGCGAACCCCTGAGGGTTCTCTATCCCCGTGTCCACGATGCTCACAGTGGGGCCCGCAGTCAGACCAGTCTTCTTTATTTCATTTATCTGGAGACATTAATAAATCAATCTTTGCAGTATCGTACAGTCAACCCAGAACAAAATAAGATAAATTCACTCATCTCTATCTATCCCCTCACACCGCATCCCTTGCGGGGTAGGTGGAGACGACAGAGCATTCCACTGCTCTATACGGACTGCTTCACACATTCATACACTTTGTCAGACACACTCTCTGATTTGAAGCGTCCATAGTTGAGTATCTGGTCGACACGAACGATGGTTTAATCTTTTTTATCATACTGTCATCATTCATTCTCTCAACATGCCCTATACATCAAAGCTTATTCCAGTAACTACACGCTCACTCATCTCTCTATAGTGAAATTAAAAAGTGTGACCAAGAAGGGACGACTACCTGCTTTATTTGCACTCATGGCTCTGGCATAAGTGCGAATAAAGCAGGTAGTCGTCCCTTCTCGGTCACACTTTCATGACTGCGTTCCACAGTTTAAAATAATTTCACTATAATAACCTCATTCCTTTTACCATCTCTCAATGTTTTCCTACACATTTTTTTCAATATTCTCATTTCCACTGCATTCATCCTTTATGTAACATACATTCTGCAAGCGTCACGCCACTTTCAGCTTGATAAGAACCAGAATACAATACGTACGTGTGTGTCGGCCCAGTAGATGGTGTTGGTGGCGGCCACAAAGTCCAGCTGGTGGGGCGCCACCACCTGCGGCTGGCTCACAGTAGGGATGGTGTGGTAGTAGGGCAGGGAGAGGTCCACACCTCGCACCTCATTGGGTCGGGAGATCAGCAACACCTTCTCATTCACTGCAAAACCAGAAATACATTGTTGCATATCATATTTTAGAAGTCTCTCACAACGCTATTTACTTACACTTCAGAAATGTGAAATGCAATCTTTATCTATAGGGCGTCTCAATAAGCGTCCACTTTATCATTTTAAAATAAAAACAACATATTTTTGAGAGAATTGTGATATTTTTTATTAGGAGTAAAGACGACATGTTCCGATTTAGTATGGAATAAAATATCCGGAAAATGACCCCCACGGCTCTTATGACAGGCCATTACTCTTTTCACGAAATTTTCCATGACTTTTCACATAAATGTGGCTGAGACACCCTTTATATAATATAAAACAAAGTCCGTTTTTTGTAAGTGTTCGCATAACTCCCGCATTTTACGATGAATTGCTGCGAAAATTTAGAATAACATTTGCGATGATATAGGCTGTGTTCTATCTTTACCGGATTTTGGAGAAAAAGCTTTTCCTAGGAGATGCCATGATGATGAGAGGATCCAAAGGTTGTGTGAAGTAGTGTGTGGTATCATATGAAAGGGCGTTGGAGAAGAAATTCAGATCTTAAGTCACACTTTGTCCAGCTCAAGGAGACACCGAGAGATGCCATGATGATGAGGAGATCCAAGAGTTGTGTGGGGTCGTGTTAAATGACCTAAACGACTAAAACTTACTATTTTGGCCAACGGATCGATGAACGCGTTTCGGGTCGTGCTGTTGATGTATTCATCATCCAAATTTGCCGTTGCGAAGCACGGGCAACTCCTTTAGTATATGATAAAAGAAGGATACACTGACCTATGCAATTTCTGTTGTCGGCGGCGAGTCTCATGACATGAGGACACGCGCACTGGTAGGTAGTGGGGCCGTCCAGCAGACACAAGTGGGAACATCCTCCATTGTTCTCCCCACAAGGGTTTACACCGTCTGCAACATTATATCAAAGTGATCACTTTACACTCAAGAAACCTTCCAACCTTGTATCCTCCATTCGACTATCTTAAACCAACCAATGACCGGTCGAAAGTCCACCTTATGCTGCACATCAGTTGAGATATTACTTACATAATTGTTCTGAAGGGTCCTTGGTGTAAGTTCATTGTATTATTATTAAAATGAAAACATTAGTATCTTCCGCAGACTTTGAATTTATTAGATGGGTGAGTAGCTTACGGCATTTTATATTACATGGTTTAAGAGTACATGGTTGGTGCAGTTGGTTGAGGCGCCAGTCTCTCAAGCGGGAGGAGCCAGGTTCGAACCCCTGCGCTGGCGACGTATTCCATACTTTATGATACAGGCTTTTAGCCTAGTGCAAGATGTGCAGGAAAGTATTTGGGTTTGTGTATGCAAGCCCAGATTCTTTACAATTAAAAAACAAAAATTACAACAATTGTTCACTAGGGCGAGCTTATCGCAATGCTGTGATCTCTGCCAGCTAATAAATGTTAAATAAATAAACCACATGTTTCCACTAACCTGTAGGCTGTCTACTGGGGTGCATGATGGTGATGTCAAATGGCTGTGTGAAGGACCTCTGCAGTACGAAGATATCGGAGCCGTTCCACTTGTTGGCTCGGATGAGGGAGTTGGTCCGCCAGTCCGTCCAGTACACGTGGTTCTCCAGTAGGGCTATGGCGAACGGATGGGAGAGGGTCTCGTGGTTGCGGAGGACCTCGTGGTACTGTGTGCCTTCGTAGGTTGTGGTGTGAATGGAGTCGGATCTGTATCCATACGGAAATAACAATTACATAACAATTTACAGTGAATAGACTCAGATGGTTTGGGCATGTTGGGAGAATAAATTATGACAATGTCAGACACCTATGCGTCCTACACAATGTACACACAACTAAAAAAGTTTGCAATGATGTTAGTACGGCCTGTAACTGAAAAAGAAAAAAGGATAAAGCAAAGTAGAAAATCGTAAAGTGTATCTGACAAATTGTGTGAATGTGACAGAAGCACGAAGTGTGTGTAAGGATAGGAAAGCCTGGCGAGCTGTTCTCTCTGCATACCCCGCAAAGGATGCAGCAGCGTGAGGGGATAGAAGATGAGGAACCATGGGTGTCTGAGACTGGCCTGGATCCATCGTGTCAACCAGAACCTTGAGGACAAATGTAGAATAGGAGAGTGTGTGTGACTGCATGCATGAATATGGTGGAAGCAAGAAGGGAGTGTACACGAGGATAAGGCAGTCTTGTTTCTTGTCCTCTGCCTACCCTGCTAGGGATAGGGGATAGATGAGAGAAGCCAATATACCTGGCATCTATCCAGTAGATCCTCCTGAGAGTGTAGTCCAGTGTGACTCCATTGGGCCAGGCTCCATCAGACACCTGGTCCACCTGCACCACCACTCTTCTCTTATTCCCTGCCAGCGTGCAGCGCTCTATCCGAGGAGCCGACACCTCCCAATCTGTCCAGAACACCAACCTGAGACATACAGATACAAAATACTCATTTCAATTGTTGCAACTAGAGACTGGAAAAATTTTATGCTTCTTCTTTTTCAGCCGTTTTAATTGCAATGCTGGACATAGGCCTCCCCTTTGACTTTCCACAGATCCCTATCCTGGGCATGCTGCATCCACTTGCTTCCTGCGATTCGTCTCACATCGTCAGACCACCTTGCCTGAGGTCTTCCTACGCTTCCTTTGCTTGTTCTAGGTTGTTTGCTTATTTGTGTTTTTTGCACATATGAAAATGCGATTTTGTGGTTCTTTATTAGGAATCATGCAAATTTTAGTGTTGGAAGAGGGAAGAGACCTATACCCAGCAACGGACGGAAAAGGGCTGAAAAAAAAAGAAATTATGACATACCCATCTCTGGGGTCCACAGCTATAGCCCTGGGACTGTCCATATCACCAGCCACCAGGGTTCTCCTGAAGCTGCCGTTGAGACGAGCCACTTCTATCTGATCCAAGTCACTCTCCACCCAGTAGAGGTTCCCGGCTATCCAGTCAACAGCCAGACCCTCGGCCGTGGCAAGGCCGGTCTGCACCACCACCTGGATGTTGGACAGAGCTGGAAAATTAAATATTATATTATCAAAATGAAATGATAAGAATGGATGTCGTAATGTCGTAATGTTGTGTGTATTTTTATGTGCACATTCTTGGGATATACCGCAACGGCATAGTAGCGGCAGAGCCGGATTTACAGTTTTCATTTTTGGAAAAAAGCTTTTCCTAGGAGATGCCATGGTGATGAGGGGATCCAAGGGTTGTGCGCGTTCAAGTGTAGTATCATATGAAAGGGCGTTGGAAAAGAAATTCAGATCTTTTTTTCCAGCTCAAGCCTATAAAGTATGCCGAGTTGGTTTGTTAAATTTACCATTGCGAAGCTCAGCTTACTCAGCTAGTAAATAAATAAATAAATATAGGGTGTGTGTGAGGAATCGCATGAATGCAACAGAAGCAAGAAGTGTATGTAAGGATAAGGACATCTGGTGTAGTGTTCTCTCTGCCTTCCCTGCAAGAGGGAATAGAATAAAATGCTATAACTCACATCCCCCTATCATGGTCCCCCGATATATCTTGTCATCTATAACGTCAGTCCAGAATAGCATGTCGTGTTGCGGTGTATGGTAGAAGTCCACTGCGATGGTGTTCTTCAGGGAAGAGATCAGCACTTTGGTCTGCATGCTGTGGAGGTCTATGCCACGCAGCTCGTGCCGGTTGCTGTAGATCATGTACGGGACGGAGCCATCTGTAGGAACATCACAACAGTAAAATTGGAGAATCGAGAGGTAATGTAATGCAGCATTATATTATGCGAACTCCCTTGGAGAGGAAGCAGGATTGGTATTCTGACGCTTACGAGTCAGTTTTGGCTGGCATAAGTGATCACTTTACGCCTAGGTATATCTCAAACAGTAAAGTTATTAGGTACATTAAAAATTCATTTTTAAAAAACTGTCTTCTGAGAAAGTTCTTACTAATTTTGGGTTAGCTGGCAGAGACCATAGCATTGCGATAAGCTCGCCCTAGTGAACAAATGTTATAATATCTATTTTTAGAATTCAAATTATAGTTTCCAAGTTTGTTAATTGACAAAATCAAAATACCAAACTGGTGCCATTATTATTGTCTTAACATTTCATGCCAATTAGAATAATACATAGTGTACCTGTACTCTTGCATGTGAAGCCATCATCCGCCAACTGATAGCCGTCCAGACAGAGACACTTGTGTCCGTGGTTGAGTTGCTTGCAGAGCTGGGAGCAGAGGCCCCACTGGGAGCAGCGAGGACCCGCACACGTGCGCAGGTCTGGCCCTAACTTGAGGGGAGCGGGACACAAGCAGACATAGCCTTCAGGAGCGTTGTGACATGTGTGCGAGCACCCGGACGTGTAGGAGCATGCGTCCTCGTCTAAACACAAGAAATTACAAAAAATTAAATAAAAGAGATCGCTATATTATTATTGTTATTGGGTAGGCAGCTTTCGCTTTTTTGACCCAAGTCCCAGTTAAGTTGTGTTTATATTATCTAGTCTATTCTTGAAGGTGTTGGTGGTAGGAGCAAGTACCACTGACTCTAGCAACTGATTCCTCTATTGCTTGTGGAAGTGTTTCCGTGGGTTGGATGTGAATCTTGTTGTTGTCAGTTTCAGCTGGTGTCCTCTCAGGTTCACATTAGAGTTCATGGTAAACATAGTCGGTAGGATCTCACAGGAATAATGGTTATGTAATAATATATTCACCACATCGGAGTCCCTCATCGCTGCCATCCTTGCAGTCCTCTTGGCCGTCACAGAGCCTCTCGGGGTGGATGCAGCGGGAGGCATTGTCACACAGCCTCATGGGGGCCTCGCAGCCGGGGGCGGGGGTGGTGTGCTGCCCCCCGTGAGGCGCCACTGAGGGACTCACACTGGAGCAGTTCTTCTCGTCTGAGCCGTCCAGGCAGTCCACGTGACCGTCACATACAAATTCCTGAAAGCAATTATATTTGGACGTGGAGAATGGAAAAACATATGAGAAGTATTGACTGTATATAAAGGATTTCTGTTCCAGAACCATAGAGACTATGTATTTCTGTCTGGCCCACAAGGGATACGGTATGGTGACCAGTGGAGAAGAGTAGATCTCTGTAGGAGGAAAGACGAGGCCAACCTTTTTTCGAGAATTATGTCAGATTAGACCTATCATTTTATCATTTTAAATTGAAAGGCAACTCAATTGAAATGGTATTGTTAGGTACCTTCGTCACTGATGACTACATGCAGCGCCACCTTGACATATCTCTCTTTCTCTAGCCATGCTGTAGGATTAATACGTACATAACACATTATAGGTGAGGTTGCCGTCACCATCGCTAAGGAAATGTATGGAATAACAGTCCCTTAACGAGTATGACAGACCACATATTGTATTCTGTTAGGAGATTTGACAGGAGTGGTGGTTCTATGCGATCATTATGCTATGTTGCCAACTGTTACAGAACGGCTAGTGCTACAATACCTTTCTGATGCACTCCAGGATACTGGTGCACAGGAACTCGTGTCCAGCACAGTGTTTCAAGTCTTTACTGCAATCAACACACATACATATCAGTATCAATACATTATAATGGAACAGTAATTACAATATGTAATACATTAGTAAGCTGTAGGTATACCTGGGACAGTCTGCTTCATCTGATCCATCTATACAGTCCACTATTCCATCACACTTCACATTCTCAGGGAGGCAACCGTCTTGCAGGTTGCAAAATATCTGCAACAATCAAACAACTAGAGTACATACTAACAAATAAGAATCCTAACCGGGACCTTGAATGGACACTGCAGACTGCGGAAGCATATGTTCAAAACTGGACTATCAGACACCCCAGTCTGTGGATTCTGTTCAGAGGACAACGAAACACCTATTCACATCCTCTGTAACTGTGACGCACTCGCTCACAAAAGAAGTCGCACTCTTGGATGATCACTACTGGACTCCGAGAAGGAAAGATTACTCGCACCAAGACAGATTATGAGCTAGATGGGGTGTATTATTTACTGCGACCTATAAGATCTATTGTACTCCTCCTACTTTGCCCATCTGGTAACTACCCAGTTAGAGCAGCCCCTCTAGTCCTAGACATCTTACGAAGTTCAGCACCCGGAGGGGGTCTAGAGTGGAAAATGATTCCACCTCTATCTGGTGCTTGCCCAAAGTTCTCACCCTTATGTATCTTACGGCATCACAGTCTGCCAGAAGATGGTGGGGAGTTTCCGACACATCGGCATTGAAGGCAAGATGTCACAATAGACCTACTCCGGTCGCAGTGACAAAGGGGATAAACGGTCCCCTGACGTAAAAAATAAATAAAAATGTATGTACATACTGTGCTGTTGGTATCACACTTGTGGGTGCAGTCCTTCTCGTCCGAGTTGTCCTTGCAGTCGTCTATTCCGTCACAGAAGGACTCCAGGGGAACACAATTCTTGTTGTCACACGTGAACTGTGTGGGGGAGCACACTGTCTCTTCTGTACAACACAATCAAACCAATGCATTAAATACAGTCTGAATTAAAGTAGTGTTTGAGTAATCAAAGTATTGATGGGAAGAAACTCTTGTATTTCCAAAACAATTATCTACTATTTAGCATTACTAATACTTTCAAAATTATACTGCCAGACCTTACTGGTTACCTTACTGGTCCAGTTAACCATCCGTTAGTTGGTTTTAAATATTGTTATCTCATTCTTTTATTATCCCTAAAACAGAGACAACTATATACCGAGGATCATCAAGAGATCCCAACTTGTCCCTTTCTATTGTGTCAAAGATTTTATTGTTTTATGCACTGGGGGTAGGGCATTGTTAAAATTTCATTTACGGATTGGTAAAAATGTTTTACAATACCATCATCGGCATAATTTACTTACGGACGACCATCCGTTAGTCAACCAGCGATATACTATTGGATATCTGGTCTCTCCTTTATAAGATCGGCCCTAATTGTTGTTTTTGGTTATTAACGATAAGTTTCCACTCACCACATTCACTCTCATCCGACCTGTCTCCCTGGCCGCAGTCCACCTCCTTGTCACACTTCCACATGAGAGGGATGCACCTGGAATACAACACAGCATAAAATATAATGCATACACCTATACCTACTACACACACTGTAATATTGTCTATAATAAGAGAGACTCACCTGCCAGAGACTTTGCAAGCAAACTGTGTCGGAGTGCAGGAGCTGTTCTGACAGTTGCTCTCATCAGTTCCATCTGCGCAATCTAAACAAAAAGACAAATAAACTTTAGAGAAACACTATATACTATTGTGAAGGGTGCCAAGCTGTGGCCAAGAGAGACAGGATGTCGAGGTGTCATGGCAGCACATTCAATATGGCGGATGGCATTTGTTGAGAGTAAATGTGTATTATTATTGATGAGAATTGATGCTAGTATATTGAAATGATGACACATGGGCAAATAGTATGCTGAACTATTCACTATGTTGAGCATATTTTGGAGCAAATTGTAAAAATGTTTTTATGTATATTAACAATTTATATGGCCATGGCCACTTTTGTAACATTACAATAGGAACATTATTTCCACATTCTTAACTCAATTTACGCACAATCTATAGATTGCTACTATTTTCCATGTGGATTAATCATTACATAAACACATTCATACCATGATCTCCATCACAGACCCAGTGGTTGGAGATGCATCTAGTTGTATCACATCTGAACTGAGTGCTCAAACATACGGAGTGCTCTGGAAATTACAAACAAAAACATATTTAGTCAGGCAATACAATTGAAACAAATCATTCTGGACCACTACTAATAATAATAATTACTATAATACACAAGTCCTCCCGAATGATAGATTGCTTCATCACACTTAAAATACCCAGTCAGTACTAGTACTAAAATAATACACGGCACAATACATGCCACTTACCACACACTCCCCCTGGAGAGATATCTTCATCAGAGCCATCTCCACAGTCGTCATCTCCGTCACACATCATCTTCCTGTCTATGCAGTTATTCCTGGAAGGCAATAAATATGGAATAGTGGAATAGTATTATATATACAGATCTTTTGTCAAATTTTGAATGGGTCAAGTCATAGTGGGAGACTCCATCAGAATGAAAGAATCCAAGCATTACATAGAACCTTCTAAAAAATTGTAGAGATTGATCGAACATTGTAGAACCTTCTAGAAAGTTGTGAAAGTTAATAGAACATTGCGGAACCTTCTAGAAAGTTGTCAGAATGAATGAACAGATGAATGTGGTTCGGATCATATTGTCGATCTACTTCAAAAATTTGGCGTTGCGAGGCACGGGTAACTTAGCTAGTAATGAATAAGTTGAGATAAAAAAACAAATCTTTGGTAGCCGAAAAATCATCAAGATAGTAAATTTTGTGATAGAATTACAAAACAAGACAATAGTAGTGTGCTAAAGAATGATGAAAGGATAACATAGAAAATATACACGAGTGAAAGAAGAGGTTTAAGGAAATGAGACTGTCCAAAAACAATGCCGATCGAAGGGAAAATGGTTGTGTTCCGCATGAGATGAATTGTAGAGAGTGTAGGACGAATAGCCTGAAAATGTTTAAGGGTAGGGCAGTCTGGAATTCTATTATCTCTGCCAACCCTACAACAGATGCGGCATGGGCGGAGAGAATAGAACACAATGAATTACGAGATGTTTCTATTAGCTTACCCTTTCTTGCAGTGGAACATAGTGGGTCCACAGGCCCATGGCTGTGGTGTGGTGTAATTCTTCACCGGCACACACTGCCCCGTCGTGAGGTCTGGTGCGTTGCCATCGGAACAGAAGCACTGAGCTCCTGTGGGGGTAGGCAGGCAGAGCTCCGCACACGGTACAGCGCGGGTTGAACAATTGTTACTGCCTGAAATACATCAACAAATAAACATTATAAAAATTTGATTTCATAGAAATTTCTTTATCTATCTATACCCTCACGCCACGTCTTTTGCAGGGTAGGCAGAGAGGACAGAGCGCCAGACAGCCCTATCCTTACACACTCTCCTACCCTCCGTAACATTCATGCAATTTGTCATACACACTCTCCTATTCCATTTACTCAAAACGCGTCCATCCTTGAGGATCTGGTCGACATGATCGGACTAGTTCACTCTTGGGCGGCCGCGCTTCCTCACCCTTCTTCGCTCACTCAAATATATCTTTTTGTCATCATTCATTTTCTCAACATGCCCAAACCATCTCAGTTTATTCATATTCATTCCAGTCACACACATGAAGAGATATGACAGACCTATAGGTGGCATATCCGTGTAGACTTTAATATCAAACAACGGAGGAGAGTCAGAGGCCAGGACATCCACTTTGTTGGTCTGCAAGTTGAGTCTCCTCACAGAACCGAGTTGGTACTCCGTCCAGAACAGGTAGTCCGCGTGCAGAGCCAAGCTGTACGGGTGGGCGACTCCGGCACCTGATATCACCTCTGTACGCTCGCCACCGTCCAAGTTGGAGCGCTCGATCTTATCCAATAACACATCACACCTGGAAACAATATATTCACCCAGTAAGCAACTACGAATAACACATACGCTGGATTTCACCAACTTTTTAGGTGAGGAATAGTGAAGATAGGACCCACTTATCATTCTTATTCACATAAAATTTGTGTTAGGTGGCTCCTATCTCCGCTATTCTTCACCTAGAAAGTTGGTGAAATCCAGCATTTTTGTTGCAAAAAATTTTTATCTACCAATTTTTAATATCACATAATCTATGACATGGATTAGCACGGAATGTCGACAAAACGTTTGAGTACAGTAAATTGTTCCTAAAAGTAAAAGCAACAAATTATATACCAAATGTTTCAGCAGACATTGCTCTAAAGCAGCCAGTATTTGTTTTGTGAATCAACTATTCAAAATAATAAGAAAAATGAAAAACTTTTAATAACATGATTTTTCCCAACATTGTTTACATGAGTGGGAATGAGACAAAGGAAGTTCCAATATATCTCCCCTCCTTACTCCTATAGACTCGGAGATTTGGCAGACGAGCTGAATGGGATATGTGTGGGAATAATGAGCTCACCAGTACAATCTGTCAAGCTGATAGTCAATAGTTAAACCATTGGGCCAGTGCAGGTCGGAGTTGAAGAGAGTCTTCTTGTCGGAGCCGTCCATCCAAGCTCGGTTAATACTACTCTTCTGTTGAGCCAGTCCCAGCCACTCGGTCCAATACATGTAACTGGAAACAACAATTATTACTGCTAAAACAAACACTAAAAAAAAAAGCTGCACTGATTGAAGAAATTTTAAAACTATCCAATTTTTTTATATTTTGATTTTAAATATTTCTCTCATAGAATAGGCCCCCCTCCAACTCTCTTTAATACTCTTTTTGGAGTGTCTTGTCATAGTGTCAATCCAAATTAAACCATCCAAAAATAATTACTTTTGTCGGTCGACATTTTTGATTTTCTTTATTTTTTACAGGGGCACTCTCGAGTATTTTGTGAGTTCATATATATTTTTTTTGAGGCATATTTTTACGTGGCGTGATTTATACAAAAATCCCTAAAACAAAAATATTTGAGAAAAACAAAAAACCCCTTTCAAGATTTTTTCAGTGTAGTTCTTCTTACTTTCAAAGCCCCATTCCTTTTGATAATTTTTCAATTATGATGTTTTCCAAAATAAAGGTCGGAATTCGCATCAAATATGCGAAAATTCGCATTATTCCTGTAAAAGAGTACTAAAATTTGCATTATATATGTGTAAAAAACAAATTTGGCATATTTTTTTTCCAGTCTCTTCTTCTTTTGTATGCGAATACAACCATTGTAGTCTCTAACACTACCACATACACCATTCAGTGATTACCCCATCATTGAGATGTACTGTGATGTTATACCAATAGCAACAGTGGAAAATAACTGCCTTATGTTACCAAAAGGAACGGAGAATGAAAAAAAATGGTACAAACCCTTTCATAGGATGCAGTGCTATAGCTCGGGGTGTGGACTTGTAAACATCTTGCAGGATGGTTCTTCTCTTGTCCATGTTACTGAGGGGCGCCGCGCTGATCATACCGAGGCCCTGGTCCGTCCAGAACAAGGCCCGGCCCAACCAATCCACAGCCAGGCCATCGCAGCTCGCTAGAGACCGGGCACCGTGCTTCTCCGCCGATCTCACCGTCTCTCGACCCGTGCCGTCTAAATGCTGGCGTTGTATCACAGCTCTGCAAATATAAATAAAATAAATAAATAAATCTTTATTAACCAAAATAAAATTACAAAGAGAAATTACAAATTACAAAGAGTAACAAAACAAAACAATGGCAGTGTGCCAAATGGCCAACTTATTCACAACGGCAAATTTTACAAAATAACCCGGCATACTTTATAGGCTTGAGGTGGACAAAATGTGACTTAAGATCGGAACTTTTTTCCAACACCTTTCATATGATACCATATATGACCCCACGGAACGCTTGGATCCACTCATCATCATGGCATCTCTTAGGAAAAACTTTTTCTCCAAAAACCGGCGACGTTAGAACACAGTATATTATCGCAAATGTTATTCTCAATTTTCGCAGCAATCCGTTGGTAAATGCTGGAGTTATGCAAACACTTACAAAAAAACCGACTTTATTTTATATATCTAGGTGGATGGAGTATGCTTACTTCTGTATGTCTGAGAAATAGATGTAGTTCTCTGTGGCATCATAGTCCAGTGCTGAGGGATGTGCCAAGTCTGTGATGGGGATCATGACTTGGTGATTCTGCTTGGGAGATGTGGGGATAGCTTTAATCATTGCGGGGCGACCCTTGCCGTAGATCACAAACGTTTGTTGTTTGTCCACTGAAATAATAACAAAATACAACATGATTTATGATTTAAAACAATACAGATGAGTATGTAACAGAAAATAAGTCAAATTACTGTTCCTGCCTCTCATATATTGCAGATTGGTGTATTGCACTGAAACCAAGTGACTTGTTATATGAAATATTTATATGGGTTATGGCTGCTTTTGTTGCCATGTTAATATCTTACAATGTGTAGTTTTTGCATGTACTAGCCCGTCAACAGTAACATTAATATCAACAGAAAAATGAACGACTAGGTACTGCTATTAATCTCGCGATATTATTGGTCACCGGTCAACAGTAGCGCCTGTTGACCGGTGACCAAGACATCGCAAGATTCGTTAGCATTACTCGCGGGACATTATCGGGGAATCTTCCGAAATTAATCAGTAACGAGATGACCTTATTAACATTAGCAGTTAACAATAACTCTAAATCGAAGTTAACATTAGCATCTGTTAAAGTTAACTTTAGTTACCGTAAACGCCCACCACTAGCATGCAATCCATGCTCACACAATTTATCTGGAAACGGAAGTAATATCCCGATACGAATCAGACAGTTTTTTTTGTCTTTTTTTTACTGAATGTTCGTGTATTTTATATTTTACGATATCTAATTGTACTCACCAACACAATCCCACCGTTCCCGCAGCCTGTAGCCAGGTTTACACATGCAGTTGGCATACGGCTCTCCCTCCATGTCTGTGTAGCCGGTGATGCAGATGTGAGCACACCCTCCATTGTGTACCTTGCAAGGGTGCTTCACTGTAACATACAGGGACAATGAAATACAATATTAGACTGCACCACCACCTTCAGTCCACGTCATAGACTTTTATATATACTGCGAAACCCTGATTTTAAGTTTTTTTAGGGACTGGGGAAAAAAAACCTAAAATCAGGGAAAACTTAAAATGCGGGAACTTAAAATCTGAGTTTCACTGTATTAAGTACACTAGATGTCGACTCCGTGTATTTTCAATACAAACAAAGTGATGCAATTTCACGATCGGTACTTTTTGGTATTTTAGAGTCGCAAAGCTCACACTATTAACAAGACATCAATAATAAAAACTAAAACATCTTTAAAACTATAGTTTTAGTCCTAAATACGTTAAAACTAATACAGCTTTTAACTATGAGAGCAAAATTTCGAAACCGTTACCTACAAACTGTCAAAATTTTCCATACGATTTGACAGTTTGTGGGCACCAGTTTTGTTACACTTCTAGCATTGAGTAATCTGTCTAGGTAGTACTTAATATATTATGTCGCTGGTATTAAATCTAGGTTTGATGGTTTTGTATTTTTTTTATATGAATGTATTAATTATTATTATTATTATTTTAATGAGGCCTTCGTCCAGGAGTGGACGGGAATAGGCTGACGAAAAAAGAAGAAGAAGAAGAATGTATTATATAGAGCTGAGAATTTTTTGTATATTTCTGTGCAAATAAAAATTGATTTGAAAATTTCATCATAAACAGAATGTTGAAAGAATAAAACAGTCTGATGAAACGTATATAGTATTCTCTTACCATCAGGCTGTCTCTGCTTGTGGAAGACGTGTACGGTGTAAGGTCTGGAGATGTTCCCACTGATGACTTGGTGCTCCCCCGCGTCCCTCTTGTTGAGTCTGATGATGGACTGGTTGTGCCACGACGTCACGAAGAGGCTACTCTCAAACACACTCACGGAGTACAGATTCTGAACCTGGAAAAAGAAGATTCAAATCTAGTTTATTGGTCTTTGTTGTCCCAAGGCCTCAACTAAGGCACTTGGACTCGTCAGGTTTACAACATACTAATATGAGACAACGATTTAAGTTGTTATTGTGATTTTAATGTTATGGATCCATGCTAAGCAGAGTGTAAGAGGCTCTGATGTCAGTAGGCCGATCCTAATGTATGCTGGCGAGACTTAGACGTGGCTGAAGAAGGACGAATCTGGGTAGAATGCAGTGAAAATGAGGTCGTTAAGAAGAATGTGTGGGAAAATGCTGAGAGATAAGGAATGAGGTCATTATGGAAATGAGTGACTGCAAGAATGGTGTTGTAACTAGAATGAAAGTGAATAAACTAAGATGGTATGGGTTTGTTGAGAGTATGAAGGATGACAAGAAAGATATATTTGAGCGAACGAAGTGGTCTGAGGAAACGCAGCCACCTGAGAATGGCCTGATCTGATCATGTCGACCAGATCTTCAAGGATGGACGGAGTAAAAGGAATCGGAGAGCGTGTATGACTGCATCCATGAATGTGGCGGAAACTAGGAGTGTGTGTAAGGATAGGGTTGTCTGGCACTCTGCCCTCTCTGCCTACCCTGCAAGGGCGTGAGGATATAAAGCAATTATCAAAAAGATGCAACGTTTCATATCTTTCCGAAACGTCTCAATATTCAGAGACTAAAATTTACTATTGAATATAGAGTATGACACTATTGGGATTAACACATACAGGGTGTCCCTTCCTGACGGTCTTGCGATGTCGTCCGTCATAGTCCACCCGCTCCACAAAGTCCAGGTAGGTGTCCACCCAGTACACGTGCTTGGAGGGAATGTCCACCGCCACGCCGTACGGGTACACTATCTTCTGTCGCACAATGGCCTCTCTGTTTGTCCCGTTCAGGTAGCAGATCTCCAGCTGGGGGGCGGAGTGGCCCCACTTTGTGAAGAACATTACCCTGAAACATTCAAATGTACAATTTATTTCACATACAGTTGTGTTCCCTGTGATATAATGGCAACACCACCTGAAATATAGTATAGGTATCGGTGGACAGTAACAGATGATTCACTTAGAGCCCGTTTTCTTTCAGAAGTCTCACGGAGCAAACTTGTTTAGTGTTGCTTGATGTGATAATAAGATATGGTTACATTTTTTCGCTACTTTCAAATTATATATTTATTTATTTATTGGGGACACACACAGAAAGTTAACAAACATACATAATGACATACACAAAATATATCATTCACGTTAACCTCCCAATTAAGAGTGTCCACAGGATGCACGCATGGTAGGTACATTACAAATCAATCAAATGATATGTTATATATATATCAAATGATTATATTTCACAACTGTTGTTTAAAAAAAATGGCAATTTTTAGATTGTTAGAATAAACTGGCAACTTTGTTTTTCAAACTTACGATGGCAGTTTAAAGGGATTATCAGAGTATTTTTTTCTTTTTCCAACTCTTGTGAGTAGTTTTGTAACTATCTTGCCTTTAAAATGATTTCTCTAGCACTGCTCTGTAATATTTTTGGCACTGTAGGTTACTTGCAAAAAAATACAATGTGAGAATATTACGGACCTCTGACAGCTCTTACGAGAAGATTCGACAATCAGGGCTACCAACAACATAACTTGCAACTCCACTTGAAGCTAACATCCGCCGGCTGCCTAGTTAGAAGAAAAGATCTATAGTAGGCTTCTAGCGCATTCATCATTCACTGTACACCCCACTTCCTTGCATTGACATAACAAGCACAGTACATAACAGAACCATGTTTCCCCAGAGTAAAGTAGATGTATCTTGGAATAGAATGAATTATATATAATTACCCTCTAGTAGGATCCAGTGCTATGCCCCTTGGCTTGCTGAGGTCAGTCTCTATGAGGACATCACATGCGTCCAGGGTGCTGTTACACAAGATGACCACTTCTCTGAAGTCATCCAACAGGTACCAGTTGCCCGACACCCAATCCAGGGCTATCTGGTGGATGGCTGCAACATTATACAACAAATATGTCAACAATATACTATATTAATTTGTGCTCCTGGGCTCAAAACTGATAGGTTAATCCTCATGGCCTGATTATTATGCTCTGAGGTCAGAAAAACTCAAATATAGGCTAGTTATATAAAATTTTATGTGCAAATGGTCAATTACTGGTACGTCCTTCCTAGTTCAAAACAGTGTTTAGGTGAATTTTATGGTGTTGAACTTATTGTAGTCTGATCGAAAAAACCGGACAGCCCTTTGTCCGGTTTTCCAAGATTTTTTCCACCGGAAAGATGTAATAAAAACCGGACATCTGGCAACCCTATATACAACGTAGTTAGAGTTTATGAGTAGATACTAACATTCCAGCTCTGGAAACATAGCGGGAGATGGCATAACCCATCTCTCAGAGAGATCATCCACCATGGAGCAGCTCAGGAAGGACTTGGACACTTTGTTGTGGATGTAGCACACACTCCTGTAACACAATTCAACGGTTTCTATTAAAGAATTAATAAGTCATTAAATAGTGTGAATAGTTAAGATTAAAAAAGTGGGTTTACAATATAAGAATAATCCAGTGAAATTAAACTCGATGGAAACTTGTGGGGTAGTCTGGATTTCTTTCATGCTATACAGCACCCCAAGAAGAGACTCCTCCTGCTAGAACAGACTCCTGAGTCTAACAAAAGTGAAGAAGAAAAATATATTTGGCCAATTACCTGTTAGCAAAGTTAAACTCGAGCGCATGTGAATTGAGCAACTTGAGTACGGAGTTCCCCGGCCACGGAGTGCCATCTAACTTCACTCTTCTGATGTCCTTCTGAGTTGAGAAGAATAGGGAGGGTTCTTCATCCTTTGGAGCTACAAACAGATTAACACAGGCCATCAACATATTATTATTATTGCTAATGGGTGAGCAGCTTATAGCTGCTATGCCCATATGTAATAGAGAACCAGAATATTGTAAGACTTCCTAGCCTAAGAAACGACCGTTATATCTGTTATTTGCTCGAAATGTGATTTAAATGATAGCTTACCAATAGGGTAATACATCGCACTAGGGTTGCCTATCAAAATCCTGCCGCAACCCCCCCTGCTCCCCACGGAAAGCTCCCCCATCGCAGTTTTTCGCATTTTTAAGGAATATGGTAAGAGATAGGAGAAGAATTATTTTTGTCATCGACCACTTTCTCCTATCTCTTACCATAGGCAAGATTTTGATAGACAACCCTAGTGCGATGTATTACCCTATTGGTAAGCTATCATTTAAACCAAATTTTGATCAAATAACAGATGTGTCATAATTTTAACGGTCGTCTCTTGAGCTATCCTGGAAGGTGTCCTACAATGTTATATAAGTACTTACAATTGATGGCTTTGCAATGAGTCTTGTTGGTGATGGTGTATCCCTCCATACAGGAGCAGGTGTAGGAGCCAATGGTGTTGTGGCAGGCCTGGTCACAGCTGCCATCCACTTCACACTCATCCATATCTGGAAACATTACAATACAATCATACCTACATTCATATTCACAACAATATTTATCTTCAATATCTATCTATCTATCTATACCCTCACGCCACGTCCCTTGCAGGGTGACAAGAGTGCGAGACAGCTCTATCCTTACACACACTCCTAGCCTCCGTCACATTCATTCATGCAGTCATACACACTCTCCGATTCCTTTAACTCAAAACGCACCCATCCTTGAGGATCGACATGATCAGACTAATAATAAAGATATCATTAATTGTCATAGGTCATCTGTTTATCGGTGAGTTGTAGAATATGTCCCCACTATCGACTATGTCTCGAGGACAGGTGTGTATTGAATAAAAGTAACTATTGGGCATGTATGCATAATCGTGGCCTAGTCCACACACGTGGAACATTGCTTGAGAGGAAAAAATGGATACTAAACCCTCACACCACCTCCCTTGCGGGGTAGGCAGAGAGAACGGATGGCCAGATTAAAATGGATACACAGAACAATACACTACAAAGAAATAATACACAATAGTTAATATTACATAGATATGTACTTAATATTATTAATTGATACAAAACATTGAATATGTAATGCATCATGGGAATGTAATGTGCAAGTGTCATATTACAAGACTACCACAGGAGCATACTATATACTATTGCAGTACCTAACTAGTAGTAATATAATACACTGGAGGGCAATTAATGTAATCACTATGAGAAAGCAACAACACAACTACATAACAATAAGCTACTGATAATATTAGGTCCTATATGCTGACATTGGGCTTCGGCGCCCTGAATTGTACTCAGCCAATACTGAGAGAATCGTCTTAAAACTGAAGACAGTGATAGTATGGACTACAGATTGGCTGTTTTACAATTACAATATCTGGAAATTCCTTGAATAAAAAAATAATCCGATAGTACCCCTAAAATTTACGGGATCTGAAGATTTTCCGTTTAGTTTTTCAGATATAAAAGTATAATTTAGCCAAAATACTGGTAATTATAATCTCAACAAATCGGCCGTTTTAGATTTTTAAATTTCTTCCCAGGTTTCTTTTAAAAAGGTAGGTATAATTCACTTTGTCGCTTACGTTATTCTTATTTCTCGCTAACATTCCCATACAAAATTTGAAAAAGTTGAAACGAAAATAGAATGATTTTTGCTATGTGCCACTGCCACCTAGATAGTCTTTCTCTAGCCGTGCTGTAGAAATTTAGGACCACCTCATTGCGGCGTTGCCATTTTCGTTGCTAAGGATATATCATAATGACAGAAAATAACAACTGCTTAACAACGTATAAAAAAGCCGTAATGTCGTGCAATTTGAATCTGCCGTGTTATTTTACAATAATTAAAATAAATGTATATTGTATATTAAAATAAATATATTTTACAATATATAAAATAAATGTAATTTCTACATTTCCCAATCGAGTTAAGATAAAGGTAAGATCTCTATTAAGGTATTTATTCGTATACTATATGTTATGATGTGTAGCTGAGGTCTTAATTGGTTTGACTGAATTATAAACTATTATAATTATAAAAAATAGGTATACATAAATAGGGATATAACTGAAGAAAGGCAGGGTTTTTAACCATCTTATCTTTTTCTTTACCTTACCAAAACCTACCAAATGACATTTTGTTCGAGTTGATTGAACATTGTGGATCAGTGAATTCAACCTACGGTCCGCGGCCGGATATTTTCATTTTATTTACTGTGGTGTACTTCTCTCGGCTTTGTGCGACTTTCCAGAGCACGGTTATTATGTACATTGCGAAATTAAAGTATTTTTCAATAAACATTAGAATATTCAAGGTCAATCGAAATCACCTATACCTACTTATCATATCCACTCCACAATTAATAAGCAATATGTATATATTTTTCCAGATGTCAGATGATGGTGGCAATCAAATCATGACGATAAAAAGTAACTTTCAATCCCAATGACAATTGATATTGTGAAGCCAGTGTCACATGGTTTTACAGCTTACACAACTGAAAGACGAGGAATATATCCTGAAGCTACATTGCTTCACCAATAGCAAATTAATAGGCTGGTTAAAAAGTATATCCCTTCTTCTTGCGTATATGAAATACCAACATAGCATAATTTGTGCATTTTTCTATTTTAGTAATTCCTTTTGTTAAACATTATGAGTTCAATAAATAAATATGATTATTTTACTTGGAAAAACCTTTGTTTTTAATTATACCTTTGTTGGAGTTCAATTTGATGAGAATTTCTTTATATTCTGTGACTACATTTGCACCGGCGCAGATCATATATGTACCTACCTATTACCTACTCTGTTGCGTTACGAGGTTTGACAGAACTGCTTACAGTTGCAGTTCACTTGCGACTTCATTACTTATTATCACAGGACCACGCATTACATATATTCTATTATGAAATTTGACAGGAGTGGTGGTCTGATTTGATCATTTTGCTATGTTGCCAACTGTTACAGCATGGCTAGAGTACCTACTCTAGGAGGCGTTGTCTGTGCATATGTCCACTTAAGTAGCAACCACTGTACACAGATAGGACATGACAATAATTGCTCAGTGATCAGTGTAGTGCAGTGTATCACATTACACCACTCACTCACTATGTATGTATTTATATAAACACTCAATATGTTAACCAACCCTACATGAATACACACAATGTTAATTTAGAATAAGTAGCGGAGATCAATGCTGAAAAATATGTGAAATGTCTTTGAGAAAGTTTTATGATTGAACATGAAAAAAATGAATGATTAAATACTGCATAGGGGGCATCATCGAAATCAATGGCTTAGTGTGTGAAATACTCATTTTTACCTATCATTTGAGTTACATTTCGTTTGCACCGAGCCTGGGTTTTGTTTCCATACTAAATGAGCATTCTCCTTTGATTGAATTTTGAGAAATATGAATTAAATTTACCAGTGCATTGGTTCCCCTCTGGTCTCTCTCCATTGGGACAGTAACACTCTGGTCCTGAGAGTGTGAGGCGGCATCCGTGGCTGCAGTTCTTGGCTGCACAGGCGTCCATGGAACCATCTGCAAGATAAATAAATATACAGTGAAGGATGAACAACCATCGGGCTTCTTATCAAAGTAACACTTTAGCTCCTAGATTAGCTGACTTCAGGTTCTAGAACTGTTTTATGGCCAGGCCTAGTAAGCTTGAAATGCTGCTTGTAGCTGGCTACAGAACCTCATATAGTACAAAAGGGCCCACCCCACACATACTCCATTAAAACCGTTAGGTTATAGTGCCATTCTGAGAGTAATCACTCTTTAGTACTGCCTCTTTAGAACCGTGTATTGTTTATTGTGTTCAATCATACGTAGGCCCGAGACGGGCACTTTTACTCGTCAATTTTTACATATCATTATACAATCGAACCATCAATACAAATTATTACACCAAGTTAAACATGGCAGAGTGGCCACCGCCAGGAGCTGTTTATTACCATTCTGAGAGTAAATAGTCTCAGAATGGTTGCGGCGAATGCTAGTTTAGAACCTTATAGTTTCCCAGGAGCTGTTTTATGTCAAATTTTGAGAGATGTTTACGAATACATATTAGTTATTATTAGTGATGAGAGACTCACTGCAGTAGTCCCACTCGTCACTGTTGTCTGGGCAGTTCCCCACTCCGTTACAGAAGAGCTGTATGAGGATGCAGGTGTTGAGGCCGTTGCAGCGCGAGTGGTTGGGGGGACACGTCACATCCTTCAAGCCTGAAACACAAAACACATATTCACATAATTAACACAACACTCGCTGTATGTATTGCTTTTGCAATAAGTCCGCCTTTTGGCACACTGCACTGTCTTGTTTTTGTTGTTATATAATATATTTACTGGCCAATAAAGATTTATTTATTTTATTTATTTATGTGCTGTTGTGAAAACCATTCAATAGATGGTGTTATTCTTCTAGGAAATAGAGGGAATTATAAATTTATCAATTAATTTTAAATCCAGGTTGACTGTAAGATATAGCATATGCAATAAGTCTACGCTCTGGCACAGACACACTACTGTTGTCTTGTTTTACAAATTGGAAACTTTTGTATTTTAAGGTTTGACACCTCAAAAATAGGTACTGGATTGTTTTGGCAAATCTACATCCATATGTAATTAGTAGTACAGCACGTTTTCTATATCTTGACAGCCGGCGGACGTTAGCTGCAAGTGAGGTTGCAAGATTGTATTATTGGTAGCCCTGATTGTCGAACCTTGTCATGAGAGCTGTCAAAGGTCTGCAATATTCTCACATTGTATATTTTACAAGTAACCTACGATGCCCAAAATATTACAGAGCACCACTAGAGAAATCATTTTAATGGCAAAATAATTTTGAGAGTTGGAAAAAGAAAAATATACTCCGTTAATCCCTTTAAGCCGCCATCACAAGTCAGAAAAACAATGTTGCCAGTTTATGCTAACAATCCTAAAATTGGCCATCGGTTGTGAAATATAATTTGAAAGTAACGAAAAAATGTAACCGTATCTTATTATCACATCAAGCAACACTAAACCAAGTTTGCTCCATGAGACTTCTGAAAAAAATGGACTGTATATAATATTAGTGAGATGAACTCTGTGGTGACTGGTGACCCCAACCTATCTCCTATCTACCGGTATCTTATAGTAAAAAAATTATTATGACAATTCAATGACACCTCATACAATATGACAATACTACTATCATCACAATGTCCCGTCCCGTCACACACTCTGTGCATCCCGCCCCACTCAGCTATCTCTCTCCCCACTACTGTACTACACTATCTGGACTCTAGAGATATAACACGGGGGCCGCGGAGATCAACACAATAACAGTTATCATTTGAAGAACATATAAAAATATTAATGGACTCGCTCTTTAACGCTACATTGAAACATTTAGGAAATCAGGTGCAAGAGTGCATTTTTTTTTTAAATGAATCTGGGTTTATGGAAATAAACCCAAATACATATTTGTACACTTCACAGAAAGCTTTAAAAGCTTGTGTTGTGAAGTGGAGTAGGTCGGGGATTGAACCCGCTTGAAATTGAAACGATAAGTTTTTATAACAAATATCTTCTACACAAAAAAGCATGCTTTTTTGGTAGGAATGTTCAAAAGTCAATATTATGCTCTTGCATACAATTTTCTGTTTCAAAAAGCACCATGACTTTTAAACATTTGAAAATCGATATGAGAGCTTAAGTATATTGAAGGACCCCCACGGGCTCTTTACCCGCACTTCTTGGCAAAATATTTTTTAGAGGTGGGCACAGGGATAGCCAGAAGGGAGCCCCCCCGACAAACCCCACCCCTAACTTACATTCCATCAGTATCCTTGTCCAAAGATGGAAACATATTTACAATTATTTACAGATACATACATGAGTACAAAAGAGAAAAGTATACAGTATAGTCTAGGTATGTATAATGAAATGTAATTGATTAATAACAAGAATGAGATAATAGACGAGAGTGGTGTGAGGCAGTGTCAGCTGACAGATATAAACTCTACATAAACAATGTAATCTTTATAATGCATGAGACATACACACTAGAGCTGTGGCAATAATAATAATGGTCAACAGTTAATCTTCAACAGTTGTTCTTATTTAACACGTCAATACTGTTGACATGAAAGCACATATTGTCTGCTAAGGTTAATCCACGCCAATGCCAGAGTGAGTGTGTAAATATTCCAACCAAACGCACGAGAAGAATACTAAGCAAAATTCCCGTGCGTATTAGCCTGTAAATATCAACAGAAAAATGAACGACTAGGTACTGTTATTAATATCGCGATTTCATCGGTCAACAGTCGCGCCTGTTGACCAGTCACATAGCAAGATTCATTAGCATTACGCGCGGGACATTAACGGGGGAACCTTTCGAAATTGATCAGCGACAATAGCAGTTAACGATAACTATTGATGGAGGTTAACAAGAGCATCTGTTAAAGTTAACTTCAGTTAGCATAAACGTCCACCACTAATACATCTCCTCTACTCAGACATGACAATACATACTGTACCATGCATTGCACTTGACATGTCAATGAATACAATACAGACTGAGACATGATAACATCCATCTGGGTATAATATCTATCTCTCTGTACTATGACACTGCACTTCTTTAGTGGTAGGCAGAGATAATATAAATCTTTAGTGGCCAAAGAAAAATACGCATAGCTACAAAAATAGGAGAGTGGTAGTGTGCCAAAAGGCAGACTTGTTGCAAAAGCAATATCTTACAGTCAACCGGAAATATATCTTACAGTCAAATTTATCGCAATATGGCGATTTATTTAATTATTTATTGAGACAGTCACAGAGGATTGACAGATAAATTTAAATTAACTATCATCCTAGTCCTCTTCAAAACATTCTTCATGCTATCACTTCAATATTCTGTGATAATAAAGTACGAAATAATAGAATCAGGACATTGCATTGTTGGGAGTTTTCCCTGAGCCCCGATGATGGTCGCCGCCAGACGATGGGCCATATAGTTGAGTGTCCAATTTTTGGTTATGGTTTCCGACAGCCGCCAAACAAATTCAAGGGGTCACTGCTGATGCTGCCAATTGGCTAAGAGCCTACATATGCATTAAAAAATACAAAAAACAAATAAGGATCGTAACCAAAACCTTAACGGTACTCTGTAAGACTTCTCGGACCAAGAAAAATAGGAATTGAAGGATAGTGCTCAGTTGTCACACTGACAAAAGGGATCCTTGGTGTCTCTGGTAAAAAAAATAATAATAGTACACTTGGTTCATTGTGGACTTACATCTGGAAGGCACCTCATCCGAGTAGTCTGGCCCATGGACGGGATGTTCCCCGCAGTCGTTGTCTCCGTCACACACCCAGCCAGCCGGGATGCACCGACTGGTGTACTGACACTCAAACTGGTTGCTCTTGCAGACGTAGCTTGCTGAAATCAAACAATAAATATACTATTGCTTATATAACTTATCATTATTTTTCATACAAAATTTGTGCCATCAGGTGGCTCCTATCTACACACACTTCTTGCGTCCGTCACATTCATGCAATTCCTCATACACACTCTACGATTCTTTTTACTCGATACAAGTCCATCCTTAAACCATGTGGCTCTTGTATGACCACACTGTGGTGTTCACTTATTCCCAAGTATCAGCAAGCTGTCCTGGGCTCTGGTAAGTGTTGCTAGTCTGGTGGTCTGCAGTGAAGTGGCTCTGCTCTGGTATGCCTGGAGCCTCCTGGACTACATTACATGGTGCAATAGTAGGAGGAGCTAGTCCTATGCCACCACCTCCAGTACTATGGATGTGGACTATTACATTTATTTATTTATTTATCGTATGGTCATTTCTAGTACATCACGTAAATTACAATATCAATTCACAATAATAGCTCATGTTTGATTGTCAGATATTAAAAATAAAAAGTATTGTTTTTTAAATAATCAGTCGCCGATTCATTCAGTGTAAAGAAATCCTCCAGGCTTCCTCCATACGCTGTAAGACAGCACTCTGACACAACATGGCTCACGGTTTGCCTCTCTGCACCGCAATCACATCTTGGAGAGTCTGACCACCCGCACTTAAAGAAGAAGTCGGCACACCTGCCGTGGCCCGTCCGGATTTTGTTCAGTGCAGTCCACATTCTTCTTGGTAGGTCAAAGCCGGGTGGTTTCTCCGTGATGCAGGGCAGGGAATGAGTTGTTGGGCTCCTAGTCTCCTCCCATCTGGCCCTCCATGCTTCCTGAACACCAAAATTGTTGTCGTGGAGGCTTTTCCCCTCCCTTAGTGGAGGTCTTCTCGATTTAAGTCTCTTTCCAGATTGAAGGTAATTGAGATAGCTGGCAAGGCTGGCAATTCTGGGTTTTTAGTTAGCTTCGTGTACTCGTTAAGCAAGGCATGCTGTCTTCGGAGGTCGTGAGGTGGGATATGACTCAAGATGGGCAGCCATTGTGTAGGGGTGGATCTCAGGGTGCCAGAAACAGTGCGTAGGGTGTCATTTAACTGTACGTCCACTAAGTTGGTATGGGCGCTGTTAAGCCATACGGCGGATCCATATTCCGCTGCAGAGTGAACAAGACCGAGTGCAGATATGCGTAGTGCCTCTGCGGTGGATCCCCACGTTGTGCCAGCCAGCTTGTGGATGATGTTGTTTCGAGTCTTTAGTTTTGCCGAGAGTTTCTCTAGGTGGTTTTTGAATGTAAGTGTTCTATCAAGTTCAGTCACTTTAGGAAATCAATGTATGGGGAAGTTGGCAAAATTAATAACAGATGGGACTCTATGCAGTATGATACCTTAGGGTGAGGTGTTTCAGAATATCAGGCGTCCCCCCCGCCACACCTGACGCGTCACCCCCCTGGCCCCCCGAATAGGTCCCCCTACGTGGTTTTCCTCTATTTATCAAAAAACTGTAACAGATAGAAGGAAAATGTTAAGGACAAAAATAGTCCTTAATAAATTCTCTACAAAATAGGTAAAGCACATTTTTTGATAGGACTAGTAATTTACCCGCAATAGCCGGTGAAAGTATCGTAATTTTTTAATAAGAACCAAATTTTTTTTATTTTACTCAAATTGCTGAAAATTCATAAGAGCTACAAGAAAATGGTCAAAGAATGAATTAATTGCTATAGTTTTAGCTATAAAATGAGCTATTATTTATTTTTGCACGGCTCATAGTTTTTGAGTTATAACATAAAATTCCAATGACAGAAGTCTTAAAAATGGAACTTTTCATACAATTTGTATTGAAATGCTGTGATATTAAAATTTAGGTTAAGCCTGTTTTTCACAAGCATGTGAAAGATAAAAAATGTATTGGAGTATGATTGGGTCTTTTTAGTATTTCAAGATATAATCCTTTCGAAGTTGAATGCACTTTTGCCAGTCATGTTTCAAAGCCATTATCCCAGTTTTCCAGAAGGATTCCTCAAGGTTAGGATATGGGTCAAAAGCATTGGCACCCGGCGATTCGAGGGTTTGTACAAGTCCTGTTCTGAAGTTAAGATGAACACTACTGATTAAAATCAGATCACTGGAATCTCTGCTATCACCTAACTAATAATTCCGCGATCTTTGAAAAATTAATCCATGTCTTTATCGACGTTCTCCAGAACTACTGCATTTTATTGCTTTCCGCTTCAAGGGTTGTGTTTGACACCTTGCTGTGCCCATTCAAAATCTGGCACTTACTTTCTAATCATGGCATATGATGGAACAGACTCCATTAATGAACCCGATATTTCTTTTATGGTTCGTGTCGGTCTATGACCTTAGATAAAATAATATTTTATCACGGATCGCAGCTGACAATTTCACATTTTCACAAAAATGTCAAACACGTTGAAATAAAAATGGTGCCAAGAGTGCCAGCGTCGTCCTATCGATCTCAAATTTTGTAAATAGCCCTAATGAAGTTTAAATTATCTATATCAATAATGAACTTAAACTGGTCTGTACATTTTTTTCTCAGGGCTACGAAGTGTTCAGCCGAACCTCGTATCTTACACAGACATACACTAAATTTTCTTCTTTAATGATCTTGACGAATCCTTCTGCAAAACTGGGATACGGCTTTGAAATATGGCTGGCAAAAGTGTATTGAACTTCTAAAGAATTATACCTTAAAATACTTACAAAATCCAGTCATACTCCAATACATTTTTTATCTTTCACATACTTGTGAAAAACAGGCGTAACCTAAATTTGAATATCACAGCATTTCAATACAAATTGTATGAAAAGTTCCATTTTTAAGACTTCTGTCATTGGAATTTTATGTTATAACTCAAAAACTATGAGCCGTGCAAAAATAAATAATAGCTCATTTTATAGCTAAAACTATAGCAATTAATTCATTCTTTGACCATTTTCTTGTAGCTCTTATGAATTTTCAGCAATTTGAGTAAAATAAAAAATTTTTGGTTCTTATTAAAAAATTACGATATTTTCACCGGCTATTGCGGGTAAATTACTAGTCCTATCAAAAAATGTGCTTTACCTATTTTGTAGAGAATTTATTAAGGACTATTTTTGTCCTTAACATTTTCCTTCTATCTGTTACAATTTTTTGATAAATAGATGAAAACCACGTAGGGGGACCTATTCGGGGGGCCAGGGGGGTGACGCGTCAGGTGTGGCGGGGGGGACGCCTGATATTCTGAAACATCCCACCCTAAGGTATCATACTGCATAGAGTCCCATCTGTTATTAATTTTGCCGACTTCGTGCTGCAAAAGGACTGAGCTATTAGGGAACCTATTATGATTTAACGTTTTACCCTCGAATGTTACGCTAAGCTCTCTGTTTGCATCTTTATTGCTCAGGTGAAAACATGTAACTTCCGTTTTACTATTACAGAGTAGGCACTTACCTGATGTGGTGCAATGCCTCTCTAGAGCCTATATTCCATGCGTACTACACTTGGCTTATAATACACTACACACACTTCCTTACACCTCATCTTTCTCCCAAGTATATTTTCTTTGTTATCCCTTCATCGTTCACCCTCTCTACATGTCCCAATCGTCTCAAACTTGTTCACATTAATTCTACTCACAACACCCATTTTATACTTTCACTCAACTCTCTGATTACTTCCTTTTTATCCTATCTCTCAACATTTTGCCACACAGTGTGAAGGAGACAGCTGAGGGTTCATGGTGTAGGATGGATACTCACTACAGACATCATTGCAGTCAGCCGGGGAGGAGCACTGCCACTGCTCCAGGCACCTGCCATCATCACACCTGTAGCTCTCCGGGGCGCACGTCGTGTCTTCTGTAACAATACCAATATACACTTACATTAACACTTTCATTTGAACAAAACACGATTATTTATTAGAGTCCAAACCAATGGTATTTTAGCCGGAAAGTTGCGGGATAGTCTGGATTTCTTTCATTCTACTTGGGTGGTAGTTTGTAAGCTTTCTCACCCAAAACACGCAGATAAAATGTTTATGGAAAATTACCCTTACAGCGATATACATAAGGGCGTTTTTAGTTTGCATTTTATCTGCGTGTTTCGGTTGAGAAAAACTTAAAAAGTTCCACCCATGTCTTTTATTATAAAATACTTTGTTTGAGATTTTCTGCTCGAAAACTGTCAACTTTTTGTAAGTAATTTTGTACAGAAAGACAATTAGAAAAAGTTGACAGTTTTCGAGTTATAAGCAAAAAAATCGTCATAAAATATTTATTTCGAAATTTTGTTGGCAAAACCTAGGATTCGATCACCTAAAAATAAACCCAAAGTACCCCATAATTTTCCCTCGAGGGGCTGTTTTGTGTCTTAATAGTAAATAGCTTTACCCACATTAATCTAGAATCCGCAAACTGTTTAGTAACCAAAGCCAAACTCCCTCGGGGCAACTGTTGTAACTAATATGCCTGATTTATATAGGTATAATATTATAAACCACATCACACATATAATAATGTTTATACTGCAAAGGTAACTTGCATATCATAGATATGTGATCTGATGTGGAAACTAACCGGGACCTATTAGAAGTTATGATGTTTCTAACAGGCAATTTGCACCCCCGCACTCAGCATAAATGAGTGAGTGAATGAGTAAGTGGACCAAACATTATAACACACAACATTCAATATACCTAATATGATCGCAAATCACAATCAACCTTAAATACCCGACGCCACCCGGACTAAGTGTTTACAGAGAAGGGAATTAGCAAATGAGGGGAATCCCCTATTTAGACAATGATTTTGCAATGTGACTTAAACGCCCCCTGTACGATTTGCACTAAAAGGGTGTTTATTTATTACCGGCGAACGCGGGTTCGATCCCCGATGCCGGCTTACTCCACCTCACAACACAAGCCTTTTAAGCTTATTAATGTGAAGTGTACAAAGATGTATTTGGATTCATTTCGAAAATCCCAGATTGATCAAAGCACTCAACGCGACAAATAATATGAAGTTATTGTTTTATTTAGATTTTTAATACCTAAACAAAAATGCCTGTACACAAAAATCTATTACTATGGCCATCTTCTTCTTCTTCTCATCGTGTCGGTCGGCACTCACTATATCTCCATCCGCTCCCAGAAACCCACAATCACTGCTGCGTCATCTTCCAAGGGGGAGCGATCTGAGAGACTATCCCATGTGCACCGCCCGGGCAGGCCAGGAGTCACGTAAGTCGCTTCCTCAGCTATTCCCCATCTCTGGAGGTTCTTCCTAGTGCGGCCGACCCCATTTCTGATCCTGTTGAGGATAGATCGTGTCCTTCATACATCACTATTCCTAGTCTTCTGATGTAGGGTCTCACCATCATACATTATACATCAGTTCAGAGAACAAACAGACAAACTGAGATGACCGTGCATATCTGTAATATGCAGATCTGCTGATGAGTGATGATAGTACAGTATCTACGTATGGTATTATGTAATGTGTGTAATCTAGTGTTGACTTGCCCAGTCACAACACCACACCACACACTTCACATTGCCCTACAGCATACAGCATGGAGCATACCCAGGGTTCGCTAAAATCAGATATATACTAGAAATATCGGATACATATCAATAGGGAAACCGACTATTTAAAATATGGTTGCTTATTTTACGAATTTTAATATAAAGGATGGTGTTATATATGAGTGTACAATAGACGACAATCATTTAAACAAGGCACCTGAAGAAAGATGAAGAATCTGAAAAAAGGTTTGCTGATAGACTGATAGATAAAAAGACTGATATTTGAATTTGAACCTGCGACTCCTAAATTCTTCGGCACACTAACTTCGCTACTTGATTTCATACATTTTTCTAGAGCTTACACAATGCGTGCCTTGAGTAAATAATTGTCTACCTTAGACAAATTAAAATATTTGATATCAATGAATAATAAAAATCACTTGATGTATATCAAGGTATAGAAGTCGGATATTTATCATGAATCATGATATATCGGCGAACCCTGGAAACCCGATATAATAATTATATGATGTACTAAACCTACATGTGTAGTTATGTACAAAATGACAAGAGAAGATTAATATAATTCAGTAGTAGCTTCACACCACACAGTATAGCTTGACTGACTAACTGACTTTATACATATTATATCTATCGCCAGTAAACACCGCCCCCCTCATCTTATTATCGTAACAAGTCAAGATCATGGTGTATGGTGTTAAGTGTTATAACAGATGCAGTGACACGATTATCTACTAGGTACATTATTAATAACAACATAGCAAAGTACTGGAGATACAAATTTAACGATTTTCACCCAATCCTCTTCTTCTTTGTTTCCACTCAACTGTTTCCACTCGTCTCTGCTCTGACCCTTCCGCATCCAGTTTCTCCTAGCGATTTGGACAATGTCGTCGGTCCATCTCTTTGGTGGCCTTCCGACGCTCCTTCAATCTGTCCAAGGCCTCCACTTCAATATTCGTGGCGCCCATCTGACGTCACCCTGCCTGGCCATATGTCCTGCCAATTGCCACTTGAGTGTTGACACGGATACTACGGTCGTGAAAGCTTTCATACATGACATTAAGTTTGCGCAAGGAGAAAGACATTCCGAATGAACAAACCTCATTCTGTAAAGGATGATAAATGTCATGATACGTAAGTCTGGCGTACCTACACCCGAGTCTTACAGAACTCGAAAAAATATCAAAAACGAGTGGGGCCTATACGACAACCCGTGGAGCTCACGGGGACATAAAAGGTGTGATATATTAATCAATAAATAAAATAAAATAAAAACACTATAATTTATGAGGAAGGAAGGTAAGAACATAAATAATAATCGGCTCTACATATAATTGATAGTTTTACGACTTTACTATTTCCTTCATTAGACACACTGCTCACCTACACTATTATGCTCACATGTAGTGTGAATATAAATTACTTACTGAAGAGTATCCATTGGGACATTTCAAAAAATTCTAAAAACGGGAGACCTTACATCTCGACAACCGTTACTAAATATGATTTGGAACAAAATAGGGTAGATAAATTGAATATTTACCTAGGGAATAACCGTATAAGATTTTTTATATCTTGTAAATATTTCTCAAAAAAAATTGTGAAAAACACCTCTGATCATTTTTCGGAAAGACGGAAACTCGTTTCCCGAACGCGGTGTAATTTCTTTTACTGATAATATTCATTAAAATCCAGGGAATAACCGTAAAAGTTTTTTGATAGACGCAAAATTAACCCCAAAAAATGGAAAAAACGCTATTTTTACCATTTTATCATGCGTTTGTTCACGCGATTTTGAACCTTATTGCCGTGGGAAATTACTGCGACGTCATTCTTGGTACCAAGCCCTTATGGTCGTATGTAGTGTGAATATAAATTACTTAAAGTCTCTATAGCGGGCAGTACATAGCACATAAATCATCTCATCCTCACTTCCAGTACCAAGTTCCAAGACATTACACAGGACATGGGACAGGGGACAGGATATCGCAAGAAGATAATAATGGATAATTCTATATCCCTGGGATCAATAACCTGTATGTGATATAAGATAAGTACTAGATCCTGACGTATATAAATCGCTAGTAAATTGATCACATCAAGTAATTTAATACTGCACACATATCACTCCGCCAATCACCATTACACTGTGTAACGTATAGGTGAAACACTATACACTTATACAGTCAAACCAGGCTGCTCTGATTAATGTTAATTCATTTCACATATTTTTCAGCATTCACTGGTTATCCAATTATTGGGATATACCGTACTGGTATAGTAGTAGTAATTCCTCATGGACGAACAAATGAAAAGGAATGGGCGTGCGTATATGACGTATCGCACGAATGCGACGTAAGCGAGGAGTGTGTGTAAGGATAGGGCAGGGAGGTGAACCGTTCTTTCTGCCTACCCCGCAAGGGATGCGGCGTCCCTGTCATTCCTAACACTCTGGTCATACTGTCAAAATAAATACAAACTGTGAACACGTGGTAAGACGTAAACTAGAAAATCTGCATATAGGTACCTAGACATCACCTGTAAAAATCATGAAATAAATACGTCATAAGATCGATACTATTGTAATACATGTTATACATTTCAGCAGAGTGTGGATCGACCTGACCATTGACCAACCATAAAAACCAAATGACAGGAGTGTGGTGAGCTCCAAAACCACAGCATGTGACGCATCATGTGGTAAACAAACTACACTGGAATAAATTACCAAATACATAGGAGGCATAGTTCATCATAACATAAAGGTTAATGCGGGTGAGATGAGGTCTGCGGTGGCTATGTAACCTTTAGAATCTCTATTATTAGTTACACAGTAAGTTATAATTCACAGCCCTCCTTATAAACGAAATCCTGGATTGTCGGCTACAGACGAAATCATGATGAACACCTGACGGAGTCATTCCATTACATAATACTGGTAGAATCCTGTAATTCGGTTCTGTCTTCAAAAAAGTCTGAAAAAGTCCTGTATGTTTGTAACGATGGGCCTTTGGCAAAGTTTGCAAGTTCTGTGAATATGCATGTAAATTTAAAGCAGCGACGCGTTCATGGGTGGCTAAAATTATCGTCGAAGTCTCACTTTTTATGTCGCATGTTTGCACAGCTTGGTAAAATCGAATAGGCACGTTGTATACAATGGAATTAATATCAGTTTTTTGTTTGAATGTATGGATTTTTTTTAAATTCACTATACCATCAGCGAATAATATTTTATTTTATATAGACAAATTTCTCCTTTTTCTTTCATTATTTCTTGAACAAATACCCAGTCAGTGCGAATCACACGAGGGCTTTTGGTTAAGGCTCCAAGACACCACAGCTAGGAATTCGAAATGAACGTCGCTTCCCCTCTCTTACCGCTCCAAATTTTCAAATATTTCCACCGCAAGTTTTGTGCAATATTTACACACACATTCATCAAAACTTATACATTCAAATAATTCTACGGGACCTACATATTATAATATTTTAGTTTGAATTCCATTAAATTCTATCAAATACCATTGTATTTGATAGGTGCATACCTACCTATTATATCATTTTGTATTATTTTATTTGAGTACAAGAACATTGGAACATATTTTGATACTACTAATTCTATTGATACTAGTTGTCCTCAGTGTGATTCGCACTAACTGGGATTTGTTCAAGAAATAATGAAAGAAAAAAGAGTGCATACTGCATAGAGATTAATACATAGGCATGTGAATAAAATTATTGTACTATATAATACAATTCAATTTCAAAATTCTTGTTTTCTTCAATATACGGCTAGAGAAGCCTTTACATAGATAATAATAATAAAAAATATAACAACATGTGTAACAAAAATAATACAATCCTTTACTTGTAATACCTTATAATAACTGTATACAATCATGTACATACGCATCTATGTATTTTAAATAATATTTAAAAAAAAAAACAAATATATATATGGCAATTATAATAGTAGTAGCTAGAGGTACATAATTTTCTCTTAATATTTACAATATTTTTTTATTACCTATGAAGAAGTTGCCTGTAGGTTCGTGAAAATCTTAAATTAATACAAAAAATGTAAACTAAGTAGGATTTGTAAATTATAAAGAGATATATTTTCTAGTAGGTACTGTAAACAAACTTTTTAATTTCAGTTCAATTCAGTGTTCCGAGTAATAAAGAGATTTTGCCTTGCATTAAGAGAAGTATTTCTGATTTTTGGATATGTTATAAAGGTCAGTCTTGTGGTTCGGAATCCAAGAAAGCGAGCTCCTTACCCTTGTGCGTTCACTAGGCCGAGCCAAAAACCGTCGAAATTCCGTACGTTTGAGATACGTTTTTCAGTTTAATGATTTTAACTTTTTACAGGTGCACCCTAGAGAAAAAAGATTGAAGTAAGAGTTATAGAATATTAAATTTCCTATAATTTTGAAATACAAATTTTTATCGTAATGTTATTATTAAAAAAGTTATGCATTATCCAAAATGATTTATTATTGAAAAAAAAAACATATTTTTACGATATCTGAAATTTTCTTAATATATTTCCGTAAGGGTAAGTTATAAAGGGAAATGGCATTTGTAAAAGTTGTAGAAGATTCAATTTACTATAATAAGAAAACTTTATAAATGGTATTTTTTTTTAAATGGATTTTTATTTTTTTTTAAATAATAACATTACGAAAAAACGTAATAAAACAAAGTTATAGGAAAGTTAATATTCTATAACTCTTACTTTAATCTTTGTTCTCTAGGGTGCATCTGTAAAAAGTTTTAATCATTAAACCGAAAAACGGGCGGAATTCCGTCGGTTTTTGGCTCGCCCTAGTGAACGCACAAGGGTGGGGAGGTTGCCAACTTGGATTCTGAACCACAAGACCAACCTATATAACATATCCAAAAATCAGAAATACTTCTCGATCAGCAAGGTAATGTACCATGTTCATTCTCCATTCATGGCTATATAGAAAATTTCAAAATGTGTCCTTTAGTTCAGTGATCCCCAACCTTTTTTTCGCCGCGGACCGGTCAGCGTTTGATAATTTCACCGCGGCCCACTGAGGGTAGGGGGGTTACATTGGGGGAGGGGGGTCACATTGAATGTAGATTTTTTAATTTTTTATTACTGAATAAGGAAATATCGTTTTACAGAGAAATATAAAAACTCCGAAACGGGAAAAATTTCGGTACTACCTGATTCCACCATAACCGCAACCGTTTTTGTGTGGAATAGGGTCGCTGTTATAGTCCAAACCGATACAAATCAGTACGAACGAGATAAGAATATTATTTTATTACAACAAAAAAAGACAGAAAAATTATCTGAATCTCGATCGACAGAGGACGACTTTTGAGATTGACGACGTGTTTAAATACGATTTGGCTTATTTAAGTTACGACAACACCGCCTTCGGAGTCAAGGTGCGACCAGTTTAACAAAAAACGACTTCGCATTCGGAACAAATATTGTATATTATGGCAGTGTAGTGTTGTTTTACTTCGCAGGTATTAAGATGGTAACTTTACGTGAAGGGGTTTTTAACCGAATAATTATTTTAAGCTATTGACGATTTTTATCAAAAAAAATATTTTGATTTTTAAGCACGCGGCGCGGCCCAGTACCATAGGTTGGAGACCACTGGCATAGTTGACGGTGTTAGTGTGGTATAAATAACTATTTGAATATAGTATGTACCTATTTCTTTGATGGTGTTCGTAATAATTAAAATTCAAATGAAAGAATTCCTACTTAGAGTTCCATATCTATATACGGTGTTCTGTTGGTATTGGTTATTACTATCGTAAATTATAAATAATGAATTCAAAAATATGCGAAACGTCCTCTCTCTTCGAAAGCTACTCTCTAACTGAAGATTGAAGGGGAGAGGTAGCGTCTACATACAAAAATGCGGAAATGACTATCGCGAAACTAATCAACGTAAGCGACAAAGTGAATTATACCTTTTTAAAAGAAACCTGGGAAGAAATTTAAAAATCTATAGCATAAGATTTGTCAAGATTATAATAACCAATATTTTGGCTAAATTATACTTTTATATCTGAAAAATTGAACGGAAATTCTTGGAATTCCGTAAATTTTAGGGGTGCTTTCGGAATACTTTTTTATTCAAGGAATTTCCAAATCCTGTAATTCTAAAATATAAGTCCTGTAGTCCATACTTTCATCTATCTCTGTCTTCAGTTTCAAGACGATTCCTTCAGTATTGGCTGAGTAAGAGTCGCCGCGCCGAAGCCGTATAGGGTACCGTAGCCCCTTAAAACTCAATAATCTTTGAAAATATATTTCACCAACTAGACAAAACATAACAAGAAATTCTACGTAGAAAAAAAAAGCAAAACAAATTGCGTACGTGTATAAATAATCTGTACAAATGACGTCTGCAGTATGATAGTGAGTAGTGAGTAGTGAATATGTAATTGAAAGAATTACGCAGTTCCAGTACCGAGTGTAGTACATACTCGTATAAACACTACACTGCCTAATTCTAAACTGAATGATCAATTGATCGCAATTGGCAATAATATGTCAATGTATCTATTTGTCTATCTCCCCTCCTCTCCTCACCACACCTCTTCTTCATCTTATAACTCCTAGTAAATAACAAGCAAGTTATGTGGCTGCTCCTAGGCCTATAGAATAAAAGAAAGTATCAAGGACAGAAGCCTTTGGCAAAATCTGCAGAGATGCTGGACACATTTGAAAAGAAAGTGTTACGGAAAATTCTATGTCTATGAATGATGGAGAAACCTGGAGAATACGACACAACGAGGAGCTATACGACATCTATAAAGGCCCTAGGCTTTCTGTGCATGCAAAACTGTAAAATCTGAGATGGGCCGGGCATGTGCAGAGAATGCCTCCATCACGGATACCAAAGAGGATCTTAAAGGGACATCCAGGTGGCCGAAGAATGGTAGGCAGGCCGAGACTCCGATGGGAGGATGAAGTGAAGAAGGACGCCGCCATTCTGCTACAAGTGAAGAACTGGAAATCCGCTGCGGAGGACAGACAGAGTTGGAAGCGAGTCTGCCAAAGTTAGGTACATAAATACAAAACATGTACAACTTCAAAAATTTCAGTAACATTGTAAATGATTGTACCTAATTAGATGCTAGCTGTTTCATTGTTTGCGCTGCAAAGTTGAACTCATAGAATCGCATGCTTTGTTTCAATATTACATAAACAAATAGTACAACTCAAATAATGTATGTTTATTGTTTATTTATACAAATTTAATATAATAATATTCATCACATCATAGTAATGTTACTTCAGGATAAATTGTTTATTCAGAGGCATGACTGTTCCGTAAACATCAAACATAATAATATGATGAGTGCAGAAAATACAGTACAACATATTATAAACATAAAGTATACAACTGCTTCACTAGCGGATCAAGGGGGGAGCTAGGTGGCTAAAGCCCCCCCCCCCCTCCCCCACAAAACTATGGGTGACACTTTGATTATTGAAGTACTTAATCAAAATTATTTTGTCATACTGGGTGACAGTACTTTATGTACATCTAGTTTCCGAAAAATCGCATTATTGCCACATCGTTTTCTTAACATGTCGTGTAAAAAAAAAATCCTGCGACGCTATAAACTCTTATATCTTCTTTATGCTTAAGTATATTTCTATTTCACGGAAAATAAACTAGGTTTACATAACATTTTTTTTTAAATATGCTTAATTATGACAAAACTTTCGGTTATGGCGCTACTCATGTACACGATCTCTTGCCTCATGCAATACGAGTATAACCAGATGCGTTACCTACTAAAGAAAAAAAAATCAAATGTAGTAACACATTTTCTTTAAAAAAAATTGACTGCGGAGCTATTTACATTTGATACCGCAAGGTCATATTTACACGTGAAGACACTGGAGGGAGGAGGTAGCCCAGTCATTAATCAATATACGTAATATCCTCTTACGCAAAATTTGAAATTAATTTTATTTACTGAAATCGACTTATTTGCGAAACCGACCCTCATCCCCCCCCCCCCCCCCCAAAATTAATCCTGGATCCACCACTGAACTGCTGGATGTATCTAATATAAACAAAATAATTAAAATATGTAAAACAATTACATATATTAACTAAGCACTAAGTACAGTGGCGTGTCAATAGTTCAAGTAGCAAGACCTATGTACTCGTATAGTTGGCAATCAATAATGTTATGTTTCATTTAAACATTTCATTAGGTATTTCTGATTCTGACTATGAATCATCGCCTGTAAGTACCAATCAAGCACATTGTCGAAGACTGTCCTCTGAGAGCATATTATCCTGGACCATATGCAGATATCCACAATGCCACACCCAATGCCCTTGAATGGCTTGGAAGCCTGGATGTTGCTCTGTAGGGTGCATGTCTCCTGTATGTAACAGATAGCATAATTCTCTTATCTTCTGACGTTGCCGCCCAACGGTGGCAGAAGCCATACGAAATAATAATAATAGTACAAAGCATTGTAAAATGTTATTAATTTTTATCCAAAATTTGCTAGCTTATTTTGCAAATTTTTTTTGCTAAATATGAATGACCCTAACCCTCAACTTAACAATTTTTATGCTGTCATGAATTTTCTGTTGTTTTCCATTCTTTGTTTAACGAATCCTAATATATGAAACCACTGAGGATGAATGATCTATCATTCGAAAGATCTTTGATGTAGAATAAATTCATAAGTGAAGAAAAGCAGTGTTTTATTTTATTCTTCACGAGCCCTCAGCTTCCATTTCTGGATATAGGCATCTCTCATTCGTCTCAATCTCTCTGGATTTTGCCTCGGATGTCCATTTGAGGCCAGCTGTTAACTTCAGGTCGTCTGTCCAACGCATCGGTAGTCGGCCTCTAGTGGGTTTACCGAACCACGGAACAGAAGCCATCCGCTGCTCTCGCCACATGACCTGCATAGTCCCACTTCAGTCCTGCGAGGCGTTGTACAACATCCGCAACTCTAGTCTTATTCCTAATCCACTCTGAGAGTAATGCCAAGCATCACTCTCTCCATTTATTTTATTAAATTTAAAGATCACTAATTGTGCTATTGCACCTAGTATTAGGTGTTTAAATATTGATTTAAAATATTTAGATGATCTCGTAAACACAGACTAGAGTGTCATGTGGAAACAAACTTCCTATATCTTATAGTGTTTGACAATATAATATTGACACAGGCTACCCGCTACCGAAACGCAATAGATAAGGAAATCACACAACACTAGTGGGTGTGTCATATAGTGATCGGCTATTTAATCGATGGCACATTCGAATACAGTCTATCAAGAACGACGTGGTCTCGGATTAAATCGGAATTACCTGCCTATATTTCTGTTTGTCTGATGACAACAATGACATTTATTGAAATTCTACAAGTGTTACTATGGTTGCCAAAAAGGTACAAATCTTTCTTGATTGGCTGTAGATCCATATTAGAAAAAAAAAACAACAATTATTTGATAGAAGGTTTTCTTCTTCTTCTTTCTCAGCCGTTTTAATTCCAATGCTGGACATAGGCCTCCCCTTTGACTTTCCACAGATCCACATCGCGGGCATGCTGCATTCACTTGCTTCCTGTGATTCGCCTCACACCGTCAGACCATCTTGCCTGAGATCTTCCTACGTTCCTTTTGCTTGTTCTAGGTTGCCACTCGAGAATCTTTTTGCTCCAACTAGAAGCGTCTCTGAGCGTCTGGAAACGTGTCCTGCCCAACTCCATTTTAAGGCAGCTGCGCTCGTTTTACCAGTTTAATAATTTTGTTAGTTTTCCCTTCACACATCTGGCAACCTATATAAACTGTGAACAGTGATGCATTACTCATATATCTTGAAAGGTATTAGTAATACGAGCGCTAGTAGGTATGTGTGTTAGACATGAGCGCCGTCGGCCAATTCCGCGGCGGCGGCGTAATGAACTAATTTTCACGGCGGCGGCGGCGTGGCCTTGAACCATAGATTTTTTGTTAAGGAAGTAAGGACATAAAGAAAACCACATTGTTGGTGTCAAATAGAGCTTTATATTCTTTAATAAAGGGACGCAGGACATAAACGATATAATTGAAAAAAAAAAATACCTGACATAAGACATAACACAGTTTTCAATGCCGATAGGAGGAATAGTAACATTCCCGGCAGCCGCAAGAATTCAGGGGCGGAGTTGAGGGGGGGGTAGGAGGCGGCATGAAAAAGGAGATATTAGTGTCGAATCCATAGTTTTCAATGTCGGTAAGACGAATAGTAACATTCCAGGCAGCTGCAGAAGTTCAGAGTTCAGGGGCGGAGTTAGGGGGGGGTAAGGGGGTGGCATGAATCAGGCGATATTAGTATCGAATCCATTATTTTCATTGTCGATAGGATGAATAGTACCATTCTCGGCAGCCTCAGGAGTTCAGGGGCGGAGTTAAGGATCATATTTTGTCCAGCTCAAGCCATGGGGAGCCAAAAATTCCGGGTTGATAGTTGTACTATATAGAGCCGCTATTTCTGTTAGCAGATGGATGAACGCGTTTCGGGTCATGCTGTCGGTGTACTTCACCATCCAAAATTGCCGTTGCGAAGCACGGGTAATTCCGCTAGTAATTAATATAATAAAACAAAAATAATTAATAAAATAGGTATTACTCCAATTATGCATCAAAATAAAACAAAAATATTTGATAAAAACAAAAACGCTTGTTTTAATATTTTTTTCAGCGTGGTTCTTCTTGCTTTCATAGCCGCATTCAAATTCAAATTTCAAATTCAAATAAATTTATTAGTAACTTATATCTTACATTTAATACATACATATAGAACTAATTACAATATTTACAATTTTCCATACTACCCTCCAATGTGAGGAGACCTCGTGTATTGGAGGGGAGTTCCGGAGTTTTCATCGATTTCATCACACAACATCAACAACAAGACAATGACACACTTTTTACAAATTATAAAAGAAAAAAATAACAACAAATTCATAATTCATAAATGATGTTTTCAGTTATGACGTTTTCCAAAATAAAGGTAAAATTCGCGTTGAAAATATGCGAAAATTCGCGTTATTGCTGTAAAAGAGTACCAAAATTCTCTAACGGCGGCGCGCCGCGTTTTTCGCTCGGCGACGGCGCGCCGAATAAACTCGCGACCACGGCGGCGCGGCGCTCATGTCTAATGTGTGTATGTATTATGATGGATGGATGGAGTATAATATGAAGGAAGAGTTGACCCCAGCTCTGACCCGGGCAGGACGGGAGCCGCTAGCTGTATACAGTACTGACTACAGAGGGTATTGTGCTGAGATGAAAGTGAGTACAGAATACCTACTGACTAGAGACTGTACGTACTACATCGATACAGGACACATCATACACACAATAATTGGGATGGTATTTTCATATCTCGCAGTAGAAATTTTTAGGCGTAATGTAATGAGTTCTAAAGAGTGATATTTTCCCTTGTAAGGAAACATACAAAATATGCTTACGTAAGTTCAAAACAGTGTTTACTAAACAGACGAATTTCATTTTATGAAAAAACGATTGATTAGCCTATAAAATAAATTAATTGATCGTGTTGAACTTATTGATGTCCGATCGAAAAAACTGGACTGTCCGGTCCAAAACCGGACATCTGGCAACTCTATGTACAGGACATGTGGAGAGGATGAATGAAGTAATATCCAAATTTCAAATAACTATGATTATTATGTAGTAATTTGCTTGCGAAGTTTTTGGTGCATTTTAGTAAATCAGTGTGAATTACACTCGTAGTAAATTAACAAATATGCACTCTTCAAGGAGAACTAGTTTAGTATAATATGCTATACATGTTACATATTATAGGTATATACAAGACACAATAGTTACAAATACATGCATACAGTTGCAATAAACATAATATATTTATTTCAGAGAACATAATAACAAGTAGGTATATCAGAGATCACTTGTTTTTTATCAGTGGAATACCGATTTATTAATTAAAAAAAAACAGTAGATGTAGGTACCTAGGTACACGGCATAAGATTTAAGATTTAGCTACATAAAATGAATCTATATTGTTTATTGTTCTGAGTCGTCCCTGGGCCATTGGCAGGGACTTGGACTCGTCAAAGTAACACAGTGAATAATATATATAAAAAGAAGATAAAAGCAATAAATAAATATGTCTTCTTTGATTTTGAAGGTTTTACTTTGTGGCGACATTATATTATAATTAAAACAATATTAATTTGTTTAGACCACTTTTATTTTTGACCAGAGTCAACATGTTTCGGGAACAATGTTCCCTTCTTCAGATTCTTGTATAAGTCCTGAAGAAGGGAACATTGTTCCCGAAACATGTTGACTCTGGTCAAAAATAAAAGTGGTGTAAACAAATTAATATTGTTTTAATTATAAATAAATATGTTCATTTACAGGGAAATTCAATGCCAAATAGAGTGTAAAAGGCTCTATTGGAACTTCGTCACAAGGCTATATTGGCATTATTGGTAATCCTTTCAAGTTTTATATAGTTTAGTGATAGGACAAAATGTCTCGGAGACGAACACTTTTGGAATCAATGTTGGCCGGTTAGGCTTGATAGCTTAGTTTTTTAAGCGCTAAAAAGGGTTGTTGCTCGGTTCGGCGGCGGGTGGAGCTCGCGAGAATAACTCCATTCTGAATCTGATAAATAGATATTACCTACTTTCGCAAAGAGAATGTTGTGTGTGGCTTTGTAATTTGTATAGATACCCTGACACCTTTGTATGTAAATGATGATATGTACCTAATACATAATTATATCACATTAAGATAAATACACACACTTACGTTTGCAGATAATATTATAGTATTATCACATATCGCAAAGTATTTTTATATCCTGCCTACCGAATTATGGCAACAAAATCGTGACCTTCCCACGATCTCGCATAATAGGTGTAGTGTACATAGGTACCTACCTACTCCAGAGAGATTGAAGCGGACACGCAAAGGTTATGGTCAGATGGTAAATTATCAACCTCTGTGTATCAATATCAATGCCATCTTACGAGTGTATCTTCTCGTGAGTCATCAAAGGGACCTTCTTTAATAAACTTCTTCTTCTTCATTAGCCTTCTTCCCTCCACTGCAGTATATAGGCCTCTTCCAACTGTATCCACTCGCCTCTGCTCTGACCCTTCCGCATCCAGGTTCCCCCAGCTATTCAGACATTGTCGTCGGTCCATCTCGTTGGTGGCCTTCCGACACTCCTCTTCAATATTCGTGGCGCCCATCTGGTGTCACCTTGCCTGGCCATATGTCCTGCACTTGAGTTTTGACACACATCTTATGATATCGGCAACTTATTTGGTTCTCCGTCTAATTTCCTCATTTCTTAAATAAACATTTGGGGGAAATTTAAAGACATGAGGGGGGGGGGGGGGGCTATATCCAGAGTTGACCCTTTCCTTGCTGATATTTAAGCAATTTTCTAACACGCAAACTGATAATAAGCGCAGTCCAAAATCCTGGTTATCTACACCTGTCCATAAAACAATCAACATCAGACATTCTGTTTGTGATTTACTAGTCGACAAGAATAACGATCTTCTCCCAGCAAAGTTACCTTATTCATTCCAACATAACAAAATATATTTGTCCGAGTACCTAATATGCCAAATAACATGGATAAGCAGTAAGTATTATCCGAGTCCTGGCATTACGTAAATCTAAATACAGTATTGATGAAAGAGTTGAATAATCATCTACCTCCCTCCCTATCGTTACCTCTCTCCTTATCCCTTCCTCCTCCTCCTATGTAACATTGTCTGTATGTAACAGTGTTATTGTAAGACAGAATTCAATTAATTAATACGTAATTAAATTAAGTCATTTCCATTCAAAGACTTCTCTGTATTAATGTACTCCTACTCCCATACACAATGTATGACACTCATCAAGTAATCATCTCATTAACAATATCTAGGTAGTTATACTACTTGGGTGCTGAGTCAGTATTCACACTTAGCTCTGTAGCATCAAGTCATAGTCTAATCTGTTATTGCAAATTGACTAACTTTTTTACTTGATCTTACTTCAATATGGCACCCACCCGTCTACGGGTGATCTTTCCATTATCAAGTATTTTGATTATGTATACCATTTTTTATTTATTTAATCAATGGACAAGTGCTAAAATCAATGCAGTTACTTTTTCTTTCCTTCTAAAACTTTGACTATACGATCAACCAATAACTGGAAAAGATAGCTTTGTAGATTTTCACGATCCTTGTTAATCTCTTCTCCATTCTTCTCGGGTGTACCGTGAGTGGATTGTCGATGTTGTCGAGCTTTCGGTCTGATTACTGTATAAAGTATTTACTTATGCAGCGTGAGCAGTGTACACAAGTAAATACTTCATACAACATGCATATGCATATGCAACTTATACATTTTCTCTCAAACCAAGTCACCTAACATTGAACCTATGGATGGGATAAAGTGAGTTTGATAACCTAATGTCCCCTACATCATTTTTAGTAGAGAATCTATACCTACATAGAATACAATTACATTCGTGCATGAAAATGAGTGGTCCTTACAAGCCGAACCTTAACAGACTCGAGGGGTCAACTCGTTCAATATACTCCATAGTCCTTTATCAATACAAAATACATACAACATATTAGGTATACAAATACAGGCGCAATGCTGCACTTATTAAATTAAGTAGTTAAATGGGTAGCAGTTCGGATAGATGTACGAGTATTATAACTCACAACACATCACAGAGACAGCATTGATTGTAAACGTGAGATGAATAGGTAAATATGTATTATTGTTGTGATCAGATCATATCAGATATAATATTACTATGCAGTATGCATAATGAATACTTATAATATTAATGACATCCTTATCTTTACGATATCTACGTATGGCTAATAATAGAACAGACGTACTCGAGTACAAATGAACAGAGGAAGACACCGATTATATACTACAGATAGTCCTCACAACCACAACAAATTAACCTGGGCGACATGATCGATCCAAATGGTTTTCTTTCAATCGTGTGTACATCATTTCACATCCTCTCACAATTTCATTCACATCCGTCATTCATCGTACAACCATACACAATCTCTCCAATTACCTCGCTCCTGCGCCTCAGAGTTTTTCCACAATTTCATTCGATGTTAATTTCCGGTAATAAGGCCGACATTTGAGAACAGGATATTGCGCAAAATATAGGGTGTTTTTTTTAATAGATACACTTTTAAAATGAAATTAAACGTACTAAAATCAAGATAATGTCCATAAAAATGGCTTCATTGGAAAGATGGAAGTTTACCATTTATGTTTCAATACGATTTAGGGCAATATATATGCGCGGGTGTTCCTTTCTAGGAGCCATTACTGAGACGCCGTCAAATTCACAAAAACTCACTGTTTAGTGTGGAATCATTGTCCCATATTTCTTCAAAGATGCTGGCGGTCGGAAAGTTACAGTCAATGGAGAGCGCTTTGATCCACGATTAAAGACTTTTTTGTTCCCTAATTAAATGGCATTAATGTGCAACAACTTTGGTTTCAACACGACGGCCAACATGCCACACATCGATCGACACAATCAGGTTACTGCGGACAACATTCGATCGGCCCATAATTTCACGTAATGGTTCGATTAATTGGCCTCCACGATCGTGTGATCTCACCCCTATGGATTATTTTCTGTGGTGATATGTGAAGTCTACTAGAGGGTCTACACAGATAAACCTGAGACATTGGATCACTTGGAAGCCAACATTCGCGGTGTTATTAGCGATATATGGCCTCAGCTGCTCGAGAAAGTCGTCGAAAATTGGACTTCCAGATTATGCTTCTTCTGAGCCAACCGCGTCGCACATATGCCCGAAATCATATTTAAGCATTAATGGTATAAAATAATCTTTCCAATAAAGCTATTTTTATAAACATTACCATGATTTTAATACGTTTAATTACATTTTAAAAGTGTATCTATTAAAAAAAACACCCTATATTAGGTCTAAGACCTGGAGTTGCGGTAGGAACCTGGAGACTGAGAAGCAATGAGGGAATTCGTACATTGACGGGACAATCATTAATCACCAGCGAGATCAGGTCCAGAAGATTGGCCTGGATTGAACATGTCGTCAGATCGGGAGAAGAAAGAGCCACAAAATATCTCCTGCAAAATAAACATGTGGGCAGGAGACCTCTGGCCAGACCAAGACAGAGATTGATGGACAACGTTACCCCCCGTTAAGGGTTGCTCCCTCCCACTAACCCTGGATGATGAAGGAACGCTAGTTCCTATGTCATCCAACATTTGTACAAAAACAGTTCTAGGGAGGGCTCAGGGTTCGCCAGAAGGGCTCCCCCCGACAAACCCCTCCCTGATTTAATGCAACCCTCAACGTTCACAAAATGTCCTTATATACTAATACAATTTCCTATATACAACGTTACCCGAGATCTGAGCGTACTAAATGTTGGCGATGACTGGGAGTCTGTTGCTGCAGACAGGAAGGCTTGGAGATCCATTGTTCTGGAGGCCAAAACTCTACCGGAGTTGTATGGCCATCGGAAGTAAGTAAGTAATTAAGGTGATTCTTTGCACAAGTACCATGATATTAGCGCATATGTCTTTCTTAGTCACATGTAGGTACCTGCAGCTAAGAAAGAAGTGATTGAGACAGATTACATACCTAGCTAAATTACTGATAAATTGTATTAAAGAGATAGTCGTGTCAATTTAATACGTTAACTAGCAACTTGATACGTTTCGAATCACTGAATGATTGAATAAAAATATACTGGCATGATAGAACAGAGAAAGAATAAATTGCAAGATTGTTCACATTTTAGATACAAATTGAAACATTGTATAGGAGATGCTAGAGCGAGTTTTCAAGGTTTACTGCATTCTAGTAATAAAATTACTCCTTTATATAACACCGCCTAAGTATTGAATTGATTTTATTGGAATAATATAATACAAATTATTGATTTAACCTAACATGAATATAAGACAGTACATTATGATTTGTAACTCCCCAGTCAGCAGTGTAAACCGCTGGTATGAGGGGAGTGAAACAATTAATTCTATATAAACAAAGTGAGACTTAAAACTAGTAAAGTAAAGTAATGTTCACTGTATTACACAAAAAAGAAAAAATGTCACAAAGAAAAAATGAAACAATTGGAGCACTGATTCACACGTTATGGTCGCTTATTTTTAGAGTCTTTACAAATTTCTTCACATCCCTCTTAAAAACGTAAGGGCTTTTGCAGGTCTTCAACCGGTCTGGCAAACTGTTATATATTTTCACAGATGAGTGAAGAAATCCATATCGCATTCTATTCGTCCTCGGGAGATCTGTCCTTAATTGGTTGTTATGTCTCGTGTTGTAATTGTGTACGTCAGCGTTAGTAGTCAGTTTCAGTCCTGTTTTAATTAAACCATTTTTTATCTTGTGAAGGTGTTTTGACTTTTCAACAAAAATAAGTTCTTCTAATTTTAACATTCCTGTAATTTCGTAAAGGTCTGTAGTTCTCGTCAGTCTATGTAGTCGAAAGATAATTTTAAGTGCTTTGTTCATTAGTCTCTGTATGATAGTCCTTGATTGTGCACTGCACTGGGCCCACACAATCAACCCATAAGTAATTTGTGGCAGTATGAAAGAGTTATAAATTAAGTTTTTAATTTTTTTATCAAATACGTCAGATCGTCTCATCACTCCGACAATTGGTGATAATTTGTCAACTATCTTTTGTATGTGATTCGTCCAGTCGAGTTTGTCATCGAGATTAATTCCCAAGTGTTTTATTTGATTGGTCCTTGCAATTTCTGTGCTATTTATGTAAAGTCTTAGATCAATATTACCTTTGTTTTTCTGTTTAAATACTAAGTAGTTGGTTTTCTTTTCATTGATAGTAAGGCAGTTTTCACACAGCCATGATACAAAGTTCTTTAAGTCCTCATTTATTGTCGTTTCCAATTGGCCTGAATCTCGGTTACTGTAGATTAATAGTGTATCATCAGCGTATACAAAGTATTTAGCTAGTAGCTTCCTGTGTTTTAATTTATCAATATATAGAAGATATAATAGTGGACCCAGGATGGAGCCTTGTGGAACTCCAATATCGACTGTCTTAGGAGTGCTTATGTTCTCCTTATTTCTTGTGTTCACAGTTCTATTTTGTAGGTAGCTCTTGATTATTTTATTTGCATTCCCTCTTATTCCTATGTTGTAAAGTGAGTTGAGCAGTGTTGCGTGATCCACTGTGTCGAAGGCCTTCGATAAGTCAACAGACACAGCCACGACATACTTCCCCAGGTCTAATTCTCCATTAATGTGATCCATTGCATCGATCAGCGCTGTCGTTGTGTTACTGGCCTTCTGGAATCCATACTGATTTGGATCAAATCCCCCATGAGTGTCCACAAAGTCTACAATTCGAAAGTTTAGGACCTTTTCAAATACTTTGCTGAGAGTACTCAATATGCTTATTGGTCGGTAATTTTCCATTTCGTTTCTTGGCCCAGTTTTGTAAATTGGTGTTATGATTCCTTTCTTCAGACAATCTGGAAAATTCTCCTTCTCTATGCATCTATTTACAATTTGAGATAAAATTTCAGCAACTATGTCACAAATTGCTTTCAAATCCAGAGATGTGATTCCATCATGTCCGGCTGAAGCACTATTCTTTAATTTCATAATTATATTTGTTATTTCAGTCTTGTTCGTGGGCTTCAGATACATACTACCAGCTGGGGAATTATGTGATTCATGTGTGCTTCCCGGTGGTATTGAATTAGTTCTTATCTTGTCATATAGTTTTCTTCCAATCGATACAAAATATTCATTCATTTCTTCTGCGATTTTCAGATTGTCTTTTTCTACGCCGTAAACAGTCTTTAATTCATCGATTCCACTAGAGTTGCTTGTATTTTCGTGATTATGTATCACCTCGTTTATTACTCTCCAGAATTTCTTACTGTTCCCTTCAGCTGCCACGAATCTTCGCTGTACATATTGTCGCTTTGCTTTTCTGATTTCTCTTGAAACTATGTTTTTATATTTGACGTATTCCTTTTTGTTTTCATCTTCTGGATTTTTAATTTGCAACGAGTACAGTCTATTGCGTACATTGATTATTTCCATAATTTGTGGTGTCATCCAACTATTACCCTTTCTAATACGTTGTCTTTTAGTGGTTGATGAGGTCTCTTTAGCCATGGTGATAATCTCAATTAGCTTTTCAACATTTATTTCTGAATTTAAGCCCTTAATCGCTTCTGAGACACTATTTCTGAATAGTTCTCGGTTCATTACTTTGAACTCGTGTTTATGCATTTTTTGTTTTACTTTCGGAGGTCTTGTGATACACATTGCAATTAATTTGTGATCGAGACCCGGCCAGATATATAATTTAATTTCATGCGTGTTAGTAGTTCTATTATCAAGAATGTGATCAATTATAGTGTTCGTTGTCTCTGTTGTTCTTGTTGCTTCTGATAATTCTAACTTATTCATTATTCTGAAATAATTTGACTGTACAATTGATTTGTAAGTGGCAGTTATAATATTGCTCTCTAGTAGGTCAATATTTGTGTCACCGATTATCATCATATTGTTATATTTCGCCAGTATCTCGTCGAATGCTTCCAAAAATTCATTGACAGGGTCCAGCATTTGTGATCTATATAGTACGCAGATCTTTTGGTGAGCATTACTACCTGTCATAATTTCAACAATAGACACATTATACTTTTTGTCCATGTGAAGTACTCTGAATTGGGTTGCTCTTTTTATATATATAGCTGTACCTCCACCTCTGGTGTTTGCATTTCGACAGTTGTGAACAGCATCGTATCCATTAAGATTATAGTAAGCTATTTCTGAGTCCCGTAGCCAGGTTTCACATACAACAAATATGTCAGGATTATGTTTATTTACTATAGCATACATTTCATCCATCTTATTTCTAACACTTCGAGCATTAACATATGTCACCACAAGTCTTTCCACATTGGTATTCTGCACAACCATCTCTTCAACAACGTGAGCCGTAATTTGTAAATTCTCTGGTTCTTTTATCCACAGTTTTCCACATGGGACATACATGACTTGTCGCCAGATGATTCACAGCCTCTCTTTTTCCCATGCAGTTTGCACAAGTTGGCTCTTTGCCATCTTTTTTGTTTTTGCAATCAACAATGTCATGGTCTTCTGAGCAGTATCGGCACCTCCTTGAGCTATTGCAATATTTCTGGATATGTCCATACCCCAGGCATCTGTAACATTGGATTAAAGGACTACAGTCTTCAACCACCACTCTTTGATAGCCAATATTTATTTTACCAGTGTTGATTAAGACCTTCCATGACTCTGCAGATACCTGGCACACCACATTTGACAACAAACTATTTCGATTTCTTATTCTGTACTTGATCTTTAACTTTTCTGCAATATTTATGCCTTTATTTTGTTTCTCTAGAGATTCGTTTAGATCATCATCAGTCACACCCTTTATAATTCCCTTGAAAATAACTAATGGATTCTTCTTTTTTGGTTCTTCCATAATCAAGTCGGTTTCTTTTCTTATTTCCACCCTGAGCGCCTCTCTATCATCATTTGAAGGACAGTATATCTGTAATTTATCATTTCCAATCTTTCTTACCTTCGCAACACCAATACCTTTGCTTCTTACATTAATCTTTCGCTTAAGTATCCCTTCCACTTCATCCCCAGTTTTCTTGTCGGACCTTACAATTACTGAATGAGTGTTACTCGCGGCCACGGTAGCGTACGTAGGACTCTTAGATGGGCTCGTAGGATCTGAGATGACTGCAGCAATTTTCCTGTTTTGTTCCTCATTTTGTTCCTTTATCATACGTACATTAACATCAATATCCCTTAAGGCCTTCATAACTTCGCAGTTCGATTTTTTGTCTCGAATTGCCTCATATTTATTTTTGTAGTATAGAACCCATAGAAGTAATTCTTTTGTCTTACATATAGCAACATCCTTACTCTCAGCTTTCAAATTTACTGTTATCAAAGAATTCAATTCTTCCTCGATTTTTTCAGGAGGGCTCGTAGAGGGCGGGTCCGTACAGTGCAACTGTTTGTTCGCAGGTGAGGAGTCTCGTGACGGTGGATTGGAACGCGTACCATATCTGCTGGTAGCTACTACCTGCCTCTGTACTGGTTTCATTGTAGGTTCACTATATCAGATACTACACCAAGATCTCAACTTCACACAGTATAGATATACGTACTCGTATTATGATATCAATTTCTATGTAAAATAGTACGGAGAGTTCAACGAGTGAGTTAAAAACCCGTATATGTGGGTACTTCAGTACTGAAAAAAGTTGTACCCCTGAATAATTCTTGACACACACACCCCAGGACAGCACTATAGCGAGGTTTTTTATAGAGTCAAACTTCCTCTTTCTGATGGTATATATCTCTTCCTTATGAAGTCTCACTAGAATGCACCGTTACCAATAAACTCCACTTTTTCACAAAAACAGTGTTCATTCACCGAAAAAAAAGTTCACATATGACTTAAACAACGTACATTAACACAGTCATATAGAGCACAAAATTCCGAATCGTTTGCTATATCACACACCCGTGTGCGCACACTTTTACCCCGATTTTTGATTTTTTATTGCAGAGCGAAATTTAGAATGCAGTAAACATTACACAGTTCGACGAGTTTGTTCGACAAGTAAGTATAACATCTTTCTAAGAAACGTGGGTCCGTGATATTCATTATTATTTGCGATAGCAATAGTAAAGTAGCTTTTCGCATTAAAATTTATGCAACTTTCCAATAGCGGCGATTCAATCGGTGATCTAGAATAGCACCTGGATCCTTACGACAAACTCAAAATTCAAGTATTATCAATATAACTATTCCCTCACGCCAGGTTCTTCGAGAAGTCGGCATATATAGAGCACAGAACTTCATACTGATTCCGTATCCCTACATTCCCTACACACACTCCTTTCCGTCACATTCGTCAAGTGCGAATCACACAGGGGCTTCTAGTATTATATGTATGTATGTATTATAATACGTACGAGTTGACAATCCTATACGAGTCTAGTACTGACTACTGGCTAATTTAATATAGGTAAAAGGATAATCTGTATAGGTATAATGGTACTGCACAAGTGTACTTCACTGATACTCAACTGCCACTCACCATTGCATGGAATATAATATTATGTGCATGTGCAATGTGCATGCATTGAAGAGATTATACTAGGAAATAATACCTAATACCTACAGACGGGTCAGATATATGACATATGTAATTATAAAACCTAGTATCAAATGGACATGAGACCAAAGTACGAGGAGTTTTTACTTTTTTAGGAACAGAAAACAAAGGTGCAACCTATCCATAATTACATGTCTAAAATTAAGGGAAACCACTAACCAGCGACACGAATTCATCTGCGTTACCTCATTAAAATGTTGGCAAAATGAGTACATGGTTGGCGCAGTTGGTTGAGGCGGCAGTCTCTCAAGCGGGAGGTGCCAGGTTCAAACCCCGGCGTTGGAGATGTATTCCACACTTTACGATACAGACTTTCAGCCCACTGCAAAGTGTGCAGGAAAGTCTTTAGGTTTGTGTATGCAAGCCCAGATCCTTTTTTTTTTTAAAAAGGATAAAAATATATGGAGACAATGCCTTCGTGAATAAAGTTTTTATTTATCTACTTGCTTGTGGTCAATTCATTTGATATTCAAATTGCAGCTTGTATTATCATTATTATTGACTTTCTCAAAGGTGTTAAACTCAGTAAGTTTTTCAGTTTAAAAAGAAGAAAACCTGGATCTCCTCTTGTTCTATTGAGGACTAGCCACTCGAATGCTCCAATTCCATAATAATCATATCCTTATCTATTCTTGTTTCTTATTGAATCTTTTCATGATTGATTCTAAAAGAGATACTGGACACATTTATCTGTATCTGTATGATTCCCTCATTACTTGCTCCATCTATCCACGTACACCATACAGCTGTACAACTCTAATAAGACTACATAAGGGGAACACAATGAGATAGAAATACTGCAGTCCACTCTTATAGGTGATAGTATGGAAAGAGCAGAATAATATTTTACCTACACTGTGTTATGTAGAGTGTAGAGGTAAGGAAAGATCTGCAACTGTGTATAGGGTTGCCAGATGTCCGGTTTTGGACCGGACAGTACGGTATTATGACATCTGTCCGCTCGAAAAAATCACGGAAAACCGAACAAAGGGCTGTCTGGCTTTTTCGGTTAGACATCAAAAAGTTCAACACGACCCAATGAGCCTCAAGTAGGTATTTTTTATAACGTCTTTCAAGAGCACACAATCTTGAAAATTTTCATCATGCTTTCATTTTTCATACATAGTAGGCACCTACAGTCTACACTCCTTGTGAAAACTTGAGTATTTAATTAAGTAGCATTTTTTTGTAAATAAAATTATTTTGAACTATTTACGTAGGTAAATTTTTTATGTTTTCTTATGGGAAAACATCACTCTTTGGAGCTCATCTCAGAAATTTTCGCCAGCGCCGCAAAACTGTGTTCGAAAATTTTGATAATAAAAAATTATAGGGATGGGGGATTAAAACTTTTCCGGTTATTTTGTCCAGCACATCTGGAAACCCTATGTATAATACGTCGATACACTGCGCCGAGATGTATTCAATAAGAAGGATAGTTTAATACCTCGTGTATCTATAGGTATGATACATTAAACATGAACTTATCTTATTGGATTCCACGTACAGAGACGATAGGATATTATAATATGTACCACCATCCAATACTATGGAGTATTGTGTCCTTCTAGGAATAGCCAAGATAAGTATTGAATACCTATAGGTAATATTATAAAGAGATCTAAATAAAAACAAGAACCAGTATTAAATCATTGTCCGATACCAAATAGGAAGATAACATCGCAACGCAATCAATTCAAGTCAGGAGAGGAGAGACTCACATTCACGATATTGCAATATAACTATATACCTATACCTACCATTATACATGTCTCCTAAAAACGAGTTCGATGCGCCCGAATCGAGAAGATTTAGATTAAAATACATAATAGTTTTCTTCTTCTTTCTCAACTGTTTCAATTCCAACGCTGGACATATAGGCCTCCCCTTTGACTTTCCACAGATCTCAATCCTGACCACGCTGCATCCACTTGCTTCCTGCGATTCCCCTCACATCGTCAGACCATCTTGCGTAAACGTCTTGGTACGCTCCTTTTGCTTGTTCTATACGTAGGTTGCCACTCGAGAATCTTTTTGGCCCATCTAGAATCTGAACGTCTGACAACATGTCCTGCCCAACTCCATTTTATGGCAGATGCTCGTTTTACCACGTCGGTGACCTTGGATTTCTCTCGTAATAGTAATAGATTAATCAATATGAGGATTTCGGTGAAACCACAGGCGATTATCACATAAAAATAAATTGAAATAATCGCTTTCAAAACAGCAACAGGTCGGTCAAGTAAAGATGTGAATTTTGACAAGAATCTTACACCTATAAGAATCTAGCATATTTCCGATCAATGGGAGTATAACATGGTACAGTGATGAGATATCAATCTTCTTCTTGTTCAACTGTCCCTCCACTGCTGGATAAAGGCCTCTTATAACGTTTTCCAAATTTTTCTACTTTGAGGTTAGCTCAACCAGTTTCTTCCAGCAACTGGGACTATATCATCTACCCATCTTTTTTGCGGTCGGCCTGCAGGTCTTCTGTTCTCCCATGGTCGCCATGTTAGGATTCTGGGTGCCCATCTCTCATTTCCCTGTCTCGCAACGTGGCCTGCCCATTGCCAATACAGAGCTTAAAACACCATATAAAAATACTATTCATTCGTGATACATTGGCAATAAAACAAGGACAATCATTAATTATAACAGTCCCTACCCAATAATTAGGTACAGGTAGATATAGGTGTATGTATTATGTATGGTATGCAATAAATAATGAAGAGAACGTAGCAGACCAGACCTCTTAATGAGGCATCTTTGGCGACCAGACCTCTGCCTATATTGCATTACTATGTATGCAGTGTCCGGCGCGGCGTCCAGTCTCAGTGTCCTTATATAGTCAGGTCCAGACCAGATAGATCGATGCCTGAAGGGCACTGCCATGACTAGTAGTGATGGGCGATAGTGTCACATTTTACAATATTCTTCAATAATCGACTTACGATGTATGCAATCATCGAATAATCAAAGAACAATCGATTCTTTGTAACGTGCACGGGCAACCTAATAAGTTCATAGATATAATGTAACTCTAGAGATGGGGAACAGCTGAGGACGCGACCCGCGTTAGCGGGCAGCTGAAGGACACTGAGAACCTCCTGGCCTGCCCAATGGCTCCTAGGCGGTGCACATGGGAGAGCCTCGGGGATCGCTCCCCCTTGGACGATGACGCGGGAGATGTTGTGGCTTTCTGGGAGCGGAGGGGAATCTAATCAGTGCTGACCGACACGATAGGAAGAAGAACTCAATTATTTTGGATGCTATGGTTGTCATTGTTATGGACCAATTCCGCGTCGAATCAACACACTCTTTGAACCTCACCATCTCAGATTTTCATGAAATTTGGCACATTTGTACCATTGATAGAGATACGGAAAAATACCAAATTGCATTGCGATATGTCAACTCGTTCCTGAATTACAGGTATGTAAAGTGCTGAAAAAATGGACGAAAAGACCGCGACCATCTATTTTTGAAGTGCTCTAGGAGCTCTTCTAATTGAGCTAGAGAGCTGGGAGTGGTGTCATTTTATAGCATTTTTAATGGCCTTTCGAATGATATACAACATGATGTGGGGTGTGCAACATTTTTTTTTTGAAAATTTTATTTTAAAAATTTAAAATTAAATATTTCTGAAAGTACATATTTTAAAAATTTCAAATTAATTCCATGAATAGTTTATATTTACACAAATCATCTGGCAAAATTTGGATTTGGGACGGCAATGGGTTCAATGTTAAAAAAAAATAAAACTGTTGCATCGTTCATTAATTCCCTGTATAATACAAGGAAACAGAGGAATCGTTAGTATGGAGTCATGGGTTTTTGGTATATTTAGGTTGGTGGGGTAGTGAATAATTCAATTTTAGACACATTACCTCCCCCAGCCCCCCCTCCCCCCCGCCATTATTAAGAAACCTTCTAAAACCAACGTTTTTTTTATATTATGCGATATAATTTTATTGATTCGCATTTTAGGACAAAAAAGTTATATGCCGAATTAAAAATAATTAAATATCCTGCAGATTTGTCATAGAAAGTTTTGCTGTAAAACAAATAGCAGCGGAGCTATCAAGCTCAAAAACTGGCTAAATTTTGAGTTTCTTGCCACTATATAAATCACATGATAACTTCGTTATAAGGGCTCATAGCTAGGCCTTTAGGTGCCCTGGGACAAAAATTACAATCGGGGCCCCGAATATTGTAAGAATAACTGATAAAATTAAGAATAAACCTAACTAGGCCAACCTTTTTCCTCACATTTTCATTGTTTAAACATTAAAAAATATAGGGGCCCCAAATGTAATTTTTGCTCAAAGGGCTCCTAAAGGCCTAGCTACATGCCTGAATAACGGAAGTTATCATGATATATAGTGCCAAGAAACTCAAAAATTAATATACTAGTACCTTCATAAATACAAATTTTGGCTAGTTTTTGAGCTTGATAGCTCCGCTGCTATTTATTTTACAGCAAAAATTTCTATGACAAATCTGCAGGATATTTAATTATTTTTAATTCGGCATATAACTTTTTTGTCCTAAAATGCGAATCAATAAAATTATATCGCACAATATAAAAAAAAACGTTGATTTTAGAAGGTTTCTTAATAATGGCGGGGGGGAGGGGGGGCTGGGGGAGGTAATGTGTCTAAAATTGAATTCTTCACTACCCCACCAACCTAAATATATCAAAAACCCATGACTCCATACTAACGATTCCTCTGTTTCCTTGTATTATACAGGGAATTAATGAACGATGCAACAGTTTTATTTTTTTTTAACATTGAACCCATTGCCGTCCCAAATCCAAATTTTGCCAGATGATTTGTGTAAATATAAACTATTCATGGAATTAATTTGAAATTTTTAAAATATGTACTTTAAGAAATATTTAATTTTAAATTTTTAAAATAAAATTTTCAAAAAAAAAATGTTGCGCACCCCACATCATGTTGTATATCATTCGAAAGGCCATTAAAAATGCTATAAAATGACACCACTCCCAGCTCTCTAGCTCAATTAGAAGAGCTCCTAGAGCACTTCAAAAATAGATGGTCGCGGTCTTTTCGTCCATTTTTTCAGCACTTTACATACCTGTAATTCAGGAACGAGTTGACATATTGAAATGTAATTTGGTATTTTTTCACATCTCTATCAATAGTACAAATGTACTAAATTTCAGGAAAATCTGAGATGGTGAGGTCAATTTTGCTATAAAATTGTGTTGATTTGACCCGGAATAGGTCTATGGATTATTTTTGTCAGTCAAACAATAAGTGCCTATAATAATAATAATATATATTTATAGTTATAGTAACAATGCACATACAACGTTTTAGCTTTTAGTGCTTTATTGCGGGCGACCTCTTACCACCGAATCACTACCCATATATACATACATACACATAACATCTTGCACCAGCCGATTATTGTGAACTGTACAAGTCGATTACTATAATCGATTTTCTTCAATACAATACAATGGTTGCAACATTTTTACTATCGATATTATCGAAGGTGCTATCGATTAACGATTGGCCATCACTAAAGGGCACACTAAACTACACCATGGCCACACAGCAGTGAACACTGAACACTAATAATTAGGTAAGGTATTCTCGTAATATCTTGCTTCCATTGTTACAAAGGAGAAATAAAAACACCCAGCGCCAGTCTGACAGCAGAGAAGGTGAACATTACCTCCTAGGCTACATGCATCCTATCGATACAACAGTGTACCTGTTCGACTCAGCTATACTTTACTGCAATACCTAATTACCTACTGTCATTGTGTAAAGATCGGATCTCCGTAGGGATGATATAATTGGCTGCGTATATAGGTACACCTATGTTGTCAAAAGATGCAACAAATTTAAGAAAATAAATAGGTATTCGTCTGATAAAACTGCAAATCATATTTCATAGATGCAGTAACTAAATGGGTATTTGCTAAAGAAATAATGAAAAATATATACCTACAAGAATCTGTGCCGGATTTCGCCAAAGTTTTAGGTGAAGAATAGGGAAAATAGGACAAACTTATTTCAAATTTGTATGGAAAATTATGAAGGGCGGCTCCTGGTTGACTATAAGATATTGCTTTTGCAATAAGTCCGCCTTGTGCACACTGCATTGTCTTGTTTTTGTTACTATACATATTTACTGGCCAATAAAGATTTATTTATGTGGTATTTATATTCGCTATTCCTCACCTAAAAAGTTTGCGAAATCCAGCATCATAAGACGAACGTAGAAGACGCACGTCTTGTGACCATAGAAAAAGGATCATAACTAGGTGCTTAGTACTCCTACATCTATTTTCTAGGATGTGTATGATTTAGCTTACGACTACACACAATCAAAATGTTGCGAAATATGGTTTGTTTATTATAATATAACTATACATGCATGATTGCTTGGTGGTTTGGATAATGGAATCAATCGTGAATCACACATATGGGGTAGATTAAATCGTGACCAGACAAAAACCCATAAGAATATTGCTCAACATGAATAAATCCCAAAAAAGACAAAAGCTCTATAGAGGAACAAAAAGGAACTCTCAAGGAACAAAAGCTCAAATCTAACTGGATTTTGCAAATATAATTAATTGTACTGTTAGTAAACGATTTCTTTCAGTGTGTTAGAAACTAGGATACATTGGAAAATAAACAAATGGGTAAATGAGCGGATCTAAGATGAGATAGACAATAAAACAGTCAACATTTTATAAATAATTCATCTACTGGAATCCAACTACAAAGTTTGGGCTTTTATCCGTTGAGGATATTTTTAAAGGGCTTTTGTCATTTTCGGGATTTATTCATGTTGAGCAATATTCTTATGGGTTTTTCTCCGAGAACAATATACCTACATAGTTGACAGCATAGACATTATGTAGCCACATAGTAGATACCTACTACATAATATATGGGACGATATACATATTGATAAATAGTTACGTGTATTAGATATACTCGTAATACTATGTATAATAATACATTGGCAATAAATCGCCCAAATTAGAAATTCATTACACATTTTCCCGATCATCAAGGTCATGTCAAATGGTAGTAAATTAGCTATTAGATACATAGTAATGTTATACATATTATCATTTGAAAGTAGGCATATTGACATTTCAAAAATTTCTTAAAACTTGAGACCTCAGATCTCGACAACCGTTACTAAATATGCTTTGGAAGAAAATAGAGTAGATACATTGAACCTTCATCTAGAGAATGACCGTAAAAGATTTCTCAACAAAATGTGAAAAACACCTAGGATCTTTTTTCCGAAAGACAGAAACTTGTTTTCCGAAAGTCCCGGAGAAAAATTTTGTTTTTGTATTGATAATATGCATTAAAATCTAGGGAATAACCGTAAAAGTTTTTTGATGAAAGCGAAATTAACCCCACACTACCTAACACGCTACTTTTACCATTTTATCATGCAATTGTTCATGTGATTTTGAACCTTAATGGCGTGGGAAATGACTGTGACGTCATAGTTGGGTCATGAGCCTTAATGCATAACACATAATATTATACCACACATTAACTAACTAGGTATATAGGTAGTCCATACATTGTATTACATAATTCGGATTATAACATAATGACTGAAACTGCATTTCATTACAATAATTTCTATAGGTATATACAGAGTGTCCCAGGATGTGCGACCAAGCGGAAGTCCAGAGATAGAGCACCTCTGGGGGTACCTAAATACCCCAATTTATGTTACGCGATTTTTTGCAGTTTTCGAGTTATGAATATTTTTCGTATTTTTTCGCCAAATCCCAACTTGCAAGACGTTATTGGTCACAGAGACACCAATTATTGAGATACATACTTGATTTTTTTTTCTAGAATAGATGAATAATATACCTCTTCTTCTTCTTTTTCTTATTTAAATATGGCACGCACCTTTTTTACGGGTGGGGGGTTTATTGGTTTACGGGTGATTTTGCCAGTGTCAAGTGTTTTGGTTATTTACTTATTTATTTATACTGAGAGTGACGAATCATAGTATTTTATATTTAGGTAACAATTAATACTAAATGCAGTGTTATAAAATGTTCCAATATCCTCAACATCATTCGATGTACGACAAACATACTACGTTAAAAAATAAATGACATACAAAAAGAAAACATAGAATAAAAATATGACGAATCTCAAAATTAGTCACAATTCAAAATTTTAATAAACCTAGCAGATTCCTGCAGAAGGGAAGCTGGGGCTAACATTTCTTATGGGAATGCGTCAGATTAGACACTATTTTACTTTTTTTTAATTAATTTTTTTTAGAATTGTGTTCTTAGGTAGCTTCGTGCCTGAAACCTAGCCACTTCGGTGGCTCGGTCACGTGCATCGGATGGAGGATAGGGAACCAGCAAAGAGATCGATGATTATATTATCAATCCAGTGGGAAGAAGACGAGTAGGAACTAGGAAGGCCAAAGCTTCGCTGGCTCGACGCGGTAACGGCTGATTGCAGAGTGCTGGGTGTGAACTGGAGGACCGCTGCTCTAGATAGGAGAGGATGGCGACGGATTTTAGAGGCAGCCAAGACCCACCAAAGGTTATAGTGCTATAGAGAAGAAGTGTGCTATCTAAATAGTAGTCCCTAAATATACGTTGGGCATATTAATGGGAAATATCTTTCGGGTATTGGTTAGTTTAGTATCGGAGAATAGTGATGGATATAGTGGATACCTATCATAACATAACGTATGGAGGTTGTGGTATATTGGCAAACAGGACTGATCATCAGTGGTCACCTGACTTGGCGAACCCGGAGGACAGTGTATAGCCGTAGACGATCTCGCGAACCGGTTCTCATATATAAACTCGGCTATAGACAGAGAGATCTAGACAACAATACATCGGGTGGATTCTAAGTGGATCTTACTAACAATATTATACCTAACCTACCCGCTAGGTAGGTGTGTGATTTATAGGTATTCTCTACAGGTAGGTCTATATTACACCAGGCTGGAGAGTAAAGACGGTACGTGTTACATAGAGGGAAGAAAAGGCCTTGCGAAATAAACTTATTATGACCTCCTGTCGTAAAATAATGCAAAAATCGGTGATTCATGAAAGCATGCAACATTGTAAGAAGATTTCTAAGTACTGATACCTCAGACACAGTGTTTGTATTTTAGACTCGCAAGAATCCTTTGTTATTCATGCTATCTGGATATGTGTGTGCTTCCCAGTTTTACGCTGATGAGTTTATAGGTAGGTGTATCGATCATACACGAATGACTTCTAGCTGAAAATCCTAAGAAGTGTGTTGGCAATAAGTCCTGCTTTCGCGTAAAAACACAAGCCCTCCCGATTAATTTAATCGTAGATTGTAAGCTTCAACCGAAGTCCTGATAAACACCTGGATAACTGGCCGACAGTGTTTCATACGCTTTGATAATTCAGCGTCATAATATTTGCAGAGCCGAGTAGTGTTGTATGAGATTAATGAAGTGTATGAGGGGTCAAAACAATATGAGACATTGCCATCCATCAAGATGTTGTTCCTGACAGCACACGCCAGTCACCAGTCACCACTGTCCAAGTATCCACACTCCATAGACCACAAGCAACAAACCAAAGTGCAAACATCAGTGTCATGTCATCAACCTCATAAGTCATACAATATTTATTGTGTGTATCATACTGTGTAGTGTGTGTATACCTAATTACAAATACCCGACATATAATACCTATAATCGGTATTATACGATGGATAATATGAACCACAACAATTCTTATTAACACTACAAGACAGTGATCGAGAAATAAATTCATTCAATCATAATATCAATATGGTACATGGTAAAATAAATAGCTTAAGAGGCGATACAGGATTAAAAAATGAATGCATATCCTAAGATTAACTCTTGAAAATATAAGATTAAGTACGTAAATTTCTTTCTTATACAGGCAACTACTAACTGTAAAAAACTAAAAATATAGGATGTACCTAAACAATTTAGGTTTTCGATAAAGACCTCAATTCGTAGCTTTTGCGTTAGTCTGAAAACAATCAAATTTTTATTAATACCTACCTAATATTTTTTGACTCTTGACTCAGCCAGGGTCCACCCAGGAATGTCGTGCTGATGATGATGAATATTTTTTAGGCAGTCATAACTCATACGACTCATAAGGGTTTACAATACCTACCTATAATTATGAATTAATTAATCGAAAAATGCAGTTAAGCAAATTAGGTTTATTGTTTTAGAATTCGCCACTGGTGTAGAATAGTACCACAAAATGGTGCAAGAAGATTTGCCCATCAGTGTCCAGCTTAGTATGACAAACCCAGAAGGCTTTGGTTAAACTGAATGCAGTGTGGTTCAATGTTCAATGCAGGTACACAATATCTGTGGTGCAAAACAATTAGGCATTACTCAATACATGGAGTGGAGTTGCTGGTACTTTGTAATCCTTGTACACAATAGGGGCATTATTATATTATAGTGACCGGACAAAAACCCATAAGAATATTGCTCGACATGAATAAAGCCCAAAAAAGAAAAACGCACAAGGGACAAAAGCTCCAATCTTATTGGATTTGGAAAATAAAATGAATAATGAATTGATTTTGTAACAAGGATAATTTGGTAATCCTTGAGTCTTCGCTGGTGTATTTGTTGCTGATGTTGTATTGTTTATATGCTTGTTGAAAAACTGTTTGTACTCGTAAGATTAATAAAATAAATAAATAAATAAAATCAATTGTATCTATTAGCACATGTTTTCTTTCAGTGTGTAAGAAACTAAAATAAATTAGAAAATAAACAAACAAATAAGCGGATCTAAAATGGGATAGGCAATAAAATAATCAACATTTTATAAATACCTACCTAATTCATCTACCGGAATCCAACTAGAAAGTTTAGGCTTTTATCCTTTGAGAATATATCTAAAGGGCTTTGTGATTTATTAATGTTGAGCAATATTCTTATGGGTTTTCCTCCGGGAACCTTATATTATATACCTAATACAATACAACTTGCGGTATGCTGAGAGGTGAAAATTATTTCGGTCCACACTCTACACATTGGACTAGAGAAACAATATAACATTTTAATAACAAATAAACTGGCAACCAAATTCATAACAACAACACGTTACAACATTATGTTATGAAAACCAAACACTTGAAGCTATAATATTTATTGTACACTTGCTGTAAACTGACAAAAATTACGCGCTTTGCACGATAGGTAAATGTGATTGGATTGGCTTAATTGGCTTATTTAGCCATATGAGATGGCATAATAGAATGGATGCTGTACGGTCCGACTCACCGTGAAATTTCGGCGCTCATAATACTCGCCTTATCGAGTTGTTGGCACATATACAAATCTGAAAAATCGATCTCTTTTTTTTAATGAATCTGGGTTTATTGAAACAAACCCAAATACACCTTTCCACACTTCACAGTAAGCTTGGAAAGCTTGTGTCGTGAAGTGGAGTAGGTCGGCATCGGGGATCGAAACCGCGCCCATTGGATTAACAGTTGAGCTCGTTACCAACCAGGCTATACCGACCACCTCCACCATATCACAATGTTTGATCAGAACGTCGCTAGAAGTTACAACTTTGCTATTCTAGGGTGTGTCAGGTGGCTAATCCTGCATTTCTAATAATAAAGTATCTACCTACTGCCTACTATCTCTTTTTACTCCTATATACAACCCTTTCTTATTGACAGGATTAGACATTAGAGTGATTAGAGGATAGGTGGAGATGTAGGTAGGTACAGGATATACATCCGCCAGCTGTTACAATCTATGCATGTATTGTATTATATTAAGAGTAGGCATACTGACATTTCAAAAATTTCTAAAAACGGGAGACCTTAGATCTCGACAACCGTTACTAAATATCCTTTGGATAAAATATGGTAGGTAGATACATTGATTCTTTATATAGGAATAACCGTGAAAGACTTATTATATCTTGCATAGATTTCTAAAAAAAAAATATGAAAAACACCATGATCTTTTTTTTCCGAAAAACAGAAACTCCCCGAAAGTCGCAGAGATTTTTTGATCGGGATCGATCGTAAAAGTTTTTTTTATTAAAGCGAAATTAACCGCAAAAAAGGAAAAAAAGTTATTTTTACCAATTTTTCATGCCATTGTTCGCGCGATCTTGAACCTTAATGCCGTGGGAAATGACCATGACGTCATAATTGGGTCGTGAGCTTTAAAACAAAACATATTTACGTACTAATATAAACAAAATGCCTATCAAATAAATGGCGAGAAGGAGATTCTAGACTGACAAAAGGAATGTTGGTCTAGCAGACCTCGGACAAGGCGGTCAGACGACAAAACATAACATAAGACATGTTGCCGGAGGCGGCTGGATGCGGTATGGGTATGCCCAAATACAGAGATCTAATAAGCACTAAGCAGGAAGCCTATACCCAACTTGGGATGCACGAAGGCTGAAATGATGTGGTTACTGGTTAGTTAGTGAGTGATTAATGAACGAATGTTACGAGTTTTCCGTGGGTTAAATTAAAGTATTTTTTATTTGCGTGAATACAATAAATTACACTTTGTTTATATGAGATCTCGTGATATTACACAGATGGTGGGATATTTATAGAATCTCTAAATATTTTTATTAGGTACCTACACAAATCGTGGAATCAAAAGTACCTACGTGGATCTAAATATAGATGTACACTGTACAGCTAATAGTACACAGAAAACTCCCCCTTAAGAGTAGGCATATTGACATTTCAAAAATTTCTAAAAATGGAGACTTTAGACCTCGAGAACCTTACTAAATATGCTTTGGAAAAACATACAGTAGATACATTGAACCTTTATCTAGGGAATGACCGTAAAATATTTTTTATATCTTGTATAGATTTGTCAAAAAAAATGTGAAAAAACACCTCTGACCTTTTTTCCGAAAGATAGCAACTCGTTTCCCGAAAGTCACGTAGATTTTCTTTGTATTGACAATATGCATTAAAATCTAGGAAATGCGACCGTAAATGTTTTTTGATTGAAACGAAACTAACCCCAAAAAGTTAGGTATTTCAATATCCTTACTCGAATGACCCTAGTTCAGAAAGTAATGTAGATACTAAATAGTATGATTTTTAAATTAGTTTATTACAATACAGTGTCTACAGAGTTACTGTATAAAACCCATTAAAACTCCGAGTGAAGTAAAGAAATAAAAAAGTCATTTAACTTACTTAAATGTGAGAAAAAGTTTTATCATTTTTACATAACATATTTACTATCAAGATAATATACAGGACTGAACTTTTAGTATACAAAACGATATAATATGTACTTATCTTTATAACTAGCTACGTATTAAGTTAGGGACCTATTCAGTATTATAACACCAGACAGTTTGCAAACATTTTTTTTTTCTTCTTTTTCTATATTGGGCTCCACCCGTTCGCGAGTGATCTAACTAGTTTGCAAACTTCAACTCAACAAAAAATAAACAGACGATAAGACGTATGTATTATTTGTTAAAAAAGGCTGTTTTACTGCAGTTGATTTTTAATATTTTTTATTTAACATTATGTAACTTTTCTTTCATTTATATGACGCTCCAGATATTAAACTAAATAGTGATTTATAACAAAAAATAACTGTATAATATTTCAATACTTAACTGATTAAGGGAATTTAAAAACGACATACGTCTATTGGACATAGGTATGTCAGTGTTTATGTTAGTAAAAAACACATCAGTGTTAAGGGTTAAACTAGTATGTTATGCTCAATGGTTATGCTTATGACCATCGACATAATATATTAAGTACTACCATGTAATCTCTTTGGTTATGACTTATGAGTAGGGCTGCCACCTTTGTAAGAGCGTAGACCCGGAGATTCGGAAAAAACGAATTTGTGACCATAGTTGACCTTTTTTTTTTTTTTTTTTTTTGGTCCACACCATAATTCCAAACCCGGAGATTTACTATGCTGACCCGGAGACCCAGTTTTTCTATGAGGGGGACCGGGACCCCGAGTATTTTCCTTTTTTTTTTTTTTTAGTCCTGACAAAAATTTCAGACCCGGAGATACACTATGCTAACCCGGAGCCCGGAGAACATCACTCAAACCCGTAGACTCCGGGTCAAACCCGGAGAGGTGGCAGCCCTACTTATGAGCAAAGTGCAATATTAGATTTTTGTCAACAGGCAAAATTATGTCTACGTATTAAAACCTAAAGGTACAACAGTTTTATATAAATACTCTGGTTTTCTTTAATTACTTCTTTAGCAAATACTGTTAGTACTGGGGCTTCCAGTATGAAAACTACTTAAATACAGTTCAGATAGGTGAGAATGTGTCTGCATATTAATATCACATATTGTATATAAGGTGTGTGTGTGTGTGTGTGCGTGTTTGTGGATAAAAACAAAGTCAAGGTTCATTATCTATACACAATTATATTTATTTAGTATATAATATAAGATACAATAAACTTCTCTAAATTTAGCCTCCTATACATAACACAACATACATACACACCTCTATCAACTCCTTATGTACCTATTTAAATAAAACTTTTACATACGCTTAGAAATATGTATGATACGTAATTATTACAATTGGGAGAACAAGAACATGCATAACATTCAAAACTAAACAAAAGTGACAAGACATCGTATAAACCAAAATGCTGAAACTGAGATAAAAAAAAAACATCTTGCATCGCCCATATAGGTGGCTTGAAAAATAGTGGTTGAGTATAGAAACTTAGACTTTTTATGATTGAAATAGATGGGTCTATCTAGGGTTGAATTACTCATGTCGATGAAAAACTGAAAATACCTAAAGGTGGCGTATACGCGGTTCTTTCTTAGGGCAGCAGGGAGGGGGCCACTATACAGCAGGCGAAAATACCTACGAATATGATTCCCATCGAGATACCTTTTGATCTAGGATGATAAAATAATAGATCTACCTAATCTGACATAATACAAAAAAATGTTAGCCTGCTTTCCACCTACAAAAACACTAAATATAAACTGATTATGTATGTATGTAAAACATGAGACAAGTATCCAGATAAGCCTCATTAGAATTTCAACAGTTGCTTCCAGGTGTGTGTTGGCTGGGCCCCCCTAGAACGTATGGGCCCCTGACACTATAACAAATATTCAGTTGCTCAATTCAGCTGACTTGAGAGTGCCAGATATAATGGTAAAGAAATTATCGAAACATTATGTAGGATATTCATTTTATTGATGTTTTACTGTATATGAATTCTCACACAGAATGAGTACTGAGTGGTGAGGACATTGCTCCAAACACAGAAACATTTCAGTTTGAAATACTCTTGAGAGCTTCTGAGAGTTTAAAAAACTTTTTTGACAAAAGGTGGACCCCCATAGTGCAATAGTACCTAATAAACTGCTTAAATAATGAGAATATTTCGCATTTGTGCAAGATACCTCAAATTTATACATAAAATGCATTTGTTCAATCGGGACTAAAGGAGCTAATAATTTGACAAGAATTCAGGCACTTATGATGAAATCTAAGTACAGATTTTACAGAAACCTGTGATAGAAACGTTTTACTTAATATTTCCATTAAATAAATAAATAAAAACGAAACATTATGGCAAAAATGCGGTGTATTGTTTAGGGAACAACGCAAAATCACGGAAAACAATAACAAGTCATTCCACTTGAGAATAGTTACCTGAAGATGCTTGAGGGACTGTGCCCCAAGGTAGAAGTTCTTCCATGTCCGTGAGGGGCTCTATCTGCGCTGAAACGAAGCTCCATAGCAATCCTAAGATGAGGATGCTGCAGCTCCTATGGCTTGAGAGGAGCCGCATCCTAAGAAGGTAAACACGACCACTTTACTCTTTATGACAATTTATTCGCACTCCTGACATAAACACTTACACATTTTGATTCACACGCGTGATATCCACTTTTTTCACAAGATTTACAGCACGATAAATACGCAACAGAGAATATAACGATATAATATTCTTGAAATAATTTATAACACAACACAATAATAACGACGGCGCCACACAACGAACCACGACCGCGCACAATTTGACAATAATGAATAAAGTACAGTGTTGCCAACAACTCTTGGCCTAATATCGCCGTTTCTCATACATAGAGTAGCCTAAAGTCGCCGAATTTCATTTGTAATACTAAGTAGCCTAAAGTAGCCCAAACACCAAAATATCAATATGAATAAAATGTGATTTTTTATCAATTTATGACAAAATGTATTGATAAATAGGCCTAAGCCTAATACAAAACAGTGTATTGTATCTTAAAAGAAAGAAAAGTAAGTAAATAGGTAGCGTTTAAAAACAAAATTTGGTTGCAACACATATCTTTTACATTAATATGGGTACGAATTCTATGAATAACTGGAATCTTTGAAGTAGCCTAAAAGGCGACCAGTCGCCTTTTAGATTTTTTCGTCGCCGATTCTCGTTCTGAGTAGCCTAAATGGCGATAAATCGCCTACGTTGGCAACACTGATAAAGTACAATATTGCAAAGATAAAAAAATCACATTTAAATGAATCACAGACAAAGTTCTTCAAAAGCTTAAATACGGTTGTGCACCGGTTGTGTTTGCTCGATTGTCTATGGTTCTTTTGTTCTCGGGCTGCGTTTTTTTTCGTTAATTGTCAATGTGTTCAAGTTGAATCACTCAACGAAGACAGAATACATTCGGGTGATTGTTCCAATTGGAATTGTCAAAGAGAGATAGAGATACGAGAATACCTACTAATAAGAGTGAGTTGGTAGTTATACATCGAGATAGCGATATCACAGCATTGTTCTTTTGTAGATGGTACATACCTATTGCGTGTTAATAAGAGTGAGTGAACAGCATGTGCGGACTACTATCGCTATCTCTATATAATATATTATGTCTATCAACTCACTCTTATTAGTATTCTCCATAGACGTTTATATTAAGTACCCCTAGACATCGGGCTCGGTATTTCCGTTAGGTACGAACTGTATCAATATCACGTTCGGCACTTTTGATAGTTCGTAGGGAGAAAATGGGAGATCTTACATAGGTACATTCGGTTTTTTATCTGGATGCGAAATCATGATAGCGCCTGTTTCAACATGACATTGAGTATTTTGAAGACATTATTATTGCAATGTGAAAACAAAATAACGCTGCTTTTCCCCTAGAGAGATACCTAGACTTAAAAAACAAATACGAATTTTTATCTGCATTATTCAAGTTACCTACCTGTACAAATGAGGAGGTCAAAAGTCGGGTTGATAAAGCGTTCGACTGTAAATCCAGTGGTGCGGGTCAGATCCCCAACGGCGACTTACTCCACGACAAAAGCTTTTCAAGGTTATTGTGTAGTGTAGAAATATGTAGGTAGGTAGGTACTTAGGTTTATTTAGAGATTCATTAAAAAAACAATGCGGAGACACTGCAACTGAACATTTAAGTGTGTGACGCTTTCATTGCATAGGTAACTAAAACGGACCGCTACAGGTAGCGTTCTATGTATGGTTTCCCTTGGAACAATCACCCAAATTCGTTCTGTCTTCGCGTGATAATCACCCGATGAAACAAAATAAACTTGTAATGACAAAAAACGAAGCCTTTAAAAATTCATTTTCGTTTTCTATGAGTCTATGACCCGTCACGATTTTTTCTGTGGTCGGTGGTCGAGTGGTGGTCGATTTCCGTCGGGTTGATTGGTAGTTTTTTTTACTTTTTTCGAGAAAATTTGTGAAGTTTTAAATATACATTATTTATTGTGAGTGTGTAAATATGTTAACATTACTTTCATAATTCATTTTATATTTCTAACTACATTTGTCTTGACCATTGACAAGAGTATAAATGTTATTGTAATTATGTAATGTTATGGAGCATTATGTTTACTTGATATAACTGGGATAATTTGTGATTTTTGTGTTATTTTACGTATTTAACACATCGAGTGTACTGAAATTAAATAACGTTTTATAATACAACAACTCTCTTATTAAAATATAATATAGAATCGGCGAAAAAACTGTCAGGATGATAATCTTAACCTGTCATTTTTCTACGTGTTTTTGTTAGCAGATTATCATGTTGGATTTTTTTAGATTTTATGTAATTCTTGTGTAAATTATGTACCCTATAACATTTCTTAATTATCTTCGGAATTGTATTTATATACATTCCTCATTATTAATCATGTGATTGTTGAATTGTGTGGGGAGATTTAGCAATTAATGATGTATTCATTTTCAATTTAATATCGATACCTTAATGTTGTGGTTCAAGTACAATACATTTTCATAGTTTCTCTCTACTGTTCCTCCGTACTTTAAAGTGTTGTCGGCTCACAATTAAGATGTAACTTACCAGATGAATGAGTAATGTACTTGTTAATCAAGTAGTTATATCTCAACAGATACACAGCAAAGGATGGACCTTCCATCAGGCTTAATGTGATCACATTCACCAATTCCAGTCCATCAATCTGCCGCGGCCTAGAATCAAACCCAGACCTCCAACCCGACATGCCCATATTCTACCGCTGTGCTATGATGGCTGGTAGTTGAGTCGAGATGAAACGTGTATATATTGTACACGGCCCTCTGTTGAGATTTTCTTTTGGGTATTTAGTGTACGCTCCAACCATTTTTATGTTTCCCTGAAGTCTTAGATCAGGTTGTTTATATTAGAGTTATTCTGTCTGTTGCAGGATTTAATATATTAACAGAAGAACACAAGATAAGATGGGAGGTGGACATGATCACGGACACGGGCATGGTCCCCTGTACACGGTGCCAGACTATAAAATATATAAAGTGGCAGACTGCCCCGAGCTGTTGGAACTGCAGGCCAAGCTGGCTGAGAAGGGACTCAAAGATCCGTGGCTGAGGTAATCAATAAATGAATCCTTATTAGCCAAAAATCATATTTACAACATGAGACAACAATGTGCCAAAACGCACACTTATCGCAAAAGCAATATCTTGCAGTACTGTTGACATAAAAGTATATTGTCTGCTAATGTTAATCCACGCTAATGTCTGAAGTGAGTACTTATGTAAATATTCCAACCAAACGAACGACAAGAAAACTAAGCGCGCATATTAGCTCGTCAACAATAATATTAATATCAACAGAGAAATGAACGACTAGGTGCTGCTATTAATCTCATGATGTGATTGGTCACCGGTCAACAGGCGCTACTGTTAACCAGTGACCAATGAAATCGCGAGATTCATTATACTCGTGCGATGAGACGACATATTACCATTAGCAGTTAACGATAACTATTAATCGAGGTTAACATTAGTTAGCTTAAATGCCAACTTTGATAATTTAGTTTATTTGTAGCCTACTGGTAACATTATTTTTGTTTTTACAGGAACGAAGTGTGGAGATTTGATCCCAAGGTGTTTCCCAGCCCGGGAGCCAACCTCAGGTCGGCCATGACCCGAGGACTTGGAACGGGTCTCGTGCTGACTGGGATCACCATTGCGTTTGGTATGTTAACTTCCGGAAAGAAAGACGAACATCACGATGAACACCATTAATCAATTTCTATACACAAACACATATAGTATAACTTTGCCTGATTGCAATAATTCTAGGTGTTATTTGCACAAGGCATTCATTGAAATGAAATTCCTTTTTTACCCTTTAGCTGTGCAGTTCTTATAGACCAGTCGGCACCTGAGAAAAACCAGGTTCTAACTGACTAGACCGAAATGTTGAGAAAATTGAGATCAAAGTTTCAAACACTCATATTCTTTACACACAGATGAAACATCTAGTAGTTATTGACAAAACTACGCCACTTTAAGGTGTTTCCGTTGATTGTACTCCTAGATTATGTCGGAAACGTTTTCTCGCAAAATTGAAAATTTGTCTCGTCTCGTTATTTTCGGATAATGAAGCATACATTAAATAATCTTGTAGGCTTTCGCAGCGTGCTGAATCCATATCTTCATTGTTGGTTATAAGAAAACTCGAAGAACCAACAACGAAGATATGGAAGCATACATTAGTTTTTATTCAACCGGTTTATTTGTCATAGAATTAAATCTGTATTTAAAAATCAGTAATAAATTTGATAGACACATTTGTCCAAAGACTTGATACATTACTTCAAATCTAAAGTAACTCATTGTGTCGCGTCGTACTTTGTCCCTGTTAGCAAGCAGGCAGATATATTATGTGTGTGTTCCTGGACAATGGTGCGGGAGGTAGAGGATGTTTTTTTGTATATAAATATAATAATATTGTATGAATAGTAAATAAATATGTTAATTGTGGTTACCAATTATTTTTCAATTATTCGACCTTCAAGCACTGTATCTAGACTAATGAAACATACTGGAATTTCAACTTATTTCATTAAATAACAAACTTCACGATGATTCGCTCGATTGTTTATAGTTCTATTGTTCTCCAGTGTCAATCGGTGCGAGTCAACCAGTTGTGCGATCCAACCTGTTCAATATGCATAGTTGACACGCTCAGTTGTTGCGAATAACACCCAACTATTTGGTTGAGTGGCACTCTATTCTATTCTAGAATAGTGGCACTCGCTCTCCATAAATAATTATAGAGTTGTTCGCACATGCTGTTCACTCACTCTTATTAACAAGCAATATGTCTGACACTTTCAACCAAAGCAGAGTGCAGTGATATCGCTATCTCGATGTATATCTATCAACTCACTGTTATTAGTATTCTCATATCTCTATCTCTGTTTGACAATTCCAATTGGAACAATCACCCAAATACGTTCTGTTTTCGTGTGATAATCACCCATTGACTCGCTGAGTGAAAATTAATAACAAAAACGCAGTCCAGAACTGGTGGAGAGTTAAGTATATTACAGAGCAGTGCTAAAGAAATAATATTAAAGATATGAGTTACGTGTGATCCAGAAAAAAAGAAAATACTGCAATAATTCTATATCTCCTGACCTCCATCTCTGGTTGGATAGTCAGAGAAGACTGAATGCCACATCGTCGTTTAAAGCCTCACTTGGAGTCGAGGGGTGAAAAAGAACTCTCGGTTAATTATTGAAAACAAATTTAATTTGTATTATTAATTAATTACATTAGCAATAATAATAATAAATATTCTAATTTATCACATGTGATACAATAATTAATATTATTATTAGACAAATTATTATTTATGATTATCATCACCTATTATCATTTATCAATATGACACTCGCACAAAAATACATAACAAACAAAGAGCTGGCAACATTTTCTGTTATATATACGAATCGTATAGCATTAAAAACTGTAATGTGTTGATTAAAAATTGAGTGTGTAAGAATGTGGTGCATGTTCCTTTACTTTTTTTTTATAAAAGTATCTGGGCTTGCAGTCTTGCACATACAAACCCAAATACTTTCCTGCACAACTTGCACTAGGCTAAAAGTGCGAAATACATCGTCAGCACCGGGGTTTGAACCTGGCACCTCCCGCTCGAGAGACCGCCGCCTCAACCAACTGCACCAACCATGTAAAACTACACATTGTAAGATATTAACATGGCAACAAAAGCAGCCATAACCCATATAAATATTTCATATAACAAGTCACTTGGTTTCAGTGCAATACACCAATCTGCAATACATGAGAGGCAGGAACAGTAATTTAGATATATGTAGTAATGTTTTTTCAATTTACTGCTGTTTTTGATACTATACGACTCATGTATCTTACAGAGTTTTCAACACTCTTTCACTCTATACCATTCGAACAACTGTCGCATCTAAGCAACTCGAGAAAAGTTCACAAGTGGTGAGACTCTGTGACCTCTCTGCGTTCCCAAGAGGAACGTCAGAGGGTGAAGAAGTAGTCTTACTTAAGTAAACTCGTAACCGTAGAAAAAAATCGTGTGATTTTAAGCTAGGTGGTGGTAGGTATGATTAATTTGTTTCAATAAAAAAATAAACGTACATCATCCCTGGTGAGGTATGCAAAGAGAATGGAATGATAGACCGGTCTAATCACGTACACACTCCGAACATACATCACATACATGCAAGATATACAATGTACATTATTACTATACACTATGGTAGACATAAAATTACGAACCTACATACACGGTGTAACACAACCCGTGGATCAGCCGAAGCAGGATGATAGAGGACCTCAATACTTATTGATTTAACCCCCATGTATGTCCAGCGATTTTTTGTAGTTTTCGAGTTATGAATTTTCTCGCTAAACCCCGACTTGCAAGGCATTATTGGTCACAGGCGTCACTAAAATACAATAAAAATTCATAACTCAAAAACTACAAGAAATCGCTAAACATACATGGGGGTTAAATCGATAGGTATTGACATCCGCTTATCAGTTGATCCTCCGGTTGTGTTACACCGTGTATAGAGTTTGTGAATCAAAATATTTTAACCTATCTAGATGGTACGTATGTAGAATTAGTGTCAAAGGTAGTTAAGTCCCCATCAGTGGCGAAGAGTGTATTTTTGTTGCAGGGAAACTGGGGGCTAACATTTTTCATTGCATTAAGACATGATTGTACCTATTATTTTAACCAAAATGTAACTCGATAAGAATCGCGTTCTTAGGTATACTAGTCACGGGAGGTTAAGAGCCTTTTTTGTAGTGTGAGACAGAGTAACTAACTACACACAAGTCTATACACGGAGTTATAGTAGTTTTAGTGAGCGCACAATGAACAAGAATGCACACAGATGCGTTCACTGTTCAAGGCAGGTATATCCGTCCTTTCACGAACACTACAAAAAAGGGTCTTAAACTCGCGCGGCTTCTATATCTTTGCGCTTGGTCCCCCTATACTAAATAGTGCCCCTTCTCTCTCCCTACCGTTGTGTTGATAGTTTTCTTTAGTTTAGATTCTAATTCATGCATCACTTCCGATAACATAATACAGCATTCACATTTCTACGAAAGTAGACTTCTTATACTTAAAACTAACACAACGTAATGACTGGAGAACGTAACATACAACATAATATTACAATTATATAATACAATGAGAGATTGTGTAAGTAGGCGTCTCACGACGAGGATCTCGGCTTGAGTTCATCGTAACAGGATCGTAGGAATATGTAGTTCTTTTTGTTTGGATTGTAGTGCTCGTGACCCTGTGAACAATAACACAAAACCATATATTAGAAGGAATACTCTTCCAGGTGATAATTTATCTTGTGAAAACATGATTAGTATACATCGGGAAAACAAATGCCGTTTTACTGCTGAGGTGCAATAAAACCTTACTAATACTATAAGTCCATAGACGGCTCGAGAGTGAAAGTATTATTTTTCCTCGTATTTAAATTACGGGGGTTTCCATCTTTACCTGAATTCTGTACAACCATCAATATCTATAGGGGAATAAAACAATAAGTGAAGTGCAAACAACGAATTCCAGGTAACTTGTATCAGCATGCATTATGCAGGTAGTATTATACAAGTAAATAAACTGTATAATATGTTTGTTCACTCTACGTCCCTGCACATCTCTTAGTCCTAGGTACTTAGACCATCGAATCTCATGATGCATACTAGTAAGTTTACTTGATGGTATGAGAAGAGGGTTTACGAACCTTTGACCAGTCATAGCTGACTGCATAAGCAAATATTTGTCCATTGTGATTGAAAGCGCACTTGGTGATGCTCTGCTCCATGACTTCTGAAGACTTGAGTTTGGTGCGGGCGTCCTTATCCCAGAAGGAGAAGCAGCCGTCGGATCCTACCGTCGCCAGGGTGCCGTGTTCCGGGTGGAATGCTATGTCATTCACTGCGTATATGTCCTGGAATACATCAATACAGTCTATGATTTTCACAATTCTCACGGAGTAAACTTTGTAATGTTACTTGATGTGATAATAAGATATGGTTACATTTTTACGATACTCAAATTATATTTCAGAACTATTGTTTAAAAAAACTAGCAAATTTTTGGATTGTTAGAATAAACTGGCAACTTTATTTTTCAAACTTGTGGTAGCGGTTAGTATTTTTTTCTTTTTCCAACTCGCAAAACTATCTTGCCTTTAAAATGATTTCTCTAGCACCGCTCTGTAATATTTTCGGCATTGTAGGTTACTTGTAAAAGATACAATGTGGGAATATTGCGACCCTTTGACAGCTCTTATGACAAGGTCCTATACTATCAGGGCTACCAACAATACAATCTTGAACTCCACTTGCAGCTAGCCTCCACCGGTTGCCAAGATAGAGGAAACAATCTGTAGTGTAATCTTTTACCTGAGCTGCATTCTGCACTCCATTGGATCTGTGACATTTGAATGTGAAGTTATCTTTGGGATTGGTTGGGTTGACATACTGTATCGCCACGCGGCCCTCCACGCTGCCCAGGGCGAACCCAGTCGGCTGCTTGGTTGTCTTGTCCTTGAAGATGGCCACAGCGCGGTGTTGGTACTTGAGGGGCGACTCCACTCTCTTGAACTCCTGAGGTTTGCTCTCCAGCTGGTACAGGATGAGACCTCTGCCTGCCGTACTCACCACAGCCATTGGGTAATCCTGTCAAATAAAACAATATGCATGGAAAATGTTTACATGTTTAACGGCCATGAGCCTACGATACGGCAAAGAACAGGAGTAATACATATTGCCCAGCGTATCTCATCTCTCAAATGGCGATGGGCAAGTCACATGGCTAGAGATCCAGATGATAAGTGGTCAAAGTCTAGAACGACTACCAGAAGCGTAGAAATACCACCACTACGATGGAGAGATGACCTTGTAAAGTACGTTGGTGTCAACTGGATCCAGAGAGCCCAGAATAGAGCGCTGTGGAAGCAGATGGAAGAGGCCTTCGTCCAGGAGTGGACGGGAGTGGGCTGATAGGAAGCAGTAAATTCTAATGATCAGTTTGAGTAACTTACCACATCAGCACAGTAGCACTTCTCCATGAGGCTTATGGTCATCATAGGCTGGGGAGTCCGCGTGTCCCAGAACTATAACAGAATAAAAACGTCTCATATTAACTATACATAATAAATTACTAGACCTCAAGCAAGATGGTCTGATGATGTGAGGCGAATCGCAGGAAGCAAGTGGATGCAGCATGCCCAGGATAGGGATCTGTGGAAAGTCAAAGGGGAGGCCTATGTCCAGCATTGGAATTAAAATTGCTGAGAAAGAAGAAGAAGATACCGTGTATGGATATAGTGCAGTGGAAACTTATACTCAAAAGTCAATTCAAAACGTCTCACGGTGTCAACTGTTTGGTGCTGTTTACCTTTAACGTTTTGTCCCAGGATCCCGTCATGAGACATGTGTAGTTGGGGGCCTTCACCCAATGGCAGGTCTTCACTGGGGCATCGTGAGCTGCTACCTGAACACAACAAATAAAAAATAAACAGAAATTAATAAATATAGGAGAAATTTTAAGTAAAATACAGGATTATATATTTTTTTTATTATTATTACCCTAGTGGCTAGAGTCGATGGATGTCAGACTTTAACGCTGTGACGTTGCCAAACGATAAATAAATAAAAACAAGTGTGGATTGATTCACTGCAGATCAGGAGGTAAATGTGTGAATTTCAGTACTGGAAACCAAAAATTGGACACTCAGCTATATGGCCCATCATCTGGCAGTGATCACACTCACAGTCGGGACTCGGGGAAAACCTCCATCGATGCATTAGGTCTGCGCATCTTCTGTGGCCTGTCCTGATTCTTATAATAGAAAGTAGGGTTGAGGAGTGATTTTACGTGATAAATTGAAGGAATCATTTACCTGCATAGTTTGATTAGAAGCCAAGTCCCAGCATTTGACCATCTTGTCCCCCGAGGCCACAAACACCTTGGAGCCATCATCGTGCCAGCACACATCCAGCACAGGCCCCCCCATAGTCTGCATTGACTTGGGATTTGTCTTGCCGGTCATCTCTACGTCCCAGCATCTCACCTGCAAACGTTACAACTATTTATAATACATTTCTATCTATCTATACCCTCACGCCACGTCCCTTGCAGGATAGGCAGAGAAGACAGAGAGCCCTATCCTTACACACACTCCTAGCCTCTGTCACATTCATGTAATTTGTTATAAACGCTCTCAGATTCCTTTTAATAATACATTTCTTTTTAACAAACATTGTTTCTTCAAACTGGAAATACAACAATAGAGAATCTCAATGTTTTATTATATTCCCTCATGTCGTCTACCTAGTAGGATAGGCAGAGAGAACAGAATGCCAGAGTTACATATTCTTGCACATACTCCTTGATTCTGTTATATCCATACATTACGCTTGAGCATTTAGTTAAGCTCTTCTTTCACACGTGTTACCCTATGTTGTGGGAGATTTGGAATTAGGGGCATTTGCTAGCAAAGTGAATAAAATGTTTTACTGTACCTGATTATCCCAACTGCCAGCGATGAGAAAGTTTTGCGGTATGGAGGGTGGAGAGAACGCCAGCGCTGATACAGAGTCCTCAGGAGGGGCTGTGACTTCATAGTCCTTATTAGGATTAATATTTACTTTCTGAGCTGCGGAGCCAAAGCCTCCGCCACCCAGCGTACTTTGCTGGAACATTCTACAATAAAACAACGACATTCATAACAACACCTCAAAGTATTGAGAACTCCTAGTATCAGGATGAGAATACTAAACCTATTCCTAGCAATACACTGTCTTTAATTAAAGTACAATCGTATAACAAGAGATTATACGACGAGCAAACTATAAAATACGTAAAAACCATGAAAATGTAATAAACTACAAAAGTGTGAATGAACAATGTTTCTGTGAACAATTCCACATTGTTTGAAACATTAAGGGTGAAACATAACTTACATTAATTAATTTTGATTTTCCTTTAAATCACGAACCAATAAAGATAAATAAATTGTAAGTAATTACTTTATAAACAGAATTCACAAGTCAAATCAAAATGTGACAGAAACACCGCGTTGATGGTTATAATACCGCCATTACTAGACTTGACTTCTTGATGCCAATTATTCTGTTGAACCAAATCAAAGCACATTCGTGAACCCAGTACTATTGCAATACATAGTTCTTGTAAGCTTTGGTCGCTTTTTGTAAAATTAGTATGACATTTTATTCAGTGTTGCCATAAGTCTAATGTGCTTTCAAAAAGTCATAAACAAGCGAAGCTAACTGGTACAAGCCGTACAGGACACAAAAGTAACGCTTCTAGTGAAAAAGAAGAAGAGATTGTAAACGTCATTAATTACAATGGAAATGTCATCGGGGTGATAAGAATGTAAACAAAGAGTATGCGAAGATATTAAATAACTAGTAAATCGTGATACGTGTCATATTATCGTGCAGTGCAATCATTATTACATTAGATTACAACATCTACACAATGTTGAAAGCCGTAATTTTAATCGGGGGACCCGAAAAAGGTAATTGTTTGGTTACTTTACACACTGTCACATCTATTGCATTATCCTGCGTTTACCGGTTGATAAATTTACAAGAACTATGTACTTAAATTTCGGTACTATTACAGTGCTGCGGCCCCATTCAAGGTCAAGCTAATTTTGTTTTAAAAAAGCGCTAAAAACGGCATTTATTCCTATTCCACACCGTTACTAATACAGGATGAACTTCTGACAAGAGTAACATTTCAAGTCCAAAAAAACACATTCTGACTTTCTGTGCGCTCGTCTGGCCCCACCCGCAGTCGAGCCGAGCGAAATGATACTGTTTTTACCGCTCTTCTGAATAAAAAAAAGTTTTTCACAAAAAGTGGGGCCGCCACATTAATAGTTCTCCTGGCGGAGGATTATAAATAATTACACAGGCCCGCAAAATAGAACCACCCGCAGACCCGTTACAAATGAGGAGCAGCCTTGTCCAAAGTGTGACAGAGTCTGCAAGTCCAGAATCGGCCTCCATAGTCACCTTCAATGGCATCGTCGGCAGGACCAATAACAACATGGCAGCGATTCTTCTGAGTAGAAAAAACATGCTCGGCAACGGGCTCTTGGCATTAGATTAGATTAGATTAGTTCCGAAATAAAGTAGGTACTAAAGTTAACAGTATTTCGTAAATGTGAAAGTCTCAAAATGATGTTACAGGCACCAGGTTCAGACCCCTGTCCCTGGACGTCCCCAAGCCCCTGTTCCCCGTGGCAGGGCTGCCAGTGATCCAGCACCACATTGAGGCATGCGTGGCCCTGAAGGAATGCAAGGAGATATTGATCATAGGCTCCTACCCCCTGACTGCCATGCAGCAGTACCTGACTGATATGCAGAATGAATACAATATTATCATCAGGTGAATATAATAGCAGAACTATACATCGGATGCCCTAGCTACCTGGGACTAAGAGATCATTTGCTTATTTGTTAAAGGCCTATATGCACTGAGCAAAAATCGTTCTATTTATGCTTCAACTTTTTCAAATTTTGTATGAGAATGTTAGCGCGAAATAAGAATAACGTAACCGACAAAGTGAATTATGCCTTTTTAAAAAAAACTTGGGAAGAAATTTAAAAATCTAAAACAGCCGATTTGTTAAGATTATAATTACCAGTATTTTGGCTAAATTATACTTTTATATCTGAAAAACTGAATGGAAAATCTTGAGATCCCGTAAATTTTAGGGGTACTTTAGGAATATTTTTTTATTCAAGAAATTTCCAAATTCTGTAATTCTAAAACAGTCGATCTGTAGTCCATACTTTCATCTATCACTGTTTTCAGTTTCAAGAAGATTCTCTCAGTATTGGCTGAGAAAAATGTATGTTGCCAAAGCTAGTTCACAGCAGTTGCCGCCTTAATGTTTGTCCAAATATTCAGTTAGTTACTTGAGAAAGACATAAAATTTGCTATCGCATTGCGAACATTAAATGTTTTTTTAGGAGTTAAGTGTGTGTCTATTTATTATATTATTGTCTATTTTTATTATATACTGTTACTCATGCAAGCGTTAACTTATCAGTGAATTTTGCTTAGGGAGTGTACAATATCAGAAATATGAATGCATGGGTAGCTTATTCTTGGTTATCACTTCAAGTTAAAATACTTTTACAGTTTTTTCCTCAACACGGACGAGAGGCATCTTCATTCACATAATGTAGCGTTATGTGAACTCCCTTGAGGATGAAGCAGGATGGGTGTTCCGACGCTTTCGAGTCGGCTTTGGCTGGCTTGAGTGGTCACTTTATGCCCAGGGCAACTTTTACCCATTCCACCACATCCTGCTGTCAATCGTATATTTTTGGAAGTTGTACTCGTATATATGCTACAGCTGGAAATTATTTCACATTGACCCAATGTTTCCGATGCTAATGCTATCTGCTAAGGAGTGGATGCAACATTTTAGCAACCACATTTTATTTTGAAGTGGAGTAGGAACACTGTGGTTCCATATAAAAAAAACATAGAATACCAACTGGTAATATGGACAAACAGAAGTGTAATCACAGTATTCCTGGCGCCTCCTAAAATGAAGATGCCTCTCGTCTCTGTTGAGGAAAAGGCTGTAATGTATTTCCGTGTGTGCAATGCAGATAAATCCAGTTCAATATCTAAAATAATTTAAGTATATCTCAAATCATAAAATACTTTTGTTGGCACTATTGCATATTTACTAGGAAGCTTAGTGTTGCCACAACCATAAATAAAAAAATATCCATGTTTGTTTAGATATCTTCAGGAGTTTACTCCGCTTGGAACGGGTGGTTGTATGTATCACTTCCGGGACCAAATCAGGGCCGGAGCTCCCGCCGGTTTCTTTGTCCTCAACGGAGACGTATGTGCCGAGTTTCCTCTGAAGGAATTATATGATTTCCACATGAGCAAGGGACCTGAAGCTTTGGTAAATATTCTTCAGACTTGTATGTTATATTTGTCATTCCATCCACAGTACAAGTGGTGATTTATTAGGTTAATTTGATATTTGCATATAGTTTCATCATTATTGTCTCAGTCTAGCTACATCCTGTGTTGAACATAGGTCTCCCCTTTTGTTTTGAGTATTAGGCATTGCCTTGTTTTGTTGTGTAAGACTTTTTTTAAATATTGTTTCACATGTTCACAATTAGTTATTGTTGGCAGAAATTGACGATTGCAATAAACCCGCCATTTGGGAATTATTATTTTTGAATAATGTTTTATTTATTTATTTAATAACTAATTTCATTTTGCACTACACAATCACTCTCAGGGTTCCGACAAACTGTTTTCCCTCATTTAATATTTTAATAGTTCTAACAATGTACCTCAAAAAGTCCAAAAACTGGCGCGAAACTCTCTCATGCAGGAGGACAGACTTCGGTCAAAGTCATTTCATGGGCATGCCTCCTATCTGTGAAGTTATCGCAATCTCACACAAGGTGTTGAATTGTTTGTGTGTAATACTATAGTTCTACAAAATAATATCTTACCAATTAATAATGTCTAATGTTATTTTGCATGAATGTTTAGGTGACAATAATGAGTACAGAAGCCACGAAGCAGCAGTCTCTGAACTACGGCTGCATGGTGGTGGACAATGATGGCTGCGTGGGGCACTACGTAGAGAAGCCCCACACGTACGTCTCCACTATCATCAACTGCGGCATCTACTTCTGTCACACGGATGTCTTCCAAGTCATGACGTCTGTGTTTAATAAAAAACATAGTGACTTCTACAAGTGAGTATGCATTGTACCAAACTTTCTCAGTTATATCTATATTTCATCTGTCTCCTTATGTCTGTAGGAAAGGTATGTGTGTGGCATCTGGATCCCATCCCTATCCTCTCCACATCCTCCCTATACAATTACCTCCTCTGATTTCTGTACAGATATTTGTTGATTGTATAGTGTGTGTGAATAATTGATGTATTATGTATGGCCTGTGTATCTGTGTGCTTGTGATTGTTAGGTGATGGATGAATCAAACATGTTATATTAATTTAAATATTGATTGTCCCCAGTGGTTATAGTGGACGTGATGCGGCCTACATAGCTTGGGAACAAGATATCTTGGCTCCACTGGCTGGATCTCACAAGTTATATTCCATGCAGGTCAGTCAGTAGTCAGTACCTCACCACACACATAACGATACATATTACTATACATTTACTACAACAATCCATTCCATATTAACATTAATCCATACATAGCTTAACCTAGTTACATAGTATATGACCTGCCAAACAAGTGAGTTTTAACAAACTCTCGAACACAGCAAGGGACTGTGTCTTACGCACTTGTTCAGGAAGATCATTCCACATAGATGGCCCAGCAGAGCTGAAGGCTCGGAAGGAGTACTTGGGTCTCCCTCTTACTCTGATTTCCATCAACCTGACACCAGTATCACAGCCTGATCGGAGAGCGGCTTGCCTTTGATTTAGGACCTTTTGTCTACAGAGTTCAGATATGTATGACGGGGCCATATTATGAATCGGTTTGAAAACTGTAAGGCAAATCTTAAAAGACAGTGAAGGCTTTTGAGGGTATTCATTATGTGGGAACGATGATCCATTTTAAAAATGAATTGAGCAGTGGCTTTAAGCACAGATTGAATTTTCTGAAGCTGGTATTGTGGTAAATTGGCTAGAATACCGTTACAGTAATCCAACCATGGAAATATCAATTGATCAGCTGAATGTAATGTATTCCAGGTGACATCGTGGTGGTCTCAGTTGAAGACAGCGGGCTCAGCTATTTATGCTAATCGTCACTATTTGGAGTTATTCAGACAGCATCACCCCTCTCGTCTAGTGTCTCCCTCCACTGCTCCCTGCACCATGCTGCCTGACGTCCACATACATCCCTCCGCCAGGGTTCACAACACTGCTGTGGTGAGTATCATCAATTCTATAAACATTGTTTGTCTAAGTGATAGCCCTGCAACCAGTGTTGTCAAAACTTTTTGTAAGCGTTTATGTGGAGGCAGGACCTGCCAACGCTTTTCTTAGTTTTATTTTTACTGCAATTTATTAGTAACTAGAGTAAGTACCCTCGCTTCGCAACGGGAATTAAGGAGGTCTGGGTTCGACTCCCGACTGTAGCAAACGGATGGACTGGAATTGGTGAATGTTACTTAAGTGTAAAGTGATCACATTAAGCCAGTTGGGAATCAAATGAATACCTCCAGCCTAACACACCTCCTTGGCTGTATATTTGTTGAGATAATGTTATTATCATCATCAACTCGCGTTTGCCCACTGCAGGACATAGGCCTCCCCTCTCCTCCTCCACTTCTTCCGCTCCCGTGCGATTCCCATCCACTGGGGTCCGGCAAACCTCTTAATGTCGTCCATCATGGTAGGTGGTCGCCCGTGTGGTCTTTTATCGCCCTTTGGTTTCCACTCCAGCAGTCTCCTAGTCCATCTGTTGTCCTACCTGTATTCAACTATGACATGTAGAAAATCAGATATACTCACAAAAATGTGACATCCAAGAAAATGTTGCATGCAATAATAATTTCCTGTGTTTGCATTTTTATGTATACAGATTAGTCAGCAAATCTAATTTTGGTATTATATCTAATGGGGTTATATGTACCTGACCTCAATTGCCAAATATGCATTCAATTCTGTGTTGTATTTGTATGTTTGGAATAATCTTCCACTTCCTATGAGACTAGGTCCAACTATTCTCTCTTTCAAGAGTAAACTGAGGCATCATTACCTTTCCATGAATAATCCATCCAACTCTCTTGATTCCTTCCTTCTCCTTCATTCCATCCTCCACAACCTAGTTTATATTTTTATTTTTCTGCATCTTGTTTTTGGTTTCCATACTTTTCCAAGTATGTGTACAATTATTCGTCACATTTTATTGTCACAAGTGGTTGGTTGGTAGACATTGCCTACGGCGAAAAACCCACCATTTGGTGTAATGTTTTATATGCAATAAATATTTTATTTATTTATTTATGTTTCAGATTGGTCCTAATGTATCGATTGGTCCCGACGTTGTCATAGAGGCTGGTGTTAGGATTAAGGAGACAATAGTGCTGGCCAATGCTACCATCAGAGAGCATGCACTCGTCATGCACTCTATAGGTGAGTTGTCCCAGAGAAATTATTGTCGCTGGCGAAATTTACATGAATTGTATAGTATCAAAAACAGTAGTCTGAGTGATTCAGAGTAAATTGAAAAAACATTTAATCTAAATTACTGTTCCTGCCTCTCATATATTGCAGATTGGTGTATTGCACTGAAACCAAGTGACTTGTTATATGAAATGTTTTTATGGGTTATGGCTGCTTTTGTTGCCATGTTAATATCTTACAATGTTTACACACAGCATTCATTTGTTACCTAGGGTTGCCAGATTTCTTGGAAGTCAAACTGGGACATTTTCGCCCCTCCCCCCTCCTCCGTAATTGATGCATTTTTAATTTTAGTGCTATAGTTTTCTTGTCGAATTAAAAATGCATCCAAAAAATATAAACTGTCAAAAAGGCCGCAATTATTTATTTATTTATTTAATAAAGTATAAAAGACCTGGACCAGCTTAACAGCGACTATTGTTGCCTTAGCGCCAGTCCAGGTACAGGTTATGTTTACAAAGTGGTACTTACATGCTAATACATGATGTGATAACTGATAACAGACGTACATAAACACATGATAAACACCACAAACACAATAATACACAATTTTAAACTTAAGAAAAACAATTGTTCTTAAAAACAATTAAAACAACATAATACAATAATTAATAGAATTCATATCGCCACAACACTCACGATGATATTAATATTGATATTAATCCTAAAAATATACCAACTATTCTGAAAACCGGGACATTTGAGCGTCCCGAAAGGTTTGTTCGGGATACCGGGACACAAGGCATAAAACCGGTGACAGTCCTGGGACATCTGGCAACCCTTTGGTTACCCCATCATTGTGATATACCGTAGTAGTAATATTGTATGAAATGTGTTGTCTCTAAGTGATTTAATGAGTTCAGATAGTGATTTAGACGATGTGTGTTACAGTGGGTAGAAACTCAGAGATTGGGACCTGGGCCCGAGTGGAAGGGACTCCCACAGATCCTGACCCTAATAAACCCTTTGCTAAGATGGACAATCTCTCGCTGTTCAACTCTAATGGGAAACTCAATCCTTCTATTACTATATTAGGTTTGTAATATGCTTTCTTTATTTATTCAAACAGTAAAATATGTATATTATGTTTACTAGGGCGAGCTTATCGTAGTGCTGCCATCTCTTTTAAATAATATGTACTTCATTTAATTTGTTCTTTTGGCCTTTTTACTGGCAACACTAGGGAATGTCTTCAGAAACAGAGATTCTCCAACTTTTATCTAACATATTCACTTAGATTTTACATTTTACGACTTCTGCAATAAGTTTGCCCTTTGATGTATGTATTACTATGCACAATCAAATGTTAAAATATGCCGTATCTAATAAATTATAAATGTTGAAGTAAAATGTCGAAATATGCTGAATAAATATGCAGTAACAAATTCGGAAATATGCACTGTCTTCAGTGAAATATGCACTATCATCAGTTAAATATGCACTGTCATCAGTGAAATATGGACTGTCATCTGTGAAATATGCATTGTCATCAGTGAAATATGCACTATCATCAGTGAAATATGGACTATCATCTGTGAAATATGCACTGTCATCAGTGAAATATGCACTATCATCAGTGAAATATGGACTATCATCTGTGAAATATGCACTGTCATCAGTGAAATATGCTCTTATTAAAAGGTGTTTATAGAGGATGTACCATATTTCATTGTTCAAGTCATTTTACTACTTACTGCTTTCCACTGTTGAATACAGGCCTCTTTTGTAAACTTTCTTTTGCTTATTGACATACATTTTGTGTTTCCAGGTGGCAGTGTTACGGTCTCCCCCGAGATTATAGTCCTCAACTCCATTGTCTTGCCCCACAAGCAGCTGAGTAGAAGTTTCAAGCACGAGATCATCTTATAGGACTGTATACCACATCATTGCATTGCATTGTATCTCATACGCAATACTAATATCATGTTTATAGTTTCATCATGCATATGCTGACAATCCTATATAGTAATCTCGATGTTTTTGACCGTCGGTACTTGGTGTAAGGCCATTTTTAAGGAAAAAAATGAAAAACTAAATATTTAGATTAAAATCTACAAAAATGACTTTAGATTTCGCGACTAGTATTCGAGGATTTGCACCCTCAACATCAGGGATTCTTTCTCTTTCTCTTTTCTCTAATCTTTTCCTTATTCTATTCTGTTACCCATGATGTGAGATGTTTGGCAGTTGTAATGGTTCAAATCCTACTGTTGACCTTCAGTACTTCCAACATTACTTGTACATCTCTTCTCCATTCTTCTCGGGCGTACCATGTGTAGATTGTCGATGTTCAACATTCTGAAGATGGCCCCGACAACATACACAAGCCCAGATCCATTTAAAATAAAAAAAACATAGCGTGAGCTTATGAGTAATAATGTAAATATATTTTTCATTACATTGTAAGATATATTTAAAAAAATTGTACAAACTGGTAGGTAGTAAAAGTAATACTCCATTGGTGACAGTGGTGGATTCTGAATTTCTTAGAGGAAGGGCTGAAAGTCCCTAGCCTCGTTCATCCCTGGATCTGTGTTATCTCGTATAAAGACATTTTGGTACTATTGTAGTGCTGCAGCCCCACTTTTTGTGAAATATTTTTTTTTTATTCAAAAAGGTATTTTTTCGCTTTTTTAAAACAATATAAGCTTGACCTTGAATGGGGCCGCAGCACTCCAATAGTACCGACATTTTTACATTTTTTACATAGGCAGATTACTATTTGTACAATATTATGTTATTGTATTGTTCTTGTGTAAGGCACGTTGCACAAATGTATAACTATTTTTCACGTTCAACATTCCAAGACATCAGGTGATTGTCACAAAATAAAATTATACATCGTCACAGGGGAGACAATCTGGTAGATCCACCGCAATTCGCCCTAGATGTTGAGGCCTTTCAACATTCCTCATGAGAACACAAGGAGGTCACAAGGCATTGCTTAAATATCTGTGGGTTAAAAAGCGGCCGATCCAGATCAGGTCAGATCCTCAAGGATGGATGCGTTTTGAGTAAAAGGAATCGGAGAGCGTGTATGACAGATTGGATGAATGTGACGGAGGCTAGGAATGTGTGTAAGGATAGGGCTGTCTGGCGCTCTGTCCTCTCTGCCTACCCTGCAAGGGATGTGGTATAGATAGATAGATAAAAAGCAGTTGATTTGCACATAATATTTTGGTGTCTTATCAGGTTGTCCCTCCTATGATGGTCTTATTATATACTATTGTATTTTTCTTTTCTTTTCTTTTTACTTATTATACCTATATATTTTTTAGTGTTTTATTATTTTAAGAGTGATATTAAAATATCTGACCCCTGTTTTTCTCAGCTTAGGTAAAAAAAATAATCTAAGAAGCCATTTTTTTACGAAATGTTGAATAAATTGTAATTTCTTTCCCATTTTATAGTGAGGCAATTGTACCTAATTCACCCTTTTTTCTCAGTTAATTGAGGCAGTTGACCTTTTTTTCTTAGTTTGTACCTAATTGTGTTCATCCTTTTATACCCAGGCAACTGAATTCATTCAAAAGAAATTCATCCTTTCTCTGACAGTTGACTGGCAATTCAGCTTCTATTCCATAGTTAACTAAGGCCATTAACCCTTTCATTATTAGTTAACTAAGGCCGTACACCCTTTATCTATTAGTTAACTAAGGCCATGTACCCTTTATGTATTAGTTAACTAAGGCCGTGTACCCTTTATTTATTAGTTAACTAAGGCCATGCACCGTTTGTTTATTAGTTGACTGAGGCCATGCACACTATATTTTTCAATTGTCTGAGGACCAGATTTGTCAAAACACTGAGTAGGTCGAGGACTATGGGTGCCAGCCTTCGGAGTATTCTGGTGTATTCTTTATTGGATAAAAAAAAATGAGAGCAGGGGGGGGGGGGGGGGGTGGCAAAATAGTCAGGGCCTGTTCCTATTCGGCTCTGTGTCTGCGAGGTAATTCACCCTATATTTTTCAGTTGTCTGAGGTAATTCACCCTATTTTCTAAGTTAACCAAGTAATTCTCCCATTATTTCTTAGTTAATTGAGGCAACAATACCTCTAAATGCACAACAACTTTAGATTTTGTATCTAATGTAATTGTGGGTTGTGTTTTACTGATTGATTGACTAGCATTTACCAAATATAATTAATGTGACATACTATTTTTAATAAATTGATATTTGAATACATTATGACTTTTATTTAAAACTCAAACATCTAATACCTGTCCTATATCCCAAGCCAGCCCAACTAATTGTACGTGTTCTACAAGGCATTGTAGTGTCCATGGGCATCGGTGCTAGGAGGGGCAATTAATGAAAAAAACTGATGTAGCATAAATAGCGCCGCAGTTAATTTCTTTTGTGAAGAAGGTTGTGATGTGGTTTATTTGAAAATGTAGATAATAGTTTGCACAACAATACGTATGAAAAGAGATTTTTATAATAAAGTAATAAAAAATAGCGGCGCCAGCGATTTTTTTTATGAAACTGATGGATTTTCGAACTAATTTTAGAAAAATTACGATATGATGAAAAAATGTGTGTTAGTAATATGTTTTTTTATGAGGTTTTATCATTAAGGGCTTGGCACCAAGAATGACGTCACAGTCATTTCCCACAGCAATAAGGTTCAAAATCGCGTGAACAATCGCATGATAAAATGCTAAAAATAGCGTTTTTTCCATTTTAGGGCCTTAATTATGCGTCTATCAAAAATTTTTTACGGTTATTCCCTAGATTTTAATGCATATTGACTTTCGGGAAACGAGTTTCCGTCTTTCGAAAAAAGATCAGAGGTGTTTTTCAAAATTTTTTTTGAGAAATCTATGAAAGATATAAAAAATCTTTTACGGTTATTCCCTAGATAAATGTTCAATGCATCTACCCTATTTTGTTCCAAAGCATATTTAGTAACAGTTGTCGAGATATAAGGTCTCCCGTTTTTAGAAATTTGTGAAATGTCGGTATGCATACTCTTAAGTATAAAAAAAAATATACCTAAGTATTTAAATCTCTACGCCCATGATAGTATCTATAGTAATATCACCAAATACCTACATCTTTATAATTTAATTACTTTACTTGGTTAAATATAAAGTAAATATATAAAGAGTAATAGTGATAATGCATGATAGATAAGTACTCCAGAATTATTTCTCTTATCAAATTACTCTAGTCAGTGATGGATACAGAAATTCAAAACCTTGCTGTAAACGATTAAAAAATATATTTTCAAATGGTGGGACATTCATTTGATATACATACTTACACAATACATACATACCTATAGGCTATAAGTGTATGAAAACGAAAGAAAAACAACTATAAATAGGCAGGCTGTAGCTTTCTTCTCACTGCATTTGCAGGGTCAGGACTTTTGGACAGTTTTGAACATTTTTGAAGCAATTATTTGTCTTTCTTCTCTGCGTAGGGTATCTATAAAATTATTGCTACTCTTTCTATCAGAAATAATTTCCTTGCGCCAAGGATAAGAAAATAATTATATTGGTAGGTACCTACCTATTACTTAAAACCCTCTCACTACCAGAATATAATAGAGGGGTCATAGAATTTTTTTGTCTATGGATTTAATATCTATATATTTTTATATGAATTTAGAACAAAAAAAAAAATTTTGCGTTTTTCCGTTTAGGACTTCGCCCCATGCCCTCCACGGAGGACACTGGTAGTTCTTTACTGGTAAAACATATTTAGTTATAGACAATAAACATTCTATAATAAGTTTACCACGGATTAAGTATAAGACTTTGCTTCAAATGAATTTTATTTGTTTTTGCGTTCTGTCCTCCAGGAAGGACACTGGTAGTGAGAGGGTAAAATGATGAAGTCTGATGAGCTTCAAACATTACATTTTCTTTCACTACCGATTCCATTAATTTATGAAGCATTTCTTTGATCCAGTTTGAAATTGAGTCGTGAAAATAATAAAAAATAGAAAATCATTTTCTAACTAATGGGGGTAAAAAGATTGAGAACCACCACTGCGTCGTTATCAGTTGACAGGTGGCGAACTGTCAGTGTGACACCGGCATCTGCATGTTTATCTCGAATCAAATGTAATTTTAGACAACGAATTCGCTAATATTTCATTATAAAAAGGAGTGATTTAATACAGAAATAGTTATAACACATTCAAGTGCCATTATTTAAAAGATCTTTCCTTTTATTTCTGTATATAAAAAAGATTTAATTGCGTTGTTTACAATCTGCAAACTAAATCCTAATGTTTACTCTGAATGATATTATATTGTAAGTAGTTTAGTTAATAAAATTATAGTTTACGACTTGTGCAAGGTGAGGAACAAACGCAGGTTGTAAATAAATAAGGTATGTTGTTGTAGAGATTAATTTATTGTCTAGTTTCTAATATTAAATTACGACTTTGTATCTTTTATTTTACTTTGTATTTTATTGCGTTATGGAGTTTTCTAAATTGTAGGTAACTCCTACAGATTTGATATTTGTGTTGTATTTTTAAGTAGGCAGGGAGGGCGGAATGCCAAACTGCCTTATCCACATTACGCACTCCTTGCTTCAGTCCCATCCACACAATCTTCGATTCCTTTTACTCAAAACGGGTCCATCCTTGAAGATTTGATTGAGATGATCTGTCCAGGTCAGTCTCGGACGACCACGGCTACCCATATATACCTTTTTAGTAATCCTGTCATCATTCAGTCTCTCAACATGCCCAGACTGTCTAAGCTCACATATACTATACACGGCTGTGTTTTTTGTTATTAATTTTCACTCAGCGAGTCAACGGGCGATTATCGCACGAAGACAGAACGCATTTGGGTGATTGTTCCAATCGGAATTGTCAAACAGAGATAGAGGTATTCTAGTCAAACAGAATGAAGGAATCCAATCGCTCAGAGAATAACGTAGTTAATCTTCTAAAAGGCTGCTGAAACAAGGAGAGCTTTGCAGAACCTTCTAGAAAATTGTAGAGTTTAATCGAACATTGTAGAACCTGTCAGAATGAATGAACAGATGAATGTGGTTGTGGTAATACTGTCGATCTACTTCACAAGTTTGCCGTTGGGAAGCACGGGTAACTTAGCTAGTTATCAATAATCTCTGTTATTGATGCCTCAATAATAATAATCTAATCTTACATAAGATCCAATAAAATTTAATTAATTTTCAAAGATATGAATAGTTTATTAATAAATTACATTTTTTTATGATTAGAACATTTATTACTAGCAAATGTATTGCTATATTTCTTTTCCATCATTTTGAATTTTTCTGTCCCATCGTCAATACGACTACAATCCTCACAGTTCTGGAACCTGGTAAGTGAGTATCAAATACAGCAATCTGATTTCTAACTGATTCGAAACAAATTTAGAAAACGTTTTTATCTAAATAGCTGTTCCTGCCTCTCATATATTGCAGATTGGTGTATTGCACTGAAACCAAGTGACTTGTTATATGAAATATTTATATGGGTTATGGCTGCTTTTGTTGCCATGTTAATATCTTACAATGTGTAGTTTTACAATAGGAACATGCACCACATTCTTACACTCAATTTACGCAAAATCTATGGACTGCTGTTTTTGATACTCAACTCATATATACCTACACATAATATATACACGTTCCTTCGCCCTAACCACCAGCCTTCATAGCGCAGTGGTTAAAATACCTGTGTATCAGGCTGAAGGTCGATTCCTGGCTGCAGTGATGGATGGGACGAAATTGGTGAATGTTATTTAGGTATAAAGTGATGACATTAAACCAGCCAACAATCAATCACAAGTCTGATGGAAAGTCCATCCTTCGCTGTGCATCTGTTGAGAAACTAGATATTATTGTACTCGTAGAAATTTGAAGACTGTTTCACGTGAGTTGTTCTAATAAATAGTTATTTTCAGGAGATAATGGAAAATGAATCATCGGGCAAGTTCCAGTTTGCTATTGACCGAGGAGGGACATTCACAGATGTATTCTGCAGGTGTCCCGATGGGTCGGTCCGCACGCTCAAGCTGCTGTCTGAAGATCCCAAGAATTACGGAGACGCTCCTACAGAGGGAATCAGGAGAATACTACATCAGGTGAGATAACATAATCTGGACTACATTTGGTAGTACTGTTGATACACCGTTGATCTTATCTATTCTCGAGAATGTAGAGAGGTTACAAAGCTATATTCTATGTATCGATTCTGTCATGATGTATTTCTTAGTGGATAGAAAGAGAGGACAGGGCGGATAGCACATCCTACTATTATTATTATCGTTTGGCATCTGCCACCGAAAGGTGGCGTCATCAGAAGATAAGAGAGTCAAAGATTTTTTGTTGTTATACCCAGGAGACACTAGAGAGCAACATTCAAATCATCAAGCCATTGCAAGGCATTTGGAGTGGCGTTATGTACGTCGGTATATGTGCCAGAGAACGCTCTCAGAGGGCACGTCTCCACGATGTGCTGGATAGTCTGTATTGGTTCTCCACAGTCACAGGCACGGGATTACCGCATCTGCCATCTTCTAACTTATGTTAATTGTTTTCCAGGTGACAGGCAGAGCCACCCTAGCAGACGGCAGTGTGGACTCTTCCCTGATAGATTGGATCAGAATGGGAACCACGGTGGCTACCAATGCGCTGCTGGAGAGGAAGGGGGAAAGGATGGCTCTAGTGATCAATAAGGGATTCAAGGACTTGCTGTACATTGGGAACCAAGCCAGGCCTAGCATCTTCCAGTTGGTAAATATAGTTATGGAGTTTCTATGTTGGAGTTCTTATTAACTAATTTTGTTGGTTACACCAGAGGGTCCCAATCTTTTTCGGTTTGCGGCTCCCTTAATACAAGAGATTTTTTTCCAAAATTTTTGACTTTCTTGAAAATGACACCAGTAAAAGTTGTAGAACATTCAATTTACTATAAATTCAAGATTTGTCGGGGGGCTCCCTTCTGGCTAACCCTGAGCCCACCTCTTAAAAAGATTTTGCCAAGAAGTGCGGGTAAAAAGGACGCTATATGCACCTGTGCTACCCGGGGATGCGGAGGGCCTTAAGCCCGTGGGAGTCCTTCAATGTATAAATTCAATTCCAAAAACCTAGGACTAATATTAATGGAGCTACGTTATTTTGAAGGGTTATAGGCTGAATACTTGCATGAATGTGCCCATTTCAAGGTTTTACAATGAAGCCTTAATGAGTTCTTAATAATTTAAGCTAGAAGAATCAAGATATTTCATGATAATGAGGCCACAGCAGCCAATCCAGTGATGCCCAAGTGTATTCTGGAGAGTGTTATACAGCTAATGAGATGTTTGTCTTACGTTTCAGGCAATTCAGAAACCTGATGTCCTGTATTCTGAAGTAGTGGAAGTGGACTGCAGGGTGGTGCCTGCCTTGAGGGGGCGCTGTAGCCTTAAAGGGGATGATCCTGTGGAGGCAGGAGGGCAGGGATGGGGGTCAGCCATAGGTATGATACTTTTATTTATTTATTTATGGTGGTCATACAGGTGACAGATATTTAATATACAGTGCATTTTCTATATCTTGGCAGCCGGCGGACATTAGCTGCAAGTGGGGTTAAATTGACTGTCGAATCTTGTCATAAGAGCTGTCAAAGGTCCGCAATATTCTCACATTGTAACTTTTACAAGTAACCTACGATGCTGAAAATATTACAGAGCAGCGCTGGAGAAATCATTTTAAAGGCAAGATCGTTTTGCGAGTTGGAAAAAGAAAAAAAATACTTTGATAATCCTTTCAGGGATGGGATAGACCCCTACCGCAAATCCAGCACCCGACACACGCCATAAGTAGATGAAATATGTGTCTACCTTGAATAGATTACTATTGTAGAAGTTAGTTGCTCATTGTGCCTTACATCTCTTTAATTTGAATCAAGGAGCCAAAATGTATAATGTTGTTTCTCTTATTCCAAGGCACAACGGGAGAGGAGATGTACATTGTGAAGGAATTAAACAAAGAACAAGTTAGAAAAGATCTGTCCGATTTAAAGAAGAGGACGGGTATTAGCAGTATAGCTGTCCTGCTCGCACACAGTTACACTTACACTGAACATGAGTTAGCCATTGGGAAGATTGCACAGGAATTAGGTGAGAATGTTTTTCTTGTATAGTATGCACAATAAACAAGAACAGTTTTTTTCTCAACAGAGACGAGAGGCATCTTCATTCACATAATGTAGCGTTCAGTGAACTCCCTTGAGGAGGAAGCAGGATGGGTGTTCCGACGCTTACGAGTCAGCTTTATGCCCAGGGCAACGTTCACCCATTCCACCACATCCTGCTGTATGGAACGGTTGAACGTTGTCCTGGGCATAAAGTGATCACTGAAGCCAGCCAAAGCCGACTCGTAAGCATCGGAACACCCATCCTGTTTCCTCCCCAAGAGAGTTTACATAACGCTACATTATGTGAATGAAGATACCTCTCGTTCCTGTTGAGGAAAAAACTGTAATGTATTTCCGTTTGTGCAATGCAGATAAATACGGTTCAATACCTACAATAATTTTGGTATGTCTTAAATCAGTTAACAAGAATTTGGATAAGGATGGTTGGGACAATAGGACAATTGAGTACGTGGTCAGCGCCATTGTTTGGAGTGTGAACTTCTAATCAGATGGTGCCAGGTCGGAATCTCAGTTCTGGCGATGTATTCTGCATTTCATGACACAAGCTGTCATCTCACAGTGAAGTGTGCAGGGAAGTACACGCCCAGATCCGTTTCATAAAAAAAATATATATATAAAATTTTTAGCACATTTATCCGTCGATATGGGCATGGATTCTTTCTACATAAAAAATTAAAAAGTTTATCCAATTTCTACGATGCAGTCAACGGAATTGAACTGTCAAATGGCCTGTTCCTTTTGCTTGTTTTCTCAGCTTTACGATAATAACCTCCCACCAATTGCTTATGATTCCAGGGTTTACTCAGGTGTCATTGTCCCACCAGGTGATGGCCATGGTGCGTGCGGTCCCCCGCGGGCTGACAGCGTGTGTGGACGCGTATCTCACTCCTCACATACGCCGCTACCTGCACAGCTTCTCCCAGGGCTTCTCCGACAATCTGCAGAACACCAACGTACTCTTTATGCAGTCTGATGGAGGACTTACGCCCATGGACAAGTGAGGCGATTCATATTGTACTGATATTTCACCGCAATTAATTTTTTTTTATAAAAAGGATCTGGGCTTGCATACACAAACCCAAATACTTTCCTGCAAAATGAAAAACTAAATATTTAGATTAAATCCACAAAAATAATGACTAGAATTCGAGGATTTGCACCCTCATCATCAGGCGAATGTGATATGAATTGCCCGCAGCTTTAAGGTTGTAAAGATTTTGAACCTTAATGTCGCAGAAAATGACTGTGACATCATAGTTGGGTCGCGAGCCTTGATGTATTCCCTGGATATAGCAAACAATTATATGCATTTTTTATTATTACGTAAGCAGTAGCACTTTAGTATCCATGAGACATGTTATATGGGGAGGCAGTACTGAATTATTTGTGTTGTTATGAGTAATTTGATTGCATTCCAGTTTCATTGGATCTCGTGCCATTCTGTCAGGACCGGCTGGGGGTGTGGTTGGTTATGCCCTCACTACGTATCAGAGGGAGACTGACCTACCAGTCATCGGTAAATTATTTCATATATTATTATTACCTATTATTCCTATTCAGCGAGGAGTCCGACAGGGATGTGTTCTCTCACCTACTTTGTTTAATTTATACTCTGACTTGGTCTTTAAGGAAGCGCTAACTGATACGAATCTCGGCGTGAAGGTCAACGGAGTAGTCATCAATAATATCAGATACGCAGATGACACCGTTATAATAGCAGATAATTTACAAGACCTTCAAGAATTGCTTAATAAAATTGACTCCGTCGGTGAACGTTTTGGTTTGAACATTAACGTGAACAAAACTAAAATGATGGTTTTTAGCCGAGAAAGTCATCTAAATGTAAATCTCACACTTAAGGGTGTTAATATCGAAAGGGTGAAACAGTTCAGGTACTTGGGCAGCATCATTACTGAAAAGTTAGACCCCGACACTGAGATAAAGTGCAGAATAGAAGCGGCTAGAACAGCTTTTAATAAAATGAAAAATCTCCTTTGTGACGATAATGTGAACTTAAAGCTGAGACAAAGAATGGTCAAGTGTTACGTGTGGTCGGTTTTACTTTACGGTGTTGAGGCATGGACACTAAAAGTCAACATATTGAACCGCCTTGAGGCGTTTGAAATGTGGCTCCACCGTAGAATGCTAAGAATACCTTGGACCGACATGGTAACCAACATTGAAGTTTTACGTAGAGCAAATACTAATAGACAATTGTCCAACACAATAAAGCTCCGTAAAACATCATATTTTGGCCATGTCCTTAGAGGAGAAAAATACTCCATTCTCCAACTCGTTATGAAGGGGAAGATAGAAGGCCGTAGAGGGGTCGGAAGGAAGCAGCTATCCTGGCTTCGAAACATTCGGCAGTGGACCGGGATCAGAACTGTGGAGGAGCTTTTTCGCACTGCCCAGGACAGAGAGGCGTTCTCCCAAGTGGTCGTCAACGTCGGGGGGACCCGACAGGACACATAGAGAAGAGAAGAAGATTATTATTACATTACTACTTAGATACATGACACCAGTCTAACAATCTCTCATTTCATTAATTAGGTGCCTCATTATATGATTTCTTTACGATTGCGATCCCATAAAGCCCCATGGTGACAGGCAGCGCAGTACCAGGTACTGGGGTACGATCTAAAAGATGTGTGTGGCATAAATTATAGGCCCAAGCGCTCCGTCATACCCGTCACAAACCACACATCTCAACGGCCTGGATTCCACCTGCCTTGCAGGCAGTGGACCGCACTCAATAGGGCTTAGGACGTGTCATGGTTGCTGCGGTGACATGCTTCACAAGTGGGGAATGAGGCATGATCCATAGTGTGACTGTGCAGGGAAGCCCGAAGCAAACCATGCAGCACATCTTGCATGATTGCCAAATACATGCTCACCCCGGTACCATTGACAGTGCTGCCAGCCTGTGCCCTGAATTCCTCCAGTGGCTGGAGGCGCTGGATGTCAGACTTTAACGATGTGACAATACTTTGATTGTTTGCCAATGACTGTTGTGTTGTGTTGCAGGTTTTGATATGGGAGGAACATCCACAGATGTGTCCAGGTATGCCGGGACACTGGAACACGTACATGAAGCCACCACTGCCGGCGTCACGATACAAGCCCCACAACTAGGTTAGAACAAAATACTTTATATTTTGTTTTGTGAGAACATCGAAATTTTCTACATGTCGTAGTTGAATATGACAAGTAGTTGTCTCAACCGATACACAGCAAAGGAGGGCCAATACAATATACACATGTTGTTTCATCTCGACTCAACTACCAGCCTTCGCAGCACAGCGGTAGAGCACCGGCTTGTCAGGTTAGAGGTCTGGGTTCGATTCCCAGCCGCGGTAGATGGATGGACTGGAATTGAATGTGAATGTTTATTTATTTATTGAGACACTCACAGAGGATTGACAGATATACATAAATTAAAAACATCAAACGCAAATTTCCGGTCAACCCCCCAATTACGAGCATCCACAGCATGCACGCATGAATGTTACTTAAGTGTAAAGTGATCACATTAAGCCAGCCGATGATCAGTCATAAGCCTGATGAAGGTCCGTCCTTTGCTGTGTATCTGTTGAGATAACTACTTATCATCGTATGTTGTCTAGTCATGTAACTCGAAAATCCAGGAATCGTAAAAAATTGTTTTATTTTTCAGATGTTAACACAGTGGCAGCGGGAGGTGGATCCATATTAAATTTCCGTTCAGGACTCTTTGCAGTGGGGCCTGAATCATGTGGGGCTCGCCCCGGCCCTGCTTGTTACGGAGCGCACGGTCCCGCAGCCGTCACGGATGCCAACCTGGTGCTGGGGAGACTGCTGCCTAAATACTTCCCCAAGATATTCGGCCCCAACGAAGATCAGCCCCTCAGCAAGACTGCCTCGGTGGGGGAGATGGAGACCTTGAGGAGGAGGGTGAATGCCTTCATGATGGAGAGCCGAGGTCAGGAGGTAACAACCAAACATCCTCTTTGTCTTTCATTCTTTTGGCAAAACTCATCACGAGTAGTCATTTGATAGATTGTGAATTTATTTGCTTTTTTTTTAAATCTACAGATGTCTCTAGAAGAAGTGGCCATGGGTTTTGTAGAAGTTGCCAATGAAGCCATGTGTCGCCCAATCAGGTATGCCATCATTAAAATGTTTTTTCTTCGTGTCCATTCAGTTTGAGTTTTAATACTTTGTTGTAACTAATACTTCGAATGAAAATCGGTAAACTGAGATGGTTTGGACAGGTAGGGAGAGTGAATGATGACAGGGTGACTAAAATAAAAATATATATGCATGGATGAAAGAGACGTAATCTAGATTGGTCATATAGATCGGATCCTCGATGATGGACACGTTTTGAGTAAAAGGAATCGGAGAGTGTGTATGATGGGCACTTGTACTCGTCAATTTGAGTGTGATAGAAGCAGGGAGAGGGGAGTCTGGTGTTCTGTCCTCTCTGCTTACTCCGCAAGGGACATGGCATGAGGGGATAGGTATAACTATTGCATTGTTTTACACATTTGCAGAGCATTGACTACAGCCCGAGGTTATGACACCTCCCACCACGCCTTGGCCTGCTTTGGTGGAGCTGGAGGACAACACGCCTGCTCTATAGCCAGGGCTCTTGGAATTCATACAGTCTTTGTACATAAGTATGCTGGTATGTATGTTTTATATCTGTAACTAGCTGAGTTACCCGTGCTTCGCAACGGCAAATTTAACAAACCAACCCTGCATCCTTTATAGACTTGAGCTGGACAAAATGTGACTAAAGATTTGAATTTCTTTTCCAACACCCTTTCATACGATACCACACAATCCTTGGATTCCCTCATCATCATGGTATCTCCTAGGAAAGGCTTTTTCTCCAAAAACAGGCAACGTTTGGACACAGCCTATATTATCGCAAATGTTATTTTAAATTTCCACAGCAATCCATCGTTGAATGAGGGAGTTATGTGAACACTTACAAAAATCAGACTTTACTTTTTATATGAAATATTTATATGGGTTATGGCTGCTTTGCACCACATTCTTGCACTCAATTTACACAATCGAGAGACTACTGTTTTTGATACAATACCTCTCAGAGGGCAATGTTTATCTGCATATTACTTTGTTTCTCACCAGGTATCCTGTCTGCCTATGGCATGTCTTTGGCTGATGTGGTCCAGGAGGCCCAAGTGCCCTGCGCTCTGGAGTACTCTCCAGAGAACTTCCCGCAATTGTCAGAGATTATACACAAACTCTCAAACACTTGCACTGAGAAACTTGTGGCTCAGGTAAATACATCCAACTTCATATTATAATAGATAAATTACTGTGTCTATAGGGGTGAGGAGTGCAGATATATTATTTTTTTGTCTTATACCCACTTATGTAAATCATAGAGAAAAAATTATGTTGAAGATTTTTCAATTCAATTCAATTGTTGGAAGAGACACATAATGGTTCAATATGTATACATGGTTGGCGCAGTTGGTTGAGGCGGCAGTCTCTCGAGCGGGAGGTGTCAGATTCAAGCCCTGGCGCCGGCGATGTATTCCACACTTTGCGATACAGGCTTTTAGTCTAGTGCAAGGTGTGCAGGAAAGTATTTGGGTTTGTGTATGCAAGTCCAGATCCTTTTAAAAAAATATATCTGCACTCCTCACCCCTGATAGACACAGATATTGGTTTATAGAGATCAGTGGCCAAACATTTGACAACAGTGACATGTATTGAACTTTTCATAAAGTAGAAAACATTGCTATTTCGTAATTTCATTTGAATAACTCTGAAACATTCTAATTAAGGGTTTCAGTGCATCACAGATTCGAGTGGAGGGATTTCTTCACATGAGATACGAGGGGACTGACTGTGCCCTGATGTGCGCTCCCAAGTCTTCTGGACAAATCCCCGCATATGAGGATTTCATGAACACTTTCCTTGCCAGGTAACATATATCATATTATGTTAGGAAAATGATTTGATTAATAAAACCAGAGGTTCGAAGCATTTGGTTCTTTATTGGTGAGAAGAGACTTTACAAGACACACTAGAGTACACCGGAAGTTTTGTTCAAAGGTTGAGAAACCGGAAATTGCTTCTGTCAAAACTAACCATAGACAAGCGGTGGACACTGTGATTACCTCAACATATTATTTGCAAAAATCACAATTTATATTTTGTGAGAACATCGGACTTTCTACATGTCATAGTTGAATATAACAAGTAGTTATCTCAACAGATACACAGCAAGAGATGGACTTCCATCAGGCTTATGACTAATCGTCGGCTGCCTTAACGTGATCACATTACACATAAGTAACATTCACGATTTCCAGTTCATCCATCTGCCGCAGCCGGGAATCGAACCGGACCTCCAACCTGACAAGCCGGTACTCAACTACTATGCTACGAAGGCTGGTAGTTGAATCGAGATGAAGCGTGTATATATTGGCCCCCTGGTGAATGTTACTTAAGTGTAAAGTGGTCACATTAAACCAGCGGACGATCAGTCATAAGCCTGATGGAAAGTCCATCCTTTGCTGTGTATCTGTTGAGATAACTACTTGTTATCCATAATAACAAAATATGTCGTTTTGTTTACACAACAGTTTATGTTTATTTCTCAGGTACCAGAGTGAGTTTGGCTTCACCATGCCAAGCAGGAGAGTGCTGGTGGACGATGTGAGAGTGAGAGGCTCAGCCAAGTGCCATAGTCTGGATGAGAGAGCTCTCACACCTGCCGATACTACAGAACCTAAGTCTGATGAGGTAGGTGTCTGACGAGAATTTTAAATTTCTATTTTATCCCTTCACGCCGTATCCCTTAATTGTGTTTGTAGGCGACACTCTCGTGCTCCAAGGATGCGGTCAGAGGCGACCCACTTGAAGCGGCGCTCTACTACCTGCTTCTAGACGACTTCCAGAATTATCAGACCCCTCTATCAGAAAGGACCTATAGCACTCAATTCCGTTACCCCAACGCGGAGCGTACACTGGGGCTTCGTAATAACGGAAGCAAGCACTGTACTAAGGAACACAACCGAAGTTATGTCGTCTGACTACTGGTCGTCGCAACACTCCACAATAATGGACTATACTAGGATGCGTTAGTGATTCCAGCAAAGGCTTATCGTAGCGCAAAGGATAACTGAAATAAAACTCGCGATAAACAGCACAAAACAGACACTTTCCAACAGATCGCGATCTAACTATTTCACTTTCCAAAGACACTATTACCTCGACTGGCAGAGATGTTTAACAACCGAAAATGATGGTACAACTGAACTATTTTGGCATTTCTATGGGGTTATATACTACTTTTGTATGTCGCATCTGTTGAAATGTGTCTCATTCGTTCTATTTTTATTTAAAACAATTCCTTATAAGGGCATCATGCCCTTATATGGTGCGAAGAAATTATGATAGGTACATTGTAAATATTACGCATTTTTAAATGAGTCATTGTCATGAGTCATTCGTATGATGATTTTAAAATATAATACAAATGTTATGCCCATATATGGCACAAATAACAAAACAGGACGTTAATAGCTATATCTATGCATATCTAAGTATTAGAGAAAGTATATTAATATCAAAATGTATAGTATTAGGTAGATTTCCACAAAGGAATTCTACCTATTCGTTTCTCCCGTGATGTCGCAGAATTGAAAAATTTCTACTTAGTATCACTAATTAGGACCAGGAGAACCCGAATCCGAACTTGGTTTAAAAGTTTATATATATAAGCCATATATATATATGTCCCTTTTCTTGTGCGCACGTTTGAGGCCAAACTATGCGTCGCAGAAACGTGAAACTTGGGTGGTAGATTTTTAGTAAGGGGTAGATGAACTGATAGGAGATTGGGTGAAATCCATTAAGAGGAAGGTTCACTTTTTAAGGCTTTAAATACAAAAACAATCATTCTGAGGGGATCCAATGATTGTGAGGGTCTGTGTCTGGTATCGCATGAAAGGGGATTAAATAAGGAATACATATCAAAAGTCAGATTTTGTCTAGCTCAATTCTTCGGACGACACTGATCGATCGAAAGATCTAGTTAAGTAGTTACCGCATAGGTACTAGCGTGTTTGTTGTCTTAGAAAAGTGCTTCACGATACGAGTAGAACTCACATCTTTTTTTCAAATTTCTAGTACTTAAGTACCGATACCAATCCATATTATGAGTTGAATGAAAATTGATTGATTGAAAATAATTTGATTTTTGGATTAGGTACTTCGATAATCAAAGAATAAACTACATCCATACTACTTCATCACTTCGCTGGTTTATTTGCTGATGATATTGTGATTGTTTTTATTATATGTACAGATGTACTCTTAAAATTAATAAAATAAATAAATCAATTGAAATCTACCTATGCCTGTGGCTTGCCAAAGGATTTTTTATATATATAGTCTAATAAGAAGTTTGCGTTGTCAACAGTGTTGTAGACAGAGAGAAAGGGTTGCCAGGCCTTCCTATCCTCACACACCTTTTGCTTTCACTAGCGGATCCAGGGGGGGCTAAGGGGCTGAAACCCCCCCAAAACCATGAGTGACAGTACTTTATATACTGCTAGTTTCCGAAGAATCACATTATTACCACATCGTTTTCTCATCATGTCTGGAGAAGGGACGACTACCTGCTTTATTCGCACCTTAGGGCTCTGGCATAAGTCCGAATAAAGCAGGTAGTCGTCCCTTCTCGGTCACACTTTTATGACTGCGTTCGACAGTTTAAAATAATTTCACTAACGTTTGTATTTTTGAATGGCTTTTAGGTGGTGAATGTATATTTCGAGGGTGGTTACCAACCTACTTCTGTATATAAACTGGAAAAGCTCTCCGCTGGCCATTTCATTAAGGGCCCAGCCATCATTATGGACAATCTCTCCACCATTCTGGTAGAACCAGGTGAGCCTCTTTCCATATTATTCCCCACATCCCTTGTGTAGTAGACATTGATACAATATTTGTATTTATTTTATTTATATCACAATTTACCTACTGTGAAACATCAGATTTTCTATGTATTCTCACCAGATTCTCAAGGACGGATGTGTTTTGAGCAAAAGGAATCACAGAGTGTGTATGAGGAATTGCATGAATGTGACGGAAACACGAACTGTGTGTAAGGATAGGAAAGTGATTTGCTCACTCTGCCTGTAGGCATCGCACCGCTAGGGGATAAAATAGAAAGTGATGACATTAACATGTTGCATGCTAATGATGCGGATTCGCGTTTTAGTATACTTTGACACAGTGCTTTTGATGCAAATACTCAACATGATACTATTCAATGTTCCTTGGCCTATTTTGTTGTAGCATAGTACAAAATATACTAAAAAAAATGAAGCACACACGAAGATCATACTTTTTGGGGTTTTTTGAGGATGTTTAAATTTCTGCAACTCAGTAATCAGTAGGTATTTCCTGTAGCAATCAATGTGTTAAGCCAGCCGATGGTCAGTCACAAGCCTAATGAAAAGTCCATCCTTTGCTGTGTCTCTGTTGAGATAACTATGTACTTACAGTATTTGTATTGTAGATTGCACGGCAGTCATCACAAAGTATGGAGACATTAAGATAAGTGTTGGGTCTGGCGTTGGCAGAAAAGTCGGCACAGAACTGGACTCCATACAACTCAGTATATTCTCACACAGGTTCATGTCTATTGCGGAGCAGATGGGAAGGTATTGTACATCATTCTATTTACTCGCATGTTCTTATCTTATCCGAGACCTCCGGAAAAATCATATACAGACCTGACACTGAGAACAATATGGTGGAAAACCACTGAGATCGTATTAGAAATAACCCCACATAAATATTTTGGAGTGTACAGATCTACCTAATATTTTAACATATATCCTTTATAGCCTCCGGAACCGTTCATCTGATTGAGATGAAACTTTGTCAAATTGCTGTGCTTGCCCCAGGGATTATTATTATTATTAATTATTATTAAACAAACTAAAAAACTCCACTCTCCGACATAACAGCTTTTAGGCCTTTGCGCCGGAGAATGTCCAGACATGTACAAAAATATATATCAAATATATCAAATAAACACATCAAACAACCAACAAACAAGGGATGAACACATATCAACTACCCTCATAATACCTCTCCAACGAGCTGCCCCAGCACTGTTAACAATGAGGGACAGTAATTCGGCTTCAGTGGTATTCCATTAATTTGGGATGGTTCGTAAGGAGATGCACGAAGGGGGGGCATGAAAAAAAACTATTTTTGTCTAATCCATATAGCTTTTGTTGTCGAAAAGATGAATAGTAACCCTCCCGACATCCGCAGGAATAAGGGGAGGGGGTTCGAATTAATGTTGGTCTCGTCTAATCAGATAAGATACATGTGTTATGGCATTTTACCAAGACAGTGTATTATTGTAGGATTCTCCAGAGGACGTCCATATCTGTGAACATAAAGGAACGCTTGGACTTCTCGTGCGCTCTGTTTGGGCCTGACGGAGGTCTGGTGTCCAATGCCCCACACATTCCAGTCCACCTGGGGGCCATGCAGGAGACTGTCAAGTACCAAGTTAGTATGAGCTGGAATTCTCTATTTTCCATGATTATCGTATGACCGAGTCTCTGAAGTAAAGATACGTTTTCATTTTTTGTCAGAAGCATTGGATTTTCTACATGTCGTAGTTGAAATAACAAGTAGTTGTTATCTCAACATACAGGAAAGGATGGACTTTCCATCAGTCTTATGATTATTCATGAAGGCTGATGGTCGAAGCGAGAAAGAAATATTAGATACATATTTTTAGAAATATCCTTCTCGCTTCTATAGAATCACAGGGGATAGAATACCAGTGTGTTAGGCTGGAGGTCTGGGTTCGATTTCCAGCTGCAACGAACGGATGGAATTGGTGAATGTTACTCAAGTGTGAAGTGACCCTATTAAACCGTCCGATGATCCGTCCGTCCTTTGCTGTATATCTGTTGAGATAAGTGCTAGATATTATTTTGTTTGTGGTACATTTCAGATACAAGTGCGTGGAGACACGTTACAAGAAGGTGATGTCATATTGTCCAACCATCCCAAGGCAGGGGGCTCCCATCTTCCTGACTTTACAGTCATTACGCCTGTATTCCATAAGTAAGTACCAACACTACAATGTAGTCCTACCATTCCTACTCTATCCCACACTATTATTATTATTAGGTGTTATCAGCCAGGCAGCTATGGTGATACGTCTGATCTCACAACAGTATTCACTCATTCAGTCTGTCAAGTCTATTTTTAAACAAATTAACACTTTCGGCAACAACCAACTCTGGCGGCAGACCATTCCATGCATCCACTACTCGATTGGATAAGAAATGCTTCCATGGATTCTGCTTGAAACTGTATTTGTATAACTTCGAACTGTGATCTCTTAAATTGGTGTTTTGGCTGAGGCAGATCATCAGTTTCTATGAGATCCCCTCTCTTTCTCCGATCTTCAAGAGTAGTGAGGTCCAACACATTTAGACGTGCCTTAGAGGCGGTTGGTAGCCTGGTTGGTGAAGCGCTCGACTGATAATCCGGTGGGTGCGAGTTCAATCCCGATGCTGACTTACTCCACTTCACAACACAAGCTTACTGTGAAGTGTATAAAGATGTATTTGAATTTTGAACTTCGTTGAACGTTTTTTAAATTTATTTCAGAGGAATATCTCGTCCCATCTTCTTTGTGGCGAGTCGAGGTCACCACGCGGACATTGGAGGCATCACCCCGGGCTCCATGCCCCCCCACTCCACCAGCCTCGCCCAGGAGGGGGCGGCCTTCCTCTCCTTCCTCCTCGTACACCAGGGGAGCTTCAGGGAGCAGGAACTGAGACACGAGTTGAGGGAATCCAGGAATCTTGCAGATAATTTGTCAGATCTTAAAGCTCAGATCGCAGCCAATCATAGGGTAAATCATATTCTATCTGGCGAATCACCTGGCGAAAAACAATGATAATAAATTGTTATGATTTATTCCAGGGCATGCAGCTAGTAGGAGAACTGATTGGCTCATATGGACTAGAAGTGGTTCAGGCCTACATGGATCACATACAGACCAACGCTGAGTTGGCTGTCAGAGATATGTTGAAGGTAAACTATATTTGTTTCTGAAAAACTTACACATTCCATTGAGTATTGAAGCCCTCGTATTCAATGAATAGTGATGAAAAAAGTGTGTGGATGATACTAAGTACTGCGTTTTTATTTTAATAATACTACAACGAGCTTCCGCCAAGAACCTTAGTTAAAAACATTAAACATTCCTACGTTTGGCATTATTCCTTATTTGTGAACTTTGATTATCGAAGTACCTAATCAAAATTGTTTTCATTCCACTTGACTAGATTCCCTATATGGGAATAAATATAAAGCCGATATTCTTGACACGAAACAATATTCATTTGCTGATTTTTGACGTTTAAAATTTTCGAAGTGTCAAAATATGATAATAATGAGATATTTTAACGTTAAAATCCAAATATTTCCCTCACCCAAGGCTGCATTTAATAAAAAAAAAAACATTTTACTATCCCCTAACGTGGTTTCTCGGACTTTGATTACAGACTACTCTCAAATTGTAATTTATCTTTCCACCAGTAAGCATTACATCTTTTGGTTGATATCATTATTAATTTATGCACCGTTATGTTGTATTATTGTGTTATAGAACATTGCCTACAAGACATGTGAAAAGACTAGCAGCTTTGTACTGAAGGCTGAGGACCACATGGATGATGGAACTCCTATTAAACTCAAGATAATGTTGGACGCTAAGAATGGAACCACTACGTGTGACTTCACGTAAGTTTAATATATCTGTATTCTAGGGAACCTCTATAAATGTAGGAAGACCATAGACTTTTATACTTAGTACTATAGTAAAATTATTTATAACTGTCGAACGCAGTCATAAAATTAGACCGAAACGGGACAACTACTTGCTTTATTCGCACCTTATTTATTTATTTATTTAATAAAGTATAAAAGACCTGGACCAGCTTAACAGCGACTATTGTTGCCTTAGCGCCAGTCCAGGTACAGGTTATGTTTACAAAGTGGTACTTACATGCTAATACATGATGTGATAACTGATAACAGACGTACATAAACACATGATAAACACCACAAACACAATAATACACAATTTTAAACTTAAGAAAAACAATTGTATGGCTCTGTTGTATGTGCGAATAAAGTCATCTCTTCTCGGTCACATTTTTATTACTGCGTTCGACAGTTATAATTAATTCCATTATAGCTAGATGTCTGACTCTGTGTATTTTCAACGAAGTGACGCAATTTCACGCTCGGCACTTTTTGGTATTTTAGAGTCGCAAAACTCACACTATTAACAAGATATCAATAATAAAAACTAAAACACCCCTAAAAAAATCGCTTAATTCCTAAATAACGTTAAAACTAAACAGTTTTTAACTATGAGAACAAAATTATGAAAACGTTGCCCTCGAAATGTCAAAATTCTCCATACGATTTGACAGTTTGTAGGCACCAGTTAACTTCACTACTAACATCTAGGTACTTCATGTAAAATTCTATATGTCCTTGTGTTCTAACATTATGATGGACTACATTTTCTGATCGTTCCACAGGGGTACGGGAGTGCAGGTGTGGGGTAACTGTAACGCCCCTCGAGCCATCACCCTCTCCGCCCTCATCTACTGCCTCCGCTGTATGGTGGGACACGATGTGCCACTCAATCAGGTAACACAAGCAGCCAATCACCTATTTCACTCTGGTGTTCTGTCCTCTTTTTCTACCCCACAGGGGTCCGGCATTGTTCATTGTTGCTTATCATCCGAAGGCCCATTCAGACACCTGGAATCCTCATTTGAACACATTATTATTATTTGTTATTGGGTAGGCAGCTTTGGCTGTTTTGACCAAGTCCCAGTTAAGTTGTGTTTATATTATCTAATCTATTCTTGAAGGTGTTGGTGGTAGGAGCAAGTACCACTGACTCTGGCAACTGATTCCAAGCACTGACAGCTCTATTGAAGTGTTTTCGTGGGTTGGATGTGAATCTCGTTGTCAGTTTCAGCTGGTGTCCTCCAATGTATATTATAAATATATAGAATTATACAATGCAACAGAAAATATGATCCAAGATCAATGCTGATCGGAGTGTAAAAGGTTCCGACCAGCATTCAGTCAATCCAAATACATAGAACAAATTAATTAAATATCACTCTACAATGAATTTGATGATGTCAAATACTGGTCAGAGTGTAAAAGTTTCCGGCCAGTATTTTTGAGTCAAATATTATACAAATAACATAATGTGAAAACCAGAGGAGACACGGTATTGGCATAAACGATAGATAGATTTATGTCATGATTGCAGGGTTGCTTGGCCCCTGTGAAAGTGATTATCCCACCCGGCAGCATCCTGGACCCCAGTGAGGACGCCGCAGTGGTGGGGGGGAATGTCCTCACCTCTCAGAGGATTGTGGATGTCGTCTTCAGAGCATTCCAGGTATATAGTATACCAACTTAACACTATAATTCCAAATGCCATACGTCGTTCATTGTTCGTACTTGTATCTTTAATATTATTTCTCTAGCACTGCTCTATAAAATCGATATTAGATGGTTCACTTTTACGGAATAATTTCGCAATCAAAAGTGAAATCATCAAAGGTCTGCAATATTCTCACATTGTATATTTTACAAGTAACCTACAATGCCGAAAATATTACAGAGCAGCGCTAGAGAAATCATTTTAAAGACAAGATAGTTTTGCGAGTAGTAAAAAGAAAAAAATACTCTGATAATCCTTTTAAACCGCCAGTTTGAAAAACGATGTTGCCAGTTTATTCTAAAGATTAAAAAATTGGCCAATTTTTTTTAAACCACAATGATTTGACAGTAGCAATGCAATGTAACCATATCTTTTTATCATATCAAGCAACACTAAACCAAGTTTGCTCCGTGAGACTTCTGAAAAAAAAAACAGATTGTAGTAATGTAACTTTTCAGGTGTGTGCCGCCTCCCAAGGTTGCATGAACAACGTGACCCTAGGCACCGAGGAGTGGGGGTACTACGAGACGGTGGCAGGGGGTGCGGGGGCGGGCCCCGGGTGGGGGGGAGCCAGTGCCGTGCACACGCACATGACCAACACACGCATCACAGACCTGGAGATCATAGAGAGGAGATATCCACTCATGTTGGAGGAGTTCAGTGTCAGGAAGGGTTCAGGAGGCAAAGGTTACTAATCTGCACTCCTATATAGGCATTTGGAGAGAATGTGCTAGTCCACAATGCTGTCTTGGTGCCGACCCTAATGTATGTTAGTGAGACTTAGACGTGGATGAAGAAGGACCAATCAGGGTTGAATACATCGGAAATGAGGTCGTTATGAAGAATGTGTGGGAAAACGCTGGGAGATAAGATAAGGTTATTAGGGGCTGCAAGACTGGTGTTGTGACGAGAATGAAAGTGAATAAACTAAGATGGTTTGGGCATGTTGAGAGAATGAAAGATGACAAGAAAGATATGTTTGGGTGAACGAAGAGGTGTGAGGAAACGCGGCCGCCCGATACTGACCTGGTCCGATCATGTCGACCAGATTCTCAAGGATGGACGCGCAAATTGCATGAATGTGACGGAGGCTAAGAGTGTGTGTAAAGATAGGGCAGTCTGGCTCTCTGTGCCTACCCTGCATATAGAGAGAATGTCTGAGGATAGAATGTCGAAACAATTTGGCTGAGGTGAGGTCTAACTTTCTCGCTTTTAATTTGTGAATCATTCTCTCCCCAGGGAAGTGGCATGGTGGTGACGGCGTGCGCAGGGAGATATTGTTCCGCTCGCCCCTGACGCTCTCCGTGTTGAGCGAGCGCAGGGCCTTCCCCCCGTATGGAATGAACCACGGGGAGAATGGGGAGAGAGGGGTCAACCATCTGCTGAGGAAGGATGGGAAACTCATCAACCTCGGAGGAAAGACTTCTGTGGATGTACAGCCGGGAGTAAGTATCTACTACATAATTTTTTTCAGGACTTGCTAGCACTTTTTTCAGTATATTATCACATAGAAAAGTCCACATATTATCATTCATGATTGACATATAAACTCATCAGCTTAATACAGGGAAATATTCACCCATCCAGATATCACAGGATTAGGCTCAACGCGGGGCCTAAAATACAAGCATTGTGCCTGAAATATCAGCATTTAGAAATCTTCTTACAATATTGCATGTATTAGTAATGACTGACTTGGGCATTTTTATGTGCAGATTTCCTGATAATTCTAATATTTTATTTGAATTATTGGTTAAAGGCTCAATATTGATTTGTTCTCCTCCCCCATGTCCGGGCATTGTGCCTGAAATATCAGCATTTAGAAATCTTCTTACAATATTGCATGTATTAGTAATGACTGACTTGGGCATTTTTATGTGCAGATTTCCTGATAATTCTAATATTTTATTTGAATTATTGGTTAAAGGCTCAATATTGATTTGTTCTCCTCCCCCATGTCCGGTTCTCACTGGCTTTCGAGGAGTCAGAACCCAGACAGTCAAATAACTTGTATGCAAATTCCAACTTTCTTCTACAAGTCGGTTGTGTGTTTATTTTCCAGGATAAATTCATCCTATTGACTCCTGGAGGTGGAGGCTTTGGTCATCCTGAGGATCACGACACGGGGGAGATTCTGGACAGCCCCTCCACCCACAGAGACTTCCTGGAAAGGGGCAGTGTGTATGAATACAGGAAGGCGCAGGAGTCGGTCTAATCAGAATGCAGCCATCTATATGTATTACCGCATAATTTATAAGACAGTTTAAAGCCAGTTATGCACAGTTCACATTTATGGAGTAATTCCCCAATCAAAAATTAAATCATCCAATGGTGAACTCTCTAAACACAGAAGTGAATTTTAGGTACTGAACCGGATTTAACTGCATTGCACAGACGGAAATATATCACAGTTTTACCCTCAACAGAGACGAGAGGTATCTTCATTCACATAATGTAGCGTTATGTGAACTCCCTTGGGGAGGAAGCAGGATGGGTGTTCCGACGCTTACGAGTCCGCTTTGGCTGGCTTAAGTGATAACTTTATGCCCAGGGCAACCAAAGCCGACTCGTAAGCGTCGGAACACCTATCCTGCTTCCTCCCCAAGGGAATTCACATAACGCTACATTATGTGAATGAAGATGCCTCTCGTCTCTGTTGAGGAAAAAACTGTACCATACAAAGTACTATTATTATTTTTACATCACACAATCACATTCATGCAATTTGTCCTACACGCTTTCCGATTCCTTTTACTCAAAACGCGTCCATCCTTAGCTTACTGTGAAGTGTGTAGGAAAGTATTTGGGTTTGTGAATATTTAGACAATAATTAGGATATAATATAAACAAAAGGATAATAATTTCATCACAAAGTTATGAATCTGCATATTATTATAACGTTGAATTATTTTGACCATCGTGGATACGTTAAAATTATAACGTATATGGTCGGAACTTTCATAATATTACAATTAGTATGGAACGTAGTCCAGTCCATAATTTTTTTTCATACTAAATAGTGTCCCCCTCTCCGTGGAGTCACTTTCCTTTAGTGTTGAATGTTATTCATCAGTTATAATAATATGCAGCATTCATTATTCTATGCATTTTATTGTATGTATGTACCATAATGTTTTATATACAGAATATATTTTTATACATACATAATATAATAATTTGTTGTTGTTTCAAATAAGTTTTTTAATTGGAACTAACTTTACACTTTAACCTTCCTTCAGAGAACATATGGAAGTCAAAAGGTTAGAGTTGTTTAAACAGTAGGGAACCTATATAAATGTAGGAAGTCTTAACAGATAAAGCCATAGACAAAACTTGACCGCCGCCATTCCTGCTACTAGCCTTTCCGCTAGGTATACGCTATTTTTTTCTCGATGTAAAGTACGCTAATTTACCATTTAATTACATAGGTTATATTACAAAGGTAATTTCCACACTGATTACACATAATGAGTCGCAAAAATCACCGAAATATCACCAGGTTTCATGTAATTGTAGACAACCAATATGACACACAATCATATGTTTGTAGCTCCCATGGCGTCTACCATAGATTTGTCATACATAATAGAAGGGGCTCAATGTTCAATATTTCTTCCCACCTTTATATAGGTTCCTTACCCAGGACTAGTAGAAGCACAACTCTAAAGGAGGGGGAAAAGAAAGGACGGGCACCGTCTCTGCCAGCCCAGGGCAAGGCCGGGGGCCTTGACGATCCGGACGACGATTTTCCAGTTTTTATCTATACATCACATTCCTGCTACGTATTGTCCACCAGGCACAGGATAGACTCCCTGTGTTCATACTGTAAGAAGGAGTGGACTTCTATCAGCATCCCGATGGCCGTCCCACCGTGCCCCGAGTTGATGAGGTCTCTGAGGGTTATCCTAGAGGGGTCTGCTGGGCGCACCATGTCAAATATCTCATCCTTCACGTCTTCAAAGTTCACAGGAGAATGTAACTCCACCTGTTCCTGAATAGCCTGGAATACAACAATAAAAACATGATTCATCCACACTACATCTATCCCCTAACGCTGTATCTCTTACGGAGTAAGCAGAGAGGACATAGCACACACTTTTACTCAAGAACATAAGAGGGAGCCAAGACCCTGATCAATTTGTATGTAGTGTCCCAGCTAGATTATTGTAACAGAATACTAGCAAACCTACTGCAAGTCCAACTCTTAAGAATTCAATCCATCTTCAATGTTACATAGTTGGCGGAATTGATTGAGTAGGCGGTCTCTCAAACTGGAGGCGCCAGGTTCAAACCCTGGCGCTGGCGATGTTTTCCACACTTTTCGATACAGGCTGGTGCAAGGTGTGCAGGAAAGTATTTGAGTTTGTGTATGCAAGCCCAGATACTTAAAAAAAAAAGAATATGAAGTACCTTAAAGAAGTAATTGAGTGTGAACCCATCCAAGTATCCCTTCCCGTGTATGTCCAGGACTCTGAAGAGATAGTGGAGACTCTGTGGCTCCCTCCTGTACTCCAGGGCCAGCACCAGGTCCAGGTAGGTCTTGTAGTCCATCTCGCCGTGGTACACCAGGCACTGCTGGAAGACTCGCTTCAGGAACGTGCGGGTCAGAGTGCCGGAGCCGTAACTGTAAGAAATAACAACACTATGAGCAGAGTACATGGTTGGGGTAGTTAGTTGGAGTGTGGACTTCTAATCTAGAGGTGATGATACATACAATATTTTAGCCTGGTGTAAAGTGCACAGGATTTCTGTACACAATGTGTGTTGACTTTCATGGTAACTGATGCCTAGACTGCCAGAAGTGTCCACAAATTGAAATGCACTCAACGAGCAATGGAGAGACGAATGATAGGTGTATCCTGAGAGACTGGATAAGAAATGAAGATATAAGACGATAAAAGGTCTCAGACATTGCGGAGAGAGAAGGGACACTAGATGATGAAGATATACTTACTCTTGCAACTCTTCTATACTAAGCATTCCATTCCTGTCCTTGTCCAGGTTGAGGTAGTGTCCGTACACCCTCAGGGCCGAGGGGATGGAGAACCAGTTCCTCTCTTGGACCTCCTTAGGGAGATTCTCATCACGTAACTGCAACAGAAACAAAACTGTTAAAGAATAATATACTCTGAGTGAAAATCCTTCTAATATCGCTTCAACTTTTCCAAATTTTGTATGAGAATGTTAGCGCGAAATAAGAATAACGTAAGCGACAATGTGAATTTTATCTTTTAAAAAAAACGTGGGACAAAATTTAGAAATCTGAACCAGTCAATTTGTTAAGATTATAATTACCAGTATTTTGGCTAAATTCCACTTTCACATCTCAAAAACTTAACGGATAATCCTTAATTCCCGTAAATTTCAGGGACACTTTCGGAATATTTTTATGTTCAAGAAATTTCCAAATTTGTAATTCTAGGACAGCCAATTTTTAGTCCATACTTTCATCTATCACTGTCTTCAGTTTCAAGACAATTCTCTCAGTATTGGCTGAGAATAATTCAGGGCGCCGAAGCCGGATGACAGCATATAGGACCTTAAAATGCTGTAAGAATTATTGATTGTAATTTACCTCGACAATATCATCCAGAAAGTTGGAGGCTAGGATGTCTATGATGCGAACCCGGCCGGTCCTGAAGGGATCCAGAAAGAAGAGAAACTTCCTGGATGCTGTACACTCGTAGAAACTTTCAAATGAAGGATCCATTGCCTCTAGGCTTGGGAGAGTAGGCACCAAGTTCACTATGTAGTCTCTTAAGTTCTGCAATTCAAAACCATAAGCATAATTTCTTAGTGAAATTTTGATCACATTAAGTGTTGTTTTTTAGGTATGGGGTGATTTGGGTTCAAGTAAAAACACTGACCCTGATTAAAATAAAGAGGCGACCAGCATGGCCTTAGGCAGGGGGGGCTTGGGGGTTCAATCCCCTCCGAAATTCCTCAGCCAACCTACCATTTTATACATGGCAGAAGTGAATCACATTGTTACCATGTCATTTTTTCATCATGTCATGGATTTTTAATAATTATTGTGAAAAACCATTAAATCGAAAAAATTCCGCTGCGGCGCTAATCTACAAAAGTGGGGGTTTGTCTACAAAAAATAAACTGAACTTTTAAATGATTCTGTTATATCTAAAATCTTATAATGTTTTATGACAAAAATTTTATGGCGCACTTTTTTTATCATGTTGTAACCCAGAAATATATCAGGATGTTTATTTTGGAATATTGATTATTGTAACCATAATTTGCGTAAAACGCTCACGCCGTTGATATGTAAATAAATAAATACATAAATAAATTAAAATCAACCAGATTCATCAATTCACCCATTTTCGAAAAAAAATGATACTCACTTGTTCAGTAAGGTATCCCTGTCCCGTGTTATCATAGACAGAGAGTCCTATTCTAATCTGAGACAACCACATCTTCCTCATGATGTAATGAAACAGCGAGTCCAGCGCCACCATCCCTTGGTTCTCTCTCTGGAGTTTAGCAAATACAGTTGCTGTGAAGAATGGCCTGGAAAATACAATAAATGTCTCATCACCATCATCATTAATTCTTTTAACTCCTGGGGGAGCATAGGGCGGCAACAACACCTCTCCATTGGTCTCTGTCCTGGGCCATGGTCTTGATATCCGGCCATTGTAGATCGGCTCCCCTTAACTCTGCAAACATGGAGCATCGCCAAGTAGCATTTGGGTGACCCCGTCGGCGCCTTCCCGAGGGCTCCCAGTCCAATGCTTCTCTCACACTGCATTCCTTGTGAGCTAGGCAGAGAGAACAGAGCTCCAGACTTTCCTATCCTTACACACACTTCATGCTTCCATCACATTCATGCAATTCCTCATACACGCTGTCCGATTTCTCTTGACATGATCGGTCCCGGTGACAAACACTTGGTCTACGGAATATTTTTTCAAAACAATAAACAATATTATTAGTGATGGGTGAAGTGCTTACTTGATTTTCTTATCGACTTTCTCTCCAATCTTCTTAAATTCGGCATAAGAAATGTGATGTTCCTCTCCATTAGACAACATATTCCCTTTGTCCAACAGAGCCAGGAGTTGCTTACTCTCCCCGTTCTCCAGGAGCTCCGCACTCTTCAAGTTGAGCAAAGCGGAGCGAGCCTCCTCTCTGAGCTTCCGAGACAGCCTCTCCTCCGGCTCAGGCAGCTTCCTAAAGAACTTGGGTATTGATTTAAAAGAAGGATGATCATCTCGAACAGTGGGTTTGTATTCTTTGTTAAAATGTTCAACTTCGATTTCCACGCTTTTTTCCGGAGGTACATACTCGGGTGATTCTGTGAACAAAGTTATACCTATATTAACTGGTACTGTTACAGTGTTGCGGCCCCATTCAAGGTCAAGCTTATTCTGTTTTAAAAAAGTTGCACCTTTTTAAAACACTATATACTTTCGCCAGGAGTTACATTTCGAGTCTAAAACATCGTAAATTTACTAAATTCTTTTTAAAAAACACATTCTGACTTTCTGTGCGCTCGTTCGGCCCCACCCGAAGTCGAGCCAAGTGAAATAAGACCGTTTTAGCGCTTTTTTGAAAAAAAAAAAAAAGAACTCCATTGACAAAAAGTGGGGCCGGAACACTGTAATAGTTCCCATTAACTTAAGTTACAACACATAGTAATTTTCCATGAATCGTATCTATTAGTACACATTACTACAAAAGTAAAAGCAAATATTGTTGGAAACATTGTCCAGCTTGCAATATATTGCAGAAATTTGGATAGCAAAGAGTTTATCTGACATTTTAATACCATTCCATAAAAAAACCTAACCAAACATATTTCAATTATTTGTTAGGTATCAAAAGCGATACATGAATAATTGATAATGATAAATAATATTAGACTTAACTTACTTTCAATTTTCTTAATATAATTCCGCAAACGATCTTTTAAATCCATTTTAAAACTTTATCAAAGTCGGTACACAAATGAGCAAAAGTTGCACTTTTTGGGAATACTTATTATTATAATTAACTACACTGTTACATCATTTTGTTTATGTGTTGCTGTTGTTTCAATATTTATCTAGTTCAATAAATTTATTGATAGGGAATGTTGAAACAAATAATACAAAAGCGCAAATCTCAAAACTTTTCGGCAAACAACACGTCAAAAAGGAATGTTGTAAAACTTGTTACCAAGGTTACTTTGACTTGTTACCATAGTTACCAAAATGTTGCTATTTTATATTTTAGAAGGTACCTAATTTCACAAAGTTTTCACGAATAGGTATATTACAGCAAGTTGTGAAATAAATAGAATATTTCGAATTCTCATCAAAAATAAAAATTCTTGAAAACCCTTAAAAGGTTTTCTTGGTGAGATATTTTTTAAATAAAAAGTTTGTTAGGTATCATGTTCGTTGGGTTATTTATGGAATGCTATTTTTTGTACTGGCAACTTATTAACGAATTGTCAAAAATTGACAGTTCGTCTTGATGCGTTTGTATTTGTATGTGGTTTGTATTTTGTAAACAAGTTGAAATAAGCGTGAAATACCAGAGTTTCATTTGAAAATAAATGAAAAATTGGCAAAGATGAATGACGATTCGGATGATGATGCCAATATACGATATGGAACTCCTTTAGAGGAATACGACGAAGGTAATAACACGGCTTTTATATTATAACCTCAAAATGTATGTACATTCTTGTTAACCAGGAATTATTCCATATTTCTATCAATTCAACGTTTATGCTGCACTCTCACGGTATATATATCTAAATCATGGGGTAGCCAGTAAATTTTGTTTGTGTGTCAAAACACAACATTCTTGGAACTATTGTCGAAGAGCGGCCCCATTAATTTACAAGTTTATTTTGTTTTAAAAAAGCGCTAAAAACGGTATTTTTTCTCTAGTTTCGCGGCTGCGGGTGGGTCTGGGCGATAAATAAAATGGCGGAACTCGGCATGTGATGTTTTTTTTGTTTGATTTCGTGCAGATGAATTGCCGAAGAAGAAGAGTTCCTACCAGGACGTGCGAGAGCAGTACGCGGTGGACAGCCACGGCAAGAGGAGATTCCACGGAGCCTTCACCGGTGGCTTCAGCGCGGGATACGGCAACACCGTGGGGGCCCCAGAGGGCTTCACCCCCGCCACGTTCAAGAGTTCCCGCTCCGATAGACAGCAGAACAATGTATGTTACAAAATGAGTATATTTTTTGTTGTGCAGAATTTCATGTGTTTTAGTATTTTGATGTAGCCATAGAAATATGAATGCCGTATATAATAACTATACATCGGAAGATCGATGCCCTAGGTACCTGGGACCAAGAGATGTGCAGGGATATAGAGTGAACAAAAATATTATACAGTTTATTTACTTGTATAATACTACCTGCATAATGCACGCTGATACTAGTTACATGGAATTTATTGTTTTATTCCCCTATAGATATTGATGGTTGTATAGAATTTAGGTAAAGATGGAAACCCCCGTAATTAAATACGAAGAAAAATAATACTTTTGCTCATGAGCCATTTATGGAATTAGAGGATTCTTCTTCTTCTTCTTCTTCCTCAGCCTTCCTCCCTCCACTGCTGGACGTAGGCCTCTTCCATTTTCTTCCACTCATCTCTGTTTCTCCCCCTCCGCATCCAGGTTCCTCCGGCTTGTTGGACTAGGTCATCAGACCACCTTTTGGTAGGATTAGTAATGATTTATTGCACCTCGGCAGGCAAGTGGCATCCAAATTCCCAATGTATAATTATCACAATTGAGAGAATGAATAACATTCACATCCAAAGAAAAGCCCCCTGATGCAATCTTTTTGGTAAGAAGACAGCTGTATGGAGAGAGGGGGTTGCTGTTTAGTATTAAAAAGTGGTTTTCTGTTTAAATGTAATGATATTTCTTTTGGACTTTAAAGCAATCCCTGAAAGCTGAGGACTTCATGGACGATGAGGACCGCAGTGAGTTTGGTATTGCCCCTAAACACATTCAACCCAACACAGAGTTCTCGGGACACAAGAGGAAGAGACCCACGCAGTTCCACGATGGCCCCATACCAGGTAATACAAATGTGTTAATTACTATCAATATTATGCAAGTGGGATGCACATGAATAGGTACTTGACTTTGCAGCATATACGAGGGAGGGCTGAAAACTTTGCGGACTTGACATAAAAATGTACTAGCAAATTTCAGTTTATTATTGATATGAATAATTCGAACCTTTCTAAGGCTACTTGCAAAATTTCGCACCAATAGAACTAAGCTGGAACTAAGCTTTGGACCATTTTGAATTCGACGTGTTTGAGATTTTTCTGAAAATGAGAAATTTTCAACCGTGATCCATGACAAAATGTTGAATTGTCACAGGCTGTACTTGAAAACAAAGTTTCAAAAAGATCTCAGATACATAGTTGGAGTCTGCTCTATCAGATGCGGTGGTTAAAAAGTGGGTAGCGCATTTTAAATGTGGTCAGCAAGGTGTTGAAGAAAACCCTCGCAGTTAAAGGTGATAAACTGCAGTAGTTCCGAAAATGGTTGATAAAATCATGAACGTGGTTTAGAAAGATCACCAAATTAGCGCTTGGGAGATAGCAGAGGTCCTAATGGTCTCATGTGAATGAGTAGAGTAACGGTGGTCAATGTTGTCAGGCGTTTATTGTTATGTAGGTTTGCCGATCCTATAATGATTCTGTTAAGCGACATCCACTGTATTACTATTATAACTTGTGCTTAACATCAGGCGCTCCAGTGCTAGAGAGTTTACTGCAGCCGGCCCACGAGACTGTCGCCGTGAAGATCCTGAGGAGTATGGGGTGGCGGCCCGGCAAGGGGGTGGGGGAGAAGCTGACTGTGGAGGAGAGAGACAGAGCTAAGAAGGTCTACACGTGCTTCATACCACATGACCTCAGGGTGAATATTGTCTCTAGAGATTCTATCCCCCGTTTTCACCAATTTTTACCTAAGAAGGAGACCCCTAAGAAATTTCCATACAAAAACAGAGATAATATTCTATTTTTTGACACGCAGGCCTACCAACCACACCCTAATTCCATACAAAATGCAACACGCAACTCACCTACGTTAGGTGCCCAAATATCTCTGCCCAGGCTAGGTGAGTTGTGTGTTGCATTTCGTATGGAATTAGGATGTGGTTGGTAGGGCTGCGTGTCAATAAATAGAATATTATCTCTGTTTTTGTATGGAAATTTCTTAGGGGTCTCCTTCTTAGGTAAAAGTTGGTGAAAACGGGGGTATATGTAGTAAAGTTGAGAGATAGGATAAGAAATGAAGGGATCATCAGATCAGAGAGTTGACTGAATGTAAAACGGATGGTGTAAATTCTAGAATGAAAGTGAACAAGTTGAGATGTTTGGGACATTTAGAGAGGATGAAAGATAAAAGAATGACAAAGAAAATATACCTCAGAGAAAGAAGAGGTGTAAGGAAGCGCAGCAGTCTCAAGAACAACGTGGCTTGACTGTGTAGATCAGATTCTCAACAATGGACATGTTTAGAGTAAATGTAATCGTGTACACATGAATGTGACGGAAGCAAGAAGTGTGTGTAAGGATAGGAAAGTTAGGCTATCTGTTCTCTCGGCCTACCCTGCAAGGAATGCGGTGTAGAAAAAATAGCTCTTGCTATTTTCTGGTGTTAAACCGATACTCCATTAACTGATAAAATGAGTAGAGTGGAATTTGTATAAGAAAGTGCTGAGAATTCAAATAAACGTCATTATTTCGTGAGTTTTTATAAAAAGTATTATTTTATTTCGATCCGTAGTTTAAAAAATGACTGTTAATAAAAATAGCTTTCAACAAAGTGTCCCACATTATTTGAATTCTCGGCGCATTATACGAATTCCGCTCTACCAGCTGTAAGACATACTTGATTGTTTATTTCAGCCGAAGGACTTGACAGAGTCAGAAAACAAATCTGGCGACTCTTCGCACGACTCGGAAGATGATGAAGAATACTCCAGTATCCTCTTTGAGCCAAATGACCTTGAGCTGTACATAGCCAAGCCCAAGTCTGATGTGTTTGGGTTAGGCTACAGTGGCCTGAGCAGACATTCAGTGCTGGGAAGTCTCTCCAGTTATGATACGGGGGATGGGAGTTGGAAGGGGAGTCATCTCGTCACAGTGGATAAGGGAAAGAAGGTGACATTGTTAAATCTAGTAGATAATATCCTTAAGATATGCCGAGGCTGTCGTAATATTAACATACAGAGCCCAGGAAACAATTTAGCTCCTAGATTGGTCTCATTCAGGTTCTAGAACTGCTTTATGGCTATGTCTAGTAAGCATGAAATCCTGCTTGTAGCTAGCTACAGAACCTCTTGGAGTGCAAAAGGGGCCCACCCTACAAAAACTCCATCAAAACCATTGGGTTATGACTATTCTGAGAGTAATTACTCTCAAGATGGCACTAGCAATGCCTCTTTAGATCAATGTAGTCACCGCCAGGAGCTTTTTCCTTCCATTCTGAGAGTAAATAGTCTCAGAATGGTTGTGCGTATGATAATCTAGAACCATGTTGCTTCCTAGAAGTTTTTTCATCTAGGCCGGGTCTAAGTGAAATAAGAAGCAGATGGTGTCACCTAAGATGGTAAGAAATGTATGGGAAAAATATTCCATAGACCGAGTGCTTGTCACCAGGACAAGGTGACATCACAATTGTGGGTGGTTGCCATGGTAATGTTTTTTGAGCGTCAGGGCTTAGATATAACATCGGCTTCGTATACCAAGAATAGACCGGATATACTGATGATGATTATTGTTTTTGATTTTGTTTGATCTCCATGGTAATTGTAAAAACTGACGAGTCCTGGTGCTCGAATGAACCTACGGACGATAGAAAACAATACTAACTGAGATTTGGGGCAAATCAGAAAGCTGACTACCCGATATATGATAATTATATTTTTTTGTGTTCATTCAGGTTTCGATCAGAGGCCAAGCATTTGGAGTCGGAGCTTTGGAAGAGGATGATGAAGATATATACGCTCGAGAAGATATGTCCAACTATGATTTTGCTTTAGGAGGCTCCCCTATGTCAACCAGTAAAAAGGGTAAAGGGAAAGAAGCCTTGAGTTCACAATTTAGACGTGTAAGTTTTTAATGAGGTTCTTAGATTTGTATTCATGAAATACAGGATATACTGAAAACACTTGAACAAGTTGAGATGGTTTGGAGATGTGGAGAGAATGTCTAGGGAATGATGAAGAAACTCTACCCCATCATGTCGTAGGCAGAGAGGACACAGTGCCTCACACTTCTGTCCTTACATATATTTCTCGCTCTCATCATAACATTGCGACTGTTGGGTGACCACGTTTCCTCACAATCTCTCTTTCAGACACCCCCTCCACATGCACAAACTATCTCAACTCGTTCACGGTAACTTGTTCAAGCAATAGCGAATGTGAATTACAATAAAGTAATACATATTATGATGAATGGCTTTTCAGGTCCTGGAAGGTTTTATCCCTGCAAGTAAGTCCTCACATCATGTGAAGGTATTTCCTCCTCCAGCTCTGCCCAGAGACTACGTGCCTGCTCCTCCTAAGTCAACCAGATTCTCCGCTGCGAAACTTGGCACCAATGAAGTTCCGCAAATTAGGGACAGAGGTTTGTGCAGCTTGAATTTGTTTGTTTGACTATGGAATAATCTTCCACTTCCTATCAGACTAGCTCCAACTATTCTTTCTTTCAAGAGTAAACTGAAGCATCATTACCTTTCCGTGAATAATCCATCCAACTCTCAACCCCTTTGATTCACATGCACATGTAACCTTTCTGTTTCTCGAATGCAGATTTATTCCCAGTCAGCCGTTAAGAAGCATTGATAGAAACAGATAGGGAAAATGAACTGGCTTATAGTGAATTAGGTTTTTCTTTGGTTCCCAGAGGAAAACCCATAAGAATATCGCTCAACTTGAATAAATCCCAAAAAAGACAAAAGCCCTTCAGAAATATCCTCAAAGGCGGATAAAAGCCCAAACTTTCTAGTTGGATTCCAGTGGATGAATTATTTATAAAATGTTGTCTATTTTATTGTCTAGCCCAATTTAGATCAGCTTATAAATTTGAGTATTTTCTAATCCATGCTAGTTTCGAACACACTGAAATAAATTGTATGCTAATAGATACAATTAATTTTATTTTAAAAATCCAATTAGATTTGAGCTTTTGTTTCTTGAGTAAATTTCTTAAGGGCTTTCGTCTTTTTTGGGATTTATTCATGTTGAGTAATATTTTTACGGGTTTTTGTCCGGTCACGTTGTTTTTAAATATGACATTTTTCTATTAACAGACTTGGGTCGACACGACCTCTCAGCAAAACACAGAGGGCAAATTTTGGGAGAAGAAGTTAGTACACCGAGTTCATCATCAACTATGGACACCGGCACTTCAAACGCTGAGCCATCCTCATTAGAAGACAGACTCGCCGGTGTGATGGGAAGAAATGTTGCATTTGTCGGGGACGATTCAGCGAAAGATAATACAATGGAAAAGTCCTCCAAATTTAAACCGTTTGCTGCGAATCCTGAAAAGCAATTGAGATATGAGAATTTCGTTGCTTTGAAAGATAAAGGATTGTCGTTGCTTGATTGTGCGAATATTAAGGGTACAGGCAAGATGGCTGAATGGGAGAGAGTCAGGGAGCTGAAGGCGTTTGAGCAGGCGTACAAGCTGTATAGACCTCTTACTGGACTTATGCATGATAGGTGAGAACTTTCTTTTATCTATGGCTGGTTTAGTCCTAAGAATATGATTACCGTACATCGGGAGATTCAATGCTCTAGGTAGGTACCTGGGACTAGGAGATGTGCTGGGACGTAGAGTGAACAAAAATATTATACAGTTTATTTCATCCCACATTCATCTCCACATCCCCGGGTAGCTCAGGCGCATTAATAGCGACCTCTTTACCCACACTTCTAGGCAAATATTATTAAGAGGTGGGCCCAGGGTTAGCCTTGAGGGAGCCCTCTGCAAACCCCACCCCTGAATTACGTTCCTTCAATAGACGAAGAGTAACGAAATAGTAGTTGATAACTATATTCTTGGTTTTATTACCTCAGGTTTGTTTCTGCGTCTCGTACGGATGATGAAAACTCTGCAGCCAATAAGAGTGAAGTGACGGACATGACGAAGTATGCGAGTGATGACAAGATAGAAGCAGCCCGGTTGGGGATGCACGGTCGCCTCACTAGAGACAAGACTCGCTGGGTGCCAGAGTCTCTGCTGTGCAAGAGATTCAACGTGCCGGAGCCGCACGCGGGAGGGTAAGTGTTACATGAATAAACTATTTGATTGAGAATACGGAATAATGTTAACATTACAAATTGACATCTTGTCTTGTTTTGCCATTCTTACCTTACCGCAGTATAAATTACTTTTTTACTTGTTTTATATTATTTGATCTTATTTTCGTTTATGTTATTTTGTTTTGATCTGTTTTATCTCACTTGTGCTATTTTATTTCTGTTTTATTATTGTTGCACATTTGAGGGATTGACCCAAATACATGTGGTACCTAGTTGGGCAATGCCGGTGTAAACTGTTTTGTAAGCTGTATTGAAAATAAAGAAAGAAAAAAAAATTAATTCATTTGACTATTTTTTTTTCAGTTATGTCAATCCCAGTAAAGACAAGAAAAAGTTAACTTATTCAATCTTCGAATACTTGGAGACACCAGCACACAATAAGGAGAGCTTCCTCAACCAACAGAACAACACAGGGAAACAACAGGTCCCCAGTGAGAATAAAAAAGACAAAGATGTGTTGCCAATCAGAGTGACGGAAGCAGAAAAGAAACAAATACAACAAGATGTAGTAAAACCTAAGCGTTTAACTACCGTTGAACTGTTTCTGCAAGAGAAGGAAAAGGAAAAAGAAGAAATGCTTACAAAGAAAGTACAGTTGAACTTCCAGAAAGAAATCACCCAAACCAAAAATGCAGAAGGTCAAGAAATTAAAGAAACTATCGATAGTTTTAATAAAATCGATTTGTACAAAGCTGTCTTTCTCAGTGATAGTGAATCTGAGAATGATGCAGAAGAAAAAGATGATAAAATAGAAAGTATAAATGACTTAGATAAAGGTAAAGATAAAGTTGAAGTTAAAGTTAGAAAAAGTAGATTCGATTCGCCGCCTAAGAATATCGAAAGAAACGATTCGCCTCCTAAAGGAATTTTTGCCAATTTGAATTTCGACCGATTAAATTCTTGGCAAAATAGTTCCACGAGAAGGGACGAAGATTCTTTAACTTGTAAGTCCATTCCACAACCAAATAGTGAAGTTAGAAACAATCCTGCAAATAATGTTGGAGATAGAAACAATCTTGTTTCTGATGTGGGGGATGGATATTATGGACCCAAGTTACCAGAGAAACACAAATTTATACCGAGCAGTCAGAGAACTGAAACGAAGAAGGACGATGGAGTGATTCCAATTGAAGTTGATTCGTCGAGCAGTGACGACAGTAGTGGCAGTTGGGTGGATGTGAAAGAAGCCGGGACGTTGAAAGGAAAGAGCAGTAAGAAGAAGAAAGAGAAGAAGGCAAAGAAGAAGAGTAAACATAAACATAAGCACAAGGAGAGAAGTAAACATAAAAAGAAAAAACATAAAAGTTAGTTATAAATAGGATTCTGCATATAATTAAGTACAGATTCATTTGGAAACATAAGCGGACTGTATATATTATGTATAAGGGTACTACAAAAACCTTCACTGGCTTAAGTGCGCAGAAAGAGTGACTTTTAAGATTTGCCTCACAGTAATCGATTTATAATATGGCCTCGTCATACATATCTGAACTCTGTACACAAAAGGTCCTAAATCAAAGGCAAGCCACTCTCCGATCAGGCGGAGATACTGGTGTCAGGTTTAGGGTAATCAGAGTAAGAGGGAGACTGAAGTTCTCCTTCCGAGCCTTCAGCTCTGCTGGACCATCTATAAGAATGAAATTTGCTCAAGAGACAAAAGCCCAAATCTAATTGGATTTTGAAAATAAAATTAGTTGTACATATCTATTAGTATACGGTTTCTTTCTGTGTGTTAGAAACTATCATAGATTAGAAAATAAACAAATAAATAAGCGGATCTAAAATGGGATAGTCAACAAAATATTCAACATTTTATAAATAATTCATCTACTGGAATCCAACTAGAAAATTTGGGCTTTTATCCGTTGAGGATATTTCTGAAGGCCATTTGTCTTTTTTGGGATTTATTCATGTTCTAATGGGTTTTTCTCCGGAAACCATAGTTGACAATCAAGTATTCTCAGTTTATAAACAAACCTTTCGAATATTCTTGTTATGTTTGTGTATAATAAAATGTTATGAATTTATTTCTCCATCGAATTTATTTATCTATACCCTTGCCACGTCCCTTGCAGGGTCGGCAGAGAGGACAGAGCGCCAGACAGCCCTATCCTTACCCTATCCCCACTCCTAGCCTCTGTCACATCCATGCATGCAGTCATACACGCTCTCCAATTCCTTTTACTCAAAACGCGTCCATCCTTAAGGATCGAGTCGACATGATCGGACCAGGCCAGTCATGAGCGGCCGCGTTTTTGTCATCCTGTCATCTTTCATTCTCTCAACATGCCCAAACCATCTTAGTTTATTCACTTTCATTCTCGTCACAACACCAGTCTTACAGTCACTCATTTCCCTAATAACCTCATTCCTTATCTTATCTCTCAGCGTTTTCCCACACATTCTTCTTAATAGTGACCTCATTTCCACTGCATTTAACCCGGATTCGTCCTTCTCCAGCCACGTCCAAGTCTCGCTGGCATACATTTTTTTTAAAATTATTTCTCACTACTTTGTATTCAATCAAATACCTTTGCAACAATAAGTAATATATATTGTCACACTCACATCCCCTAGATAATTCAATCTCCATACAGAGATACAGTTGTATCAATACGAATTTAATTACAACTAAACAGCAAATCTTGCATAGAGTTCCACTGAGTTGTGACAATCTGTAGGAGTGTGTTATCTGCAGAAGGGGGAATTAAGGCAATGTTGTAAACTGGTAGTCAGATGGTTTGACTATGTTACTAACGATGAAGTCAGGAGTCAAACAAAGCAGCCACTTGATACAGACTCGTAGGCTAAACTGGCTCAGGCACATTCTACGTATGCCCGCTGATAGCATCAACAACAGCTGTCTCCAATATCGCCCTGAAGGTAACAGACGTCCAGACGGCCTGCAATGACCATCCAATGGCTGTACACATCAGAGCTGCGCCAGGCTGGAATGACATGGGAACACTCAACGGATTTGGCCCAGGACAGAAAAGCCTGGAAAAAATGGGTGACGACAACTTGCTCCCCATAGCAACTTTTCAACAATGATAAGAATACCCGCTTATAGTTTTCTTCATAAGAATTGTCTGTACCTCCTACTGACTACTGAGCAGGTAGGTAGTATTAGATAAAAAAACCGACCATTACAGGTGAACTACGTAAAAAATGTGTAAGTAGATTTTTTTTGTAGAGAATTTATTACGGATTATTTTTGTCATTGACCACTTTCTCCTATCTCTCGCCATATTCCTAAAACACGGGAAAAACACCGCAGGGGGACCTTTTCGATAAAACACATTTCTTTAAAAAAAACAAAAAGGTCACATTTTGAACGGCCGGATCTCGGGCTATTAAGAACTTATCAAACGCTAACGGAAAACAATCTGAAGCACAGACATAATAAAATTTTCCTAGACGTTATGTAAACTGTCTGCAATGATAATTTATCTGTAACCTCTGCGTGTACATAGACTACAATAGGAAACAATTTGTAGTAATTCATTTAATAATGTCAACACCTCCATAACACCTCCACTACTATAACAATGCTGCATATCTTACCTCACTACACAATCTTCTATCTGTCATCTCACCTCATATAACACACAAGCCCTACCGATTGAGAAAGCTGATACATTTTTGCACAAAATCGTATTGTCACAATCGTTGTTGTGTTTACGTACGTACGTTGCAAAGTTTCAGCTCTCTAAGCTCAGTTGCTCGACGAATAGTATCGTTAAAAGCTTGGCACCAAGAATGACGTCACAGTCATTTCCCAGGGCATTAAGGTTCAAAATCGCGTGAACAATCGCATGATAAAATGGTAAAAATAGGTTTTTTTCCATTTTTTGGGTTAATTTTGCGTCTATCAAAAAACTTTTACGGTTATTCCCTAGATTTTAATGCATATTATCAGTACAAAAAAAAAATACTCCGCGACTTTCGGGAAACGAGTTTCCGTCTTTCGGAAAAAAGATCAGAGGTGTTATACAATTATTTTTTTGAGATATTTATGCAAGATAAAAAAAACCTTTTACGGTTATTCCCTAGATAAATGTTCAATGCATCTATCCTATTTTGTTCCAAGGCATATTTAGTAACGCTTGTCGAGATATAAGGCCTCCCGTTTTCAGAAATTTTTGAAACGTCGGTATGCATATACTCTAAGACCCCCCGCGCACTATGCAGCCAGGCTGCGCAGCCAGGCTGCGGCAGCCAGTAAAACATATGACATTGTATGGGGGCCCGCGCACTAGGCAGCCACGAATTCCTGGCTGCGGCAGCCAATACGACGCGCCTGTTTGCACAGCAGCCGCGCAGCCAGAGCGTGTATAGGCGAATGTATGTGGCTGCCCTCTATCTCCGCGCACTAGTTGTAGCAGCCAGATATATTTTGGTTTACGAAATATCAAAAAATGAAAAATAGTCGTCGATTGGCTGCTTGACTGGCTGCTATAACTGGCTGCGCAAATATTCTGGCTGCCGCAGCCTGGCTGCGCAGCCTGGCTGCATAGTGCGCGGGGAGTCTTAAGGTATCGTCGGCTAGAAACATTTCTATTTCGTTTGCGAGCGTAATAGCTCAGTCATTTTAGAAAACCAATGCGTATGTGGAAATCGGCAAAATCAATAACAATTGAGAACCTATGCAGGATTATAATCCTTAGGATGGGGTGTTTCAGAATATCAAGCGTCCCCCCTACCATCTGATGCGTCCCCCCTTGCACCCCCCGAATAGGTCCCCCTACGTGGTTTTCCTCAATTTTTAGAAAAACAGCAAGATACTCGTATACCCCCTCGGCGCCCTTGGTATTACTTACATGAGAATACGCAAGATGTACACCGACATAAGTATTTTGTAGAGCCACAGTACCAGATTGTTGTATACCTACCGGTAATTCTTGTGCGGGTGAATCTTAATGGTACCTACCTGGTTTTTCTTTCACTATTTGAGCAAATATTAATTTAACATAGGTAGGTACTCAGTACAGGATCCATGGAAAGAGCCTGGGTATCACCCTGAGAGATAGAGTAAGAAACGAAACGATACGGCAAAGAACACGGGTAACAGATATTATTCAGCGTATCGCATCTCTCAAATAGCGGTGGGCCGGTCACATGGCTAGAGACCCAGACGATAAGTGGTCGAAGAGGGTTTTAACCTGGAAACCCAGAATGACTACCAGGGGTGTAGGAAGACCACCACTACGATGGAGAAACGACCTGGTAAAATACGTGGGTACCAACTGGATCCAGAAAGCCCAGGAAGCAGATGGAGGAGGCCTTCGTCCAGGAGTGGGCGGGAGTAGGCTGACGAAGAAGAAGAAGAAGGTACTCAGTGCGAATCACACTGAGGGTTTCTAGTGACCTACTACTGGAATATTACTCAGTATTCTGTGTGCGCCTGCTGAGAGGAGGTGTTGAGGTCACATCCTGCACCCCACACCTCCGTATCCTTGTACGATTACCACACCATATGATGTGACGATACCACCCTGTCCCACTGAACGTATTCAAATTGGAGCATTGGTTCCGTAATATACCACCACCATCCAGGATACAGGGCCGTCCTAATAAACGAGTGAGGCAAACCTAAGGCGGCACTTCTCAGAGACGTCATTTAAAAAAAAACAGTTTAAAATTCGTCTAGGTGGGAAGACATTGCGAGGGTTCCCGGAGAAAAACCTATAAGAACATTGTTCAACTTGAATAAATCCCAAAAAGGCAAAAGCCCTTAAGAAATCTGTTATTAAAAATTTCTTAAGGGCATTTGTCTTTTTTGTCAAGGTCTTGTTCCGGTTACGCATTGAGAGATAGGATTAGAAATGAGGTTATTAAAGAAATGAGCGACTGTAGGACGGTGTAGTGACTAGTATTCGAAACAAAATAACATTATCACAGTTTCTTCCTCAACAGAGACGAGAGGCATCTTCATTCACACAATGTAGCGCTATGTGAACTCCCTTGGGGAGGAAAGCAGGATGGGCTCCGACGCTCACATACACATGTGCAGGGCAAAATGATTGATGGCACTTGGCAGCATACCTGAAAAGACGAGTGAAACAAAAGGCATGAGGAAGCGCGGTCTTCTGAGACTGACCTGGAACGACCGTGTTGACCAGAGGCTCAAAAGGACTGACGCGTTTTGACCGTTTTGAGTAAAATGAGTCGTAGTGTGTATACAACGAATTGCATGAACGTGACTGTCCATAGGAGTATCGTCTCTATGAGGTGATTGCAACAAGGTAAGCACCTGCACTACAATCCATAGTACTGGAGCTGATGTCATATAGGTGAAGCTCCTCCTGCTATTAGTGTAGTAGTGAGGCCAGGCATACCAGAGCAGAGCCACTTGGTAACCGACCACCAGGCTACTAGGATCTCTACAGAGACATGGATAGCTCGGTGCAACACACTAAATAAATAAACTCAACACTATTGAGAGATAAAACTTTATTTAAATTGAAAACCACAGTAAAAAAATTAGAATTATAAATGAATAAAATAAAACTACATTCTAAGTATACAAGTTGATTCCTAGCACCAGTACCAGAAATTGTTCACGGAAACCATGAGTTCGTTATTCGAAGCAGTGAAATATTCATCACCTCGGTGGTTGCTGTGTGAGTGAGCCAACTCACAGGCTCGAGGAAGTCACTCCGCTCAATTTGATTAACTTGAGACCACGGCCCGGACAATCTCTGCACTATGTTGTTTCGGCAAACTTTCTGTTGCCGTGCTCATGGTGTTGTTATCACGATCACAAGAATGTATTATAAAAATTCCTTTGGCAAGCCACAGGCATAGGTAGATTTCAAGTGATTTTTTTATTTTATTAATTTTAAGAGTACATCTGTACATATAATAAAAACAATCACAATATCATCAGCAAATAAACCAGCGAAGTGATGAAGTAGTATGGATGTAGTTTATTCTTTGATTATCGAAGTACCTAATCCAATAATCAAATTATTTTCTATCAATCAATTTTCATTCCACTCATAATATGGATTGGTATCGGTACTTAGGTACTAGAAATTTGAAAAAAAGATGTGAGTTCTAGTCGTATCGTGAAGCACTTTTCTAAGACAACAAACACGCTGGTACCTATGCGGTAACTACTTAACTAGATCTTTCGATCGATCATTGTCGTCCAAGGAATTGAGCTAGACAAAATCTGTAAATTGACCTGTAATCCTTATTTAATGCTCTTTCATACGATACCAGACACGGATCCTCACAATCATTGGATGCCCTCAGAATGATTGTTTTTGTATTTAAAGCCTTAAAAAGTGAACCTTCCTCTTAATGGATTTCACCCAATCTCCTATCAGTTCATCTACCGCTTACCAAAAATCTAACACCCAAGTTTCACGTTTCTGCGACGCATAGTTTGGTCGCAAACGTGCGCACAAGAAAAGGGACATATATATGGCTTATATATATAAACTTTTAAACCAAGGTCGGATTCGGGTTCTCCTGGTCCTAATTAGTGATACTGAGTAGAAATTTTTCAATTATGCGACATCACGGGAGAAGCGAATAGGTAGAATTCCTTTGTGGAAATCTACCTAAAAACTACGTAGGATTATTCCATATGTGTTGAATTATATGCTTAACTTAATAGAAATAACATTGCAACAAATCGAAACGCCCAGAAAATAACAACGAATAAAATAGATCATTATGCATACGCGTACCTCCAGCAACATCCATGATTCGCTTACAGGCAATATATAGGGTGTTTCTTTTGAATAGGCACACTTTTAAAATGAAATTAAACATATTAAAATCATGGCAATGTTCATAAAAATAGCTTTATTTAAAAGATTGTTTTATACCATTAATGGTTAAATATGATTTCGGGCATATGTGCGCCGCGGTTGGCTCGAAGGAAGCATAATCTGGAAGTCCAATTTTCGACGCCTTTTTTGAGCAGCTGAGACCGTATATCGCTAATAACTCTGCGAATATTTGCTTCCAAGTGATCCAATGTCTCAGGTTTATCTGTGTAGACCCCCTAGTAGACTTCACATATCCCCACAGAAAATAATCCATAGGGGTGAGATCACACGATCGTGGAGGCCAATTAACCGAACCATGACGTGAAATTATGCGCCGATCGAATGTTTCCCGCAATAACCTGGTTGTGTCGCTCGATGTGTGGCATGTTGGCCGTCGTGTTGAAACCAAAGTTGTTGGACACTAATGCCATTTAATTAGGGAATAAAAAAGTCTTTAATCATGGACCTAAGCGTGTTCCATTGACTGTAACTTTCCGACCGCCAGCATCTTTGAAGAAATATGGGACAATGATTCCACACTAAACATTGAGTTTTTGTGGATTTGACGGCGTCTCAGAAATGGCTCCTAGAAAGGAATACCCGTGGATATATGCCCGAAATCATATTGAAACATAAATGGTAAGCTTTCATCTTTCCAATGAAGATATTTTTATGGACATTACCATGATTTAAATACGTTTAATTTCATTTCAAAAGTGTGCCTATTCAAAAGAAACACCCTATATTAATTAATCACTAATTATAGTGTTTTTTATTTCTTGTTACGCATAAATGTTAGTACCGGATTTAACGCCACCTTTAAGACATCTAGTAATCTTATATGCCCTTTCGTTCACATCATTGGCTGTAATTTTATTGCAAGTATTTGCTGTGTACGCAGATATTTTATCGGATGGGAAACCATAGGGGAAGAATCCCGATAAATAGGATGCGAAACCATCAGCTAGTAAGTTTCCCGCCTCATCCATGATTCCTACCTTTTTGCTGACGCAAAATATGAATGCGTGCAACTTTTTATCATGGCTGCTGGAATAATCGCCATTTTCCTCTTTCTTCAAAACAGCTGGGTCGACTTTCGTTTCCTTTGCACAGGCCGCTTCTATACATTTAGTATCTCGGGTAAGACGAGTGCTCCTAGCGCCGGCTGGGGATGCATCAGCCTGGAATGTATAAACAGTAAACATATTTATGTATTTATCAATAGACGGCATAAGGACATGATGACATTGGATGTTTCCAGGAGTCCTGAACCCCTTTGGAATATTTCGCTCGGCCGACAGTATGCAGTTAGCAGGCACGTTCTGTAATTACACTTTCCCACTCTTTTGCAAGAGTTGAACTAATGTAGACTAGTGATGTCCATATATTCACTAGTACCAATAATTACAGTACGTATATAATATTGGTCACGTGCTGGGTGGAGAGAAATACCACTTTCTCCAACTGATATTGAAGGGGAATATTGAGGGACGCTGAGGGCTCGGTAGAAGACAGATGTCCTGGCTGCGGAATATAGGGGAATGGATCAGCATCCGGAGTGTGGGGGAGCTGTTCCGAGCGGCCCAGGACATAGACAAGTTCGCCCAAGTGATCGCCAACGTTGGGGGGACCCGACAGGGTACATGAAGAAGATATAGTATTAAGACTATTCTATATGATTTAGAGAGGCAAAATATAATTGGAATTGGGGAAATAATACAGATACCAATCGATAAATAGACGTGGCGATAACCAAGAAAACTATTTACTGGATAATGTGGATTCATCACACTCGGAAAGTGTTGAAGAATAATGAATAAATAAATAAATAAATAAAGTAGGTATAGTATAACTTACCAAAGAGACATTCAGAAGCATTAGAGTAGACAGTATTGTTACAACAGTGCACCCCCACATAGTGAAATAAGGAGTTAGTTACAAAGTCCTATGTATTATGTGACACTGGCACTGGATGCTTCTCTAGTGAGAATCCTGCTGTGTGAATAAGACTTTATATATAAGACCATGTCTACACTCTACACTACAATACAAATATTTACTGTTTTAATAAGAAATAACATTACATAAATGGCAACTCACCCATTAATATATTTATTTCTAATTAACACCATGAAGTTATGAACCTATATTAATATAATATTACTAAGTATAGCATCGTAGGGACATGCAGAGATTGTACATTAAATCTGGTGTTTAACGGCAGCAGCTGAACCTTGTTAGCTGGTAGAAATTACCTTAATGTAATATGTCTCTGAATTATTGACATTACTTATGTATGCATCTATACACATGCCGTAGTGTATTGTATCCAAACCATTGGATGGCATGCACCTTCCAGTGTACTCCAGCTCCAGTGTGCACTACAATCCATAGTACTAGAGCTGTTGTCATATAGGTGGGGCTCCTCCTACTATTAGTGTAGTAGTGAGGTCAGGCATACCAGAGCAGAGCCACTTGGTAACCGACCACCAGGCTTTTAGGATCACTACAGAGACATGGATGGCTCGGTGCAACACACTAAGTAAATGAACACAACACTATTGAGAGATAAAACTTTATTTAAATTGAAAAACACAGTAAGAAAATTAGAATTATAAATGAATAAAATAAAACTACATTCTAAGTATACAAGTTGATTCCTAGCACCAGTACCAGAAATTGTTCACGGAAACCATGAGTTCGTTATTCGAAGCAGTGAAATATTCATCACCTCGGTGGTTGCTGTGTGAGTGAGCCAACTCACAGGCTCGAGGAAGTCACTCCGCTCAATTTGATTAACTTGAGACCACGGCCCGGACAATCTCTGCACTATGTTGTTTCGGCAAACTTTCTGTTGCCGTGCTCATGGTGTTGTTATCATGATCACAAGAATGTATTATAAAAACTACGTAGGAATAAGTGTTGAATTATATGCTTCACTTTTTATGACATTACAACTTAAACTAAACGCCCAGAAAATAACAACGGTTAAAAAAGGTCAACATGAATATTTTGGATACCTAAATAGATTATAGAATGGGCAAGATTAAAAAAGTCAGTTGGTGTTTTTTATTTGCTCCAAAGACCAAGTGACGGTGTGTAGAATTGCACCAATAAAATATGAAAGAGCTGGTAGTTTCGCGATACACTCTTCAATCTTATATGCCCTTTCGTTGGCATCATTGGCTGTAATTTTATTGCAAATCTTTGCTGCGTCCTTAATGACCTCAGACATTTTATCGGATGGGAAATCATCTGGGAACAATCTCGATAAATAGGATTCGAAACCATCAGCTAGTAAGTTTCCCGCCTCATCCATGATTCCTTCCTTTTTGTTGACGCAAAGTGTGTATGCGTGCAACCTTTTGTCGCTGCTGGAATAATCGCCATTTTCTTCTTTCTTTAAAACAGCCGGGTCGACTTTCGTTTCCTTTGCACAGGCCGCTTCTATAGATTTAGTATCAAGCGGATTGGTCCTAGATCCGGCTGGTGATGCATCAGCCTGGAATGTATAAACAGTAAACATATTTATGTATTTATAATAGACGGCATAAGGACATAATGACATGGGATGTTTCCAGGAGTCCCGAACCCTCTTTGGAATATTTCGCTCGGCCGACAGTATGCAGTTAGCAGGCACGTTCTGTAATTATACTTTCCCACGTTTTTTCAAGAGTAGAACTAATGTAGACTACTGATAATTCACTAGTACTAATAATTACAGTACGTATACAATATTCAGACTATTCTGTATGATTTAGCGAAGTAAGATGCAATAATTCTTTACAAAAAATACACAGGAAAATAAATCCCAAAATGGATAAAACCCATACAGAAATGTGCCCAACGCATTAGAGATTGTTTAAAATCGTGTTCAATTCTCAACAGATGGCAATAGAAAATTGTGAAATTTCCTTAACTACACACAACTGCATAGGGAAATTTCCTTAACTACACACAACTGTATTGGGAAATTTCCTTAACTACACACAGCTTCATTGGGAAATTTCCTTAACTACAACTTAAAAATTACACATTTGACAGCAGGATGTGGTGGAATGGCCATTATAGACAAATTGCAAAATAACAGAACAAATAAACAGTTCTGCAAATAGAACATCAACCGGCATTAAAATATCTTCTGTCAAATGAGTTGTCTCAGAAGAATATGGATTCTTCACACTCAGAAAGTCTTGAACCACTTATTGTATTATCTTTCTTTTTCATTTTCTTTTGTACGCAAACTCGCATTGTATTATTTTACATTTACATATAGAAGATAATTTCCATGTATTGTAATTGTAGTAAGATTGATAACAAACATCCATTGGTATACTTAACTAGTTACTATTTTTAAGATTTAGGATTTTTTGTATTACTGTCTGTTTGTTTAATGAATAAAATAAAAAAAATAAAGAAAAATAAATATTTTTTTATTCAAGGAATTTCCAAATCCTGTAATTCTAGAACAGCCGATCCACAGTCCATTCTTTCATCTATCACTGTTTTCAGTTTCAAGACGATTCCCTCAGTATTGGCTAAATAAAATTCAGGGAGCCGAAGCCCCCTGACAGCATATAGGACCTTAACTACACGCAGTTACAACTTAAAAAAATACATTAATTTTGCAGCATGATGTGGTGGAATGGCCATTATAGACAAATCACAAAATAACAGAACAAATAAAAAGTTCTGCAAAGAGAACATCAACCCTCATGAAAATATATTCTGTCAAATGAGTTGTCTTAGAAAAATATGGATTCTTCGTGCTGTGAAAGTGTTGAAGAAAAATAAATAAATAAATAAAGTAGGTATAGTATAACTTACCAAAGAGACATTCAGAAGCATTAGAGTAGACAGTATTGTTACAACAGTGCACCCCCACATAGTGAAATAAGGAGTTAGTTACAAAGTCCTATGTATTATGTGACACTGGCACTGGATGCTTCTCTAGTGAGAATGAATGATCCTGCTGTGTGAATAAGGCTTTATATATAAGACCATGTCTACACTCTACAGCTACACTATAATACAAATATTTACTGTTTTAATAAGAAATAACATTACATAAATGGCAACTCACCCATTAATATATTTATTTCTAATTAACACCATGAAGTTATGAACCTATATTAATATAATATTACTAAGTATAGCATCGTAGGGACATGCAGAGATTGTACATTGAATCTGGTGTTGGTCTGTCACTCATACGTTAGAAATTTTCACAATATTTTGTCAATGGAAAGTAGTATTCACCAAACACATTTCGAGCGCAGCTGAAGGCATCAGTGTTCTAAATTCAGTACATATTCGAAAAACTTGCCAAAGTTGCCACAGGGTCTGCGTTTAGGGCTGCCACCTCTCCGGGTTTGACCCGGAGTCTACGGGTTTGAGTGGTGTTCTCCGGGCTCCGGGTTAGCATAGTGTATCTCCGGGTCTGAAATTTTTATCAGGACTAAAAAAAAAAAAGGAAAATACTCGGGGTCCCGGTCCCCCCCCATAGAAAAACTGGATCTCCGGGTCAGCATAGTAAATCTCCGGGTTTGGAATAATGGTGTGGACCAAAAAAAAAAAGGGAAAATACTCGGGGTCCCGGTCCCCCCCCCATAGAAAAACTGGGTCTCCGGGTCAGCATAGTAAATGGGTTTGGAATTATGGTGTGGACCAAAAAAAAAAAAAAAAGGTCAACTATGGTCACAAATTCGTTTTTTTGGTCTGTATTTTTTTCAGAAGTCTCACGGAGCAAACTTTGTTTAGTGTTGCTTGATGTGATAATAAGATATGGTTACATTTTTTCGCTGCTTAGAAATTACATTTTCAGAATTGTTGTTTATAAAATTGGTCAATTTTTGGATTGTTTGAATAAACTGGCAACATTGTTTTTCAAACTTGTGATGGCGGTTTAAAGGGATTATGGGAGTATTTTTTTTTTTTTAACTCGCAAAATTATTTCGCTTGTAAAATGTATGCCGCTATACATATTACAATATTAGAGGTAAAATGAGATTATTATTATGAAATGAAGTGATTTCACAGTTTTTTTTCATAAATGGGTGAATTGATGAACCTGGTTGTTTTTCGATAGTAGCGCATATTCTGGGTTATACTTTACAGAACAAGCGAATAGCGCCGCAGGTGAACATTTTGTCATAAAACGTAAGAAGGTCGATACAAAAGTATCATTTAAAAGTCCAGTTTAGTTTTTGTTATATAAAAACATGTATTTATAAAGAATGCAATGCATAACAAACCCTTCTCCTATCTAGCGCCGCAAGCAAAAAATATAGATGATATTGTCCACCCTTCAGCAGATGGCGTTAGCTTCGGAAACATTGGGTCAATGTGAAATAATTTCCAGCTGTATTATAGCATATATACAACTTCCAGAAATTAAACGATTGACAGCAGGATGTGGTGGAGTGGGTGAACATTGCCCTGGGCATAAAGTGATCACTGAAGCCAGCCAAATCCAACTCGAACACATAACGCTACATTATGCGAATAAAGATGCCTCTCGTCATCCGTGCTCTCGTAAGTACATATAAAACGGTGGGTTGGCTGAGAAATTTCGGGAGAGAGTGGGGGGGGTTTAAACCCCCCTTCCAACGGCTATGTATATTGTACATAATGTGGGCACTATAATAACTAGAGACCGGATTATATGCAACATAAAATGGTTGAAATATGCATGCAAATATGTGTCATAAATGCTCGAAATATATGTACAACATAATCACTAAAAAGTAACAAAATATGCAACATTAATTTAAATAAATACAACAAATGAACGTCAATACAAGACTTTATTAAACTATATTTTTATTTCATTTATGTTTGGTATCGTTTGGAAGGCCGCGATAAACGGTTCTAGGATGTAAAGTCATAAAATCTTGTTTTTAAAAGAAAAATTACGATTAAGTACTTATTTTTTTATTTACCTACTACGTACATTTTCAACCAGATACCAACATTTTTGTTTTTGAAAACGTAAAAATACAGTTAAAAATTAAGAAAATATACCCAAATATGCATAATCGGTACATTACAATAAATTTCCAAAATATGCAAATGCATATGCAATTGCAAATAATCCAGTCTCTAATCTGTGAGTATAGAACCTACCAGACGTGCACCATAAAAAATAAGAAGAATGAAATAATTTGTTAAGGTTCGAGTAGTTATGGGACACTAAAAGATTAATACGTCGTACAGTAATATTGTATTTAAGGGCTTGGCACCAAGAATGACGTCACAGTCATTTCCCACGGCATTAAGGTTCAAAATCGCGTGAACAATCGCATGATAAAATGGTAAAAATAGTGTTTTTTTCATTTTATGGGGTTAATTTTGCGTCTATCAAAAAACTTTTACGGTTATTCCTTAGATTTTAATGCAAATTATCAGCACACAAAAAATTTTTACTCCGCGACTTTCGGGAAACGAGTTTCCGTCTATCTGAAAAAAGATCAGAGGTGTTTTTGAATTTTTTTTTTGAGAAATCTATACAAGATATATAAAATCTTTTACGGTTATTCCCTAGATAAATGTCCAATGCATCTACCCTATTTTGTTCCAAAGCATATTTAGTAACGGCTGTCGAGATATAAGGTCTCCCGTTTTTAGAAAGTTTTGAAATGTCAGTATCAATATTCCATACTCGGGTGTAGAAGGTGTTATTTAACACTCAGTGCAGGCGTTGAGAGTAGTTGAGTATGCGTAATATGAGGACCGAATTCCATCAATTGATTATGATTTGGGATGGATCAAATATTAAGGAGCTTGTTGTTTCCTGTCCATTTTCTGGTCCAAAGAGACCCTCTCCATAGCGGGTTACCTCAAGTTAATGAACACAACATAATAGAGACATAAAACTTTATTTTAATTAGGTACAAAATAACAGAAAAAATCATAATAATATTTTAAATGAATAAAACAATAATTACAAAATCGATCATCATGAATACATACACTCACAGGATGGATTAAAAAAGCCAGTTGCTAACTAAAATCCTTTTGAGTTTTGTATAGTGATGAAGTGTGGTCACCACATTGGTTTTGTTTTTTTTTTTTCAGATTTAATTTAAGTTTTGAATATTGATTTGGGTTGCATTGAAGCAGGTGTTTGGTACTGTTAACAATAATAAGTAGTAATAATCTGCAACAATAATGCACCTGATGTACCATTCAGTCTGTTGTTGCAGAAATTTGCCAAGTACCCGACTCTGCCGATATGCAACCTAGTATATCTTTTATGTTTTGTATTAATAATTTGTCATATAAGTAATATGATATTTTGATATGTACTTTTAGGATAAAGATGTCTTCACTCTGATTAATTGTCAACCCCGATACAGGTCATAACCTAGTGGGGTTGGTAATTATATACTATACTGTGTACGTTTATGTATTGTTTGTGTACTTACAATGTTGAGAAATATATAAATAAATAAGCCATCTCGGTTTAGAATTGCATTTGCTCCAAAATTACAGTGCAGTTATAATGGTCGATATTCGTTTGTTGCAGAATATGAACGAGACTACTACACTCAGTGCCAATACAGTACACAAACAAAAATGTGCACAAAGGTCCATGGAAAGACAAATGTTAGGCGTGAGCCTGAAAGATAAAATAAGGAATGTTGAAATAAGTCGCAGAACAAAAGTCGTAGACATCATGGACCGGGTTGCTAAACAAAAATGGCAGTGGGCGGGTCATGTTTCCAGTCAGGGGACAGAGCGATGGACTCCCAAAATTCTTAGATGGAGACCGTGGGATAAAAAAGAGGAGTAGGTCGGCCACAGAAAATATGGGCCGACGATATTATCCCAGTCGCGGGTAGAAGATGGATTGGCAAAGCTCAAGACAGAGAAAAATGGAAGCAAATGAAAGAGGCCTATACCCAGCAGTGGAGAGATGGCTGAAGGAAGAAGATCTAATTTACAGATCTAAACGATATAAATCATTTCTTCTTTTGAAAATGATGTTAGGGATTCGTTCATAGAAACACTTAGCAATCATGTACGCCTTTTCGTTCGCATCACTGCCTGTGATTTCATTGCAAATGTAAATTGCCTGTTCAAGAGCATCATTGGTGTGTTTCATTATTATGGATGTCACAGCGTCTGGTTTGAGGTTCCCCTCATCATCAATGACCCCTATCCTTTTGTAGACACAGAACGCGTAAGCGTGCAACTTTTTATCATCGCTGGAGTAATCTCCATCTCTGACTTTCTGTAAAACAGCCAAGTCTACTTTGGTTTGACCCTGACAGGATCCTTGTATGGCTAGGAATTCCGGATAGCTGGTAACGGAACGGAATCCTGGTCGGATTTGGGCAGCCTGAAATATAAAAACATTTTTTAATAATGATTGGACCACTTATTTGGCGCCGTTTAGCGATAAATATCGCCCCAAGGGCACCATACACTTAATTTAATAGTAAAAAAGGGTAACATTTTTACAAGACGCACGAAATAAATAAATTAAATTGGGGTCAACTGGAAGAAATCGCAGTTCTGCGATAAGTTCGCCCTAGTGAACAACGATTTATAATCTGTACTATGACCATTTTTATATTTATATGTATTTGTTGTTCACTTAAAGATTAAATAAATAAATAAAATTAAAAAAATCAATTAAAATTAGATTGAAAATGACATGTCTTTATATTGTTTCACTGATTATTGTCACAAAAATGTACTTGGAATTTAGAGTATTAAGTTTATCAATTTATTTATCAATACTCGCCATAATGTGACATACTCTGTGATAGGCTGGCCACAAACGTCCCGAAGTTCAGTTCCGGAATCGACCGTTTTGCAAAAAGGTTCCGACCAAAACCTCTTTCTGAATTTAAAATCGGGGTGACGCTGAATTCAGAGAGAGGTTTTGATCGGAACTTTTTTGCAAAACGGTCGATTCCGGAACTGAACTTCGGGACGTGTGTGGCCAGCCTTAAACTTTTAAAACCTGAGGTGTGAGCGAGATTGAGTTTGGGTGTGTGAGACGACCTGAATGAGCTTATATGTTTTAATTTAACTGTGGCGCATGCTTGTGGGTGACGGTGAATTATGAATGGACTAATCGTATTATCTTCATGTGCTCAACAGATTTGAGATTGTTAAAAATTGTTTTCAATCCTCAACAGGTGGCGATGGCATCAGTGCATTGTGAAATTTCCTTAATTACACATATCTATATTGTGAAATTTCCTTAACCACACACAGCTGCATTGGGAAATTTCCTTAACTACACATATCTATATTGTTAAATTTCCTTAAGGGCTTTTATGCACTGAGTAAATATCTTGCTAAAAGCTTTCTAAGATATAAGCTTCAACTTTTTCAAATTTCGTATGAGAATGCTAGTGCTCAGTAAGAATAACGTAAGCGACAAAGTGAATTATACCTTTTTAAAAGAAACCTGGGAAGAAATTTAAAAATCTAAAACAGCAGATTTGTTAAGATTATAATAACAGTATTTTGGCTAAATTATACTTTTATATCTGAAAAACTGAACGGAAAATCTTCAGATCCCGTAAATTTTAGGGGTACTTTAGGAATATTTTTTTATTCAAGGAATTTCCAAATCCTGTAATTCTAGAACAGCCGATCCACAGTCCATTCTTTCATCAATCACTGTTTTCAGTTTCAAGACGATTCCCTCAGTATTGGCTAAATAAAATTCAGGGAGCCGAAGCCCCCTGACAGCATATAGGACCTAAAAAAATACATTAATTTCGTAAAAAATATGGATTCTTCTAATCGAAGAATCCATATTTTTCTAAGACAACTCATTTGACAGAAGATATTTTAATGCCGGTTGATGTTCTATTTGCAGAACTGTTTATTTGTTCTGTTATTTTGTTATCTGTCTATAATGGCCATTCCATCACATCATGCTGCGAAAATAATGTATTTTAGGTAGATTTCCAAAAGGAATTCTACCTATTCGTTTCTCCCGTGATGTCGCAGAATTGAAAAATTTCTACTCAGGATCACTAATTAGGACCAGGAGAACCCGAATCCGACCTTGGTTTAAAAGTTTATATATATAAGCCATATATATATATGTCCCTTTTCTTGTGCGCACGTTTGCGGCCAAACTATGCGTCGCAGAAACGTGAAACTTGGGTGATAGATTTTTGGTAAGTGGTAGATGAACTGATAGGAGATTGGGTGAAATCCATTAAGAGGAAGGTTCACTTTTTAAGGCTTTAAATTCAAAAACAATCATTCTGAGGGGATCCAATGATTGTGAGGGTCCGTGTCTGGTATCGTATGAAAGGGCATTTAATAAGGAATACAGATCAATTTACAGATTTTGTCTAGATCAATTCCTTGGACGACAATGATCGATCGAAAGATCTAGTTAAGTAGTTACCGCATAGGTACTAGCGTGTTTGTTGTCTTAGAAAAGTGCTTCACGATACGAGTAGAACTCACATCTTTTTTTTCAAATTTCTAGTGCTTAGGTACCGGTACCAATCCATATTATGAGTGGAATCACGAAACAATATTTGATTAAGTACTTCAAAAATCAAAGAGTGGAATGAAAATAATTTGATTATTGGATTAGGTACTTCGAAAATCAAAGAATAAACTACATCCATAATACTTCATCACTTCGCTGGTTTATTTGGTGATGACATTGTAATTGTTTTTATTATATGTACAGATGTACTCTTAAAATTAATAAGATAAATAATTCACTTGAAATCTACCTATGCCTGTGGTGTGCCAAAGGAATTTTTTTTAATTCATTCATTCATTCTTCTAGCAGTGAAAGTGTTAAAGAATAATAAATAAATAAATAAATAAAGTACGTATAGTATAACTTACCAAAGAGACATTCAGAAGCATTAGAGTAGACAGTATTGTTACAACAGTGCACCCCCACATAGTGAAATAAGGAGTTAGTTACAAAGTCCTATGTATTATGTGACACTGGCACTGGATGCTTCTCTACTGCTAATGAGTAATGACTGTAATGAGATGCTGAAGAATAATAAATAAATAAATAAATAAAGTAGGTATAGTATAACTTACCAAAGAGACATTCAGAAGCATTAGAGTAGACAGTATTGTTACAACAGTGCACCCCCACATAGTGAAATAAGGAGTTAGTTACAAAGTCCTATGTATTATGTGACACTGGCACTGGATGCTTCTCTAGTCAGAATGAGATGCTGGAGAATAGAATGAACGGTCAAGGATTTATATGTCTACCTTATAATAAAAAAAACTATATTCATAGGTAATCAGAAAAAACATCACCTACATTTGTAATTTGTATATACGTGTATTTTTTCTATATAATTAAGAAATATTTATTTATTTATAAATGGCAACTCAGCAATTAAGGGCTTGGTACCAAGAATGACGTCACAGTAATTTCCCACAGCATTAAGGTTCAAAATTGCGTGAACAATCGCATGATAAAATGGTAAAAATAGCGTTTTTTTCCATTTTTTGGGGTTAATTTTGCGTCTATCTAAAAACTTTTACGGTTTTTTCCTAGATTTTAATGCATATTATCAGTACAAAAAAAATTACTTCGCTGCTTTCGGAAAACGAGTTTCCGTCTTTCGGAAAAAAAGATCAGAGGTGTTTCTAAAATTATATTTGAGAAATCTATACAAGACAAAACATCGTTTGCGGTTATTCCCTAGATAAAGGTTCAATGCATCTACCATATTTTGTTCCAAAGCATATTTAGAAAGGGTTGTCGAGGTATAAGGTCTCCCGTTTTTAGAAATTTTTGAAATGTCGGTATGCATTCTCTTAATGTGTTTATTTCTAACTAAACACCGTAAAGTTATCAATAGGTTAATACAGGGAGTCCCAAGAATGATGATCAAGCGGAAGTGCAGAGTTAGAGCACATCTGGAGGTATCCAAATACCCCAATATATGTTGACATAATACCTATGACAAAAATAATCTTACTAAATTCTCTACAAAAAAATCTACACATTTTTACGTAGTTTACCCGTAATGACCGTTTTTTTTTTTTTTATCTAAAACTACCTACCTGCTCAGTAGTCAGTAGGTAAAATACAGACAATTATTATGAAGAAAAATATGGACAGGTTTTCTTATCATTGTTGATTTATTTTTAATTTATTACATGTAAAAAATAATTATACAATAAGAAATGTTTTTACATTTCTTGTGGAACACCCAAAAGATGCGATCTGTGCATTTAAATTAGTAATATATTTATATATAATACATTTTTAGAAAATTGTAATTTTTTTAAGTCGTGGGGTCCACAGCACCCCTATGTTCAGTTCTCGTCACAATTGATAGGAGTTCTGTCGGAGGGTATTTTATTAATATAGTTTCATAACTTCACGGTGTTAATTAGAAATAAATATATTAATGGGTGAGTTGCCATTTATGTAATGTTATTTCTTATAAAAACAGTAAATATTTGTATTATAGTGTAGAGTGTAGACATGGTCTTATATATAAAGCCTTATTCACACAGCAGGATCATTCATTCTCACTAGAGAAGCATCCAGTGCCAGTGTCACATAATACATAGGACTTTGTAACTAACTCCTTATTTCACTATGTGGGGGTGCACTGTTGTAACAATACTGTCTACTCTAATGCTTCTGAATGTCTCTTTGGTAAGTTATACTATACCTACTTTATTTATTTATTTATTTATTATTCTTTATTATTTTTATTTTATTCATTAAACAAACAGACAGTAATACAAAAAATCTTTTAAATCTTAAAAATAGTAACTAGTTAAGTATGCCAATGGATGTATGTTATCAATCTTACTACAATTACAATTTATATATGGCAATTATCCTCTATATGTTAATACTAATAATACAATGCGAATTTGCATACGAAAGAAGAAGAAAAAGAAAGATAATTTTATTTAAGTATAATAGTAATTCAAGACTTTCGGAGTGTGAAGAATCCATATTCTTCTGAGACAACTCATTTGACAGAAGATATTGTAATGCCAGTTGATGTTCTATTTGCAGAACTGTTTATACGAATATGTTCTGTTATTTTGCGATTTGTCTATAATGGCCATTCCACCACATCCTGCTGTCAAATGTGTAATTTTTAAGTTGTAACTGCGTGTAGTTAAGGAAATTTCACAGTGCAGCTGTGTGTAGTTAAGAAAAATTCACAATACACTCTTTCTATCGCCATCTGTTGAGAATTGAACACGATTTTAAACAATCTCTAATGCGTTGGGCACATTTCTGTATGGGTTTTATCCTTTTTGGGATTTATTTTCCAGTAAGCACCTCATTGAGCATATTTCTTTGGTCAGCATAAAAAATACAATATTTTACAAAAAATCAACACGCATTCCAATCATATAAAGATTTCTGTAAAAATATGTAAAACAATAGGCACCTCTGTATTTTTTAAAGAATTATTGCATCTTACTTCGCTAAATCATACAGAATAGTCTGAATATTGTATACGTACTGTAATTATTAGTACTAGTGAATTATCAGTAGTCTACATTAGTTCTACTCTTGAAAAAACGTGGGAAAGTATAATTACAGAACGTGCCTGCTAACTGCATACTGTCGGCCGAGCGAAATATTCCAAAGGGGGTCGGGACTCCTGGAAACATCCAATGTCATTATGTCCTTATGCCGTCTATTGATAAATACATAAATATGTTTACTGTTTATACATTCCAGGCTGATGCATCCCCAGCCGGATCTAGGACTGATCCGCTTGATACTAAATCTATAGAAGCGGCCTGTGCAAAGGAAACGAAAGTTGACCCGGCTGTTTTGAAGAAAGAGGAAAATGGCGATTATTCCAGCAGCGACAAAAGGTTGCACGCATACACACTTTGCGTCAACAAAAAGGAAGGAATCATGGATGAGGCGGGAAACTTACTAGCTGATGGTGTAGAATCCTATTTATCGAGATTGTTCCCAGATGATTTCCCATCCGATAAAATATCTGAGGTCATTAAGGACGCAGCAAAGATTTGCAATAAAGTTACAGCCAATAATGCGAACGAAAGGGCATATAAGATTGAAAAGTGTATCACGAGACTACCAGCTCTTTCATATTTTATTGGTGCATTTATACACACCGTCACTTGGTCTTTGGAGCAAATAAAAAACACCAACTGACTTTTTTAATCTTGCCCATTCTATAATCTATTTAGGTATCCAAAATATTCATGTTGACCTTTTTTAACTGTTGTTTTTTTTCTGGGCGTTTAGTTTTAGACAGATATTCCTATGCAGTTTTTATAATATATTCTTGTGATCATGATAACAACACCATGAGCACGGCAACAGAAAGTTTGCCGAAACAACATAGTGCAGAGATTGTCCGGGCCGTGGTCTCAAGTTAATCAAATTGAGCGGAGTGACTTCCTCGAGCCTGTGAGTTGGCTCACTCACACAGCAACCACCGAGGTGATGAATATTTCACTGCTTCGAATAACGAACTCATGGTTTCCGTGAACAATTTCTGGTACTGGTGCTAGGAATCAACCTGCATACTTAGAATGTAGTTTTATTTTATTCATTTATAATTCTAATTTTCTTACTGTGTTTTTCAATTTAAATAAAGTTTTATCTCTCAATAGTGTTGTGTTAATTTACTTAGTGTGTTACACCGAGACATTCATGTCTCTGTAGAGATCCTAAAAGCCTGGTGGTCGGTTACCAAGTGGCTCTGCTCTGGTATGCCTGACCTCACTACTACACTAATAGTAGGAGGAGCCCCACCTATATGACATCAGCTCCAGTACTATAGATTATATTGCACACTGGAGCTGGAGTACACTGGAAGGTACATGCCTTCCAATGGTTTGGATACAATACACTACGGCATGTGTATAGATGCATACATAAGTAATGTCAGTAATTCAGAGACATATTACATTAAGGTAATTTCTACCAGCTAACAAGGTTCAGCTGCTGCTGTTATACACCAGATTCAATGTTTATACCTCTGCACGATGCTATACCTAATATTTAATATAATATAGTATATTTTGCATGTTTCACATTTAGCTGTTTTCTCTTTCTTCCCTTTTTTACTTTTTCTACTAGTTATCCCTTAGGTGTATTTATGCGAGTGCATATAAACGTCTATATTATATTATATTTCAATTTTTTGTTTATTTTTTATATCTCGCCATTGTTCCATATCTATGGACAATCGTTTTTGTAATCTAAGCTGGCATAATTCTTTGACTACGAATTTTAGAATCTATTATTGTTTGACTAATTGTACTACTTAACTATTTAACGCGGAGGCATGACTTTGCCAACACACTTCTCAGTATTATTAGCCAGAAGAGTCTACATATTATCATTCATGATTCACATATAAACTCATCAGCCTAATACTGGGAAAAAATCACCTATCCAGATATCACGGATATCACAGGATTAGGCTCAGATGCGCGGGGCCTAAAATACAAGCATTGTGCCTGAAATATCAGTATTTAGGAATCGTCTTACAATATTGCAACTTGCAAGTATTAATAATGACCGATTTTTGCATTTTTATGTATAAATTTTCCGGTAAATCTAATTTTTTTAAATTGTTTATTAGCGATTTTGGTATTATACCTGTAGCTGATAATACTAATGTGATTATATATACCGACCTAGAATGCCAAATATTTTTTATTTCACCTGCTAATTCTGTATATTTACGAATTTTTTCTGCGACGGTTGCTTGAATATTAAATGTATTTGGTACAGCGATGTCAATTAAATAAGTAATTTTAGTTTGTTAAACTACATCGGGTCTATTATGATTACTTAACAATTTTAACTTAAATTTATTTATTTGACTATTATTATTAGTCGATATTTTGTGTGGCCATTCGACGCTTGTTTAGACATATTTCATACTACACCGGCTCTGAGGTAGGCAAATATAATTCATAAGCAAGCGTCGAATGGTTAAACAAAATATCGACTTTGATCATCCAGTGTGTGTGCAGTGTATTGTTCTATTTTTTGAATTTTCTATTATGTTGTTATTTTTTGAACTTTTGTAAGCTTACTATACATGGTAAATCTTGAGCCTTTGCTGGTTTGTTTGCTATTAAGAGTGTGCATACCGACATTTCAAAAATTTGTAAAAACGGGAGACCTCCTATCTCGACAACCGTTGCTAAATATGCTTTGGAACAAAATAGGGTAGATGCATTGAACCTTTATCTAGGGAATAACCGTAAAAGATTTTTTATTTCTTGTATAGATTACTCAAGACCTTTTTCCGACCTTTTTTCCGAAAGACGGAAACTCGTTTCCCGAAAGTCGGGAAGAAATTTTTTTTTGTACTGATAATATGCGTTAAAATCTAGGGAATAACCGTAAAAGTTTTTTGATAGACGCAAAATTAACCCCAAAAAATGGAACAAACGCTTGTTTTACCAATTTTTCATGCGATTGTTCACGCGATTTGAACCTTAATGCCGTGGGAAAAGACTGTGACGTCATTCTTGGTGCCATGCCTTTAATGTTAACATATACTTATACATATACCTACTCTGAAATAACTGTTTGTGCTCGTTAAGACCAATAAAATAAAAAAATAAATAAAAAAAATAGGTTCATAACTTCATGGTGTTAATTAGAAATAAATATATTAATGGGTGAGTTGCCATTTATGTAATGTTATTTCTTATTAAAACAGTAAATATTTGTATTATAGTGTAGCTGTAGAGTGTAGACATGGTCTTATATATAAAGCCTTATTCACACAGCAGGATCATTCATTCTCACTAGAGAAGCATCCAGTGCCAGTGTCACATAATACATAGGACTTTGTAACTAACTCCTTATTTCACTATGTGGGGGTGCACTGTTGTAACAATACTGTCTACTCTAATGCTTCTGAATGTCTCTTTGGTAAGTTATACTATACCTACTTTATTTATTTATTATTCTTTATTATTTTTATTTTATTTTATTCATTAAACAAACAGATAGTAAAACGAAAAATCTTAAATCTTAAAATGTATTTTTGTGTTGATTGTTTCTTTGTTATGTGTATATATTCTGGAAAAAATAAATTACTTCATTCATTCATTCATTTCATTCAAAAATAGTAACTAGTTAAGTATACCAATGGATGTTTGTTATCAATCTTACTACAATTACAATTTGTATATGGAAATTATCCTCTATATGTTAATACTAATAATGTGCGAGTTCGCATATGAAAAAAATTGAAAAAGAAAGAGTATACAATAAGTCATTTAAGACTTTCGGAGTGTGAAGAATCCATATTCTTCTGAGACAACTCATTTGACAGAAGATATTTTAATGCCGGTTGATGTTCTATTTGCAGAACTGTTTATTTGTTCTGTTATTTTGCGATTTGTCTATAATGGCCATTCCACCAATGTGTAATTTTTAAGTTGTAACTGCGTGTAGTTAAGGAAATTTCACAATACACTCTTTCTATCACCATCTGTTGAGAATTGAACACGATTTTAAACAATCTCTAATGCGTTGGGCACATTTCTGTATGAGTTTTATCCTTTTTGGGATTTATTTTCCAGTAAGCACCTCATTGAGCATATTTCTTTGGTCAGCATAAAAAATACAAGATTTTACAAAAAATCAACACGCATTCCAATCATATAAAGATTTCTGTAAAAATATGTAAAACAATAGGCACCTCTGTATTTTTTTAAAGAATTATTGCATCTTACTTCGCTAAATCATACAGAATAGTCTGAATATTATATACGTACTGTAATTATTAGTACTAGTGAATTATCAGTAGTCTACATTAGTTCTACTCTTGAAAAAACGTGGGAAAGTATAATTACAGAACGTGCCTGCTAACTGCATACTGTCGGCCGAGCGAAATATTCCAAAGGGGGTGGGGACTCCTGGAAACATCCAATGTCATTATGTCCTTATGCCGTCTATTGATAAACACATAAATATGTTTACTGTTTATACATTCCAGGCTGATGCATCCCCAGCCGGATCTAGGACTGATCCGCTTGATACTAAATCTATAGAAGCGGCCTGTGCAAAGGAAACGCAAGTTGACCCGGCTGTTTTGAAGAAAGAGGAAAATGGCGATTATTCCAGCAGCGACAAAAGGTTGCACGCATACACACTTTGCGTCAACAAAAAGGAAGGAATCATGGATGAGGCGGGAAACTTACTAGCTGATGGTGTAGAATCCTATTTATCGAGATTGTTCCCAGATGATTTCCCATCCGATAAAATATCTGAGGTCATTAAGGACGCAGCAAAGATTTGCAATAAAGTTACAGCCAATAATGCCAACGAAAGGGCATATAAGATTGAAAAGTGTATCACGAGACTACCAGCTCTTTCATATTTTATTGGTGCATTTATACACACCGTCACTTGGTCTTTGGAGCAAATAAAAAACACCAACTGACTTTTTTAATCTTGCCCATTCTACAATCTATTTACGTATCCAAAATATCATGTTGACCTTTTTTAACCGTTGTTTTTTTCTGGGCGTTTAGTTTTAGACACTTATTCCTATGCAGTTTTTATAATACATTCTTGTGATCATGATAACAACACCATGAGCACGGCAACAGAAAGTTTGCCGAAACAACATAGTGCAGAGATTGTCCGGGCCGTGGTCTCAAGTTAATCAAATTGAGCGGAGTGACTTCCTCGAGCCTGTGAGTTGGCTCACTCACACAGCAATCACCGAGGTGATGAATATTTCACTGCTTCGAATAACGAACTCATGGTTTCCGTGAACAATTTCTGGTACTGGTGCTAGGAATCAACTTGTATACTTAGAATGTAGTTTTATTTTATTCATTTATAATTCTAATTTTCTTACTGTGTTTTTCAATTTAAATAAAGTTTTATCTCTCAATAGTGTTGTGTTCATTTACTTAGTGTGTTACACCGAGACATTCATGTCTCTGTAGAGATCCTAAAAGCCTGGTGGTCGGTTACCAAGTGGCTCTGCTCTGGTATGCCTGACCTCACTACTACACTAATAGTAGGAGGAGCCCCACCTATATGACATCAGCTCCAGTACTATGGATTATAGTCCACACTGGAGCTGGAGTACACTGGAAGGTACATGCCTTCCAATGGTTTGGATACAATACACTACGGCATGTGTATAGATGCATACATAAGTAATGTCAGTAATTCAGAGACATATTACATTAAGGTAATTTCTACCAGCTAACAAGGTTCAGCTGCTGCTGTTATACACCAGATTCAATGTATAACCTCTGCACGATGCTATACCTAATATTTAATATAATATAGTATATTTTGCATGTTTCACATTTAGCTGTTTTCTCTTTCTTCCCTTTTTTACTTTTTCTACTAGTTATCCCTTAGGTGTATTTATGCGAGTGCATATAAACGTCTATATTATATTATATTTCAATTTTTTGTTTATTTTTTATATCTCGCCATTGTTCCATATCTATGGACAATCATTTTTGTAATCTAAGCTGGCATAATTCCTTGACTACGAATTTTAAAATCTATTATTGTTTGACTAATTGTACTACTTATAACAATTTTAACTTAATTTTATTTATTTGACTATTATTAGTCGATATTTTGTGCGGCCATTCGACGCTTGTTTAGATATATTTCATACTAATGGCGCGCAGGTACTTTTCTAGGCAGACATATTTCATACTACACCGGCTCTGAGGTACTTTACTAGGCAAATATAATTCATAAGCAAGCGTCGAATGGTTACACAAAATATCGACTTTGATCATCCAGAACTTTCTTACTATAACTTTTACAGTTATTTTATTACGCTTTTATCATAGAGAATTTATTTACCTTAAATTTAAATATCTTGAACTTTTTCTCTATATCACGGTTCAGGAGAGTTATTTAACAAAAATAGCCGAGGCAATATAACTTTTTAAGTAATGCTTTTTTTAAAAGACTATAACTCAGTTATTATTTAAGTTACATACTTAGTTAATTTTGAAATCAAGTCATAGTAAATTAGTTTAAGTTAAATTTTGACCGTTCAGGAGTTATATTGGTAAAACTGATGAAGGTAAAAGAAATAGTCTTCTCGATATAAGTTGTTACGCAGTGGCGTATCAATAACGAAATTTAGGTTTTTAACTAAAAAAAATGTACGTTATTAAGAGAGAGCCGCAAAATTAAGTCTATCTTACCTTTCACATACCGAAATTCTATCCTTTAATAAATTTCTCTATTTCACTCGTCTCTCTTTAAATACCTCTACATCCTAAACCATTTAATATAGAGGTAAAATTTTAACGCCAGTTTATAGAAAATTAACCGGCCATTGAACCATATTGCTGTAAGTAGCTTAGATTAGAATATATATTCAACAATGATTCGAGAAAATTAAGAATTTTGTCATATGTTGAGAAAAACATCACAATTGTAAATCGCTGTTTCTAAGTTATTTTTCAAAGTAGAGAGTAGTATTTGTGCTCAGTAGACGAAGAATTTTATCTACTTTAATTCACAGAAGAACATAATTTGTCTAGAATGCTTCCTTTAGGAGTTATTAATGAAAAACTGAAAAAAGATTTTTTTTTGTTTTTGGGAAACCCTGTACTTAGCACAAGCGGAAAATTGGTGCAAACTTCATGAAACCTTCTTTGCTTGCTAATGTAGAGATTAAAATAGTTTCCAGCTTTCCGAAAATTATCTACGCTATACCCCCTTTTTTAATGCTTCTTCACCGGTCTATATTATATTGTATTTCCGCCGTATCAATCTACTTACCTCCTAATTTTCTATGTTTCATATTTTATTCCTGTGTGTGAGTGTGTGTGCTGTTTGTTTGTGCAGTGTATTGTTCTATTTTTTGAATTTTCTATTATGTTGTTATTTTTAAGCTTACTATACATGGTAAATCTTGAGCCTTTGCTGGTTTGTTTGCTGTTAAGAGTGTGTATACCGACATTTCAAAAATCTATCTCGACAACCGTTGCTAAATATGCTTTGGAAAAAAATAGGGTAGATGCATTGAACCTATATCTAGGGAATAACCGTAAAAGATTTTTTATATCTTGTATAGATTTCTCAAAAAAATAAATTAAAAATACTTCTGACTTTTTTTCCGAAAGACGGAAACTCGTTTCCCGAAAGTCGCAGTGTAATTTTTTTTGTACTGATAATATGCGTTAAAATCTAGGGAATAATCGTAAATTTTTTTTGATAGACGCTAAATTAACCCCAAAAAATGGAAAAAACGCTATTTTTACCATTTTATCATGCGATTCTCACGCGATTTTGAACCTTAATGCCGTGGGAAAAGACTGTGACGTCATTCTTGGTGCCATGCCCTTAATGTTAACATATACATAAACCTACTCAGAAATAACTGTTTGTGCTCGTTAAGACCAATAAAATAAAAAAATAAATAAATAAAAATAGGTTCATAACTTCATGGTATTAATTAGAAATAAATATATTAATGGGTGAGTTGCCATTTATGTAATGTTATTTCTTATTAAAACAGTAAATATTTGTATTATAGTGTAGAGTGTAGACATGGTCTTATATATAAAGCCTTATTCACACAGCAGGATCATTCATTCTCACTAGAGAAGCATCCAGTGTCACATAATACATAGGACTTTGTAACTAACTCCTTATTTCACTATGTGGGGGTGCACTGTTGTAACAATACTGTCTACTCTAATGCTTCTGAATGTCTCTTTGGTAAGTTATACTATACCTACTTTATTTATTTATTTATTTATTATTCTTCAGCATCTCATTACAGTCATTACTCATTAGCAGTAGAGAAGCATCCAGTGCCAGTGTCACATAATACATAGGACTTTGTAACTAACTCCTTATTTCACTATGTGGGGGTGCACTGTTGTAACAATACTGTCTACTCTAATGCTTCTGAATGTCTCTTTGGTAAGTTATACTACTACTACTACTACTACGCCCTTCATGTCTCCATTCGGGAGCACAGGGAGGCTACCAGGCGTCTCCATTCAGAGCGATTTTGTGCGAGTGATATTACCTCTCTCCACGTCATTCCTAACGCTCTGATCTCGTTGTCATAGGAACGGTGCACTGTGAAAGAGGGTCTTCCGGGGCGTCGGGACCCCTGTGGGTGAAAAAACAGCGCTCTCTTTGGCCAGCTGTCGTTGGGCATTCGCAAAACATGGCCCAGCCACGACCAACGTCTTTCCTGTATTACTGACAGGATTGATCGTTGCTGGGAACGCCGTCGAACGTATTCGTTGGTTTTACGTTCTTGCCATGTGATACCCAGTATCCTCCTAAGACACCTATTCTCAAAGCTGAGTATCTTACGCTCTTGAGCCTTGGTTAAGTGCCATGACTCGCAGCCGTAGAGGAGGACAGGGATCACACAGGCGTTGAATAGGCGGCGTTTTGTCTGGATACTAAACCCGGATGCCTTCCAGATCTTGTCCATGTTGTTGAATGCCCCACTGGCAGCTCCGATGCGAATGGGCAGTTCTGTCCGGAGGTCACCTGCCGGGGTGATGGTGGCGCCCAGGTATTTGAATTTGTTTACCTGGGAGATTTGATTGCCGTTGACAATCATAGCTGTGACCCTATCCGGACATGCATCGTTACAGATGTACTCAGTTTTGCCAGTGTTGATCTTGAGGCCAAGGCGTGTCGCGTTGTTGTAGAGCATTGTAGTGCTGTGCTGTAGTCCACCCACAGACGTGTCGAAAAGGGCGAGATCATCCGCATATTCTAGATCGTGTAGAGTTCCCACGTTTGTTTCGTTGGCAGGTCTTTGCAATAACGGCACTCCCCCTGAGTTCCCCGTGGATTTTCTGAGAAGGTAGTCCATGACGGTAACAAAGATGAAAGGCGCCAGTACACATCCTTGTCGAACCCCAGTTGTGATCCTGAAGGTGTCAGTTGGACCACAGGAGGTTCTCACACTGCACTCCGAGTCCGTGTGCAGGGCTTCGATCATGGCTACCAGCCTCGTGGGAATACCGTAAAGGGCCAATATCTTCCAAATTGATTCTCTATGGGGGCTGTCAAAGGCTTTTTCGAAATCAATGAAGCAGCAAGCGACTGGCGAGTTATACTCTTGTGATTGTTGGAGGACACACCTGGCACAGAAAATTGGGTCCGAACAGGACCTGCCAGGCACAAAGCCACATTGCTGCTTCCTCAGTATGGCTAAGATTGGTTTCTGGATGCGGTTCAAGATGATCTGAGATAGGACCTTACCGGGTACGCTCAGTAGAGTAATTCCACGGTAATTTCCACATTCCTGAGGGTTCCCCTTTTTGAATAGTGTTATGATGGTTCCGTTCCTCCAGTCCTTTGGGCAGAGCCCCTCATTCCAGATCTTATTGAAGAGGTGGTAAAGCGGGTCAATGAGTGCGTTCATGCCGCATTTTATGAGCTCTGCATGGATACCATCATCTCCTGGAGCCTTGTTATTCTTGAGTTTCCTCACAGCAGACACAATCTCCCCGTGACTCGGAGGTCCTTCAACTATACCACTCGCTCGTGGTATGTTTAGGTCTCCCTCCTCCTCGCCAATGTTGAAGGGCGAGGAGGGGTCCGGTCGGTTTAGAATTGACTCAAAATGCTCTCTCCATCTCCCCCTAAGCAGGTCAGGCGAAGAGATCAGATTTCCGTTGCGGTCTCGCACCGCGTCCATTCTTCTTTTCTGACCCCTGCCGCCCAGCTCTCGGGAGATTTCGAAGAGAGTCCTCGAGTCATTCACGGCCGCTGCAGATTCTGCCCGCTGTATGGTGGCTTCGATGTTAAGCCGTTTGTCGCGACGTACAGATTGCTTCACCTTGCGGTCAAGCTCTCTGTATTGAGTTCTCAAGGACTCCAGCCTATTCGGGGATCTTTCGCCATCTCTGAGGACCTTTAACATTTGACGATCCTGAATGAGTCTCCATGATTCCGCTGACATCCAGCCTGGATTCTTCTTGTCCCTATATCCAATGATCGAAGCAGCTGACTCTTTAATTACCTCTCGGAGTCTCTCCCACGCAGCCTCCACTGAGGGTATGTCGGAGAGAAACCTCTCGGGTTCAAGTTTCCTGTGCAGCTCAGCCTCGTAACGAATACGCGACTGAGGGCACTCCAACCTACGTACATCAAGTATCCGCGGTGCAGGTGGTCTTGCAAATCTTTCGAACCTGAGTTTTAGAGAGCCAGCAAGCAGCTCATGATCTGAGCTCAGGTCAACTCCGCGGTATGTCCTGACATCGAGCAAGTCAGAACGGTTTGAAGCCCTGATTAAGAGGTGGTCAATTTGATTTCTGGTTCGGCCATCAGGGGAGGTCCAGGTATATTTGTGGATGTCTTTATGGGGGAACAAAGTCCCCCCTATCAGGAAACCATGGAGTGTCGCGTATTCGATCAGCCGGGTGCCATTGTCATTTAGCACTCCCATGCCATGCCTACCCATTACGCCGGGTCCGTTTGACGGGTCACTGCCTACCTTGGCATTGAAGTCGCCCATCACAATGACCCTGTGCCGTCTGGGGATACGAGACGTCACAGCCTCCAGAAGGTTATAAAAACCGTCCTTTGCAGCGGCGCCCGCATCCTCCGTGGGAGCATAACATACAAGTACCGTCAACGTTTCACCCGCTGCCCTAAAGGATGCGCGTAAGATCCTGTCTGAAATTGGATCCCAGTCAAGGAACGAGCTAGAAGCTCGTCTGCTCATGAGCAAGGCAACGCCTCTCCTGTGTAATGTTCTATGACCGGAGTAAAGCATGGAGTAATCCCCGGCATCACACCGATCAGAGCCCAGCAGGCGCGCCTCACACACACCCAACAGATCGAGTCCATAATCGCTCGCTACCTTGGCGGCAACCAACTCCTTGTTCGGTCTCAGCGTCCTCACGTTGTGGGTCCCGACTTTCAAAAACCTTTTGAGTTCCGTGGTCGTTGCAGGGGATGCACGAGCTGCGCGGCCCCCCCCCTGTGCGGGTCCGTGCGTCCGAGGCCTGGTGGTATTTTGCCTGTTAATCCCTAATTAGTTTCGGGTGCTGGGTGATCAGCCCAGCGTTATACTATACCTACTTTATTTATTTATTTATTTATTATTCTTCAACACTTTCCGAGTGTGATGAATGCACATTATCCAGTAAATAGTTTTCTTGGTTATCGCCACGTCTATTTATCGATTGGTATCTGTATTATTTCCCCAATTCCAATTACAATTTAAATCTTCTTTCCTTTTTGGGGCTCATTCAAACTGAGCATATTCCGTAGTTACAGGATTGTCCGAGCTATAAGGCCGTGGTCTATCGGGTGATGTGATATATGTTTTAAGGATGAGGGTCTTATCACATCACCGAATAGACCATGAAAATATCGACAGCAACTAATCCAGTAACTACGATTGACGTTAGTGATGGGCGAATATCTCATATTTTAGACTCTTCGAAATAATGGAAGTCGTTCATAATTTACAATCGATTGCAATAATCGACTTACAATGTATAAAAGCATCGAATTGTAATCGATTAATCGGACTACTTCAATAGTATCGAATGAATCTTGCATGTAAATGATTGACCCATATTATTATAACGTATACCTACTTAACTATCCTGTTAAGTGAATTTAATTCGCAGGATCGAGAACACTCAGTTTAACGTGTTTACTGTTTATACATTCCAGGGTGATGCATCCCCAACTGGCGTTGTCACCGATGCCCAACGTCTCGAAGATATAGAAGCCGAATGTGTAAAGCAAACGAAAGTAGACCAGGCTGTTTTGGAGAAAGAAGAAAATGGCGATTATTCCAGCAGCGATGACAAAAAGTTGCACGCATACATATTTTGCGTCAACAAAAAGGTAGGACTCATGGATGACGCGGGAAGCTTCCTACCTGAGGATATCGCATCCTTTGTAACAAGGCTCTTGGCAGAAGGTTTCACACACGTTATGTCGCGGTTCATTAATGATGGATTCCAACACGCAGCTAATATTTGCAATAAAATTAAAGCCAATAATGTGAACGAAAGGGCATATAAGATCAATAGATGTGTCGAGGATTTACCCGGCGTTACATCCTACCTTAGTCAATTTTTTGATAACGTTACGATTTTGGCATAAATGAAAAACACCAACTATATCTTGCCTGTAAGCGAATTATGGATGTTGTGGAGGTACGCGTATGTATAATGATCTATTTTATTCGTTATTATTTTCTGGGGGTTTAGTTTAAGTTGTAATGTCATAAAAAAATAAGCATATAATTCAACACTTATTCCAACGTAGTTTTTATAATACATTCTTGTGATCATGATAACAACACCATGAGCACGGCAACAGAAAGTTTGCCGAAACAACATAGTGCAGAGATTGTCCGGGCCGTGGTCTCAAGTTAATCAAATTGAGCGGAGTGACTTCCTCGAGCCTGTGAGTTGGCTCACTCACACAGCAACCACCGAGGTGATGAATATTTCACTGCTTCGAATAACGAACTCATGGTTTCCGTGAACAATTTCTGGTACTGGTGCTAGGAATCAACTTGTATACTTAGAATGTAGTTTTATTTTATTCATTTATAATTCTAATTTACTTACTGTGTTTTTCAATTAAAATAAAGTTTTATCTCTCATTAGTGTTGTGTTAATTTACTTAGTGTGTTGCCCCGAGCTATTCAGGTCTCTGTAGAGATCCTGGTGGTCGGTTACCAAGTGGCTCTGCTCTGGCGCCCGTGAGAAGTAATACCTACTATTTTCATATTCGCATTATATTTCGTCTACAAGATTTCTTCTGGTCAATCCCAGAATGATTCCAATTCCAGCTAAGAGATTGCACATTCAATGCCTCTGCCGTCTGCCACGCATAGGCAAAAAGTTTTAATTTATAGTATAGAATTACATACATAAGTGTAAAGTGATCACATTAAACCAGCCAACCAGTGTATATATCTGTTGAGTGTTGAGATAACTAACTACTTATGATATTGTGTTACTTTATTTTTATTACAAAAATATGGGAAAACTATTTAATACTTTAACAATCCATAAAAATCATTTTTATACTTTGCAGTGTAATTCAACGATACATCATATGATACATGACCTAGGTAGTATAGGTACTAACATGCTTCATCTATAGAAATCAATATTAGAATACATAATCGTTAAAAAAATATAATCAAGATTTTATGACCTCACATCCTAGAACTGTTTTTCTCGGTCTCCCAAACGATACAAAACAACCATTCCGAGGCGCTTGGAGTTCTTCATTCCAATGGCGCCTCCCACCAAGAATATACGGAATCAAAATTTGTAAAAAGTAATGAGTTCTACTCGTGAATAACTTTCGTGAGATACCAAACACGGCGGTATGCGGTGATTGGGTCCTCTCGATCGCTCGGTGTCTCTCGAGTCTGGAGCTGGACAAAATCTGATTTGCGATCTGGATTTCTTTCCAACGCCCTTTCATACGATACCACACATGACCCCACACAACTCTTAGATCGCTTTACATTTTTTTGTCTATCTATCTATACCCTCATGCCACGTCCCTTGCAGGGTAGGCAGAGAGGACAGAGCGCCAGACAGCCCTATCCTTACACACAGCCTCCGTCCTTATCCTTTCACTCAAAATGCGTCCATCCTTGAGGATCTGGTCTCTATCAACCTCATTCCTTATCTTATCTCTCAGCGTTTTCCCACACATTCTTCTTCTTTTTTGTCTCTGAAAAAAGCTGATCAATTGTGGTACAAAATCGTATTGTCACTGAGTTTACGTAGGTATGTTTGCAAAGTTTCAGGTCTCTGACTACTGTCAGGGAATGGTTGAAAAATCGATCGTAAGATTTGCGCACAGACAAAAATAAAACACAGTGAAGGTAAGTTCAATGTTGTAACAATAAAAATGCTTATAGTCCGAGAGCCCGCTGCTTAATTTATGACGTATCTGTTTTTTGATCGAAATGTGGTACAAATGATAGCTTACCAATAGGGTATTACATCGCACTAGGGTTGCCTATCAAAATCTTGCCGCAACCCCCCCTGCCCCCCCCCGAAAAGGTCCCTCTTCGCGGTTTTTCGCATTTTGTAGGAATATGGTAAGAGATAGAAGAAAGTAGTCAATGACAAAAATAATCCTTGCTAAATCATCTACAAAAAATGTTAATACAATTTTTTCATAGGACTAGTAGTTTACCCGTAATGGCCGGTCGAAAAACAGGATATTTTTTGAAAAAAAAATATTTTTTTTAATTTTATTTCTTTAACTTTCTTCCACCCATCAACACTAACATTTTATGGAAAAAAATATTTGGCCTGCGGCGCTATATCGCTGTTTATTTTATGAAAAACTGAATTTTAAGAATTTTCGTCACTGAGTTTTATTGTAATAACTCCGAAATTATTAGATGTATGAACATAAGTTATAACTCGTTTTGTAGCTAAGACTATGGTAATTAATTCGTTCTCTGACTATTTTCCTGTAGCTCTTATCAATTCTCAACCAATTTAGTTTAAATACATTTTTTTTGTATTTTAAATGAATTTCGGTTTTGGACCGGCCATTGCGGGTAAACTGCTAGTTCAACGAAAAAATTGACTTAACATTTTTTGTAGAGAATTTAGCAAGGATTATTTTTGTCATTGACTACTTTCTCCTATCTCTTACCATATTCCTATAAAATGCGAAAAACCGCGAAGAGGGACCTTTTCGGGGGGGGGCAGGGGGGGTTGCGGCAAGATTTTGATAGGCAACCCTAGTGCGATGTAATACCCTATTGGTAAGCTATCATTTATACCACATTTCGATCAAAAAACAGATACGTCATAAATTAAGCAGCGGGCTCTTGGACTATTATAATTGTTTGTTATATCCAGATATCCAAGGAACAATTTACAAAATAAAATTAATATGAAATATACTATGTTTTATTTTCACAATAATTTTGTTATCCATAATACTATGTTTTTAAAGAATATAATGGATTTACAAATCTGATTCATCCTCGGGGAATTGTTCGTGGAAACATTTACAGATCTTAAATGCCTTTTCGTTTGGATCACTGCCTGTAACTTTACTGCATGTCTCCACAGCCTTTTGCAGTTTGTCTTTGTTTAAGTGGTCCGTCGCTATGGCTGTGACGGCAGCTGCATTAACGTTTGCAGCATCATCAATGATTCCCAAACTTCTGTAAATGCAGAATGCGTAGGCGTGCAGCTTTTTATCGTCGCTGGAATAATCGCCAGTTCTGACTTTCTGTAAGACAGACGAGTCTACTTGTGTTTTGGTTTGGCAGGACGACTGAGTGAGTTCGAGGTTGATTGGTGATTGGGCCTGGAAATATGAGGACATGCAAGGTTATAGCGACTGAAACAACTGCGTAAAAAAATAAAAGTATGCATATTGACATTTCAAAAATTTCTAAAAACGGGAGACCTTAGATCTCGACACCCTTTCTAAATATGCTTTGGAAAAAAATAGAGTAGATACATTGATCCTTTATCTCGGTAAAAGATTTTTTATATCTTGTACAGCATTCTCTTTAAAAAAAAAATAAAAATACCCCTGTCTTTTTTTCGACACCAACTCGTTTCCCGAAAGTTGCGGATATATTTTTTATATTGATAATATGCATTAAGAGTGTGCATACCGACATTTCAAAAATTTGTAAAAACGGGAGACCTTCTATCTCGACAACCGTTACTAAATATGCTTTGGAAAAAAATAGAGTAGATGAATTGAACCTTTATCTTTAGAATAACCGTAAATTATTTTTTAAATCTTGTACAGATTTCTCAAAAAAAAAAATTGTGACAAACACCTCTGATCTTTTTTTCGAAAGATAGCAGCTCGTTTCCCGAAAGTCGCGGAGTAAATTTTTTTTTGTACTGATAATATGCGTTATAATCTAGGGAATAACCGTAAAAGTTTTTTGATAGACGCAAAATTAACCCCAAAAAATGGAAAAAAAACCTATTTTTACCATTTTATCATGCGATTGTACAGTGTACACGCCAATCTGTTTTATAACATTCATTGTTGCTTAAAATATTGTCATCAACGTACAATGTATTAATATAACGCTATATAGTTGGTTGTAACTCGTAAAAATTACCTTCGGCCATAAACCCGCCATACGCTAGTGTTAGGTTACCATTGTTTGTAAAAAAAAATATGTTAATAACAGTGGGTAAATGAAAATGGTAATTTAATCTATCATTTTTATTGCTTATGACGATAGGAATGGTGATAAAAAATGGAAGGTGCCCTTGAGGCGATTTTATCGCTAAACGGCGCCCAAAATAGTCCGATTATTTTTACTATTATTAAAAAAATGCTTACCAAGGCGACATTCAGGAGCAATAGAGCAGATATTATTGTCACAACAGTAATCCCCCACATAGTGAAATAATTTGACTTAGGAAATTCACAAAATAACAAAGTAGCAGCTACTTGTAATGAAATCACTGTTCTTTATAACAAAACAGTTTCCAAGGTTCCTGCGGTATTCTGATGCAGTGTTTGGTGCCAGCAAAGTGAGTGGTGCTGTGTGGATGTGATGGCTAATATAGGGTCATGATCATTGTCACTGTAATGAGGCAGGATGTTCAGGTAACCACCAGTGGATGTAATGATGTAATTTCTGTGGTAATTATTGTTTTGTGTGAGTAATTTCCCTATTACACATTAACGTAATAACATTATACATATTGACGTGTTCAGGTGTCAAATATCCACTTACATGGGCGTCGTAGGAGGGGGGGGGGGGGCAGGCGGAAGGGTGGAGGGAGGGGGGGCAGGGGCAGCTCCCCTTCTTGAGATTGGAAAAGGTATATATTTTTTCATACTAAATAATAAAACCTAACAAAAAATCACATTATTACCACACATTTTCTCACCATGTCATAAATTTTGTAAAATTAGTATAAAAAATCCATAAAAATACAATTGTTTCACGAAAAAATTCCGGCGCTATATACCAACTCCAATGTCTAGGGGGGGGGGGGGGGCAACTGACCCCCCCCCCCCCTTGCCGACGCACATGGATAGCACGCCGCTGGCCCATTAGGGGGAACGCCCGTGTAGTGAGTGTGGAGTAGATATGTAAAGGTCAAATTTTGTAAAATTAGTATAAAAAATCCATAAAAATACAATTGTTTCACGAAAAAATTCCGGCGCTATATACCAACTCCAATGTCTAGGGGGGGGGGCAACTGACCCCCCCCCCTTGCCGACGCACATGGATAGCACGCCGCTGGCCCATTAGGGGGAACGCCCGTGTAGTGAGTGTGGAGTAGATATGTAAAGGTCAAACCAATTTGCAGAATTCACAGTCACTCTAGTGTAAAATATTGTCACAGATTGGATAATTATTCTGAAATCATTTATATCGGAAATTCCGACATCCATTTATTTATAACACTAGTGCATGGGTCCCGTGAAAACTATATTCACGAAATTTGGCATTTTTTATACTCATACTGCCACTCTACCACGCCCTTCAAAGTTCTTCGAAGGAACATATCAGAGAGGGTCTTGGTCTTACATACTTTCCATACTAATTCTACATACCTACGTACCTACTGTTGGTACCTACAGTAAGTATTCAAATTGCATTCTCTATCAATAATATAATAGGTAGGTATGTGTGTATGTAGTACTTTTACGCGGAAAATTATTTTCATTCATAATTTTATTAGTAGGTATCATATTTATATTTGTCCTATGTCTGTCCGTCCATCTGTCTGTGCGCAGCGCACTACGAAAATAAACAGTACCGTGATTATTATGCAAACTAATGGATCGAATCTATGAAATTTTGAAAATGTTCTCTACACTAGCGCTTTACATCGGACGAAAAGTGTTGGTTCAACAATACGTTTGACGTAATGTGAATTCAAACTTTTTGAAATTTCGAATTATTGGTACTTGGTGAATACAGTAACTTATAGGTAGGTACTAGTGTTCAGAACCGGGAAATCCCGGTCCCGAAAGAACCGGGAATTCCCGGTTCTTTTGAGGTTACAAATAACCGGGATTTAAAATTTGTGTCCCGGTTCTTTCGGTACTTTCGGGACTCGACTTCAAAACGTAAAATTTGGTTTATATGACGTGTGCAGACTGCGGGCTCTGCAGACGTGGTGTGAGGCGGTTAGCAGGGGAAGGGGTCAGTTGTTTTGTCATCGAAAACTACAAAATTCGGACATTTCAAAGTAAGTCTTATTTTTTTAGACGTAATATTTTTGGTAAGATGTTTATACTGTTTATTTATGATTATGATCATATCGGTTAGTTTTTATAGTAGGGTGGACGCACCAATCCCAAACCAGTTAAGGCAAAAATTCACATTGCAGTACCTAAAAATCATTTTAATTATTCGGTAGCACCGCTTTCTACTCCCTTCATAGGCTGGTATTCTAGTACCGAAAGAACCGGGATTTCCCGGTTCCGTTGAAGGCCGGTACCGAAATCCCGGTTCTGTAAAAACACACCGGTTCCGGATACCCTAGTAGGTACGTACCTACTTGATACAGAATGCATCGAGTTTTTCGAATCATACCTACATACTATATATATAGTAGGTACGTATAGCCAAATGGAATGAAAACAGTTTTGAATAGGTACTATCAGTTGGTTCGTATGATTTTGAAACAATCAAGTACTACATACATACCTACCTACCTATTATATTAATTATTGATAGAGTCATTCAAATCATAATTACTGTAGGTATAATATAGTATAGGTACGTATGTAAAATTAGTATGGAAAGTAGGTAAGACCCTATATTTTTTCACACCAAATAGCGACCAATTCTCCACACCTCTTACCGAAAAGACGGTAATGTTACCTTAGATTATTTTTAGTGTTTATTTTTTTAACGTGCCCAAACCAGAAGACTATCAGACCGATCTTCAATACTGTGCGAAGTGCACAGCACATGGAGTGGATATGTATCAAATACATCCTATATAGTGAATGTGAAGGGACATAACGATTCACGACAACGAATTAGGGGATTCAAAGTAATCCATATACCTACTATATTCCAGTTCGCCAACTGTAAGAAGATGTTGGCTACGAAAAGTTTCGCATGGTCCTATATTCGGCATGTTCCAATAATACAAGACACACAGGGTTACCCATGCTCAGGAACCCCCTTGCTCTTTACGATACATTGTTCCTATTACAATGACATCAGAACATTGTCAGGGCAGCATTATCAACAGCAATAGCAGGGGCATGGGAAAAGACTGAACCTTGTGATTTCCCTGATGTGTTCCTTCGATTAACTTTAAAGACCGTGGTAGAGTGGCAGTATGAGTATGGGAATGACACAGGTAAAGAGGAGTCTTGTGGCTTTCACGGGTGGGTACCAACTAAGAAAGTCGACGATGTGAATCTGGTTCTACGACTTTCTTGACGATATTGGAAAGACGGGGAAAAGACGGAGCCTTGTGATTTTCCTGTGTTCTCTCGAAGAATTTTGAAGGGTGGAGTAGTAATAGTGGTTACACAAAAACATATTAAACCAACCTCCGTGAATTCACGGGTAGGTACCCACTAGTACTTTTCTAAATTTCTAATTTTTATTCATAAAACTTTACGTCAACTTTTTACATTTACTTTTGGTCAACCAATATTTTTTTAACGATTTAAAGCGCTGATGGTATAGCGAATTAAAAAAAAATCCACACTTTCAAACAAAAAACTGATATTAATTCCATTATTTACAACGTGCCTATTTGATTTCACCAAGCTCTGCAAACATGCGACACAAAAAGTGAGACTACGACGAAAATTTTTAGCCACCCATGAACGCCTCGCTACTTTATATTTAGGTATATGCATATTCATAGAACTTGCAAAATTTGCTAAAGGGCCAGCGTTACATACGGGACTTGGATTCTGCCAGTATTATGTAATTTAATTTTATCATTTTATCATTTTTCTATGTACCAACGTGTGACAGGTATAATTTGAATAAATAGGTACAATGCATTTTCTATATCTTGGCAGCCGGCGGACGTTAGCTGCAAGTGGAGTTCAAGATTGTATTGTTGGTAACCCTGATTGTCGAACCTTTATTGGTTCATCGGTTTTAAATCATCGTCACAGTCAGGTTTACATATTGAACAAAATTTATACAGTGCAAACTTATAAAAAGTTACAGCAAGAAAAGAATGGAAACAATAATTACATGGTGACAAAACAAAATTATAAAAAAGGTGTGGATTAGTTTGATGCAGGTCTGGATGTAAATTGTCCAGAACTACATTACGTCAATGACAACATCATTTTATAAAGAAATCAGTATAGATAGAGATAATATTATTCAACCTTGTCGTAAGAGCTGTCAAAGGTTCGCAATATTCTCACATTGTATATTTGACAAGTAACCTACAATGTCGGAAATATTACAGAGCGACGTTAGAGTAATGATTTTAAAGGCGAGATGGTTTTGCGAGTTTGGAAAAAGAAAAAACTGCTCCGCCATCGCAAGTTTGAAAAACAATGTTGCCAGTTTATTCTAACAATCCAAAAATTGGCCAATTTTTTAAACAACACTTCTAAATTATAATTTGAAAGTAACGGAAAAATGTAACCATATCTTATTATCACATCAAGCAACACTAAACCAAGTCTGCTCCGTGATACTTCTGTAAGAATACGGACTGTAAATATATCTGTTATGAAAATTGATTTTACGTCGACGCTTCTCACCATAATCGGTTATTAACATTTGAAGAGGAAAATGAATTTAGACACTGGCAACAACAACAACAGATGAAGTTTTAACTTCATGTAACATTAATAGAAACAAATTTTTAAACCTATTGCAATTTTTTTTCAATACCTGTCCAACTGTATTTATTTATTTGTTTATTTATTTATTTATTTACATTATTAACGGCATAAAGCCTTTAAAACAGTTATTCATATGAAAAGAAAAAATACACATAAAAAACACAATGCACATTACATGGTAGGTATATAACAAAAAGAAAATGAGAAATAAAAAAAAGAACAGTGCACAATTACTATCCCCCAAACAAAACAATAAAATGACAAATGAAAAATCAAAATCAAAACCTGACAACTCAGGAGCAGCTACAGCAAAAGATACATACATAGGTATATATACATATAAATATACAAGGTAACTACCAGGGGTGAATAGAGAGTGCTGCAATGGTATAGTTGTAGTGAAGTTTTTGAGAATGGCCCAATAAGCCGAAGCGTGTTAAACCAAAACATAAATATGTAAGTAGAACCTACGTAAACTGTAAACCAACATCTGGTACTGTGGCCCTACAAAACAAATTACTGTCTTATAGGTAGGTATGTACTTTCGGGAAACGAATTGTGCTGTCTTTCGGAAAAAAGATCAGAGGTGATTTTCATTTTTTTTTGAGAAATCTGTAAAGATATTAGAAATAGTTTACGGTTATTCCCTAGATAAAGGTTCAATGTATCTACTCCATTTTTTCCAAAGCATATTTAGTAACGGTTGTCGAAATCTGAGGTCTGCACTTTTCAGAATTTTTTAAAATGTCAATATACATACTCCTAAGCATAGCTAGGTTTCCTAAGATAAGTATGAATTAAAGAACCCGTGACAAATTTTTTCACACATTTACTAAATTGACCCGAGATTAGGATTTGTGTACAATTCCTAAATATCATACATTTCCTGTAACATATAGTAGATATTGTGGTAACAAAACTATAATTGCAATCTTTCTTTCTTCTATAGACTTCTTTCTCGTTAATAACTAAACTTATTGCCGTTGTTTAGAGCGTCCCATATTAGTTTCACGATGGCATCTTTCTTTATGAGCTGCCTGGGAGTGTTTGTGTTTATGATTTTTGTATTTACCGCAATAACATATTTGTTTGTTGTATGGTACATAGTATTTGCGGCGGTGACAGTAGTCATGAACCACTTGAGGCCCCGTCAGGCCCAAGATTTGGCGAGACGTTTGGTCGTTGTCCATTAAACTCTGGTTGACATGGTGAGTGCCTTTCATTTATTATCACGCTAGTGTTTTCGGGGAATACTTAAATGTAAAAGTAGGCATATTGACATTTCAAAAACTTCTTAAAACGTGAGACCGTTTAATCTCGACAACCTTACTAAATAAATATGCTTTGGAAAAGAATAGGGTAGATACGTTGAACCTTTATCTAGAGAATGACCGTAAAAGATTTTTTATATCTTGTATAGTTTTCTCAACAAAAAAAGTGAAAAACAACTCTGATCTTTTTTCCGAAAGATAGCAACTCGTTTCCCGAAAGTTGCGGTGATTTTTTTTGTTTTGATAATATGCATTAAAATCTAAGGAATGACCGTAAGAGTTTTTTGATTGAAGCGAAATTAACCTCAAAAAATGAAAAAAAAAACGCTATTTTAGAATTTTTCATGCGATAGTTCACAATGCCGCGTGAACTCTGTATATAATTTAAAATGACAACTCGAAGAGATTGGGGTTAGCTGGTAGAGATAGCGGCATGCGATAAGCTCTCCCTAGTGAACAAATGATACGATATCTCTGTATTTTGTTCACCAAAAGTGTAAATAAATAAGATATGAGTATGAACAAGAATTTTTCGATATTATATAGGGTGGACCATGGAATGACTGATAAAATGTAAAATCTGGGAAACGAAGTGAGCGAGAGAATTGTGCATTTTTTGAAATTATGCGGTCTGCGAATGTTGTGGTTCTGCTGTTGTTTGTTTTGCATTGTTATGTATTATTGTAATTATGTATTTTACATTATATATTCCAACTTTCAACAACAACTTTTCTAATTTTACATGTCGCCATATATTTATTGATTTTCTTTAAAATAAAACATACCTAAACGTTTTTAAGAACCACGCTTCGTATTTCTCCCTATAAAAATAAAGGGTTATAATGTACGCGGTAAAAAATACCTGCACCTAAGTAATGCATTTTAAATAATTTTGTCCATGTGGGCCCACCCTGTGAATAACATTTTTGAATCGCTTTATATTTTGGTAACAAAACCAAACAAAACGAAAAATTGTTGTATTTTTTTTTTCAATTAAGTAAGTATTTTTTATTGACTGTCCGCTGCTCGCAAGTGGACTTATTTCTTGTAATATTTTTTTCTGTGATTGTTTAGAGTGTCCGGTATGGCTTTCGCGATGAACATTTTATTTTTCTACTGCGCATTTATAGTAATACTCATGTTCGGCCTGTTTATGGCATCGATATATTTTGTTTCCGTGGCGGGGGAGTTATTACACGGTATAGTGAGGAACCGGGCAAGGCTCCGTACAAACCAAGATTTTACTGTGATTTCCAGTTCCTAAAAAGGACTCTGGCTGACATGGTGAGTACCTGAGTTATTTTTGATTTACAAATTTTTATTCTTGTAAGGCGTTGGATTTTTCTACATTCCGTAGTATACACAATACAGTATTCCTACAACAGTGTAGAAGAATTAAGGATGAACATTGTCGGGCTTACGACCGACCTCACCTCGCTTAAGTGATCACTTTACACTCGAGAAACATTCGCCATTTCAGTTCACCGCGGCTGGGATTCGAACCCAGACCTTCGTCTCGCAAAGTAGGGATCATATTCACTACACTACGAAGAGCGATGGCTGTGTTGTCGAATTTTAATTGTTAGTTTGTCTAAAATCTATGTATGTATCTGTTCTGTGTATGTATGCCTAAACTAAATAAATTAAAAAAAAATTGAAAAAAAAAATTCAAATGGCGGATTTATTGCCGTAGGCAATGTCTGCCAACCAACCACTTGTGACATTTATTTGACATACACAATACATACATACAAGTGTATGAAAAATAATTAATAATACATGCAATACATATGCCCGATCCCACCAACTACCACCTAGGAAGCAGACCCCTAAGGAATTTCCATACAAAACCACAGATAATTTGAGTGATTATTATAACTGTCATAACCTTTAAGATATAAATCCATACAAAATACAGCATGCAGCTATTTAAGTGAGGGAGATTCTGGGCAGAGATATTTGGCCACCTAACTAAGTAGAGCTGCATGCTGTATTTTGTATGGATTTATATCTTAAAGGTTTTGACAGTTATAATAATCACTCAAATTATCTGTGGTTTTGTATGGAAATTCCTTAGGGGTCTGCTTCCTAGGTGGTAGTTGGTGGGATCGGGCATTATACATAAAAATACATATTTAAAAAAATAGGTGGATGGGATGTGATTTAATCAGCCAATCCAAGTCGATTCATTAGCCTAAAATCTGTATTTTGAGCGGCCATTGCGGGTAAACTGTAAAGGTGCTTTTACACGAGCGAAGTTTCTAGCAATGATTGCGGCAACTCGTACGAATCGTATTTCGGCAATATTTATTTATTTAATCTTTAAGTGAACAACAAATACATATAAATATAAAAAATGGACATAATAATAATAATAATATTTGGACAATTTTAGGCGCCGTTTAGCGATTAAATCGCCCCAAGGGCGCCTTACATTTTTCTTTTCACCATATAGGATCGTCACAAACAGTAAAAATGATAGATAGATTAATCACCACATAGGATCGTCACAACAAAAAATAGTACATAGTACAGATTATAAATCGCTGTTCACTAGGGCGAACTTATCGCAGAACTGTGATTTCTTCCAGTTATTATTTAAGCCGAGACAACTAAATCGCGAGCAAACGAGAAAGAGAATTGTCATGATGTCGGCGACACGAATTGCTGAATATCCAATCGGTACAGTCAATTTAGTCACTTATTTTTACGCATTTTGTAGACAATTTAGTAAAGATTATTTTTGTTATTGATCCCTTTCTCCTATCTCTAACCATATTCTAAAAAAATGCAAGAAAAACCTCGTATGGGGGTCTATTCGGGGGGCTATAGGGGTGTGAGGGGGCAAGTTTTGGCTAGGCGCTAGGCGACCCTGCGGAAGTAATTTTTTAGTGGTGGGCTCTTAGGGTGACCTCACACACCCGGAAATTTCTCTCTAAAATCAAAATTTGAACATTGAACAATCTAAACATTCTGATTAATTACAATTCGTGACCAAGGCGGCAGTAGGTTCGCCGAAACGTCAGATCATCTGATAACACCACACGATCAACCCGAAAAAACAAATCTACATCTGAACATGGTTGTTTGTAAAAAAAGTTGTGCGAAATTTCCGGATGTGTGAGGTCACTCTTAGCCTCTCCACACACGTCCCGAAGTTCAGTTCCGGAATCGACCGTTTTGCAAAAAAGTTCCGATCAAAACCTCTCTCTGAATTCAGCGTCACCCCGATTTTGAATTCAGAAAGAGGTTTTGGTCGGAACTTTTTTGCAAAACGGTCGATTTCGTTAACTGAACTTCGGGACGTTTGTGATGAGCCTTAGAGTATACCTGAATTTTGGTAACAAAACTAAATAATTCTCAAAAAAAATACAATATTTTTTTCATTACTCTTTGGACGTCTTTCTTGAAAGCAATTTTTTCGTCGTTGTTTCGAGCGTCCCGCAGAAGTATCGCGATGAGGAATTACATTTTACTTTGCACTGGTTTAGCCCTGGCAACTATGGGTCTGTTGTATTTGTCGGTGTATTTGTGTGCCGTGGGTAGCAAGTTTTTATATCACGCGGTGGTGACTATAGTGAGAAAGTGTATCGAGCGAGCCAGCAGGCCCCGTCTATGTCAGGTCCAGGATATAGGGAACGTTCCTTACGCGGTGAATCAGTGATTGCCCATTAAACTGGATAATACGGTGAGTACACTGTAATATTTTAGTGGATGGTGTTTTAAGGGGTTCCCGGAGAAAAACCCATAAGAATATTGCTCAGTCATCCTGTCGTCATTCATTCTCGCAACAAGCCCAAACCAACAAAGCTTATTCACTTTCATTCTAGTCACTACATCCATCTTACAGTCACTCATTTCTCTAATAACCTCATTTCTTATCTTGTCCTATCGTTGAATGTTTTCCCGCACATTCAGAGAGCACCAAGAATGGCGTTACAGTTATTTCCCACGGCATTAAGGTCCAAAATCGCGTGAACAATCGAATGAAAAAATGGTAAAATAAGCGTTTTTTCCGTTTTTTGGGGTTAATTTCGCTTCAATCAAAAATATTTTACGGTTATTCCCTAGATTTTAATACATACTTTATCAGTACAAAAAAAATGTGCGGTTTCGGGAAACGAGCTTCTGTCTTTCGGAAAAAAGATCAGAGGTGTTTTTCACATTTCTTTTTGTGAAATCTATACAAGATATAAAAAAATCTTTTACGGTTACTCCCTAGATAAAGGTTCAATGTATCTACTCCATTTTTTCCAAAGCATATTAAGTAATGGTTGTCGAGATCTAAGGTCTCCCATTTTTTTTTTTTTTAAATGTCAGTATGCGTACTCTTAAGGGCTTATGTGCACTGAGCAAAAATCGTTCTATTTTTGCTTAAACTTTTTCAAATTTTGTATGAGAATGTTAGCGCTCAATAAAAATAACGTGAGCGACAAAGTGAATTATACCTTTTTAAAAGAAACCTGGGAAGAAATTTAAAAATCTAAAACAGCCGATTTGTTAAGATTATAATTACCAATATTTTGGCTAAATTATACTTTTATATCTGAAAAATTGAACGGAAAGTCTTCAGAACCTGTAAATTTTAGGGGTGCTTTCGGAATACTTTTTTATTCAAGGAATTTCCAAATCCTGTAATTCTAAAACAGCCGATCTGTAGTTCATACTTTCTTCTATCACTGTCTTCAGTTTCAAGACGATTCCCTCAGTTTTGGCCGAGTAAAATTCAGGGCGCCGAAGCCTAATGACAGCATATAGGGCCTTATAAAAGAGATACGGTATTTTCTTGCGTTGGGCTCTCAGGGTACACCTGTTTTTCGGTAACAAAACTAAGTACCTAATAATTGTTGCATTTTTGTTAAAATATATTTCTTTCATTACTGTTTTGAACGTCGTTCTTGTACATAAATATTTTTTTTCTCGTGGAAGTTTCGCCATGCTGTACGTTTTAGTCTCCATAGGTTTAATTCTTACAGTTCTCGGTATCTCATTGATAATGCTGTATGTGTGTACTATGGTGAGCCACTTTTTATACTACGTGGTAGTGGGATTGTGTGTGGGCCGAGCCAGGCCCCGTTTAGCTCAGGTCCAGAATATCCCGAATGGACACCCCGTTGTGATTCAGTGATTTCCCATCAAACTGGATGACTTGGTGAGTACATTGTAATATCTTAGAGGATGGTGTTAATAAGAATATTGCTCAACATAAGTAAATCCCAAAAAAAGGCAAAAGCCCTTAAGGGCAGTTATCCACGGCATTAAGGTTCAAAATTGCGTGAACAATCGCATGATAAAATGGTAAAAATAGCATTTTTTCCTTTTTTTGGCGTTAATTTTGCGTCCATCAAAAAACTTTTACGGTTATTCCCTAGATTTTAATGCATATTATCAATACAAAAAAAAATCTCCGCGGCTTTCGGGAAACGAGTTTCCGTCTTTCGGAAAAAAGATCAGAGGTGTTTTGCAATTATTTTTTTTGAGATATCTATACAAGATATAAAAAATCTTTTGCGGTTATTCCCTAGATAAAGGTTCAATGCATCTACCCTATTTTGGTCCATAGCATCAGGGCCGGATTTAGGGGAGGGCAACCGGGGCTACTGCCCGGGGCCCCCACAAAAGAGGGCCCCCACAATAGAGAAAAAAAAAACAGATTCACACTAGTAAACAACTTTTCCTTTTGATATTTTTTTTCGTGTTAGTGATCAGTCACAAATCATTATTGTTTCCCATTATACACGGTGTAACACAACCGGTGGATCAACCAAAGCAGAATGGTAGAGGACCTCAATACCTATCGATTTAACCCCCATGTATGTTCAGCGATTTTTTGTAGTTTTCGAGTTATGAATTTTTTTCGTATTTTTTTGCCAAACCCCGACTTGCAAGACGTTATCGGTCACAGAGATGCCAATTATTAAGATAAATACTTGATTTTTTTTTCTAGAATAACTAAATAGTGTGCCTTGCAGATACAAAAACAATATGGACCCATCTGATACCATAACGCTATAAAAATGTTTAATCACAAAATTAGTCACAATTGAAAATTTTAATAAATGTTTGAGGACGATTTAAAAAAAAAAATCACAGAATAAAATTTTTTTTAATTACTTTCAAAAACTTGCCAATTTTATAATCTATGTACCCTGTAAATTTCAGTGAGCTAGCTTTACGGGATCATACCTAAAATTGTTCCAAAGCAAGAAGGGCGGTAGCTCACGAAAATAAATTTTGATGAATCTCTATACAAAACGTATGAGGAGAATGTTTCCCAAAAAAAATCATAAATTTATACCTACTATTTTCATACTCGATTTTTTGATCTTGTAGTCGAAATCTAACGCGAGTTTGAAAATTATAGGTATAAATTTATGATTTTTTTTTTGGGAAATATTCTCCTCATACATTTTGTATAGAGATTCATCAAAATTTCTTTTCGTGAGCTACCGCCCTTCTTGCTTTGGAACAATTTTTAGGTTTGATCCCGTAAAGCTAGCTCAATAAAATTTGCAGAGTACATAGATTATAAAATTGGTAAGTTTTTAAAAGCAATTAAAAAAAATTTTATCCTGTGATTATTTTTTTTAAATCGTTCTCAAACATTTATTAAAATTTTCAATTGTGACTAATTTTGAGATTCAACATTTTTTTATAGCGTTATGGTATCAGATGGGTCCATAATTGTTTTTGTATCTGCAAGGCACACTATTTAGTTATTCTAGAAAAAAAAATCAAGTATTTATCTTAATAATTGGCATCTCTGTGACCGATAACGTCTTGCAAGTCGGGGTTTGGCAAAAAAATACGAAAAAAATTCATAACTCGAAAACTACAAAAAATCGCTAAACATATATGGGGGTTAAATCGATAGGTATTGAGGTCCTTTATCATCCTGCTTCGGTTGATCCACCGATTGTGTTACACCGTGTATTTATATGTTTGTTAAATAATAAAATAATCTATAGGTACTTGGTTTCACAATATGTATATTATTTATTGGAAAACTCGACTGAAGAAATTGTCCATTTTATTTGGAAAATAATTTGGGGCCAGGGGGGGCCAGTGGCGTACCAAGGGGGGCAGGGGGGGGCGGACCGCCCCGGGCGGCGCAATTCAGGGGACGGCAAAATGGAACAAAATATAAAAAAACATTTTTATAAAACACACAAATTAAAAAAAAAACTCTGAATTCTAAAATTATGCTTCCTCTGTACAAAAAATGTAACCATATGTGTTACCTACTACTTATGGAAAGATAACTAGGTCCATCATTTCACCCATTTGTCCTAAAATTTCTTTTTTTCATCAATGAATGCGTCTGTATGCGGTTCTCTCCATTGTACGCTGACTAATACTACTGTAACTTCGTCTACGGACTTGCGTGTGATTACACTGTTACTTGCACCAGAAAAAAGGCTTTCTAAGTCACGGCTGGAGTATACTTGTATGTATAGGTACTTTAGAGGTCAGGCGGGGCGGCATTTTCAGAGTCCGCCCCGGGCGGCACTAATGCTAGTTACGCCACTGAGGGGGCCTTCACTCCTTTGTTGCCCCGGGGCCCCCACACCTCTAAATTCGGCCCTGCATAGCATATTTAGTAACGGTTGTCTAGATAGAAGGTCTCCCGTTTATAGAAATGTTTGAAATGTCGGTATGCAAACTCTTAATATTATTTTCAAAATCCAATTAGATTCGAGCTTTTGTCCCTTGAGCAAATTTCTTAAGGGCTTTCGTCTTTATTGTGATTTATTCATGTTGAGCAATATTCTTATGGGTTTTTGATAAACTGGATGATTCGGTGAGTACCTAAATTTCGTTTTTTAGTCTCGTTTAGTTTTATTAAATGAATCTTAGTTTATTGAAAAGCTTGTGTCGTGAAGTGTAGTTGGTCGGTATCGGGGATCTAACCCGCGCCCGATGGATTAACAGTCGAGCGCATTACCAACCAGGCCACCTTTTTTAGAGATAACCTCGCGGTATTTTCTTACGGTAGGTAGGTAACGTAGCGTGGGGGGGGGGGGGGTCCGCCACGGGCGTCACTTTTAAGGGGGCGGCATTTTTGGGAAAAATCCGTTGAATCACATCTGTATCATTAAAAATTCGCCTACGGCGCTACTCTTTCTCGTTTTATTCTAAACCAAAATATAAGAAGTTCTTCATAATTTCTGAAAATTATAGAATTATATAAAGCCCCCCCCTTATTTAGGAACATACAGGGTGTCCCAGGAAGTGCAACCAAGCGGAAGTCCAAAGATAGAGCACCTCTGGTGGTACCTAAATACCCTAATTTATGTTACGCGATTTTTTGTGGTTTTCGACTTATGAATTTTTTTCGTATTTTTTCGCCAAACCCCGACTTGCAAAACGTTATTGATCGCAGACACTATTTAGTGAGATACATACTTGTTTTTTTTTGTAAAATAGGTGAATAATATATCTTGTTGATACAATAAGAATTATGGGTCTGTCTGATACTATCATGCCATAAAAAAAATGATGAATCTCAAAATTAGTCACAATTAAAAATTTTAAAAATGTGTGTGGGCCGTTTTAAAAAAAAAATCATAGCATAAATTTTTCTTCTAATTATTTTCAAAAACTTGCTAATTTTATAAACTATCTACCCTGTAAATTTCATTGAGCAGTCTTTACGGAATCATACCTAAAAATTGTTTCATACAAAAAAGCGGTAACTCACGAAACGAAATTTTGATGGTTCTCCATACAAAATGTATGGGGAGAAAATTTCCCCAAAAAATTCATAAATTTATACCTACTATTTTCATATCCGATTTTTTTGATCTTGTAGTTGAAATCTAATGCGAGAATGACAATTGTAGTATAAATTTATTAATTTTTTTGGGTAATATTCTCCTCATACATTTTGTATAGAGAATTATCAAATTTCGTTTAGTGAGCTACCGCCCTTTTTGTATTGAAACAATTTTTTACATTTTTAAATTTACAGGGTAGATAATTTATAAAATTGGAAAGTTTTTTAAAGTAGTAATTAGAAAAAAAAATATTCTATGATATTTTTTTTTAAAACGTATTCATACATTTTTAATATTTTGAATTGTGACTAATTTTGAGATTCGTATTTTTTTATGGCGTGATAGTATCAGATAGACCCATAATTCTTTTTATACCTACAAGGCATATTATTCACCTATTTTAGAAAAAAAAAAACAGTATGTACCTCAATAATTAGTGTCTCTGTGACCAATAACGTCTTGCAAGTCGGGGTTTGGCGAAAAAATACGAAAAAAAATGATTACTCGAGAACCACAAAAAATCGCGGAACACAAATTGGGGTATTTAGGTACCCCCAGAGATGGTCTATCTCTGGACTTCCGCTTGGTCGCACTTCCTGGGACACCCTGTATGTTCCTAAATAAGGGGGGGGGGGCGGTCGATTTGACTTCCGCCCCTGGCGGCAGAAACCCACGCTACGCCACTGCGGTAGGTTCTCAGGGTACACCTGTGTTTCGGTAACAAAACTAAGTACCTAATAAATAAAAATTGTTGCACTTTTGCTACAATATACTCGTATATTTCTTTCATTACCGGTTTGGACGTCGTTCTTGTAATTTTTTTATTGTGCCGTAGAAGTTTCGCCATGTTGCCTAACTTTATAGTCTGCGTAGGAATAATTCTTACAGCTCTCGGAAGCTTATTTATAATTATGTATGTGTTTACTTTGGTGAGCCACTTTTTATACTATGCGATAATGGGACTCTGTAACCGAGCCAGGCCCCGTCTAGCTCAGGTCCAGAATGTCCCGAACGGACGTCCCGTTGTGATTCAGTGATTTCCCATCAAACTGGATGACTTGGTGAGTACAGTTAATATCTTATAGTGGATCATGGATGTCCTCAGCTTCGGAGCTAGGGGGAGCAACCTAAATCCAAAACTTTGATATAGCATGAAAACGTGTAAATAGTGCCGCAGGCGAAATTTTTTTTTGTGAAAGAGAGTGCAGAAGGTCGTCATGTAGGTAGTTTGGTATATTTTCTTATAAAAAAATGTACTAAAAATAGCGCCGCATGCTATTTTTTTATGTGGAAACAATTGTATTTTAATGGATTTTTTGTGGTAATAATGTGATTTTTTATGTGGTTTTATCATTTAGTATAAAAACATATATACCTATTCCAATCTCTAGGGGGGGGGGCAACCGTTCCCCTGACCCCCCTGTAACGGATGGTGTTTTTAAAGGGTTCCTGAAAAAAAAAACCATAAGAATATTGCTCAACATCAATAAACCCAAAAAAAGACAAAATTGGAGACTTTGAAGTTGGATTCCAGTAGAAGAATTTTTTTATAAAATGTTGACTATTTTATTGTCCGTCCCATTTTAGATCCGCTTATTTATTTGGTTATTTTCTAATCCATAGTAGTTTCTAACACACTGAAAGAAATCGTACGCTAATAGATACAATTAATATTATTTTCAAAATCCAATTAGATTTGAGCTTTTCTCCCTTGAGCAAATTTCTTAAAATAGCTTTCGTCTTTTTTGGGATTTACTCAGGCCAGGCAATATTCTTATGGGTTTTTGTTCGGTCACGTTTTTAAGGTAGGGCATTGATATTTTAAGGTAGGGCGTTAGGGTAGGAAGGGTGATGTAGGATCCATCGTCATCAAGTTTTTCTATTTTTTTTTAATCAAATATTATTGTAGTCGTTCTATGTCCGGTCACACACTAGACGGAATGTTATATTCTAACATTCAGAAATCTGAACATAGAGCACGGAACGCATACAATTTTTTCAGATCGATCTGCAAAAATTCAGACTGATCTGAAAAAATTGTATGCCTTTCCGTATTCTATAGTTCAGAATTCTGAATGTTAGATTATATTATAACTTTCCGTTAGTGAGTGGTCGGCCTACTGTCACACAATTTTTTTCTCATGTTCTGATTGGCCCAATTCAAAAAAATGTAACAATAATTATTTTTCTATAATTTTGAATTTGGAACAATTTTGTTCTATCCGAATAGCGCTCCGCTAGAGAACTTCGGTTAAAATATTGTTTTTTTTTATATTTAATATGTAGTGAAATAAATTAATTTTACAGTGTATAATTTCTAATTATTATGGATGTGAAAGTTTATCACAGAACAAGGTGCAAATTAAATATGAAATAATATGAAATAAATAAAATTAATAAAAGTGTTCGCGTAAAATAAATAAAGTGTGAATTTAGTTTTGTGGTACAGGAAAGCTGTGAATTAATTGTAAGTAAATTATTTCAAAATTTAAATTAAAACTCACTACCCAACTATGACGTCAAGTTTATTTCACACGGCATTAAGGTTCAAAATCGCATGAACAATCGCACGACAAAATGGTAAAAATAGCGTTTTTTCCATTTTTTGGGGATAATTTCGCGTCAATCAAAAAACTTTTTAGGTTACCTAGATTTTAATGCATATGATCAGTACAAAAAAAATGTTCTCCGCGACTTTCGGGAAACGAGCTGAAAAAAAAATCGGAGGTGTTCTTCACATTTTTTTAGTATCTAATCTATACAAGATATAAAAAATCTCTTACGGTTATTCTCTAGATGAAGGTTCAATGTACCTACTCTATTTTTTTCTAAAGCATATTTAGTAACGGTTGTCGAGATCTCAGGTCTCCCGTTTTTAGAAATTTTAGAATATCAATATGCATATTCTTAATTGCATTTTTATATTTGTACCAAATGTGGCACACTTTCCATTACAGGGTTAGATTAGCAACCCCATAACAAATTTGCAATATCGCCCTATTTTTAGAAATGATCCCCCATTCTTTATTCGAGCAGAACGCCAGACCTTCCTACCCTTACACACACTTTTTTCCTCCGTCACATTCGCGCAATTCGTCATACAGATTCTACGATTACTTTTACTCAAAACGCGTCCTTGCTTGAAAATCTGGTCTACATGGTCAAGCTACGTGATTCTTGGACGGCTGTGTTCCTTACACCTCTTCTTTCTCCCAGATATATTTTCTTTCTTATACTTTCATCATTCATCCTCTCTACATGTTCCAAACATCTCAATGTGTTTCATTCTAGTCACAACATCCACTTTACATTCACTCAACTCTCTAATCACATAATTAAATATTTAAAAATATATATACCTTAGGGCTTGGTACCAAGAATGACGTCACAGTCATTTCCCACGGCATTAAGGCTCAAAATCGCGTGAACAATCGCGTGATAAAATGGTAAAAATTTGGTTTTTTCAATTTTTTGGGGTTAATTTTGCGTCTATCAAAAAACTTTAACGGTTATTCCCTAGATTTTAATGCATATTATCAGTAAAAAAAATACTCTGCGACTTTCGGGAAAAAGAGCAGAGGTGTTTTTCACATTTTTTTGAGAAATCTATACAAGTTATAAAAAAAATATTACGTTTATTCCTTTGATAAATGTTTAATGCATCTACCCTATTTTGTTTCAAAGCATATTTAGTAACGGTTGTCGAGATATAAGCTCTCCCGTTTTTATAAATTTTTGAAATGTCGGTATGCACACTCTTAATTTTATTTCATTTTTATATTTGCGCCGAATGTGGCACGCTTTCCATTACAGGGTTAAATCAGCGACCCCAGAACCTTTTTATAATAGCCCAGCAACAACTACTAGTCCTACTCCCCCCCCCCTCCCTTAAACACGCCCTTTCTTTTTATCTTTATTTTTATAGCATTGTTATACATACCTAAGTACTTTTCAGTTTCTCATGCTGAAAAGTTACCAGTCCTTTAGAGTGATTTGGTCGACACAGTTGGACCACAAAATTCTTGTTTGGTTCAGCTTCCTTATCCACTGGAGGTCCTTCATCCATTTACATACAAACCATCTCGACCTTATCCACAAAATGGAGCAACCAGCGATAGGTATGCGGGTGTGTATAACCTTATCAGGGGTTCATCCTTCATGATTGTTCTTATAAACTTCAAAATTTCCTAATTTCATACAGATAATTGTATGCGCCTTGCATTGGCTAAGAAACTATAGAATGTCTCCCAGTGTACTGTGTATAGGTACTTCATGTGTAGGTAGAGAACTCTACCAGGTATAGGTAACAGGTGCATTCGGTTCCCGGAGAAAAACCCATAAGAATATTGCTCAAGATGAATAAATCCCAAAAAAGACGAATGCCCTTTAGAAATATCCTCAACGGATAAAAGTCCAAACTTTCTAGTTGAATTCCAGGAGATGAATTATTTATAAATGTTGACTATTTTATTGTCTATCCCATTTTAGATCCGTTTATTTATTTGCTTATTTTCTAACCTATGGTAGTTTCTAACCGTCACCGGACAAAAACCCATAAGAATATTGCTCAACATGAATAAATCCCAAAATAGATAAAACCCCTTTAGAAATATACTCAAGGGACAAAAGCTCAAATCTAATTGGAGAAAATAAACAAATGAATAAGCGGATCTAAAATGGGGTAGACAATAAAATAGTCAACATTTTATAAATAATTCATCTACTGGAATCCAGCTAGAAAGTTTGGGCTTTTATCCGTTGAGGATATTTATGAAGGGCTTGTGACTTTTTTGGGATTTAGTCATGTTGAGCAATATTCTTGTGGGTTTTTCTCCGGGAACCGTTTCTAACACAATGAAAGAAATCGTGTATACTAATAAATACGAGTAATTTTATTTTCAAAATCCAGTTAGATTAGAACTTTTGTCCCTTGAGCATATTTCTAAAGGGCTTTTGTCTTTTTTGGGATTTATTCATATTGAGCAATATTCTTATGGGTTTTGTCCGGTCACGGTGCATCCATAGTTTGTATGTGGTAGATCCAGTAAAATAGAATGAGTAGATTGCAATGCCTCGTGTTTATACTACTCTTCAAGAGATGGCGCTGATGAGCCAATAACAATAATATACTTGAAATCTTAAGCACTGTAAGGTACATTGTGAAATAAAAATAATTTTCGTTTTTTTTTGTTAATGTTAATAGGATAGGGATATAAATTATAATATAAAAACGGTTTTTAGTTATGTACAGGTTTATATTTACAAATATATATAAAAAAAATATACAACAATTTAGAAATATTACAATGATCATACCTACATTTCATACAATTCAAAATTTTATATATTTTATAACAATTAATGTTTTGTGAGAACATCGGATTTTCTACATGCCGTAGTTGGATATAACAAGTAGTTATCTCAACAGATATTCAGCAAAGGATGGACTTTCCGTCAGGCTTATGATGTATCATCGGCTGGTTTAATGTCATCACTTTACACTTAGGTTACATTCACCAATTCCAGTCCATCCACCTGCCGCGGGCGGGAATCGAACCCAGACCTCCAACCTTACAAGCACAGCGGTAGAACACCGGCTTGTCAGGCTGGAGATCTGAGTTCCTTTCCCGGCATCGGCACATGGATGGACTGGAATTGGTGAATGTTACTTACATAAGTGTAAAGTGATCACATCAAACCAGCCGATGATTAGTCATTAGCCCGATGGAATGTCCATCCTTTGCTGTACATCCGTTGAAATACCTACTTTTTTATAATAATTACTTTCTGCACGGTTAACATAGTTAAAAAAAACTAAGTACATATTTTTACAACAATTTTTATTTTATTTAGTAAGTACAAATTCACGAACAAAGTTTTTAAGGAAATCCTGCTTTTATAAGGTTAAGAAAATTGAAAAAAGAAAGCCAGGTACAATGGAACATACTTAAAAAATAATTATAAGTAACTACTTATACAATTTAGCTTAGAAAAAATATTTTTTTAAATACACATTTTATAAATTCAGGTGTTTTTTTTATGAAAAAATAACTTTCGCAACAGGACCAGGTTCAGAAAATTGCTTTTTTTTTTTTAAATATATAATGTTTATGTAGATATTTTGTAAAAATGAGCATTTCTTTTTTTCAGGTTGTATAAAATTTGTTATATGTATTTTTAAAATAAAAAAATCACATAACATCGTTTTAGTTTCACTACTTATTTATTTACTGAAAAAAATATTAAAAAACCTTTTGATATTTCTAAATAATATTCGTGTAAACAGAAAAATCCATATTTACTTAAATAATTTATGCAAAGAAAATACAGTGGAAATTTAAAGCTTTTGATGTGTTTTATACGAAATATTATTTTCACAATCAAACAAAAATATTTTGATAAAAATAAGCATTCGAGAGGTTTCATTAAAGTTCGCATGATTTTTATTATAGTAAAAATAGCCAATTTTTCCATTTTTTGAGGATAATTTCGCTTCAATCAAAAAACTTTTACGGTAGTTTCCTAGATTTTAATGCGTATTATCAAAACAAAAAAAATCTCCGGAACTTTCGAGAAACGAGTTTATGTCTTTCGGAAAAAAAGATCAGAGGTGTTTTCAAAATTTATTTTGAGAAATATGTACAAGACATATTTTTTTTTATACGGTTATTCCCTAGATAAAGGCTCAATGTATCTACTTTATTTTTTTCCAACGCATATTTAATAAGGTGACATCTAACGTCTCCCGTTTTTTAAAAAAAATGAAATGTCTATATGCATACACTTAAGGAACATTGTTTTTACTTGTTGCAGACTTGACCATTGACTGGAATCGAATTTTAAGAAGAGCAAATTAAAACATCATGTGTCATTTGAGAGAAGAGGATAAATATTATAGCAAAAAGGATGAGGTGGCTGGGTTGGAGTTTCTTGGTAATACTTATGCAGTCCATGTGACCTCCACAGGAGAAGAACAACAACTCACGGAAACAGAAGATGAAATTGATTATGAACTTTTGAACAATAGGATCGATAGCGATGACAATTTCGAAGTACGGGTACAAAATGAAGACGTATTAACGCAGTTTGTAAATCTTTTCGGCGAACCAACCACACATGAAGAGATGGACGAAATTCAAAATGAAAATGGAGTCATTAGAGGAGATAATTATATAGACAGAGACGATCACAATATGGAGGTTGGGAATCATATCAATGAAAGTGGAGAACATGAAGAACAAGTAAAGAATGATACTGGAGTAGATGAAACAGGAACAACTTCAAATCCTAATGAAGTTATTGTCATTGAAGATAGTGATGATGGGGACATATCTTCTGAAAACAGTGAAGCTGAGTATAGTAATTCAGAAGAAGAAGAATACTATAAAAGAATAGCCATGGATAGTTTTCAATGGTTTCGATACATACCAGGAGGAAATGAATTTACTAAATATTTATGCCAACTCAAAAGGCCAATATTTTATACAGAAAGGGATCATAAAGTTTACAATAGATTGTTGGACGCCGCAGCAGTATATGATCCTGAAAACATTACCATAACAAATATTATGAAAGTTGGTTCCTTGAAATGTTTTGACGAAATAGAAGATGAGTATTTTCATCCTAATATTGCAGATGGAATTAAAACCGCACAGATACTCATAAATTTAAAAAGTCGTGGTAGTGCTCCATCAATCAGCTCTCTGGCTGAAGCTGTCACCAAAATAACCGGAGAAAACTGCGAACAATTTCAATATAAAACAAACTGGAAGAAACTAATTTTTGCTATAAAGTTTACTGATTATATGTTTGTAACACCTTGGAACTATCTAAAAACCAGTTCATTGTTTTTTGAAGAATCAGATCCTCCAATTGAACGCGAAATATTGGGCGAAGCTCTAAAATTAACGCGCAGATTGATATTTGCCGAAGGACCATTGGAGGAAGAGCATTGGGCTAGTGTTTACTACATAATAAATAACAGGAATATGCTCAAAATCATGTATGATAAGATATTTAGTCGCAGTAAGGTTGTAACGAGCATAAAAGAACTGGATGCTTCAATGAAGAAATACGATTATAATCTGAGATGGAGTGTGTATAGGTTAAAAGGAATTTGCGAAGTGCGTGAAGAGAGGTCGATCTTTATGAATGAAATCCACAAACGCTTGGTTCCATGGTGCAGAGACAACATCGACAATCTACCAAAGCGAGATCTAGTTCTGGCTTACATCAAGTTTTATAGATTCATGAGGGATGAACTAGAGATAGAATGTCTGCCACTCAGCTTGGAATTCATCTATTCGGAAATGAGATGACTGCTACAGGGAAGTCACTCTCCAATCAACATCAGGATTAATAATTGGATCAGGTAAGTACCTCAGTTGATTCAACATTTAGAGAATGCTCCAACTCTACATTGCTATTGTATTATTAATATGGAAATCATTTTATTCTCTATGACAGCTCACCTTACAAATAATAGAATTCAAAATCATGTTATAATTTGCTCTTTTAAAAATGCGATTGTTACAAAGCACGATTTTTTAATATTTTTTATCTTGGTGACGGGTATAATTAGGAAATATATTTAAATATTAAATATAAAACATTTACGAAACAAATTTAATCAACAGTAATTATAAAATAAATAAAATAACAAATACCCAGAGTTTATCGACGTTCGCTTCACGAGTTTAGCTGTTTTTATCAATTGACGTATTTTAATAATTTATACCAACGCCATTTCATCGATAGGAAAATTATATCATTAAATTGATTATTAAAACAATTCATAGTTTTATAGCTGCGTGAATTATTATGGAAATCAGGACACAGTATTAACGTTCAATATACTTGTATTAAAACAAGGTAATTTATTTGTGTGACAAATGAATCATTCTAAACGTAATGTAAATAATTTTTATTAGTTTTATATTTTGTAGGTTATCTTCGTGTACAGAATGCTAAAGAATGTTGTGACTATTTTACATATCTATGTACCTTTATGTATTTTCTTTTGGGAGGGACTTTAGTACACCTGCACACTTGACCACGTTTACTAACGTCGGCCATAAGCTACGATTGCTGCTTTTCATACATTGTTCGCTGCTCTGCATGAAAAATAGCGACCGTAGCTTGTGGTCGACGATAGTGGCAAAGTGTGCGGGTGAACTAGGGTACCGGCTTGGCGTACAATGTGTGTAGTCAAGATACCACTGTTAATGATTTAACGTTCGATATCTCGACTACAGATAATGGGAGGTACCAACACCACGTCTCCGTACATTTGACCATTAACGTTGCCTGCAGCTTCACCACAAGCTGCAGTTGGCGTTAGTGGTTAAGTGTGCGGAGACGTGAGTGACCAAGTTCCACGTAGAGATGAGAACAGTGTAGAGTTAGCTGTTGTAAAATGGATCAGGATAATTTATGTGTAGTGTCTATGAAGGGTGGAAATATTTTTCACCAAAGCCAAAGAACTTGTACGGCTGAGACTCTTGTCTCGTGCGCGTCATGAAGATGTCAGTGTACGGGACAATTGTCGAAGCCGTACAAACTGTCAATTTTACGAACTTATTTGACAATTTACCATAGACACTACACATTTATTAGACTGATCCATTAAAGTGGATAAGAAACATACAAAGCAATATACCTACACTGTTCTACATCGACCCCCTGTTTCAAATCCGTCCTCAAATCCTATCCCAAATATTTCCTTTCTTTCAAAATTTCCCATCTTTTTTATTTAGTGTACATACGGTAAAATAGTCACAACAATAGAGCCGAGAATATAAGAGATGAAAAGTTATTCATCTTTTGTACAATTTACAACATGGAATTAACATAATATGAAGCCATAACACACATAAAGAAACTTGTTAAAATTTAACCCATTTTCAGAACAGTCTTTTCATTTCAGTTTACTATTTCTCCGTATGTAACTTTGTAATATAAATTGTAAATATTATTAACCGTTTAAGAATTTGTAAATATATAACCATAAAAAGGGCGGGATTCCAGTGAAACAGTGTACACCATACTATGTTAGTTTTGTCGAGTATTTTACTGAACTAACATTCTGTACACTTTAGGTTAAGTTTTTATTTTTTCTGTAGTTTTTAGGTCAAACGAAATAAATGATGAAACTGTTAAATCCTATTACGAAGTATGTGTGTACAGAGGTCTTACAACATACGAGATGATGCAATAGGTACAGATCTGATATTTCATCTACTGTCGTGCAGATAACAAAGACCTCTTGCAGACATCCTTGATCTCTGTACGACAGTGGATTATTCTTCTTCTTCTATTTCTTCTCTCTTTTTCTACTTTCTATCTTTGTTCTCTATTCTTCGTTCTTTTTTTCTATACTGTGCCTTCTTTCCTATCTTTTCTATCTTTGCATGTTAGGTTAAGGTTTCATTGACATATCTTATCTCCTATTTGTCAAAGTTTTGACTGTGGCGACCTTAACACAGTCTTAGCATTGTCAAATGGGAGAGAAAATAAGTCAATGATTAGGTTAAGTCATACACATACACCATGACACTTTACACATACAAAGGGCAGACATACAGTAATTAACAAAATTAATAAAACAGATTTACCAAATCCTAATACATCATACAAAATTCGGTTTGATTAAATAGTCCCCGCAATTACAATAGATTGGATATTATTTCGTACATTTGCAATAGTCATTTGATAAATCTATATTACTTAGTTTGAAAATTACAATAGCCATAACACACAGATTTTTGACGATTTTAATTTAGTTCAAATTTTTAGATAAAACAGTTTCGTTTAATTAGTTCATCAAGCAAAATAAAATAGATCAAAATATATTCCGGTTAACGATCCATTATGAAAAAGTATAGATTTATCAAAAGAGAGAAATAACATTTATGCGCAAACATTTTAACTCAAATTGCGTTCGAAACGCATTCACATTGCACACATTTTTTGTAAATAATTTTGTAAATAATTTTAATTTTATATAAATTTATATTATGTCCTATGCCATACGTGCGTACTACCGTTGTCTATTTGGTAATCATTAGATATCTCTAGCGATTCATGATTATCCCTTCATTTCCCTGGACCGCCCGTGCCTCGCTTCACAAATTTGGTTTTTTATTTATATCCCGTCAATTATTTTCATAAATTTAACAAAAAATCATAAAAAATACACATTTAATAACTCAATATCGAATCAATACTGCTCATTAACATTTACCTTTGCAGACGAAGTATAATTTTAATTTTACAATAGTGAATCCGTTACAAGCATCAAACATGTTAGTTTCTTAATCAGTCGTGTTACATTTATGTTATAATTGACCCCTTGGCTGTAGTTTAAACAATAGCACATTATTTAGAGGCGAATACACAACCACACGTACTAACTTTTTTTTTATTTTTTTTTATTGAAATCCTTGATATTTTACTTTACTATACCCCTTTATTATCCATTTTCAAAAAAACACTATTAAGAAATACCCCTATTTTTATTAGCTTTACTATTATTTCCCCAGCCCGAAACCTACCCTCCCTCTCCTAAATGATAATCCCAATATTTAATGTCCTCTTATTACCGAATACGATTCGGTAATAAATGTCCCACATGTAGGTTTCGTGCATAGGTTTTCAGTTATGAGGACAACTATTATTTCTTCTGAATTTACTGCTCCCACGCAATCTCTCTTCAAAAAAATGATTTCCCAAATAGTTATATGAGCTTCTAATTTTTTTCCCAATATTTACCGTAAAGCTATCTTTTTCCAAAAAAACATAATAGTACAGTAAAACATCAAGAATATCAATTTTTATATTATTTTCATTTTGATTGAAACGATGAAATGGAGGAACATTGCAATAGATTACTAATTAATTAATTATTAAATGATATTACTGGATTTAAATGAACCTAATTTGCCTTTTTAGTTTTAAATAATAAATTAGTTATTCAATTAATTTATTTCTTTTGCGCACCTATAACTCATTTCCGTATTGGCGTTAATCGCCTTAATTTGGATATACATATAAAAATATACAAAAAGAAAAAAAAACTATTGAATCCATTTTGCGTTTCCTAGCTTTAAGATTTTTTTTTAATTTTCTTATTCTATTGAATTGTTATGAATAAATGTTGTTAAATAAATTTTAGTGCTATATCTTGTTTTACCATCTTATCACTGCTATTTGTCAGTTTGCCTCTGCCTGTTATTTCCCAAGGCATATTATTTCACCTTAGAACAAAGAGCAGTGATGCATTACAAGCATAGAGCTAAGTCTTATATGGAATAGATACCGAATGATTATTCCCTTGGCTTGGCCAAACATCCATAGAGAACGTGGAGACACTCAACATCTATGGTCTCCGGGTGGTGGTGGGAACTATGCAGTATTGCTCTTTCCTTCTTCCAAACCTTAATGCCGTTTCTACCTATATTGTTATTGGCTTTACTATTATTTCTCCAGCCCGAAACCTACCCGCCCTCTCCTAAATGATAATCCCAATATTTAATGTCCTCTTATTACCGAATACGATTCGGTAATAAATGTCCCACATGTAGGTTTCAAGCATAGGTTTATCAGTAAAGAGGACAATTAATTTTTTCGAACCCAATGCAACTAATGTATTTCCAAATATTTACAGTAAAGCTATATTTTTTTTCAAAAAAACAATGAAATCAAAAGTAATATATATTTTAGTTTTTATATCCCCGAAACAATATTTTTTTTTTCAATTTTCCTATTTAAAATCCCATTTTTCTACGAGAGGCAAATTGACAAATGAGAAACGATCAACAGTAAGACAACAAATATTCATAACAATGCAATAATTAGTTTTTAAGTACATTTTCCATCTCTATTGTTCTCGGCTTTGTTGATGTTTAGTAACACACATAAATTCATTAGGATACAGTTTCACAAACACACACTAAATTCACAATTTGATTAAAAACCGAATTATGAAACGAACACATTTATATTTTTTTAAAGGCCGGTATTGAAATATTCCTTTACTTCCCATTTTTAAATAAATACCCCTATTTTAATTAGCTTTACTATTATTTCCCCAGCCCGAAACCTACCCTCCCTCTCCTAAATGATAATCCCAATATTTAATGTCCTCTTATTACCGAATACGATTCGGTAATAAATGTCCCACATGTAGGTTTCGTGCATAGGTTTTCAGTTATGAGGACAACTATTGTTTTTTATGAATCCCAAATAATTCGTGTTTCACTCTTTTTCTAAATATTTAGTGTAAAGCTATCTTTTTCCCAAAAAAATTAATTAATAAAACACATTCGTTATGGATTGTTGAAACTTTTATCCCCTTAAATTTCTTTTATATTCTTGATGTCTACAACATACTTATTTTTCCGGAATCTTTTATACTTTAATGCTGGCCTTAGGAATCAGTTGCAATCAAAACACTTTCGTAAAGTGCATCATTTATGACAAAATATTCACACGGAAAATGCATATATCAAAATATTTCTACTAACTGTGGAACACCCGTTTCTATGGGAAAATATAATTTAATAAATAATACATGTAGATTTTTAATCTATTTTAGTTCTGAAGAAATATTTTGTGGTAAAGATAGGTAACACTTGATTTACATAATGTATTTTACGTATACCTCTTTAGGTAGAATATTTCGTCTAAAATTAATTATGCCTTGTCATATAATTAGGCGATGTAGAAATACATTATAGGAAATGAAATTATTTATTGCGAATGATATCTAGATGTACCTACATATATACATGTAATAAAAATGTTGACAAACAGGTCTATAAATAAAAAATAGTAATTATGCAAAATATCCTTTAGATGGCGTTGGTATATAATTTATTTTTAATCAAACGTTTACATTTTATCATTTCAAATCGATGTTTTATAATTAAACATAAAATATATTTTGTTGATGGGCCCTTAATTTGGGTCTTTTTTAAATATAAGTCGATGTTTTGAATAAAATATTAAAAATAGGTATACTGTGTATTAATTGATGTATCTCAACTTTAAAATAAAATAAAACGATAGAATAAAAGTATTTAAATAATCAGTGGGTGACCCAATTTTATAAAATAAAAAACTTTAAGAATTGTCAATGGTGTTGAGTAGTTAGTAGAGACGATTGAATGCGAAACATTTTAAAATTGAAAACCTTAATTTAAATTTGTGAATTTTTTATTATTACATACATATCATATTTTTGTGAATTGCATTAAATAAATAAATAAATTGAATAGATTATAGTTTGACAGATTGATAAGATTAACTGAATTATAGTTGCCATATAATACGAGTAAGTGTACAATTGTTGACATTTAAACATTGATTATTTTATATGATTTAATATGGCAATGATTTTATAGAATTGTCGTGGTTTTTTACTTAGTGAAAAAACAGTGTTTTTTATACTATTCTCTAATACCATGTATCACTCTTACATGCTTCATTTAAAGGTTGATCTCATCGAATTAAATTTAATTCAACAGTAATTATGTATAAAATAATAAACATGCGGAGGTTATCGAAGTTCAGTTTAGGAGTGTAGAAGTTTTTATCTATTGACATTTTTATATAATTTAATACCAACCCCATTTCATTATTATAATATTAATTTGTTATTAGCGCAAATTATATTTTTATAGGTACGTGAATTATTTCGAAAAGCAGGACTCAGTATTAACGCATATGTTTACCAGGTTTACCATTTATTTGTGTGACAAATGAATAATTCTAAACGTCAATGAAGCTAAATAATTTAAGTTTTGTAGGTTATCTTCGTGTACAGAATGTTAAAGAATGTTGTGACTATTTTACATATCTATGTACCTATATGTATTTTCTTTTGGGAGGGACTTTAGTACACCTGCACACTTGACCACGTTTACTAACGTCGGCCATAAGCTACGATTGCTGCTTTTCATACATTGTTTCCAGCTCTGCATGAAAAATAGCGACCGTAGCTTGTGGTCGACGATAGTAGAAAAGTGTGCGGGTGAACTAGGGTACCGGCTTGGCGTACAATGTGTGTAGTCGAGATACCACTGTTAATGATTTAACGTTCGATATCTCGACTACAGATAATGTGAGGTACCAACACCACGTCTCCGTACATTTGACCATTAACGTTGCCTGCAGCTTCACCATAAGCTGCAGTTGGCGTTAGTGGTTAAGTGTGCGGAGACGTGAGTGACCAAGGTCCCCTAACAGATGAGAACAGTGTAGAGTAAGCTTGTATAATGGATCAGGATAATATATGTGTAGTGTCTATGAAGGGTAGATATATTGTTTACCAACTGGTACATCTTGTACGGCAGAGACTCTTGTCTCGTGCGCGTCATGAAGATGCATGTGTACGGGACAATTGTCGAAGCCGTACATAACGTCAATTTTCCCAAATTATTTGACAATTTACCATAGACACTACACATTTATTAGACTGATCCATTAAAGTAGATAAGAAACATACAAAGCAATATACCTACACTGTTCTACATCGACCCCCTGTTTCAAATCCATCCTCAAATCCTTTCCCAAATATTTCCTTTCTTTCAAAATTTCCTGTCTTTTTTGTTTAGTGTACATACGGTAAAATAGTCACAACATCACAGCTGAGAATAGCAGAGATGAAAATGTAATTCAAATAGTTTTTCATCTTTGTACAATTTACGACATGAAATTGACATAATATGAAGTTAGATAACACACACAATAGTTTCTTTTAAATAGGTCCCATTTCGAAAACAGTTTTTAAATTTCACCGTTCTATTTTACTGTATGTATCGTTGTAATATATTTTGTACAAATAGTCAATCAAGTAAAATAAGTTGTAAATACATACACATAATCAAAAGGGCGGGATCCCAGTGAAATAGTGTACACCATAATATGTTAATTTTGTTGAGTATTTTACTGAATTAACATTCTGTACACTATTAGTTAAGTTTTTATTTTTTGTTCTGTAGATTTTAAGGCAACCGAAATAAATGATGAAACTGTTAAATCCTATTGAGAAGTATGTATGTACAAAGGTCTTACAACATACGAGATGATGCAATAGGTACAGATCTGATATTTCATCTACTGTCGTGCAGATAACAAAGACCTCTTGCAGACATCCTTGATCTCTGTACGACAGTGGATTATTCTTCTTCTTCTCTTTTTTCTCTCTTTTTCTAATTTCTTTCTTTGTTCTTTATTCTTCACTCTTTTTTTCTATTCTGTGCCTTATTTTCCTATCTTTTCTATCTTTGCATGTTAGGTTAAGTTTTCATTGACATATTTTGTCTCCTATTTGTCAAAGTTTTGACTGTGGCGACCTTAACACAGTCTTAGCATTGTCAAATGGGAGAGAAGATAAGTCAATGATTAGGCTAAGTCATACACATACACTCATACACTTTACACATACAAAGGGCAGACATACAGTAATTCGCAAAATTAATAAAACAGATTTACCAAACACAATGCATCATACAAAATTCGGTTTGATTAAATAGTCCCCACAATTACAATAGACTGGAAATTATTTCGTACATTTACAATAGTCATTTGATAAATCTATATTACTTGGTTTGATAACTACAATAGGCATAACACACAGATTTTTTAAAAACTTTGGTTGATTTTAAATACGTTCAAAATTTAAGGAAAAACAGTTTCGTAAAAAAGTTCAGTAACAAAAACTATATTAAAAAAACTAAAAAAATAAGAAAAAACCCGACTAAAGATCATTTATAAAAATGTAGATTTATCGAATGTGAGAGAAATAACTTTTATACACTGACGTTTAAATTCAAATTGCGTTTACGCATTCACACACTACACATTTTTGTAAATAATTTTAATTTTATATTAACTCCTATGCCATGCTGAAAAGCGTACTACCGTTGTCTACTTGGTAATCATTAGATATCTCTAGCGATTCATGATTACCCCTTCATTTCCCTGGACCGCCCGTGCCTCGCTTCACAAATTTGGTTTTTTGTTTATATCCCGTCAATTATTTTCATAAATGTAACAAAAAATCATAAAAATACACATTTAATTACTCAATATCGAATCAATACTGCTCATTATCATTTACCCTTTGCAGACGAAGTTTATTTTAATTTTACAATAGTGAATCCGTTACAAGCATCAAACATGTTAGTTTCTTAATCAGTCGTGTTACATTTATGTTATAATTGACCCCTTGGCTGTAGTTTAAACAATAGCACAATATTTAGAGGCAAATACACAATTATACGTACTGACTTTTTTTTATATTTATCTTTTATTTTATTGAAATCCTTGATATTTTACTCTACTATAACCCTTTCCATTTACAAAAAAATATTAAGAAATACCCGTATTTTTATTAGCTTTACTATTATTTCCCCAGCCCGAAACCTACCCTCCCTCTCCTAAATGTCAATTTCAAGTTATAATTCCAATACTTAATGTCCTCTTATTACCGAATACGATTCGGTAATAAATGTCCCACATGTAAGTTTCGTGCATAGGTTTTCAGTTATGAGGACAACTATTATTGCTTCTAAATTTACTGCGCCCACTTAATCCCTCTTCAAAAAATTATTTCCCAAATAGTTATATGCGCTTCTTTTTTTCCAATATTTACCGTAAAGCTATCTTTTTCCCAAAAAACAAAATAGTAAAGTAAAATATCAAGAATATCAATTTTCATTTCATTTTCTATTATTTAATCACTTTTTTTTTAGTGAATCGTTAAAATGGAGGAACATCGCAATAGATTATTAATAGATTAGTAAAAATATATTATCGGATTTAAATGAACCTAATTTGCCTTTTGAGTTTAAAATAATAAATGAGTTATTTAATTCATTTATTTCCTTATTTGCACCTATAACTCATTTCTGTATTGGCGTTAAACGCCTTAATTTGGATATTAAAAAAAAATACAAAAAACAAAAAAAAAACTATTGAATCTATTTTGCGTTTCCTAGTTTTAAGTTTTTTTTTAATTTTCATTTCTATTGTATTGTTATGAATATATTGTTGTATATATGTATTCAATGTGCTAAATTATATGTTGCTATACCATCTTATCACTGCTATTTGTCAGATTGCCTCTGTGTGATTCTATTATTTCCCAAGGCATATTATTTCACCTTAGAACAAAGAGCAGTGATGCATTACAAGCATAGAGCTAAGTCTTATATGGAATAGATACCGAATGATTATTCCCTTGGCTTGGCCAAACATCCATACAGAACGTGGAGACCCTCAACATCTATGGTCTCCGGGTGGTGGTGGGACCTATGCAGTTTTGCTCTTTCCTTCTTCCAAACCTTAATGCCGTTTTTTTTATAATACCCCTATTGATATTAGCTTTACTATTTCCCCAGCCCGAAACCTACCCGCCCTCTCCTAAATGTCAATTCAAATTATCCCAATGTCCTCTTATTACCGAATACGATTCGGTAATAAATTTCCCACATGTAGGTTTCAAGCATAGGCTTTTCATTTTTCAGTAATGAGGACAATTTTTTTTCGATTCAAATGCAACTAATGTATTTCCTAATAATTACAGTAAAGCTTTCTTTATCCTAAAAAACAATAAATTCAAAAGTAATACACTTTTTGATTTTTATATTCCCAAAACTATTTCTTTTTTTTCCAATTTTCCTATTTAAAATCCCATTCTTCTACGAGAGGCAAATTGACAAATGAGAAACGATCAACAGTAAGACAACAAATATTCATAACAATGCAATAATTAGTTTTTAAGTACATTTTTCATCTCTATTGTTCTCGGCTTTGTTGATGTTTAGTAACACACATAAAATCATCCGGATACAGTTTCACAAACACACACTAAATTCTCAATTTGATTAAAAACCGAAGTATGAAACGAACACATTTATCTTTTTTTAAAGGCCGGTATTGTAATATTCCTTTACTTCCCATTTTTAAATAATTACCCCTATTGTTATTAGCTTTACTATTATTTCCCCAGCCCGAAACCTACCCTCCCTCTCCTAAATGATAATCCCAATATTTAATGTCCTCTTATCACCGAATACGATTCGGTAATAAATGTCCCACATGTAGGTTTCGTGCATAGGTTTTCAGTTATGAGGACAACTATTGTTTTTTATGAATCCCAAATAATTCGTGTTTCACTCTTTTTCTAAATATTTAGTGTAAAGCTATCTTTTTCCCAAAAAAATTAATTAATAAAACACATTCGTTATGGATTGTTGAAACTTTTATCCCAAACACTTTCGTAAAGTGCATCATTTATGACAAAATATTCACACGGAAAATGCATATATCAAAATATTTCTACTAACTGTGGAACACCCGTTTCTATGGGAAAATATAATTCAATAAATAATACATGTAGATTTTTAATCTATTCTGTTTCTGAAGAAATATTTTGTGGTAAAGATAGGTAACACTTGATTTACATAATGTATTTTACGTATACCTCTTTAGGTAGAATATTTCGTCTAAAATTAATTATGCCTTGTCATATAGTTAGGCGATATAGAAATACATTATAGGAAATTAAAATATTTATTGCGAATGATACCTAGATGTACCTACATAAAAAATGTTGAAAAACTATTATACTATACTATATTATATTTTGTGAATTGCATTAAATAAATAAATTAAATTAATAGATTATAGTTTGACAGATTGATAAGATTAACTGAATTATAGTTGCCATATAATACGAGTAAGTGTACAATTGTTGACATTTAAACATTGATTATTTTATGGCAATGATTTTATTGAATTGCCGTGGTTTTTTACTTAGTGAAAAATAAGTGTTTTTTATACTATTCTCTAATTGTATGTATCACTCTTACATGCTTCATTAAAAAGTTGATCTCTTCGAATTAAATTTAATCCAACAGTAATTATAAAATAATAAATATGCGGAGGTTATCGAAATTCAGTTTAGGAGTGTAGAAGTTTTTATCTATTGACATTTTTTATATAATTTAATACCAACCCTTTTTCATTAATAAATTATTAATTGTTTATTAGCGCAAATTGTATTTTTATAGGTACGTGAATTATTTCGAAAAACAGGACTCAGTATTAACGTTCAATATATTAAAACCAGGTATTTTTTTTGTGTGACAAATAAACCATTCTAAACGTAATCAATGAAGCTAAATAATTTAAGTTTTATATTTTGTAGGTTATCTTCGTGTACAGAATGCTAAAGAATGTTGTGACTATTTTACATATCTATGTACCTATATGTATTTTCTTTTGGGAGGGACTTTAGTACACCTGCACACTTGACCACGTTTACTAACGTCGGCCATAAGCTACGATTGCTGCTTTTCATACATTGTGTGCGGCTCTGCATGAAAAATAGCGACCGTAGCTTGTGGTCGACGATAGTGGCAAAGTGTGCGGGTGAACTAGGGTACCGGCTTGGCGTACAATGTGTGTAGTCAAGATACCACTGTTAATGATTTAACGTTCGATATCTCGACTACAGATAATGAGAGGTACCAACACCACGTCTCCGTACATTTGACCATTAACGTTGCCTGCAGCTTCATCACAAGCTGCAGTTGGCGTTAGTGGTTAAGTGTGCGGAGACGTGAGTGACCAAGGTCCAATTAGAGATGAGAACAGTGTAGAGTTAGCTGTTGTAAAATGGATCAGGATAATTTATGTGTAATGAAGGGTGGATGTAATGTTTACCAAGCGGTACATCGTGTAAGGTATGAGACTTTTGTCACGTGCCAATTCAGAAGATGAGAGAGTACGTGACAACTGTCAAAGCCTTACATAGCGTCAATTATACGAACTTATTTGACAATTTACCATAGACACTACACATTTATTAGACTGATCCATTAAAGTAGATAAGAAACATACAAAGCAATATACCTACACTGTTCTACATCGACCCCCTGTTTCAACTCTGTCCTCAAATCCTTTCCCAAATATTTCCCTTCTTTAAAACTTTCCCATCTTTTAGTTTAAGTGTACATACGGTAAAATAGTCACAACATCACAGCCGAGAATAGCAGAGATGAAAATGTAATTCAAATAGTTTTTCATCTTTGTACAACTTACGACATAAAATTGACATAATATGAAGTTAGATAAGACACACAAAGTTTTTTCTTAAATTGGTCCCATTTCGAAAACAGTTTTTAAATTTCACCGTTCTATTTTACTGTATGTAACGTTGTAATATATTTTGTACAAATAGTTAATCAAGTAAAATAAGTTGTAAATACATACACATAATCAAAAGGGCGGGATCCCAGTGAAATAGTGTACACCATAATATGTTAATTTTGTTGAGTATTTTACTGAATTAACATTCTGTACACTATTAGTTAATTTTTTATTTTTTGTTCTGTAGATTTTAAGGAAACCGAAATAAATGATGAAACTGTTAAATCCTATTGAGAAGTATGTGTGTACAAAGGTCTTACAACATACGAGATGATGCAATAGGTACAGATCTGATATTTCATCTACTGTCGTGCAGATAACAAAGACCTCTTGCAGACATCCTTGATCTCTGTACGACAGTGGATTATTCTTCTTCTTCTATTTTTTCTCTCTTTTTCTAATTTCTTTCTTTGTTCTTTATTCTTCACTCTTTTTTTCTATTCTGTGCCTTATTTCCTTTCTATTCTATCCTTGCATGTTAGGTTAAGGTTTCATTGACATATTTTGTCTCCCATTTGTCAAAGTTTTGACTGTGGCGACCTTAACACAGTCTTAGCATTGTCAAATGGGAGAGAAGATAAGTCAATGATTAGGCTAAGTCATACACTTACACTCATACACTTTACACATACAAAGGGCAGACATACAGTAATTAACAAAACTAATAAAACAGATTTACCAAATCCTAATGCATCATACAAAATTCGGTTTGATTAAATAGTCCCCGCAATTACAATAGACTGGAAATAATTTCGTACATTTGCAATAGTCATTTGATAAATCTATATTACTCGGATTGATAACTACAATAGGCATAACACACAGATTTTTTAAAAACTTTTGGTGATTTTAAATTCGTTCAAAATTTTAAGAAAAATAGCTTCGTTAAAAAATTCAGTAAAAAAACAAAATTGAAAAACTAAAAAAAAACAAGAGAACCCCCTTAAAGATCTTTTATAAAAATGTAGATTTATCGAATGTGAGAGAAATATCTTTTATACACTGACGTTTAAATTCAAATTGCGCTCAAAACGCATTTACACACTACACATTTTTGTAAATAATTTTAATTTTATATAATTTTATATTATGTCCTATGCCATACGTGCGTACTACCGTTGTTTATTTGGTAATCATTAGATATCTCCAGCGATTCATGATTACCCCTTCATTTCCCTGGACCGCCCGTGCCTCGCTTCACAAATTTGGTTTTTTATTTATATCCCGTCAATTATTTTCATAAATGTAACAAAAAATCATAAAAAATACACATTTAATAACTCAATATCGAATCAATATTGCTCATTAACATTTACACCCCGCGCCATGAAGATTAATCTTAATTTTACAATAGTAAATCCGTTACAAGCATCAAACATGTTAGTTTCCAATCAGTCGTGTTACATTTATGTTATAATTGACCCCTTGGCTGTAGTTTAAACAATAGCACAATATTTAGAGGCAAATACACAATTATACGTACTGACATATTTTTAGTTATTTTTCTTATTATTTGTTTATTGAAATTCTTGATATTTTACTTTACTATAACCCTTTATTATCCATTTTCAAAAAAACACTATTAAGAAATACCCCTATTTTTATTAGCTTTACTATTATTTCCCCAGCCCTAAACCTACCCTCCCTCTCCTAAATGTCAATTTATAATTATAATCCCAATATTTAATGTCCTCTTATTACCGAATACGATTCGGTAATAAATGTCCCACATGTAGGTTTCGTGCATAGGTTTTCAGTTATGAGGACAACTATTATTGCTTCTAAATTTACTGCTCCCACTTAATCCCTCTTCAAAAAATTATTTCCCAAATAGTTATATGCGCTTCTTTTTTTTCCAATATTTACCGTAAAGCTATCTTTTTCCCAAAAAACAAAATAGTAAAGTAAAACATCAAGAATATCAATTTTTATATTATTTTCTATTTTCTTTTTGATTGAATCGTTAAAATGGAGGAACATCGCAATAGATTATTAATTAATTAGTAAAAATGTATTATCGGATTTAAATGAACCTAATTTGCCCTTTTTAGTTTTATTAATAAATGAGTTATTCAATTCATTTATTTCCTTACTTGTACCTATAACTCACTTCCGTATTGGCGTTAAACGTCTTAATTTGGATATATTAAAAAATACAAAAAAAAAAAAAAACTATTGAATCCATTTTGCGTTTCCTAGCTATAAGATTTTTTTTCTTCTATGGTATTGTTATGAATATATTGTTGTATATATTCAATGTGCTATATTATATGTTGTTATACCATCTTATCACTGCTATTTGTCAGTTTGCCTCTCCGTGGTTCTGTTATTTCCCAAGGCATATTACTATTTCACCTTAGAACAAAGAGCAGTGATGCATTACAAGCATAGAGCTAAGTCTTATATGGAATAGATACCGAATGATTATTCCCTTGGCTTGGCCAAACATCCATAGAGAACGTGGAGACACTCAACATCTATGGTCTCCGGGTGGTGGTGGGATCTATGCAGTATTGCTCTTTCCTTCTTCCAAACCTTAATGCCGTTTCTTTTATAATACCCCTATTGTTATTAGCTTTACTATTTCCCCAGCCCGAAACCTACCCTCCCTCTCCTAAACGTCAAATCAAATTATCCCAATGTCCTCCTACTACCGAATACGATTCGGTAATAAATTTCCCACATGTAGGTTTCGTGCATAGGTTTTTCAGTAATGAGGACAAGTTTTTTTTTTTCGAATCCAATGCAATTAATGTATTTCCAAGCCAGTAAAGCTATATTTTTATTAAAAAACAATAAATTTAAAAATAAAACATGCTTAGTTTCTTATATCCCCGGAACGCAGTTTTTAGGTCCAAGAAACTATTTCTATTTTATTTCCAATTTCCGATTCAAGAATCCCATTCTTCTACGAGAGGCAAATTGACAAATGAGAAACGGCCGACAGTAAGACAACAAATATTCATAACAATGCAATAATTAGTTTTTAAGTACATTTTTCATCTCTATTGTTCTCGGCTTTGTTGATGTTTAGTAACACACATAAAATCATTCGGATACAGTTTCACAAACACACACTAAAATAGCTTGTTAGATTTTCACGGTCCATGTCAATCTCTTCTCCATTCTTCTCGGGTGTACCGTGTGTAGGTTGTCGATGTTATCGAACTTTCGGCCTACTTGCTGAGGCCATCTTTAGAAGTAATGTAAATTACTAATCTAACTTACATTAATAATCTAATCTACATTAACTAATTTAATCTACCTTAATCCCGGATTAATCTACATTAGTCCTGAAGATGGCCTCAGGAAGTAGCCCGAAAGCTCGACAACATCGACAATCTACACACGGTACACCCGAGAAGAATGGAGAAGACATACTATAATCTTAATTTAATTTCTCAATACAATTTAAAAACCGAAGTATGAAACAAAACAAATTTATATTTTTTATCAGTTACAATTACAACACTTTTGTAAAGTACGTTATTTACGACAAAATATTCACACGGAAGATACCTTCATATTTCAAATTATTTCTGTTTACTATAATTTAATAAATGGTACATATAGATTTCCAATCGTTTCTCTCTGAAGAAATACTTATTAGTAACAGATGGTAATAATTGATTTATATTATGTATTTTGCGTATACCTCTTTAGGTAGAATATTACGTCTAAAATTATTTATGCCTGGTCATATAATTAGGCGATGTAGAAATACATTATATTAAGTCAAATTATTGGAAAATTATAATTTCTGAGTCCTGTTACGAAAAGACGAATTTATTTAACATATTTTTAATATTAATATACAAAATATCTTTTTGATGGGTTGGTATTAAATTATATATTTTTATTGAATTTTATCAATTTAAATGGATGTTTAAAAATTAAACATAGAAATATAAGTATTCTGTATTAATGGTGTCACAAGTTTTTCAATTAAATATGTATATGTACTTCTATAATAATATACACACTAGATGACAAATTTAAATAAAAAATAATGGGTTAATAATTAGGGGCAGATAAATTAAATATAAAAATAAAATCTTTCTAAATTGTCGATGATGTTCAATTGTTTGAGAAACATTTTACAATTAACATAAAATATAAGTTGCCCCATCTTCTGTATTATTTATTATAGAAGTACATACATATTTTATTTTAATGTGATTTAAATAGATTATTTGTAAAGACTGATAAAAGAAATTAAATAATGCCGTATATATAATAAGAAAATGTACAATTATTAATATTTAAACATTGATTATTTTTATATGGATTTTCCTTAATTTTGTATTTTTATATTATCCCCTTGTTACTCATTCATATTCATAAATATTTGTTCAAATTACAAAATTACTTACATGTTTATTTAAAAAATTGTTTGTTCATTTTGAATTCAAAGGGAGTGAATTTTGGTTTTTTGTTTCCTTCCGTTCATTTATACCTATTCATAAACGTTTGCTCATAATTACAAAATAACCTACATATTAAAATTTAAAAAAAATTGATGTTACAAAATTTAAAAAATGGAATGTCTTCTAATTTTCTATACATTATTAAATATAAATATGGCGAAGTTATGCATTATTGATATTGAAAATATTTTTTGTGAATTTTTAATTAAAAATAATAGTGTATCAATCTTAACTCTTATGGCTATATCCCACGGAAGGTGAATCCTGCTTCGTCCGTAGATTCGCATGCCGTGGGAAGGAGTGAGTCCGTGAATCTACAGACTTTTTCATAGCGATTTGTATGGCGGTACGTGATATCGCAGACGTGCACGGATCGTGGGAAATAGGTTGCCTGTGAATCCGCGGACACGCCTTGATGAATCCAGATGAATCCGTCTAATCCATAGCGTTTGGACAACTTGCAATACAAGTGTTGAATCCAATATACATATACGTAGATATTTCTTTAGGAAACATCCCAAACAGACAGTTTTTTTAATTTTATTTCTTCTTTTCTATTTTAAAATGTATTTTAATTAAAATTAAAATTTTTTTTCAATTATTTTAATGTAAATTTATAGTTTGATAATTACAAAATGTGTAATGTAATTATGTGTGTGTGTGTGTGTGTGTGTGTGTGTGTGTGTGTGTGTGTGTGTGTGTGTGTGTGTGTGTGTGTGTGTGTGTGTGTGTGTGTGTGTGTGTGTGTGTGTGTGTGTGTGTGTGTGTGTGTGTGTGTGTGTGTGTGTGTGAGGGTGTGTGTGTGTGTGGGTGTGAGTGTGTGTGTGTGTGTGTGTGTGTGTGTGTGTGTGTGTGTGTGTGAGGGTGTGTGTGTGTGGGTGTGAGTGTGTGTGTGTGTGTGTGTGTGTGTGTGTGTGTGTGTGTGTGTGTGTGTGTGTGTGTGTGTGTGTGTGAGGGTGTGTGGGTGTGAGTGTGTGTGTGTGTGTGTGTGTGTGTGTGTGTGTGTGTGTGTGTGTGTGTGTGTGTGTGTGTGTGTGTGTGTGAGGGTGTGTGTGTGTGTGGGTGTGAGTGTGTGTGTGTGTGTGTGTGTGTGTGTGTGTGTGTGTGTGTGTGTGTGTTGATTCTCACAAAATAAAAAACGTTTTATTAAAAAATATAATTATGTATATATTTATGTAGGTACCTATTAGCTTATTACGTTACTTCATTTTCTATAGTATAACTATTAAACGTAATACATATATATTCCATTTGTCGCCGCCCACAAGTTTTTTGTGTATATGAGTAAAAAGGCGTGTGAATGGAACGTTTGTCTTGGCTCGTTTACGTAACAGACCGTTGACGCCTTTTTACTCATGAACGCAAAAAACTCGTAGACGCTCGCAAGCGTGTGGCGGCGACATTAACCTTTACTTCAAGTATTATACCGAATCGGTAGGTATTACCTATATAATTGGCACCAGGAATGACGTCACAGTCTTTTCCCACGGCATTAAGGTTCAAAATCGCGTGACAATCGCATGATAAAATGGTAAAAATAGCGTTTTTTTAATTTTTTGAGGTTAATTTTGCGTCTATCAAAAAACTTTTACGGTTATTCCCTAGGTTTTAATGCATATTATCAGTACAAAAAAAAATTTTACTCAACGACTTTCAGGAAACGAGTTTCCGTCTTTCGGAAAAAAGATCAGAGGTTTTTTCCATTTTTTTTTGAGAAATCTATACAAGATATAAAAAATCTTTTACGGTTATATACGGTTATATAAAGGTTCAATGCATCTACCCTATTTTGTTCCAAAGCATAATTAATAACGGTTGTTGAGATAGAAGGTCTCCCGTTCTTAGAAATTTTTGATATGTCGGTATGCATACTCTTAACATTACTTACTGTAAATTAATACTGATTCAAAAGTTATTCATAGGTACAAAAATACATAATACAAGAATATGATACTAAATTGATAACATGTAGCTACCTACATTAACTGAAAATAACGTGTTGTAATTTTTGCTAGTCGGGTAATTTGTATATTTTTGTAACAATTTTACAATAAAAATAATTATTATTCGATATATTTTCGGATATATATTTACTAACAACGAGGGTTGTCAACCGTACTAGAGTATAATAATAATATTGAAAATGAGTTGCAAGAAATATATGGATCGCAAAATACTATATATTTTTTTTTGGCAACATTAAAACTAAGAAAATATCAACCAAATCCGCTTCACTTGTAAAATTTAAACGCAGTTTAAGAATTATATCATTGCCTGCAGTTTTCGACTGACGAATGAGTGTGTAATTTACATTAATTTGAAAATTGAGAAAACCACACTTTTCTAGCAAATAAAAATATTATAAAATTCAAGCAGTTCATAAAATGACAGTTTTTATTTAAATAGACAAGTAGATATTTATTTATTTATTGCACATGGAACAGATACAGTCACAAAAACAAACATTGGCAGGTACATTAATACAAAAATATCAATACACAAGACCAATTACATCCGTTCACAATTAGCACACACGCAAAACAAATAGATTACAAAACATAGTTAAAAATATATATCTTATATCTATAAAACATTTATGGTAGGGAAGGAGGAAGCATGGGAAGAGGAAGAAGAAGAGGAAGAAAGGAGGGGATAATGAAGGAAGCAACAAAAAAAGAGTTAAGAACTGATGTCAAGAACAATAAGATAATGTGTATGTTTTCTTTTATTTTCATAAAATTATCGAATTACACCCTGATACATATTTGTACACTTCATAACAAGCTTAAAAGCTTGTGTCGTGAAGTGGGGTATGTCGGCATCGAGGATCGAGCGCGTTAGCAACCAGGCTTCCGATAACTTTTTAAAATTACTTATTGATGCAGATGGAATAATCAGCTGAAAAAATGTTGACAACCCTACTTACATGTTTCAGCGCGTGTATACACAACGGTTTCCGAAGAAAAACCCATAGGAGTATTTACGATGATGTAGTATGAACCCCAAAAAACACAAAAACCCTTCAGAAATATGACGTACTTAATGTAGTTCTGGACAATTTACATCCAGACCTGCATTAAATTGTACCACAAATGTGTTATAGTTTTGTATTGTCTATGTGTTTATTGCTTTCATTCTTTTTTGTTGTGTTTATTGATTTATTGCATTTGATTTTGTGTTTGTAAACCTGACGATTCCAAGTGCCCTAAATATGGTCTACAGATGATTAAAAACCAATAAAAAATCCTCAAATAATAAAAGCTTAAACTTTTTAGTTGGATTTCAGTAGATGAATTATTTATAAAATGTTGAAATCATTGTCTAATGTCTATCCCATTTTAGATCCGCTTGCTTATTCGTATTTTTTAATCTATTCTAGTTCCAAATATAATTTACTCGAATACTAATCGATACAATTAATTTTATTTACAAAATTCAATTAGATTTGTGCTTTTATCCCTAAAAAAAATCCTGTGTGGCTTTTGTACGGCTTTTGTGGGGTTTATTTATTTTGAGCAATATGCTTATGGGTTTCGTACTGTTACAATATACAACGAGAGTGAAAGAGATGCAGATACCCGCATGATTCGAAAAATAAAAATCAAAATAAATAATGTATAAATTTAGATTCCCCAGTTGCCATAGAGTGGGGAACATTATATTTTCTTATTATTTATTGAATTAATTTTTCTGGAATTTTGTTACATCGAATTATAAGTCCATGTGGTGCATTTTATCAGTATGATGCCAATCTTTCAAATGTCTCCCTTCAAAAATTATGTACCTAATCTATTAGTCTAAATAACACACGAATGATAAAGAAATTATAATTTTATTTAAAATGAAAAAAAGTTTAAGGTACCAATCATTATATTTTTCTAATACCACGGACCTGAAAAAGCACAATTTTTGCACTGTTACTGGGCCGGTATTCTTTTATTCTGATAATATCGACATTAATAATATTAAAAATAAATAAATAAATTATTTAATGGGTTCTCTAATTTCCAGTTATGGCAGACATTTTTTCCCGTACAAAATAAATATAATGTACACCCCGACACATAATGCGCCCGCTACACGCTCGCGAGTCACCGCGACCTTTTGGTGTTCATGAGTAAAAAGGGGTGCGGATGGATCGTTTGTCTTGACATGTACGTAACCGACCGTTGACGCCTTTTTACTCATGAACACCAAAAGGTCGTGGTGACTCGCGAGCGTGTAGCGGGCCCATAACGGGACTGAGAGAGATTAGCAGCTAATTTGAGAAAAACCGGTGTTGAAAAATAACGCGTGATACAAGATACAAAAACTCCGTGTGACAAACTTTAAAAAATATCACCCACAAACAAGTTTAATTAATGCCGCAGGCAATGCTTTCATATTTTTTTTTTTACTAAATTACAATTAATATTGGTGTAAAGACAATAATTTATTCTCGTACCTGATCGATCTAATTTTTAAACACAAAAACAGAATTAGTATATATTCAACAGTATGACAGAGATAATTATTATTATCTATTTATTATATTATATATATATTTATTTATTGCTTCAACGGACTCAAGATATTTTCAAAATTTACAACGTTAAAGTTAAAAAGTTAAAAATATTAATACAATGAATTATTATATTATTATAAAAATAGGGAACTATTTCCCCATACCCCGTGCACGAAATCATCCATCCGGAAGGGATTAATCCAGATTCGCGTACGAATCCGGATTCACTTGTCGTGGGAAGGCACCCAGAGCAGCACGGTACCTCAAATATGTCCATACTTCCCAAAGGATTAAGAATGTAAATTATGAAATAAATTTTACATTATTTGTGACATGTGCATATTTACTAATAGCGGAATGACGATTTTTTTAACAAATAATTCTTGTATACATTTTTCTTGTATTTCTTCGTGTGAAATATACGTCTTTCTTGCATTATATAAAATTCCGATGTTTTCATTTGATTCCCGTAGTGAAACACAGTAGAAGTTGTTTTATCCGACTTCTCTCACAGGTTGGATGTGAGGCGAGTGAAGATAATTAGGATGGCATTGTATAAAATAAGTAAGAACTCACTTTGTGTTGAAAATTGTTGTGTTGAGGCAAGATGGTGAAGTAGTGACCCACTGAATCCCATTGTGGATGTGAAGTCATGTGAGGCCTGATGATGTGGAGTCGTGTGAGGCCTGATGATGTGGAGCCATGGTGAGGCCTGATGATGTGGAGCCATGGTGAGGCCTGATAATGGAGGGATGATGCTGAGGGGTGGGGATAAGTGATCAGCCTGTCTCCTGAAACAAAGAAAAGTTATTTTACAAAACAATCCTATAAATAATAACTGTCTAGTGTTTTGAACGAAGATTCTTGGTGGAAGCTCATTGTACCTAATATTATTAAAATGAAAAAATAGCATTATTTAGTATCTTCCACAGACTTTTAATTAATTGAATAGGCGACTAGTTTACGTAGACGAAGATACTATCAATACTGTTTTTTCATTTTAATAATAAATAAAAATATTTAAGGATTGTGGAGAGAATACCTCGTGATTTATTCAACTATCTCAACAGATATACAGCAAAGGATGATCTTTCCACCAGGCTTATAACTTAACGTCGGCTGGCTTAACATGCTCACTTTAGACTCATTTACTAATTCCAGTCCTTCCATCTACCGCTGGCGGGATTCGAGCGCAGAACCCATGTGCTTAAAATTAGAGGTTACACATATGTTCTAGGTTCGAATTCCGGCTGCTGCAGATTAATGGTTTGAAATTTGTGAATGTTACTTAAATGTAAAGTGATCACATAAGTCAGTAAGAAATCTGATGGAAAGTTCATACTTTAATAATGTAATGCACAGCAGCACACCTGTGGCTGGTTACTCTACATTATAATACCATAATGGCATGGATGGATGGCAAACTATACTATCTAGTAAGTATGGGATGTGATACATTAGAAGGCTGTATGGGAATCTGATAAGAAACAATGTTGATTGGAAATGATTTGGAATCTGGTCGACACGGTGTGGAGAAATTTGGTAGTTGGTTCACTAGGGAGAGGACACAGTACTACTACATACATAGGTAAGTACCTACATAATCTAAACTAAGAATTAGATATGGTAAGTATATGTAAGAATGAAATTGTTGGGAAGAATGCACGGGAAAACGTTGAGAGATTAAAATGAATGGGAATAAGCTGTGGATTAGGAATCTGGTAGACATGGTGTGGCACAGAAATACAATTGAGAAGATAATATTATCCATAGGTACCAATATAAGTAAGTACGCATGTAGGTAAGTATATCTATAGAATTATAGGTAAGTATGAGAATAAAAATATGGTAAGTAGGCAGGTGCATATACATAATAAGGTATTCTATATCTATACTACAAGAGTGAGAATGTGATGGCTTGGACACGTGGAGAGAATGAATCACGATAGAATATAAAATGGTGTACAAGGTAGGTATGTGTATGTGTATTTCTTTAGATTGAGAATGAGTAGGTAATGATAGCGTAATATCTATTTCAGATAATTGTAAGTACCTATATAGCTAATATAAAACCTATATATAGACAGATTACTTATTTCTATACAAGACACAGGTACTTGAGATAATTTGTACATGGGGAGAGAATGAGTTATGATGGAATAATAAGTAAAAAATATACCTAATTATTACAGTATAGAATCACGTGTGTTGAGTGAAAGAATCTGTAGGGCGAGCATATAAGAAATTGTCATGAATGTTATACTCGCTGTCTACATTGCAAGGGATAATTGTAATATGAATCGTCACTTACTTGATATAATATTTGAGTTGGTAGATCTATAGGATCCTAGATGTTCTAGATCCTCTGCTGTCCATGGAGTCTTGTGTTGTATGTGAAGTGAACCTTGGAGTAATGTGGAACCCTTCCAACTTGTATGGAACTACACACTGCCACTCTCTACTGTGGAGCTGGGAGCACCCCAAGACTTGAGGAATCTTGAGGTGCTTCCTGGTCTGATGATCCGTTCACGAGGACACTCCGAGGCAGACTGATGGAGAGACATGGTGGTGAGAGCTTAGCTGGATCTCCCCCCACTACCATTCCTCAACACGCACGTGGTTACCAATACTCTAAGGTGATTGGTCCTTATAATACCTGTCCACTGCTGATTGCAGGACAATGCAGAATACAGACAATGTCCCTTAAGGACAATAGGCAGATTAGAAAGTTCCATGTCCTAATGTATTCTATTGTTCTATGGAAATCCATTAGTTCCTTAGACATTCATTATCTTAACAATTACCATAGTTCGTTATTCATATTTTTCCAAGTATATTTTGGAAATTACAGACCTTCTGTATTACTAATTATTTTACAGTACCTAATTATTTTATCCATTGACATATTATATGATTTTATCATCCTATCCAGTGATTCTCAACATTATAATAAGCATGACCAACTCGAGTTGTAATAAAAGACCTTATGAAAATAAAAACCTCTTCTCATTTTATTTTAAATATAGCCAAATATTCACCAATATCATCAAAAATAGAAAATAGTTCTTTTATATCACCTCATGCGACGTACTTTTCGGGTAGGCAGAGAGTACATAGAGCCAAACCTAACACGAGTCCACTACCCCTACACACACTTCTCAATTTACATTGAGTGTATGTATAGGTACCTATAATAATTAAAATAAATCATCATTAGCTAAAAAATGTTAATTGATTACAAAGCAATGGAAAATAGTAGTAAAGGGCGGACTTATTGCAAAGCAATATCCTACAGTCAACCATGCAATCAATTTTTGACGTATTATTTCTAGGTCAGTTTTTTCTTTCAACATAGCATATAAATAAATAAATAAAACTTTATTGGCCAGTAAATATATGTTACAACAAAAACAAAACAAGATAATACAGTGTGCCAAAAGGCGGACTTATTGCAAAAGCAATATCTTACAGTCAACCCGAGAAAAGAAAGAAAAACTTAAATACTATAATAATAAAGTACATAAATATATAGATACAAATACATAATATATACATATAAATATACACACATAATACATACAAATAGATAATACTAGCTGTATTACCCGTGCTTCGCTACGGAAAAATTGTGTGGATCCCCCCCCCCCTTCGTGCCCCCTTAGTGTCCCCCTCCTCGTACCCCCTACCACAATAAGAACATTCCCTGGGGCAAGCACAATAATTTTCCAAAGTTTCATCTCAATCGGATGAACGGTTTAGGTGTCTATAAAGGAGAAGGTGAAAAATGTTAGGTATATACCATAGGTACGAACTAAAATATTTATTATTGGGAATCATCACAATCTGTCATCTAAATTGTCTGAATTAATTAATACGTATCATCAAAATTTATATACCTACATTTTTTTCTGAAATTAACAAATTAACAAAATTACGAATATTATTTTACTTAAAAGTTTATATTTTGCAATTTAAATTTCGCGCCGTTGGTGTTCCAACGGGTGGGGTTAATAATATGTATTTCACAATCGATAAAACACACTATGCAATATATTATGTATGTAAAAACAGACTGATGACTATGTGCCCACCTGTGTACATAAGTATAGACGTGTGTAGTACGGTAAAATATAGTATAGTCAGTCCAGCAAAATAACAACTACTACTTAATATTTGCGTTAAATATTCGCAAATGCCTTGCTATATGGAAACCAATACTGTGTGGTAGAAACTTCTGGAAATTGAGAACCTTCTGTGAAATTTTTTTGATGAGGGGATTCAAGGGTTGTGTGGAGCATGTGTGGTATGGTATGAAAGGGCGTTAGAAAAGAAATTCAAATCTTCAGAAAGTCATTTTTATGCGTCCTCAGACCATCGGGAGACACAGAGTGATCGAGAGAATCCAGTCACCACATACCACATTGTTTGGTGTCTCATAAAAGAGCTTCACAAGTAGAACTTGGCTAGACGGGCAATGCTGGGCAATACAGTTAGTACGGCTTATGAAAAAAATACAATTAACGAAATTGCAAATATTTTTTTACTCAGAGTCCATGCTTCACTGAGCGCATAACAATACACTTATTTCACCACCTATAAAAACGTGTATATATTCACGGATACAGGAGAGTACTTATATCAACTAACAACTATAAAAGTACCCTTTTCATGCCCTTATCCTCAATTTTTGATTAAACAATGTAAGACGAATTTTTTTCATTTTAAAAGAAGTATGCAACTGTTTAACTACAGCTTTGTAGCTTCAGTGTTTACCGAGATACGTTACTATCAAAGCAAATTTAATCCCACGCCCTAACCCTTAAGGATTGACTCTTTTTCTGGACAGAATATCATATTTTGACCCTTTCTTAGGGATTCATTTTTTGGAAATTCCTATAAAATTATTTTTTACCGTATTAAGAGGCATTTAAAAATCACCCCTTTTCTTTATGTCCTTTTTCATCCCTTTAAATAAAAATTAAAAAAAAACGGCGAAACAGCCTATTACTAATTTTAATAGTAGAATCTATGTGCCAAATTTCAACTTCGTACAATGTCTGGTTTCCGAGATATTCGCATACTCTGAAAAACTTTCAACCCTATTTTTCACCCCCTTAGGGGCGGAATTTCCAAAAATCGCTTCTTAGTGGAAGCTTTTGTATTAAAACCTATCTGCCTTCAAAATTTCACTTCTCTAGGATTAGCCAATTCGGCTCTGCGTTGATGAGTGAGTATGTCAGTCAGTCATTCAGTCAGTCATTCAGTCATTCATTCAGTCAGGCACTTTCGTTTATTATTAGAGATGATAAATAAATAATAAAAAATAAGAATTAATAAAAATAATAAAAAATAAGAATTAATAAAAATAAATAAATACATATGCACACAGGAGAGGGAAGAGGAAGAGGCGGGATGGGGAACAAGGGACTGCTCGTTGCAAACAGTTAGACCTGAGGTCGACGACACAGAGAAGAAGAAGCCGGTAAGACTAGCGACCAATGATCATCCTACGAAATGAATACAGGGAAGAACAAGTACGAATATTAGCTGGGAGCTGATTCCACAGTCTATACATATACATATTTTTGTAGATTAGTTTTTTATTATTTAATATCACACTATACAGGGTGTTTGATGGATTTTGATTTTGATAGATCTTTTGAGCCAAACTTAACATAGTCCAAAGTCACACCGTTATCGAGTTATTCGAAATTTTCATTTTTTATCGAAAAACCCCGAATTACTCAAGTTTAACCCCAATAGCTCCGTAAGTAAAGGTACCTACTTAGTTCTGTAATTATTTTTTGTTACTTGAGTATGTGTTTAGTTTATTTAACTCATTAGTTTCAATCTAATGCCTCATCCACATGTTCGTCGACCCTCCACTTTTTTTGTGAGAATGAGTAAAACGACGTGGTGATTGTCTCGGATTGTATACGGTATCGACTGTTAACGTCTTTTTACTCATTCACACCAAAAACGTGGAGGGTCTGCGAGAATGTGGCTGGAAACTGATAAAAAATATCGGATTAAACTTTCGATAAACAGTTATTTTAAAAACGAGTTACGAATTCAAAGGGGATTTTCTTTAGATTCATAAATTTAAATAAAACTTCTATAATTTATGCTCTTACAAATGGTATGTTTTTTTTCTTTATTAATTTTCGATACAAATTACAAAACAGTTAACGGCGGAATTGCCCAACTAGGTACAATCTGTATTTGGATCAATTCTTCAAATGTGCAACAATAATAAAACAGAATAAAATAGCACAAAATAAGATAAAACAGATCAAAACAACATAAAATAAACCAAAATAAGATCAAATAATATAAAACATGACTGAAATGACTGGGAGAGACTTGTGCTCGGCGGTGCGGACTGCGGAGAATAGAGAGGACTGGAGGCGTCTTGTTTTTCCGTGGGTAGCTCCACAAATCACGACCCTCAGCAATGAGGAAACGATGAAAGAAGAAGAAGAAGAATATAAAACAAGTAAAAGAGTAAGTTAAAAAGTAAGTTAAACCGAGTTAAGGTAAGGTGAGGTAAGAATGTATGTACACGTATAGTATGAAGGAAGCAATGAGTGTGTGTAGATATAAGGTAGTCTGACGTTCTGTCCTCTCTGCCTATCTCTAGAGAGGGACGCGTGATGGAATACACAGATCCTCAGTCATGAGTGGCTCCATATACAGAGGATGACAAGTTTGAGAAGCGCTGTGTTGTACCTACAATGTACTTATGGACAAGGCAATATACTATGCAGTCATATTATTTCTTTGAAGGGAATATTGTTTCAATAATTACTGGACTCTTTATTGAGGTTTGGGTATATTCATTAATTATATTATATCTTGTATCTACATATTTATTTATGAATTATGAATAAACAATGCATTTCTTTCATTTTTACAATTGCCTTGAGACGGACGTATAATATAGTCTCCATATAGGCCTGTACACTATAACAACCAATACATAAAGTTTTTGTATACAAATAACTAATAAGATACAATTTTAGAAATACTACTTAGTACTTACTACATATACTACATCCTCACACCACCTCACTTGCAGGGCAGGCACTCACATCAGTTGCTGAGGATACTAGTTGTGATTAATTGTTTTAAAACCTCTGTAACATTTGCATCTACTAAGAACTTTTTAACTTGCATAAAAACATTTAACTTACCCCCACACCAGCAATTTTTTGCTGTCTGGGTACTTATATGTACTTTTTAATAACATTACATACATATATCTCCATTATATTGTATTATTTATCTATTTATTTATTTAAAGAAGACACTCACATAAAGGTAACAGACATAGGTACATAATTACACGCATAAAAGACAAAATTATGGTCGACCCTGCAATTAAGCGTATCCACAGCATGCACACTCAATATACCTACCTATTCTGTTCAGAAAAATAAAACAATTAAGAAAATAACAATCGAATAAATAAATAAATGATATCTGGATAGGTGAATTTTTCCCAGTGTTAGGCTGATGAATGATAATATGTAGACTCTTCTGGCTGATAATACAGAGAAGTGTGTTGGCAAATCTTGCATCCGCGTAAAAAAAAAACAACAATAAACATTCACTATGCAATTTGCCATCACAATCAGAGTGATATGTGTTTATTGTGAATATGATGTATGTTGTGAAGTCATCACTGTTAGCAGTCCATAGACATTCTATCTATGGACTGCCACCCTGAACATCGCATCGCATCAGCTGATCGTTGGCAGAAGCTTTTTGCGTTGTTTAACTCAAGTTTAACTCAGCATTATTATAAGTTGATGTGAAGTAAGGGTTAATTTTGGTAAAGAGAAGATATATGGGAAGATATTTATCGATTATAGAGATAAAATTCAAATTTGCCAACTTTCTTGCCAACGGTCACGTGACCCTCCCAGTACAAACGATGTTTCCATCCTAATTTGTTCCTGTACCAGCTCAGGCTGACAGTCCATAAAGATAATATGTCTATATAGCAGTCATCATCACATCAGATTCAATTGTCAATGTGTGGAGGCCTACATGAACCGTACATGTTCACATAGGGCTTGATTGACTAAAATTGTTATTCATACTATAATCCCTAGATTTATTTGTGGGTCAGTATATTAATATAATATAATATCAATATGATACCCTACCATAGAACAATAACAATACTACATTATTGTTAACATTATATGGAATACGGTTGTAGACAATTACCATTTACAATTTGTAAAGATCTGACTGAAGGTTATTCTGTCTGAAATATTCCGTGTCTTCACTATTTTTGTACTTACCTTTTTGTCTATTCACATTCCTTGCAGGGTTGACAGAGTCGACAGAGAAGACAAAATGAAATCCTACCTTTACAAGGGGAACCGTACATTAAGAGTAGGCTTATTGACATTTCAAAAATATCTAAAAACGGGAGACCCTAAATCTCGACAACCTTACTAAACATGCTCGGTGAAAAAATAGAGTAGATACATTGAACCTTTATCTAGGGAATGACTGTAAAAAAATTATATCTTGTATAGATTTCTCAAAAAATATAATTTAAAACACCTCCGATTGAAATTGAATGAAATGAAAATAAATAGATTCCTGTAAAATGGGAACCGAACAATTATTGTGATTCGAAATAATATCTCTATGGATTCGAACAATTTACTTTCGAACTATTGTTATTCTGATAATTGATTTTCGAACAATTGTTTTTCGAAAAAAGTTAAAAGACTAAAACCCTTCAGAAATATCCTCAAGGGATAAAATCCCAAACTTTCTAGTTGGATTCCAGTAGATAAATTATTTATAAAATGTACATATATACTACTCTGTCAAGAAAGTACCGGGAATTGGTCGATAACTAGCAAAATTTTAGTTATTCTTCCAAATTTATTGTATCATCTTCAAAGTAGGCCCCTTCCGAAATAATACACGTATGCCAACGAATAATTCAATTACCCAAAAAAAAATTATGCGCGTTTTCCGGCATCGACTTCAGATCTCGCCGCGAATTTCTCTTTTATGTCTTCTATCGACTGAAAACGGGTGCTTCGAAGTGGTAATTTGATTTTTTAAAAGTGAAAAAAGTCGGCCGGAGCCATATCCGGTGAACATGGTGGTTGTTCCATGGTATTTGTTGAGTTTTTGGATAAAAAATCGTTTACAATGATGGCCTTGTGCGATGGCGCGTTGTCGTGGTTTCAAAATCCAAGAGTTTCCTTTCCACAAATTTGGTCTTTTTGAAGAATTCGCTCTCTCAAACCCCGCACATCGCTCACATAATATTCTTTATTTACCGTCTGACTTTCTGGCAAGAATTCCGAGTGCGCAACGCCGCGATAGTCAAAGAAAACAGATCTTAACTTCAGTTGAAGATGTTGATGGCCGACCAGAAAGAGGCAAATCCTTCACTACATCTCGAACGCTTTTGAATGAATTGTACCACTCATATGCACGTATTTTTGATAAATTCGATTCACCGTAAGCTCTCTGCAACATTTTCAGCGACTCGAAATACGAAATTCCATTTGTGATGCAAAATTTGACACAAACTCTTTGGTTGATAAAACTCAATGTTTTTATCCATTCTAAAAATCGCAGAGCACCCTTGAGATGAACTAACAAAATCGAGCACTGTAAGCAAACTAAATGACAGATGACATTCAAACTCCGCACCATTACAGATAAAAGTTGTGACAACTTAGCGGCAGAAAAAGATTTTCGAATCGAACTTTGAATTCAGAATTATTGATCAATTCCCGATACTTATTTGACAGAATGTATTATACATATTAATAATTGATTTATTATATTTATATATATTTATATAACATTTTATTATATTGTTCGTTCTATTTTACATAGATCCGCTTATTTATTTTCTAATCTATGGTATGTAGATTCTAACACGCTAAAAGATGTCTTATGTTAATACGTACAATTAATTTTATTTTCAAAAAATCCAATTAGATTTGAGCTTTTGTCCTTTGAGTATATTTCTTTTTTTGATAAGGTAAAATGAAAGACTAAATTTATATTAAGGGCTTGGCAATCGCATGATAAAATGGTAAAAATAGCGTTTTTTCCATTTTTTGGGGTCAATTTTGCGTCTATCAAAAAACTTTTACGGTTATTCCCTAGATTTTAATGCATATTATCAGTACATAGAATTATAATGGACCATATATAATCTAAGTATCAGTACAAAAAAATTAGTCCACGACTTTCGGGAAACGAGTTTCCGTCTTTCGGAAAAAATATCAGAGGTGTTTTAATAAAAAAAAATTGAGAAATCTATACAAGATATAAAAAATCTTTTACGGTTATTCCCTAGATAAATGTTCAATGCATCTGCAATGCAATGCATTGTTCCAAAGCATATTTAGTAACGGTTGTCGAGATATAAGGTTTCCCGTTTTTAGAAATTTTTGAAATGTCGGTATGCATACTCTTAAGTTTTAAATCCACAAAAAAGACTAGACTACGTGTCTAAGTGATTGTGAAAAAGAATTTCATTCACAATCGCCTGATGATGAGGGTACAAATCCTCGAACCATATAATATAATCTAAGCCTCGAACACTTACTAGTCGCGTAATCTAAAGTCTTTTTTTTGTGGATTTTAAACGAAGTATTTAGTATTTTATTGTACCTTAAGAATGGACTTCCACCATGAACCGACGGTCAAAAACCATGATATCTGGATAGGTGAATGTTTCTTAGTATTAGGCTGATGAGTTTATAGATCAATCATGAATAATAATATTATGCACATACTTAATACTGAGAAGTGTGTTGGCAAGTCCTGCCTCCGCGTATTATAATAATAAAGACTTCTAACTTTATGGGTTAATTAGAAATACATAAATATGTTAATCGATGAGTTGACATTTATGTAATGTTTTTTCTTATTACCAATAAGAATTAAGGGTTTGGCACCAAGAATGACGTCACAGTCATTTCCCACTGCATTAAGCTTCAAAATCGCGTGAACAATTGCATGATAAAATGGTAAAAATAGCGTTCATTCCATTTTGTGGAGTTAATTTTGCGTCTATCAAAAAACTTTTACGGTTATTCCCTAGATTTTACGGCATATTATCAGTACAAAAAAAAATACTCCACGACTTTCGGGAAACGAGTCAGAGGTGTTTTTAAATTATTTTTTTGAGAAATGTGTATAGATATAAAAAATCTTTTGCGGTTATTCCCTAGATAAATGTTCAATGCATCTACTCTATTTTGTTCCAAAGCATATTTAGTAGCGGTTATAGAGATATAAGGTCTCCCGGTTTTAGAAATTTTTGAAATGTCGGTATGCATACTATTAAGAGTGTGCATACCGACATTTCAAAAATTTCTAAAAAAGGGAGACCTTCTATCTCGACAACCGTTACTAAATATGCTTTGGAAAAAAATAGGGTAGATGCATTGAATCTTTATCTAGGGAATAACCGTAATAGATTTTTTATATCTTGTATAGATTTCGCAAAAAAAATATTTAAAAACACCTCTGACCTTTTTTCCGAAAGACGGAAACTCGTTTCCCGAAAGTCGCGGAGTAATTTTTTTTTCTTGTACTGATAATATGCATTAAAATCTAGGGAATAACCGTAAAAGTTTTTTGATAGACGCAAAATTAACCCCAAAAAATTGAAAAAAAAACGCGATTTTTACCATTTTATCATGCGATTGTCACGCAATTTTGAACTTTAATGCCGTGGGAAAAGACTGTGACGTCATTCCTGGTGCCATGCCCTTAAGATTTGTTTTTATTATAATTCAATGAATGCGAGGTATTATATAATATTATTATTTATTATAAACAAGCCTGATATATAAATAAGCCAGGATCATTCATTCTCACTAGAGAATAGAGTTGGCCAAAACGGCGATTTTCAGAAATCGATTTTTTTTATACATTTAATAAAAAAAGCGTATTAAAATACAAGCTTTTTGCTTTTAAATGCTTTTTTTAGTAGTCTACAGTACTCAGTAGAGTTTACGAAAAAAGAAAAAAAAAAGTTAATTTGTATTTTTTTAACCCCCTTAATATAGGGTTCCTAGTATACGTGACGTAATTATGATTATTTGCTCTAGCTTGAGTTTATTAAAAAAATAAATAAATAAAAAATCATGCATACATTAATACAGGGTTCCTGGTATGCGTGACGTAATTGTCTTGTGATTATTTGCAATTAGAGTTGGCCAAAACGGCGACTTTCAGAAATCGATTTTTTTTATACATTTAATAAAAAAAGCGTATTAAAATACAAGCTTTTTGCTTTTAAATGCTTTTTTTAGTAGTCTACAGTACTCAGTAGAGTTTAATAAAAAAGAAAAAAAAAAGTTAATTTGTATTTTTTTAACCCCCTTAATATAGGGTTCCTAGTATACGTGACGTAATTATGATTATTTGCTCTAGCTTGAGTTTATTAAAAAAATAAATAAATAAATAATCATGCATACATTAATACACGGTTCCTGGTATGCGTGACGTAATTGTCTTGTGATTATTTGCAATTCATAACGATTTAAAAAAAAAACATTATTTCATACCGGGCGGCGCGACCTCTCACCGCTAAAAATCAAATAATACTGATGAAAAAATCGTATCGATACGATTTAAAGCGTTCATGCGTGATTAGCGTGAATAGCGCAGCGATTCATTCATCGAATACGCTCATCACATCGGTCGCAATCAGCGCCATCTGATGAGTGATGGCGATGTTAAAATCTAACGTGATTATCGGCATAGCATTTGATTTTTTTTACTAATGCTTTATAAATCGTATAACGATTTAGACTATAAATTAAAATCGATTGTTTAAGTTATTATTTTTCATTCGATTTTAAATCGAATACTTGCTATATCGACCAACTCTATTTGCAATTCATTACGATTTAAAAAAAAATCATTATTTCATACCGGGCGGCGCGACCTCTCACCGCTAAAAATCAAATAATACTGATGAAAAAATCGTATCGATACGATTTAAAGCGTTCATGCGTGATTAGCGTGAATAGCGCAGCGATTCATTCATCGAATACGCTCATCACATCGGTCGCAATCAGCGCCATCTGATGAGTGATGGCGATGTTAAAATCTAACGTGATTATCGGCATAGCATTGGATTTTTTTTACTAATGCTTTATAAATCGTATAACGATTTAGACTATAAATTAAAATCGATTGTTTAAGTTATTATTTTTCATTCGATTTTAAATCGAATACTTGCTATATCGACCAACTCTACTAGAGAAGCATCCAGTGCCAGTGTCACATAATACATAGGACTTTGTAACTAACTCCTTATTTCACTATGTGGGGGTGCACTGTTGTAACAATACTGTCTACTCTAATGCTTCTGAATGTCTCTTTGGTAAGTTATACTATACCTACTTTATTTATTTATTTATTTATTTATTATTCTTCAACACTTTCCGAGTGTGATGAATACACATTATCCAGTAAATAGTTTTCTTGGTTATCGCCACGTCTATTAAATTTATCGATTGGTATTTGTATTATTTCCCCAATTCCAATTAGAATCTGAACTGATGAACTAATATCTTTTTGACGTCCATTGAAAAGAGCATTTGTGTTTGGCCACGAAAAAAAATACAAGTAATAACCACACGTGTAATAGATTACTGAAAAAAATAGGTAGAAAATAGGCATCACTGTATTTTATTTTTAAAAAATACATATTCCCCCCACATATAAATGAGGTCGTTAAGAAGAATGTGTGGGGAAACGCTGAGAGATAAGATAAGGAATGAGGTTATTAGGGATATGAGTGACTGCAAGACTGGTGTTGTGACAAGAATGAATGTAAACAAACTAAGATGGTTTGGTTGAGATAATGAAAGATGACAAGATGACAAAAAATATATATTTGAGTGAGCGAAGAGTGGTGAGGAAGCGCGGCCACCCTAGACTGACCTGGTCCCGACCATGTCGAACAGATCCTCAAGGATGGACGCGTTTTGAGTAAAAGGAATCGGAAAGGGTGTATGACTGCATGCATGGATGTGACGGAGGCTAGGTGTGTGTGTCTAAGGATAGGACTGTCTGGCGCTCTGTCCTCTCTGCCTACCCTGCAAGGGACGTGGTGTGAGGGTATAGATAGACATAGATATTATCGCTTCGCAAAAGTCACATTGACTTATCGTATACGTATTTCAGTTTGTACTAGCGAAGGGTGAATAAACGTCACTAGTTTACATTAGTTCTACTCTTAAAAAAAGCAGAAAAGTATAATATTGCATACAACGTACCTGCAGCCTGCATACTGTCGGCCGAGCGAAATATTCCAAAAGGGGTTCAGGACTCCTGGAAACATCCAAAGTCACTATTTCCTTATGCCGTCCATTGATAAATAAATGGACATGTTTACTGTTACATTTCAGGCTGATGACCTCCCACACGGCCTCACCACCAATAGCCTGCATCTCCAAGCCATCAGAGCAGTCTGTGAAAAGGAAACGAACGTAGACTCGGCTGTTTTGCAGAAAGCAAGAAAAGGTGATGGCGATGGCGATGATGAAAATTTGCACGCATACATATTTTGCATCTACAAAAGTCTAGGAGCCATTGATGAAGCTGGGAACCTTAAGCCTATCGCATATGTAAATAGTGTACTGAAGCAAATTGATGATACTGTTCAAAGGGCACGTGGAGGCAAGAAGGCCGTAAAAATTAGTCGCCTGCGGCGCTAATTGAATTGTTCCCATCAGGTGCATTCTTGAAAATCATTTTGATTTCATACAAAATAAACTAAATTCACATTACGATCTTTCTTTTATTTTTTGGTTTGATTTGGATTGATTGGCGGAAATCGCCAACAGATGATAAATCCGTCCTTTGCATGTAATTTTAACTTATGTTTACACGTCTTTATTTATTTACCTGTTTTTAAATGGTTACATGAAACTTTTTCAAAAAACAGTTTTTCGAATTCCAATTCTTCAAACCAGAATTGTTCGAAAATCAGTTATCAGAATAACTATGGAATAACTATACTAGTTCGAAAGTAAATTGTTCGAACTCACATTTGTCGAATCACAATAATTATTCGATTCCCATTTTACAGGAATCCACGTTTTTAATATTTTTTTAATAAATCTATACAAGATATAGAAAATCTTTTAGTCATTCGCTAGATGAAGGTTCAATGTATCTACTATATTTTGTTCCAAAGCATATTTAGTAAATGTTGTCTCTTGACATGATCTCCCGTTTTTAGAAATTTTTGAAATGTCAATAAGCCTACTCTTAAGAGTATGCATACAGACATTTCAAAAATTTCTAAAGACCACAGACTTTATATCTCGACAACCGTTACTAAATATGCTTTGGAACAAAATAGGGTAGATGCATTGAACACTTATCTAAGGAATAACCGTAAAATATTTTTTATATCTCGTATAGATTTCTCAAAAAAAAATTGTAATACTAGTCCGAGAGCCCGCTGCTTAATTTATGACGTATCTGTTTTTTGATCGAAATGTGGTAAAAACGATAGCTTACTAATAGGGTATTATATCGCACTAGGGTTGCCTATCAAAATCTTGCCGCAACCCCCCCTGCCCCCCCCGAAAAGGTCCCTTTTCGCGGTTTTTCGCATTTTATAGGAATATGGTAAGAGATAGGAGAAAGTAGTCAATGACAAAAATAATCCTTACTAAATTCTCTACAAAAAACCTCAAGTCAAGTTTTTCATAGGACTAGTAGTTTACCCGTAATGGCCGGTCAAAAAACAGGATATTTTTTGAAAAAATAAAAAAAAAAGTTTGATTTTTTTTCTTTCACATTCTTCCACCCATTATCACTAACATTTTATGGAAAAAAATTTGGCCTGCGGCGCTATATCTCTGGTTATTTTATGAAAAACTAAATTTTAAGAATTTTCGTCACTGAGTTTTATTGTAATAACTCCTAAATTATTTGATGTATGAACATAAGTTATAGCTCGTTTTGTAGCTAAGACTATGGTAATTAATTTGTTTTTTGACTATTTTCCTGTAGCTCTTATCAATTTTCAACCAATTTAGTTTAAATACATTTTTTTAGTATTTTAAATGAATTTCGGTTTTGGACCGGCCATTGCGGGTAAACTGCTAGTTCTACGAAAAAATTGACTTAACATTTTTTGTAGAGAATTTAGCAAGGATTATTTTTGTCATTGACTACTTTCTCATATCTCTTACCATATTCCTATAAAATGCGAAAAACCGCCAAGAGGGACCTTTTCGGGGGGGGGGGGGGGCAGGGGGGGTTGCGGCAAGATTTTGATAGGCAACCCTAGTGCGATGTAATACCCTATTGGTAAGCTATCGTTTATACCACATTTCGATCAAAAAACAGATACGTCATAAATTAAGCAGCGGGCTCTTGGACTATACACCACTGATCTTTTTTCCGAAAGACGGAAACTCGATTCCCAAAATTAACCCCAAAAATGAAAAAAAAAACGCTATTTTTACCATTTTATCATGCGATTGTTCACGCGATTTTGAACCTTAATGCCGTGTGGAGTGACCGTGACGTCATAGTTGGGTCGGGAGTTTTAATGTACGGTTCCCCTTGTTAAGGTAGGATTTCATATTGTCTTCTCTGTCAACCCTGCAAGGAATGTGAATAGACAAAAGGGAAAGTACAAAAATAGTGAAGATAAAGAATATGTCAGACGGAATAACCTTCAGTGAGATCTTTACAAATTGAAAGTAGTAATTGTCTACAACCGTATTCCATATAATGTTAACAATAATTTAGTATTGTGATAGTTCTATGGTAGGGATATTATATTAATATAAATATTATATTACTATACAGACCCACAAATAAATTTAGGGATTATAATATGAATAAGAATTTTAGTCAATCAAGCCCTATGTGAATATGTACAGTTCATGTAGGCCTCTACACATTAACAATTGAATCTGATGTACTTCACGACATCATATTCACAATAAACACATCACTCTGATTGTGATGGCATATTGCATAGTGAATGTTTATTGTTATTTGTTTTTTTTTTTAGCGGAGGCAAGATTTGCCAATACATACACTCAGTATTACCAGCCAGGAGAGTCTACATATTGTCATACTCATAATACATAGACATACATACGCCTTACACTGGGAAAAAATCACCTATCCAGATATCATTTATTTATTTATTCGTTCATTATTTTCTCAATTGTTTAATAATTTAAAATATTAATGACTGAAATAGGTAGGAAATGTAGGAATATTGAGTGTGCATGCTGTGAATACACTTAATTGCAGGGTTGACTTGAATTTTGTCTTTTATGGATGTAATTATGTACCTATGTCTGTTATATTCTTGTGAGTGTCTTTCATAAATAAAAACACAATACAATAAAGATATAATGTTATTCAAAAGGATATTATGTATATTCAAATACCCAGACAGCAAAAATTTGCTGGTATAGCAAGGAGTTTTATGTGGTATAGGGGGTAAGTTAATTTTTTTTTGATAAGTATGTTAAAAAGAGACATAGCAGACATATACAAAAAAATAAGTAGGTACATAGTAGGTCTAAATCTTACACAAATACAATACATTTATTGTTTTTTTTTTTATATTTACAATTAATATCGAATGTGTCGGAAGCTAAGAGTGTGTGTAAGGTTAGGACAATGTGGCATTCTGTCCACTCTGCCTACCCCGTAAGTGGTAGGCAGAGTGGCCTTATATCATATAAGGTACTTGAATAGTAGTAAAGTAAGTATGTATTTCTAAAAAGCATCGCCGTATTGTTTGTTTTAGTGTGCAGGCCTATATACTCGTATACACTATATTATACGTCCGTCTCAAGGTAATTGTAAAGATGAAAGAAATGCATTGTTTATCCATAAACAAATATGTAGATACAAGATACAATATAAAGAAAATACCCAAACCTCAATAAAAAGTCCAGTAATTATTGAAACAATATTCTCTTTAAAGAAATATGACTGCATAGTATATTGCCTTGTCCATAAGTACATTGTAGGTACAACACAGCGCTTCTCAAACTTATCATCCTCTCTATACGGAGCCACTCATGACTGAGGATCTATTCCCTCACGCGTCCCTCTCTAGAGATAGGCAGAGAGGACAGAACGCCAGACTACCCTATATCTACACACACTCATCGCTTCCTTCATACTACGTGTACATTCTTACCTCACCTTACCTTAACTCAGTTTAACTTACTTTTTAACTTACTGTTTTACTTGTTTTATATTATTTGATCTTATTTTGGTTTATTTTATGTTGTTTTGATCTGTTTTATCTTATTTTGTGCTATTTTATTTCTGTTTTATTATTGTTGCACATTTGAGAATTGACCCAAATACAGATTGTACCTAGTTGGGCAATTCCTCCGTTAACTGCTTTGTAATTTGTATTGAAAATTAATAAAGAAAAAAGACATACCATTTGAAAGAGCATAAATCATAGAAGTTTTATTTAAATTTATGAATCTTAGTAAAATCTCCTTTAAATTCGTGATTCGTTTTTGAAATAACTGTTTATCGAAACTTTAATCCGATATATTTTTTTACCATTATTGTTTCTTCAGATTGAAGTGAAACTAATGAGAAATAAATAAATAATAGAACTATTTTTTTTATAATTAATGATATTGGTGAAAGCGATTGAGTATGTACATACAAGTTTTCTTTTCATTCCTCGGATTGACTGTAAGACATTGCTTTTGCAAAAAGTCCGCCCTTTGGCATACTTCTGTGTTTAATAAGGTTTGTTATTTATATTTGGTCTGTGGCTAATAAAGATTTATTTATTTATTATAAAGCGTCTGGCTATATTTAAAAAAAAATATGTAGAGTTTTTTTATTTTCATAAGGTATTTTACTACAGCTTGAGTTAGTCATATGCATTGACATGTTATCCTATGGACTGATAATCTGATATTTGAAGGGTGGAAACATCGCTTGCCAACGAACACGTGTTGCCGGCTTTCTTACCTGCATGTTAGGGTGGAGCGATTTTGTGTGGGGAAAAAATAAAGTTTTCGACATCGATTGAAGCAGTATCATGCTAGCATTTAATACTGCTGTCCGGTCCGTGGTATTAAATAAATGTATTGATTAGCAGGTACAATTAAATTTGTATTTTAGATATTTAAAACAATTATTTTTCTGGTATTTGCGGATTATTTGGACAAATGGACTACATAGTTAATTTTTTAAATTTAGTTTTCAAAATGGGCATTATATGGAAAAAATAATAAATTTGATCCTTTGGGGCGGTACTAAACACTAAAAATTAAAATGCCTTCATACTACATTTTATTTATGTCACCATCTTTCCCGCACCCCGCCCAACCGGATTTAAAAAAAATTAAAACGGTCCACCCTACCATGCTGCCAACGGTCACGTGACCGATCCAGTACAAACGATGTTTCCACTCTACTTTGTTCCTGTGTTAGCCCAGACTATTGGTCCATAAAGATAATAAGTCAATGGTCATATGCTTATTATAATGTTGAGAATCACTGGATAGGATGATAAAAATCAATTACTGTAAAAGGTAGACGGGCACATGTTTTTACTTTAGTAATACAGAAGGTCTGTAATTTACAAAATACTTGGAAAAATATGAATAGCGAACTATGGTAATTGTTAAGATAATGAATGTCTAAGGAACTAATGCATTTCCATAGAACAATAGAATGCATTAGGACATGGAACTTTCTAATCTGCCTATTGTCCTTAAGGGACATTGTCTGTATTCTGCATTGTCCTGCAATCAGCAGTGGACAGGTATTATAAGGACCAATCACCTTAGAGTATTGGTAACCGCGTGTTGAGAAATGGTAGTGGGGGGAGATCCAGCTAAGCTCTCACCACCATGTCTCTCCATCAGTCTGCCTCGGAGTGTCCTCGTGAACAGATCATCAGATCAGGAAGCACCTCAAGATTCCTCAAGTCTTGGGGTGCTCCCAGCTCCACAGTAGAGAGTGGCAGTGTGTAGTTCCATACAAGTTGGAAGGGTTCCACATTACTCCAAGGTTCACTTCACATACAATACAAGACTCCATGGACAGCAGAGGATCCAGAACATCTAGGATCCTAGACCTACCAACTCAAATATTATATCAAGTAAGTGAACATTACTATGATTTATCCCTTGCAATGTAGATAGCGAGTATAACATTCATGACAATTTCTTATACGCCATACAGTTTCATATACGCCCTACAGTTTCTTTCACTCAATACACGTGATTTCTTTCTTGTAATAATTAGGTTAATTTTTTACATATTATTCGTTCATTACTCATTCTCTCCCCATGTACAAACCATCTCAACTTGTTAACTTTTATTCTAATCAAAATACCTGTGTCTTGTATATAAATAAGTAACTTATCTGTGGACCTATGACTATGATAGTATAAAACCTGAAATATATAGATATTGCATTATTCTATCATTACCTAATCATTCTCACCACGTGTCCAAACCATCACGTTCTCACCCTTGTGGTATAGATATAGAATAACTTTTTATATTTACCTACCTACTTCTATCTATCTGTACCCTCACGCTGCGTCCCTTGCAAGGTAGGCAGAGAAGCCAGATCGCCCTATCCTTACACACTCTTAGCCTCCGTCACATTCATACATGCAGTCACACACGCTCTCGGATTCTTTTTACTCAAAACGCGTCCATCCTTGAGGATCTTGTCGACATGATCGGAACAAATCAGCCTCAGTCGGCCGCGTTTCCTCACACCTCTTCGCTCACCCATATATTTTTATTCATCCTGTTATCTTTCATTCTCTCAACATGCCCAAACCATCTTATTTTATTCACTTTCATACTCGCCAAAACATCAATCACATATTCTTAATCTATAGAAACACGGATACTTCCCTACCTTATATTATGTAGTTACACTTATAAGTTACACTTATATATACCCTATTATATTCTATCGTGATTCATCCTCTCCACGTGTCCAAGCCATCACATTCTCACTCTTGTGGTATAGATATAGAATACCTTATTATATGCACCTACCTACTTACCATATTTTTATTCTCATACTTAACTATAATTCTATAGATATACTTACCCATATACGTACTTACTTATATTGGTACCTATGGATAATATTATCTTCTCAATTGTATTTCTTGTCCACACCATGTCTACCAGATTCCTAATCCACAGCTTATTCACATTCATTCTAATCTCTCAACGTTTTCCCGTGCATTCTTCCCAACAATTTTATTCTCACATATTATACTTACCATATCTTATTCTTAGTTTAGATTATGTAGGTACTTACCTATGTATGTAGGTACTACTGTGTCCTCTCCCTAGTGAACCAACTACCAAATTTCTCCACACCGTGTCGACCAGATTCCAAATCATTTCCAATCAACATTGTTTCTTATCAAATTCTTATCAGATTCCCATACAGCCTTCTAATGTATCACATCATATACTTCTAAGTTATAAGATAGTATAGTTCGCCGTCCATCCATGCCATTATGGTATTATAATGTAGAGTAACCAGTCACAGGTGTGCTGCTGTGCATTACATAATAAAAGTACGAACTTTCCATCAGGTTTCTAACTGATGATCTCTGCTGGCTTTGTGTGATCACTTTACATTTAAGTAACATTCACAAATTTCAAACCATTTATTTGCCGCGACTGGGATTCGAACCTGGAACGAATGTGTAACCTCAAATTTCAAGCACATGGTTTCTGCGCTCGAATCCCGCCAGCGGTAGATGGAAGGACTGGAATAGGTAAATGAGTTTAAAGTGAGCAGATTAAGCCAGCCGACGTTATGTTATAAACCTGATGGAAAGATCATCCTTTGCTGTATATCTGTTGAGATAGTTGAATAAATTGCAAGGTATTATCTCCACAATCCTTAAACATTTTCTATTTATTATTAAAATGAAAAAACAGTATTGATAGTATCTTCGTCTACGTAAACTAGTCGCCTATTCAATAGGCGACTAGTTTACGTGGAAGATACTAAATAATTCTCTTTTTTTTTCATTTTAATAATATTAGGTACAATGAGCATTCACCAAGAATCTTCGTTCAAAACACTCGACAGTTATTATTTATAGGATTGTTTTGTAAGATATATTTTCTTTGTTTCAGGAGACAGGCTGATCACTTATCCCCACACCTCAGCATCATTCCTCCATCATCAGGCCTCACCATGACTCCACATCATCAGGCCTCACATGACTCCACATCATCAGGCCTCACATGACTCCACATGCACAATGGGATTCAGTGGGTCACTACTTCACCATCTTGCATCAACACAACAATTTACAAGACAAAGTGAGTTCTTACTTATTTTATACAATGCCATCCTAATTATCTTCACTCGCCTCACATCCAACCTGTGAGAGAAGTCGGATAAAACAACTTCTACTGTGTTTCACTACGGGAATCAAATGAAAACATCGTAATTTTATATAATGCAAGAAAGACGTATATTTCACACAAAGAAATACAAGAAAAATGTATACAAGAATTATTTGTTAAAAAAATCATCATTCCGCTATTAGTAAATATCAACATGTCACAAATAATGTCAAATTCATTTCGATAATTTACATTCTTAATCCTTTGGGAAGTATGGACATATTTGAGGTACCGTACTGCTCTAAAGGTTACACTTTCATTTTTAATTAAATATTCACAAAAAATATTTTCAATATCAATAATGCATAACTTCGCCATATTTATATTTAAAAATGTATAGAAAATTAGAAGACAATTGAGTGATACTTTTGCTATTCCATTTTTTGAATTTTGTCGACGTCATATCAATTTTTTAATTAAGTATTTATGTGATTTTGTAATTATGAGCAAATGTTTATGAATAGGTATAAATGAACGAGTAACAAGGCTAATACAAACAAAACAATATGAGAATAATAAAAAAACACAAAATTAAGGAAAATCCATATAAAAATAATCAATAAACAATCAACATTTTCTTATTATATATACGGCATTATTCAATTAATTTTATCAGTCTTTACAAATAATCCATTAAATCCACATTAATAAAATATTATATATGTACTTCTATAACAAATAATACAGAAGATGGGGCAACTTATATTGTAAAATGTTAACCATTTTATTGTATCTGTTTCAACTCCAATTTTAAATTAATAAATTTCAATAAAAATATATAATTTTATAAGCCTTTCTCTCCGGAAATGTTAGCGAGCTGGAAGAGTATGATAGAATTCAACAAACAGGAGAATTCATTTAAATTAATTAAAATTCAAATTGGAGATAAAAATTCAAAAGCAAACTCGCTTTTCAAAATTCTCTCTTTCTCCACAGTGGACTGTTTCTGTTTTCTGATGTGATGAGTGAATATGCAGCGAGAGAATCATTGCAAGAAGTACAGAGTTGTTACGAGCATTTCATTAAAGATAATCCATCAGGAAAGAAAAAGATCAAAGAAGTGGTTGAGAGCGATATTGCTCCCGAGCTGAACCCGAGGGGATTGAAGTTTTAGTCGTTGTCTTCTTAAACTTCTTACTGTTTCTAAATGGCGGACTTATCGCAGGTCTGCAATGTCTTACAGCCAGCTCTGCCAACATCATCGAAAATTTAGAAACTTTTATTTTTTTATTTGATTTATGTGCCCCTAATTATTTTACCCATTATTTTTATTTAAATTAATCATCTAGTGTGTATATTATTATAGAAGTACATATACATATTTATTTTAAAAAGTTGAGACACACTAATACTCAATATATTTTTATGTTTAATTTTAAACATCCATTTAAATTAGTAAAATTCAATAAAAAATATATAATTTGATACCAACGCCATCTAAAAGAATTTTTTTTGTAAATTCATTTTAAATATATGAAAAAAATAAATAGTATTCATGTTTTCGAAACAGGACTCAGAAATTAAAATTTTCCCATAATTTGATTTAATATAATGTATTTCTATATCGCCTAATTATATGACAAAGCATAATTAATTTTAGACGCAATATTCTACCTAAAGAGGTATGTAGATGTATCGCAGATAAGAAAAAGAATAAAACGAAAAATATACAAACACTCACAGAAATATCTTTATCAAATTCAGTGAAAAATAGAGTCGAAAATAATACCGTGACAAGGGTTTCTAATTGGACACCGATCGATTACATTAAAGTTGATAAGTAAAACTTCATTGGCCAGTGGTCAAAACGAGATAATTTCAGTGATTCCGCAAGTTCTAAGCAAGTAGGCGATGAACGGAAGAGATATAAATTAGAAAATAAGAGATTAAAAAAAGAAGTGAAAAACAATGTTGAATGTAAAATCGAGAAGAGACCTGTTAGTTCGTAAATAGTTAGTTCTTTTACCAATGCTACTGAGAAATTTACGAGTAGTCCATCTTTTTCCATAATTATTACTTTATCGCCGAAAAAGAAAAGAAATAATAAATATTCAGAATGTTTTCAAAGTGAATCCATTAAATGTGCAGATGATTTATGTTCTGGTAGTGATGTTCCTTCTAAAAAGAAGAGAAAAAAGGACAAATCGTATCTGGAAGAATCAAATCAATCGACAAATTCAGTGGATATTACTGCATCGACAACGTCATCGATAAATTCAAGTATTACATCTGTCAAAGAAAAAAAAGATGAATAACAAAAACATAAAGGATCAAAAGATATAGTTCGAGTGATAGAATGCAATCAAATCAATCGACAAATTCAGTGGATATTACTGCATCGACAACGTCATCGATAAATTCAAGTATTACATCTGTCAAAGAAAAAAAAGATGAATAACAAAAACATAAAGGATCAAAAGATATAGTTCGAGTGATAGAATGCAATCAAATCAATCGACAAATTCAGTGGATATTACTGCATCGACAACGTCATCGATAAATTCAAGTATTACATCTGTCAAAGAAAAAAAAGATGAATAACAAAAACATAAAGGATCAAAAGATATAGTTCGAGTGATAGAATGCAATCAAATCAATCGACAAATTCAGTGGATATTACTGCATCGACAACGTCATCGATAAATTCAAGTATTACATCTGTCAAAGAAAAAAAAGATGAATAACAAAAACATAAAGGATCAAAAGATATAGTTCGAGTGATAGAATGCAATCAAATCAATCGACAAATTCAGTGGATATTACTGCATCGACAACGTCATCGATAAATTCAAGTATTACATCTGTCAAAGAAAAAAAAGATGAATAACAAAAACATAAAGGATCAAAAGATATAGTTCGAGTGATAGAATCAAATCAATCGACAAATTCAGTGGATATTACTGCATCGACAACGTCATCGATAAATTCAAGTATTACATCTGTCAAAGAAAAAAAAGATGAATAACAAAAACATAAAGGATCAAAAGATATAGTTCGAGTGATAGAATGCAATCAAATCAATCGACAAATTCAGTGGATATTACTGCATCGACAACGTCATCGATAAATTCAAGTATTACATCTGTCAAAGAAAAAAAAGATGAATAACAAAAACATAAAGGATCAAAAGATATAGTTCGAGTGATAGAATGCAATCAAATCAATCGACAAATTCAGTGGATATTACTGCATCGACAACGTCATCGATAAATTCAAGTATTACATCTGTCAAAGAAAAAAAAGATGAATAACAAAAACATAAAGGATCAAAAGATATAGTTCGAGTGATAGAATGCAATCAAATCAATCGACAAATTCAGTGGATATTACTGCATCGACAACGTCATCGATAAATTCAAGTATTACATCTGTCAAAGAAAAAAAAGATGAATAACAAAAACATAAAGGATCAAAAGATATAGTTCGAGTGATAGAATGCAATCAAATCAATCGACAAATTCAGTGGATATTACTGCATCGACAACGTCATCGATAAATTCAAGTATTACATCTGTCAAAGAAAAAAAAGATGAATAACAAAAACATAAAGGATCAAAAGATATAGTTCGAGTGATAGAATGCAATCAAATCAATCGACAAATTCAGTGGATATTACTGCATCGACAACGTCATCGATAAATTCGAGTATTACATCTGTCAAAGAAAAAAAAGATGAATAACAAAAACATAAAGGATAAAAGATATAGTTCGAGTGATAGAATGCAGAAGGTACAAGAACTACTTATGGAATTGAATATTGATCCTACGTTACTTACAGATATTCAAGCTCTTATTAAAGCAACGTATCTTCCGTGTGAATATTTTGTCGTAAAAAATGCAATTTACGAAAGTGTTGTAATTGTAACTGATAAAATATATTATATTATAATAAATTTGATGGTTTCATACTTCGGTTTTTAAATTGTATTGAGAAATTAAATTGAGATTTTAGTATGTCTTCTCCATTCTTCTCGGGTGTACCGTGTGTAGATTGTCGATGTTGTCGAGCTCTCGGCCTACTTCCTGAGGCCATCTTCAGGACTAACGTAGATTAATCCGGGATTAAGGTAGATTAAATTAGTTAATGTAGATTAGATTATTAATGTAAGTTAGATTAGTAATTTACATTACTTCTGAAGATGGCCTCAGCAAGTAGGCCGAAAGCTCGACAACATCGACAGTCTACATACGGCACACCCTAGTAGAATGGAGAAGAGATTGACAAGGACCATGAAAATCTACATAGCTATTTAGTGTGTGTTTGTGAAACTGTATCCGGATGATTTTATGTGTGTTACTAAACATCAACAAAGCCGAGAACAATAGAGATGAAAAATGTACTTAAAAACTAATTATTGCATTGTTATGAATATTTGTTGTCTTACTATTAACCGTTTGTATTTTTTCTATTTGCATCTTGTATAGGAATGGGATTTTTATTTGACAAATGCGAAATAAAAATGAAATAGTTTCGGGATTTGAAAATAAGACTATGTATGACATGTTTTACTTTAAATTTCTTCTTTTTAAAAAAATATAGCTTTACGGTAAATATTTGGCAAAACGCAAACATTAATTATTTGGGAAGTGTTTTTTTTTAAATTGTCCTCATCGATGAAAACCTATGCACGAAACCTACATGTGGGAAATTTATTACCGAATCGTATTCGGTAATAAGAGCACATTAAATATTGGGATTATCATTTAGGAGAGGGCGGGTAGGTTTCGGGCTGGGGAAATAATAATAAAGCTAATAAAAATAAAGGGTATTTTTTTAACAGCCAAAGGGTCAATTATAATATAAATGTAACACGACTGATTAAGAAACTAACATGTTTGATGCTTGTAACGGATTATCTATTGTAATTTTTTTTATGATTTTTTGTTACATTTATGGAAATAAATGTCGAAATAATAAAACAGTATACAGACATAATTCCAATTTGGGGTTTTAAAAATAGGGTTTAAAAGAAGGAAAGAACAATACTGCATAGATCCCACCACCACCCGGAGACCATAGATGTTGAGTGTCTCCACGTTCTCTATGGATGTTTGGCCAAGCCAAGGGAATAATCATTCGGTATCTATTCCATATAAGACATTAGCTCTATGCTTGTAATGCATCACTGCTCTTTGTTCTAAGGTGAAATAATATGCCTTGGGAAATAATAGAATCACGCAAAGGCAAAACTGACAAATAGCAGTGATAAGATGGTATAAAAACATAGAATATAGCACCTTGAATATATACAACAATATATTCATAACAAGGCAATAGAATTTGAATAATAAAAATTAAAAAATCTTAATACTAGGAAACGAAAAATGGATTCAATAGTTTTTTTTTGTTTTTTTTGTAATTTTTTTATATCCAAATTAAGGCGTTTAACGCTAATGCGGAAATGAGTTATAGGTGCGCAAAAGAAATAAATGAATTGAATAACTCATTTAATTTATAAAACAAAAAAAGGCAAATTAGGTTCATTTAAATCCAGTAATATAATTTAATAATTAATTAATTAATAATCTATTGCAATGTTCCTCCATTTCATCGTATCAATAAAAAAGAAAATAGAAAATAAAATAAAAATTGATATTCTTGATGTTTTACTTTACTATTTTGTTTTTTTTGGGAAAAAGATAGCTTTACGGTAAATATTGGGAAAAAAATTAGAAGCACAAATAACTATTCGGGAAATCATTTTTTGAAGAGGGATTAAGTGGGAGCAGTAAATTCAGAAGAAATAATAGTTGTCCTCATAACTGAAAACCTATGCACGAAACCTACATGTGGGACATTTATTACCGAATCGTATTCGGTAATAAGAGGACATTAAATATTGGGATTATCATTTTCAATTGACATTTAGGAGAGGGAGGGTAGGTTTCGGGCTGGGGAAATAATAGTAAAGCCATTAAAAATAGGGGTTTTTCTTAAAAGGTATTTTTTTGTAAATGGAAAGGGTTATAGTACAGTAAAATATCAAGGATTTCAATAGAAAAATAATAAGATAAAAAAACTAAAAAGATGTCAGTACGTATGGTTGTGTATTTGCCTCTAAATATTGTGCTATTGTTTAAACTACAGCCAAGGGGTCAATTATAACATAAATGTAACACGACTGATTGGAAACTAACATGTTTGATGCTTGTAACGGATTATCTATTGTAAAATTAAAATATACTTCGTCGGGTAAATGGGGTAAATGGTAATGAGCGGTATTGATTCGATATTGAGTTATTAAATGTGTATTTTTTATGATTTTTTGTTAAATTTATGAAAATAATTGACGGGATATAAATAAAAAACCAAATTTGTGAAGCGAGGCACGGGCGGTTCAGGGAAATGAAGGGGTAATCATGAATCGCTAGAGATATCTAATGATTACCAAATAAACAACGGAATAAAGCTTTTTTACCACTGCATGTATAGGGAGGGTTAGTAACCCTAAAATTTTATTAAATCTAATTAAAAGTAAATTGTGGAGTGTGTATGCGTTTTGAACGCTATTTGAGTTAAAATGTCTGCGCATAAATGTTATTTCTCTCTTTTGATAAATCTATACATTTTCATAATGGATCTTTACCGGAATATATTTTGTTCTATTTTTTTTTGCTTGATGAACTAATTAAACGAAACTGTTATGCCTACAAATTTTGAACTAAATTAAAATCCTGTAAAATCTGTGTGTTATGCCTATTGTAGTTTTCAAACCAAGTAATATAGATTTATCAAATGACTATTGCAAATGAACGAAATAATTTCCAATCTATTGTAATTGTGGGGACTATTTAATCAAACTGTATTTTGTATGATGAATTAGTGTTTGGTAAATCTGTTTTATTAATTTTGCGAATTACTGTATGTCTGCCCTTTGTATGTGTAAAGTGTATAGGTGTATGTGTATGACTCAGCCTAATCATTGACTTATCTTCTCTCCCATTTGACAATGCTAAGACTGTGTTAAGGTCGCCACAGTCAAAACTTTGACAAATGGGAGACAAAATATGTCAATGAAACCTTAACCTAACATGCAAAGATAGAATAGAAAGGAAATTAGGCAAAGATTAGAAAAAAAGATCGAAGAATAGAGAAAAAGTATAGAAAATAGAAAAAGAGTGGAAGAAAATAGAAGAAGAATTGGCTTAAAAATCCACTGTCGTACAGAGATCAAGGATGTCTGCAAGAGGTCTTTGTTATCTGCACGACAGTAGATGAAATATCAGATCTGTACCTATTGCATCATCTCGTATGTTGTAAGACCTTTGTACACACATACTTCTCAATAGGATTTAATATTCTCATCATTTATTTCGGTTGCCTTAAAAACTACAGAAAAAATAAAAACTTAATCTAAAGTGTACAGAATGTTAACTGAGTAAAATACTCAACAAAATTAACATAGTATGCTGTACACTGTTTCACTGGATTGTATGCCCTTTATTTGATTTTATATTTACAAAATCTTAACCTGTTAATAATATTTACAATTTATATTACAAAGTTACATACGGAAAAATGATAAACTGTATTGAAACAACTGTTCTGAAAATGGGTTCAATTTTAACAAGTTTCTTTATGTGTGTTATGGCTTCATATTATGTTAATTCCATGTTGTAAATTGTACAAAAGATGAATAAATTTTCATCTCTTATATTTTCGGCTCTATTGTTGTGACTATTTTACCGTATGTACACTTAAAAAAAAAGACGGGAAATTTTGAAAGAAGGGAAATATTAGGGAAAGGATTTGAGGACGGATTTGAAACAGGGGGTCGATGTAGAACAGTGTAGGTATTTTGCTTTGTATGTTTCTTATCTACTTTAATGGATCAGTCTAATAAATGTGTAGTGTCTATGGTAAATTGTCAAATAATTTGTGAAAATTGACGTTATGTAAGGCTTTGACAGTTGTCACGTACTCTCTCATCTTCTGAATTGGCACGTGACAAAAGTCTCATACCTTACAAGATGTTCCGGTTGGTGCACCAAATATCCACCCTTCATAGACACTACACATAAATTATCCTGATCCATTAAACAAGCGAACTCTACACTGTTCTCATCTGTTAGTGGACCTTGGTCACTCACGTCTCCGCACACTTAACCACTAACGCCAACTGCAGCTTGTCGAGAAGCTGCAGGCAACGTTAATGGTCAAATGTACGGAGACGTGGTGTTGGTACCTCCCATTATCTGTAGTCGAGATATCGAACGTTAAATCATTAACAGTGGTATCTTGACTACACACATTGTACGCCAAGCCGGTACCCTAGTTCACCCGCACACTTTGCCACTATCGTCGACCACAAGCTACGGTCGCTATTTTTCATGCAGAGCTTGGAACAATGTATGAAAAGCAGCAATCGTAGCTTATGGCCGACGTTAGTAAACGTGGTCAAGTGTGCAGGTGTACTAAAGTCCCTCCCAAAAGAAAATACACATAGGTACATAGATATGTAAAATAGTCACAACATTCTTTAACATTCTGTACACGAAGATAACCTACAAAATATAAAACTTAAATTATTTAGCTTAATTGACGTTTAGAATGGTTCATTTGTCGCACAAATAAATTACTTGGTAACTATATTGAACGTTAATACTGAGTCCTGCTTTTCGAAATAATTTACGTACTTATAATAATAATATAATTTGCGCTAATAATACATTAATAGTATATTAATGAAATTGGGTTGGTATTAAATTATGTAAAAATGTCAATAGATAAAAACAGTTAAACTCGTCAACTGAACTTCGATAAACTCTGGGTATTTATTATTTTAGTTATTTTATAATTACTGTTGGATAAAATTTTATTCTGGAGATCATTTTTTAATGAAACACATATTTAATTGTAACCACTAAAATTAAATGAAATCATTGCCATAATCATTAATTCATATAAAATAATCCATGTTTAAATGTCAACACTTGCTCGTATTATATGGCAATTATAATTCAGTTAATCTTATCAATCTGTCAAACTGTAATCTATTATATGTATTTATTTATTTATTTATTTAATGCAAATTGCCATTTTATGTAATAATTTAAAAAAATACAAAAAAATCAAAATACTAAATTTTGGATTTCTGTTTTAAAATTTGTTGCATTCCATCGACTCTACTAACTACTCAACACCATCGACAATTTATAAAGTTTTTTATTTTATAAAATTGGGTCACCCACTGATTATTTAAATACTTATATTCTATAATTTTATTTTATTTTTAAAGTTGAGATTGAGATACATCAATAATTACACAGTATACCTATTTTTTATGTTTTATTCAAAAAACATCGACTCTGATAAAAAAAGACCTGAATTAAGGGTCCATCAACAAAATATTTTTTATGTTTAATTATAAAAAATCTATTGGAAATAATAAAATTTAAATATTTCAATAAAAATAATCTATACCAACGCCATCTAAAGGATATTTTGCATAATTACTATTTTTATTTATAGACCAGTTTGTCATCATTTTAATGACATGCATATATGTAGGTACATCTAGGTGTCATTCGCAATAAATATTTTGATTTCTTATAATGTATTTCTACATCGCCTAAATATATGACACAGCATAATTAATTTTAGACGAAATATTCTACCTAAAGAAGTATACGTAAAATGCATTATGTAAATCAAATGTTACCTATCTTTACCACAAAATATTTCTTCAGAAACAGAATAGATTAAAAATCTACATGTAGTATTTATTAAATTATATTTTCCCATATAAATGGGTGTTCCACAGCAGAAATATTTTGAAATAATGTATTTTCCGTGTGAATATTTTGTCCTAAATTTATGTCCTAAACTTTACGAAAGTGTTTGATTGTAATTGATTCCTAAGGCCGGCATTAAAGTATAAAAGTTCCTGGACAAATAAGTATGTTTTATACAACAAGAATTCAAAAGAAATTTAAGGGGATAAAAGATTCAACAATCCATAACGATTGTTTTTTAAAAAATATTTTTGAGAAAAAAAAATGCTTTACTTAAATATTTAGAAAAAAAAATTGAAACATTAATTATTTGGGATTCTGAAAAAATAATAGTTGTCCTCATAACTGAAAACCTATGCACGAAACCTACATGTGGGATATTTATTACCGAATCGTATTCGGTAATAAGAGGACATTAAGTATTGGGATTATAATTTTAAATTGACATTTAGGAGAGGGAGGGTAGGTTTCGGGCTGGGGAAATAATAGTAAAGCTAATAAAAATAGGGGTAATTATTTGAAAATGGGAAGTAAAGGAATATTACAATACCGGCCTTTAAAAAAATATAAATGTGTTCGTTTCATACTTCGGTTTTGAATCAAATTGAGAATTTAGTGTGTGTTTGTGAAACTGTATCCGAATGATTTTATGTGTGTTACTAAACATCAACAAAGCCGAGAACAATAGAGATGAAAAATGTACTTAAAAACGAATTATTGCATTGTTATGAATATTTGTTGTCTTACTGTTGATCGTTTCTCATTTGTCAATTTGCCTCTCGTAGAAGAATGGGATTCTTGAATGGGAAATTGGAAATAAAATAGAAATAGTTTCTTGGACCTAAAAATTGCTTTCCGGGGATATGAGAAACTAAGCATGTTTTATTTTTAAATTTATTATTATAATAAAAAAAATAGCTTTACTGTAATTATTTGGAAATACATTAATTGCATTGGATTAAAAAAAAATAATTTGTTGTCCTCATTACTGAAAAACCTATGCACGAAACCTACATGTGGGAAATTTATTACCGAATCGTATTCGGTAATAAGAGGACATTGGGATAATTTGAATTGACATTTAGGAGAGGGCGGGTAGGTTTCGGGCTGGGTAAATAGTAAAGCTAATAACAATAGGGGTATTATAAAAGAAACGGCATTAACGTTCGGAAGAAGGAAAGAGCAAAACTGCATAGTTCCCACCACCACCCGGAGACCATAGATGTTGTGTGTCTCCACGTTCTCTATGGATGTTTGGCCAAGCCAAGGGAATAATCATTCGGTATCTATTCCATATAAGACTTAGGTCTATGCTTGTAATGCATCACTGCTCTTTGTTCTAAGGTGAAATAATATGCCTTGGGAAATAATAGAACCACGCAGAGGCAAACTAACAAATAGCAGTGATAAGATGGTATAGCAACATATAATATAGCATATTGAATATATACAACAATATATTCATAACATTCCAATAGAATCAGAAAATTAAAAAAAATAATCTTAAAACTAGGAAACGTAAAATGGATTCAATAGTTTTTTTTATTTTTTTTGGTATTTTTTTTATATCCAAATTAAGGCGTTTAACGCCAATACGGAAATGAGTTATAGGTGCACTAAAGAAATAAATGAATTGAATAACTCACTTATTAATAAAACTAAAAAGGCAAATTAGGTTCATTTAAATCCAGTAGTATAATTTAATAATGAATTAATTAATAATCTATTGCAATGTTCCTCCATTTCATCCTTTCAATAAAAAAGAAAATAGAAAATAAAATAAAAATTGATATTCTTGATGTTTTACTTTACTATTTTGTTTTTTTGGGAAGAAATAGCTTTACGGTAAATATTTGGAAAAAAATTAGAAGGAAGCACAAATAACTATTCGGGAAATTATTTTTTGAAGAGGGATTAAGTGGGAGCAGTAAATTCAGAAGAAATAATAGTTGTCCTCATAACTGAAAACCTATGCACGAAACCTACATGTGGGACATTTATTACCGAATCGTATTCGGTAATAAGAGGACATTAAATATTGGGATTATAATTTTAAATTGACATTTAGGAGAGGGAGGGTAGGTTTCGGGCTGTGGAAATAATAGTAAAGCCAGAAAAAGTAGTGTTGTTAATTTTTTGGAAATAGAAAATAAAGGGGTGTAGTAAAGTAAAATATCAAGGATTTCAATCGAAAAATAATAAGAAAAAAACTAAAAAGATGTCAGTACGTATGGTTGTGTATTTGCCTCTAAATATTGTGCTATTGTTTAAACTACAGCCAAGAGGTCAATTATTATAACATAAATGTAACACGACTGATTGGAAACTAACATGTTTGATGCTTGTAATGAATTTACTATTGTAAAATTAAATTTATACTTTATAGCCGGGGCCTAAATGTTAATGAGCAGTATTGATTCGATATTGAGTTATTAAATGTGTGTTTTTATGATTTTTTGTTACATTTATGAAAATAATTGACGGGATATAAATAAAAAACCAAATTTGTGAAGCGAGGCACGGGCGGTCCAGGGAAATGAAGGGGTAATCATGAATCGCTGGAGATATCTAATGATTACCAAATAAACAACTGAATAAAGCTTTTGTTACCACGGGTTAATAGGGTAGTTACCCTTATATTTATTAAATCTAATTAAAAACGAAATTGTGAAGTGTGTATGCGTTTTGAACGCTATTTGAGTTTAAATGTTTGCGCATAAATGTTATGTCTCTTTTGATAAATCTATACTTTTATATAATGGATCGTTAACCGGAATATATTTTGTTCTATTTTTTTTTGCTTTTTGAACGAATTTAACGAAACTGTTTTGTCTACAAATTTTGCACTAAATTAAAATCCTGAAATATCTGTGTGTTATGGCTATTGTAGTTTTCAAACCAGGTAATATAGATTTATCAAAAGACTATTGCAAATGTACGAAATAATTTCCAGTCTATTGTAATTGCGGGGACTATTTAATCAAACCGAATTTTGTATGATGCATTAGTGTTTGGTAAATCTGTTTTATTAATTTTGTTAATTACTGTATGTCTGCCCTTTGTATGTGTAAAGTGTTTGTGTGTATGTGTATGACTTAGCCTAATCATTGACTTATCTTCTCTCCCATTTGACAATGCTAAGACTGTGTTAAGGTCGCCACAGTCAAAACTTTGATAAATGGGAGACAAAATATGTCAATGAAACCTTAACCTAACATGCAAAGATAGAATAGAAAGGAAATTAGGCAAAGATTAGAAAAAAAGATCGAAGAATAGAGAAAAAGTATTGAAAATAGAAAAAGAGTGGAAGAAAATAGAAGAATAATTGGCTTAAAAATCCACTGTCGTACAGAGATCAAGGATGTCTGCAAGAGGTCTTTGTTATCTGCACGACAGTAGATGAAATATCAGATCTGTACCTATTGCATCATCTCGTATGTTGTAAGACCTTTGTACACACATACTTCTCAATAGGATTTAACAGTTTCATCATTTATTTCGTTTTCCCTAAAAACTACATAAAAAAAATAAAACTTAATTTTAAGTGTACAGAATGTTAAGTGAGTAAAATACTCAACAAAATTAACATAGTATGGTGTACACTATTTCACTGGATATGCCGCCCTTTTTATGGTTATATATTTACAAATTCTTAACCTGTTAATAATATTTACAATTTATATTACAAAGCTACATACGGAAAAATGGTAAACTGTAATGAAAAAACTGTTCTGAAAATGGATGCAATTTTAACAATTTCCTTTGTGTGTGTTATGGCTTCATATTATGTTAATTCCATGTTGTAAATTGTACAAAAGATGAATATATTTTCATCTCTTATATTCTCGGCTCTATTGTTGTGACTATTTTACCGTATGTACATTTAAAAAAAAAGACGGGAAATTTTAAAAGAAAGGAAATATTTGGGAAAGGATTTGAGGACGGATTTGAAACAGGGGGTCGATGTAGAACAGTGTAGGTATATTGCTTTGTATGTTTCTTATCTACTTTAATGGATCAGTCTAATAAATGTGTAGTGTCTATGGTAAATTGTCAAATAAGTTCGTAAAATTGACATTATGTACGGCTTCGACAATTGTCCCGTACACTCACATCTTCATGACGCGCACGAGACAAGAGTCTCTGCCGTACAAGATCTTTCTATTGGTGTCCAAAATGTCCACCCTTCATAGACACTACACATAAATTATCCTGATCCATTTTACAAGCTTACTCTACACTGTTCTCATCTCTAATTGGACCTTGGTCACTCACGTCTCCGCACACTTAACCACTAACGCCAACTGCAGCTTGTCGTGAAGCTGCAGGCAACGTTAATGGTCAAATGTACGGGGACGTGGTGTTGGTACCTCTCATTATCTGTAGTCGAGATATCGAACGTTAAATCATTAACAGTGGTATCTTGACTACACACATTGTACGCCAAGCCGGTACCCTAGTTCACCCGCACACTTTGCCACTATCGTCGACCACAAGCTACGGTCGCTATTTTTCATGCAGAGCGCCTAACAATGTATGAAAAGCAGCAATCGTAGCTTATGGCCGACGTTAGTAGACGTGGTCAAGTGTGCAGGTGTACTAAAGTCCCTCCCAAAAGAAAATACATATAGGTACATAGATATGTAAAATAGTCACAACATTCTTTAACATTCTGTACACGAAGATAACCTACGAAATATAAAACTTATTTTTTTAGCTTCATTGACGTTTAGAATGGTTCATTTGTCACACAAATAAATTACGTATTAACTATATGGAACGTTAATACTGAGTCCTGCTTTTCGAAATAATTTACGTACTTATAATAAAAATATAATTTGCGCTAATAATACATTAATAGTATATTAATTATTAATGAAGTGGGGTTGGTATTAAATTATATAAAAATGTCAATAGATAAAAACAGCTAAACTCGTGAACTGAACTTCGATAAACCCTGGGTATGTATTATTTTAAATATTTTATAAATACTGTTGGATTAAATTTTATCCTGGAGATAATTTTTTAATGAAACACGTATTTAATCGTAACCACCAAAATTAAATGAAATATTGCCATAATCATTAATTCAAATAAAATAATCAATATTTAAATGACAACACTTGCTAGTATTATATGGCAATTATTATTCAATCTTATCAATCTGTCAAACTGTAATCTATTATATTTATTTATTTATTTAATGCAAATTGCCATTTTATGTAATAATTAAAAAAAATACATAAAAAAAAACAAAATACTAAATTTTGGATTTCTGTTTTAAAATTTGTTGCATTCCATCGACTCTACTAACTACTCAACACCATCGACAATTTATAAAGTTTTTTATTTTATAAAATTGGGTCACCCACTGATTATTTAAATACTTATATTCTATCATTTTATTTTATTTTAAAGTTGAGATACATCAATTAATACACAGTATACCTACTTTTTATGATTTATTCAAAAAACATCGACTCTGATAAAAAAAGACCTGAATTAAGGGTCCATCAACAAAATATTTTTTATGTTTAATTATAAAACATCTATTGGAAATAATAAAATTTAAATATTTGAATAAAATAATCTATACCAACGCCATCTAAAGGATATTTTGCATAATTACTATTTTTTATTTATAGACCAGTTTGTCATCATTTTAATGAAATGTATATATGTAGGTACATCTAGGTATCATTCGCAATAAATATTTTGATTTCCTATAATGTATTTCTACATCGCCTAATTATATGACAAAGCATAATTAATTTTAGACGAAATATTCTACATAAAGAGGTATACGTAAAATACATTATGTAAATCAAATGTTACCTATCTTTACCACAAAGTATTTCTTCAGAAACAGAATAGATTAAAAGTAGTATTTATTGAATTATATTTTCCTATACAAACGGGTGTTCCACAGTTAGTAGAAATATTTTGAAATAATGTATTTTCCGTGTGAATATTTTGTCCTAAATAATCCACTTTACGAAAGTGTTTTGATTGTAACTGATTCCTAAGGCCGGCATTAAAGTACGAATATAAAAGTTCCTGGACAAATAAGTATGTTTTATAAAACAAGAATATAAAAGAAATTTAAGGGACCAAAAGGTACAACAATTCATAATGAGTGTGTTTTTATTATTATTTTTTAGAGAAAATATAGCTTTACGTAAATATTTAGAAAAAAAATTAAACATGAATTATTTGGGATTTTTAAAAAAACAATAGTTGTCCTCAAAACTAAAAACCATTGCACGAAACCTACATGTGGGACATTTATTACCGAATCGTATTCGGTAATAAGAGGACATTAAATATTGGGATTATAATTATAAATTGACATTTAGGAGAGGGAGGGTAGGTTTCGGGCTGGGGAAATAATAGTAAAGCTAATTTAAAAAGGGGTATTTATTTAAAAATGAAGTAAAGGAATATTTCAATACCGGCCTTTAAAAAAATATAAATGTGTTCGTTTCATACTTCGGTTTTTAATCAAATTGGGATTTTAGTGTGTGTTTGTGAAACTGTATCCGAATGATTTTATGTGTGTTACTAAACATCAACAAAGCCGAGAACAATAGAGATGAAAAATGTACTTAAAAACTAATTATTGCATTGTTGTGAATATTTGTTGTCTTACTGCTGATCGTTTCTCATTTGTCACTTTGCCTCTCGCAGAAGAATGGGATTCTTGAATGGGAAATTGGAAATAAAATAGAAATAGTTTCTTGGATCTTAAAACTGTGTTCCGGGGATATAAGAGACTAAGCATGTTTTATTTTTAAATTTATTGTAAATAAATAGCTTTACTATAATTATTTGGAAATACATTAGCTGCATTGGATTAAAAAAATAATGAATTGTCCTCATTACTGAAAAACCTATGCACGAAACCTACATGTGGGAAATTTATTACCGAATCGTATTCGGTAATAGGAGGACATTGGAATAATTTTAATTGACATTTAGGAGAGGGCGGGTAGGTTTCGGGCTGGGGAAATAGTAAAGCTAATAACAATAGGGGTATTACAAAAGAAACGGCATTGAGATTTGGAAGAAGGAAAGAGCAAAACTGCATAGATCCCACCACCACCCGGAGACCATAGATGTTGAGTGTCTCCACGTTCTCTATGGATGTTTGGCCAAGCCAAGGGAATAATCATTCGGTATCTATTCCATATAAGACTTAGCTCTATGCTTGTAATGCATCACTGCTCTTTGTTCTAAGGTGAAATAATATGCCTTGGGAAATAATAGAATCACACAGAGGCAAACTGACAAATAGCAGTGATAAGATGGTATAGCAACATAGAATATAGCATATTGAATATATACAACAATATATTCATAATAATACCATAGAATCAGAAAAAAAAAGGAAACGCCAAATGGATTCAATAGTTTTTTTTGTTTTTTTTTTTGTATTTTTTTTTATATCCAAATTAAGGCGTTTATCGCCAATACGGAAATGAGTCATAGGTGCGCAAAAGAAATAAATGAATTTAATTACTCATTTATTGTAAAAAACTAAAAAGGCAAATTAGGTTCATTTAAATCCAGTAGTATAATTTAATAATCAATTTACTGATAATCTATTGCAATGTTCCTCCATTTCATCGTTTCAATAAAAAAAAAATAGAAGCAAAAATAGAAAATAAAATAAAAATTGATATTCTTGATGTTTTACTTTACTATTTTGTTTTTTGGGAAAAACATAGCTTTACGGTAAACATTGGGAAAAAAATTAGAAGCACAAATAACTATTCGGGAAATCATTTTTTGAAGAGGGATTAAGTGGGAGCAGTGAATTCAGAATAAATAATAGTTGTCCTCATAACTGAAAACCTATGCACGAAACCTACATGTGGGACATTTATTACCGAATCGTATTCGGTAATAAGAGGACATTAAATATTGGGATTATAATTTTAAATTGACATTTAGGAGAGGGAGGGTAGGTTTCGGGCTGGGGAAATAATAGTAAAGCCAGAAAAAGTAGTGTTGTTAATTTTTTGGAAATTGAAAGTAAAGGGGTGTAGTAAAGTAAAATATCAAGGATTTCAATCGAAAAATAATAAGATAAAAAAACTAATAATATGTCAGTACGTATGAATGTGTGTTTGCCTCTAAATATTGTGCTATTGTTTAAACTACAGCCAAGTGGTCAATTATAACATAAATGTAACACGACTGATTGGAAACTAACATGTTTGATGCTTGTAACGGATTTACTATTGTAAAATTAAAATGTACTTCGTCAGGAAAGGGTAAATGTTAATGAGCGGTATTGATTCGATATTGAGTAATTAAATGTGTATTTTTTATGATTTTTTGTTACATTTATGAAAATAATTGACGGGATATAAATAAAAAAAACCAAATTTGTGAAGCGAGGCACGGGCGGTCCAGGGAAATGAAGGGGTAATCATGAATCGCTGGAGATATCTAATGATTACCAAATAAACAACTGAATAAAGCTTTTGTTACCACGGGTTAATAGGGTAGTTACCCTTATATTTATTAAATCTAATTAAAAACGAAATTGTGAAGTGTGTATGCGTTTTGAACGCTATTTGAGTTTAAACGTTTGCGCATAAATGTTATGTCTCTTTTGATAAATCTATACTTTTATATAATGGATCGTTAACCGGAGTTCTATTTTTTTTTGCTTTTTGAACGAATCAAACGAAACTGTTTTAACTAAAAAAAATGTGCTAAATTAAAATCCTGAAATATCTGTGTGTTATGGCTATTGTAATTTTTAAACCAGGTAATATAGATTTATCAAAAGACTATTGCAAATGTACGAAATAATTTCCAATCTATTGTAATTGCGGGGACTATTTAATCAAACCGAATTTTGTATGATGCATTAGTGTTTGGTAAATCTTTTTTATTATTTTTTCTAATTACTGTATGTCTGCCCTTTGTATGTGTAAAGTGTTTGTGTGTATGTGTATGACTTAGCCTAATCATTGACTTATCTTCTCTCCCATTTGACAATGTTAAGACTGTGTTAAGGTCGCCATAGTCAAAACTTTGACAAATAGGAGACAAAATATGTCAATGAAACCTTAACCTAACAAGCAAAGATAGAATAGAAAGGAAATAAGGCACAGAATAGAAAAAAAGAGCGAAGAATAGAGAAAAAGTATAGAAAATAGAAAAAGAGAAGAAAAAAATAGAAGAAGAATTGGCTTAAAAATCCACTGTCGTACAGAGATCAAGGATGTCTGCAAGAGGTCTTTGTTATCTGCACGACAGTAGATGAAATATCAGATCTGTACCTATTGCATCATCTCGTATGTTGTAAGACCTTTGTACACACATACTTCTCAATAGGATTTAATATTATCATCATTTATTTCGGTTGCCCTAAAAACTACAGAAAAAATAAAAACTTAACCTAAAGTGTACAGAATGTTAGCTGAGTAAAATACTCAACAAAATTAACATAGTATGGTGTACACTATTTCACTGGATATGATGCCCTTTTTTTAGTTATATATTTACAATTACTTAAACGGTTAAATATTTACACAAATTATATTACAAAGTTACATACGGAAAAATGATAAACTGTAATGAAAAAACTGTTCTGAAAATGGGTTCAATTTTAACAAGTTTCTTTATGTGTGTTATGGCTTCATATTATGTTAATTCCATGTTGTAAATTGTACAAAAGATGAATAAATTTTCATCTCTTATATTTTCGGCTCTATTGTTGTGACTATTTTACCGTATGTACACTTAAAAAAAAAGACGGGAAATTTTGAAAGAAGGGAAATATTAGGGAAAGGATTTGAGGACGGAATTGAAACAGGGGTCGATGTAGAACAGTGTAGGTATATTGCTTTGTATGTTTCTTATCTACTTTAATGGATCAGTCTAATAAATGTGTAGTGTCTATGGTAAATTGTCAAATAAGTTCGTATAATTGACGCTATGTAAGGCTTTGACAGTTGTCACGTACCCTCTCATCTTCTGAATTAGCACGTGACAAAAGTCTCATACCTTACAAGATGTAACAGTTGATGGTAAACAATATATCCACCCTTCATAGACACTACACATATATTATCCTGATCCATTATAAAGCGAACTCTACACTGTTCTCATCTCTACGTGGAACTTGGTCACTCACGTCTCCGCACACTTAACCACTAACGCCAACTGCAGCTTGTCGAGAAGCTGCAGGCAACGTTAATGGTCAAATGTACGGAGACGTGGTGTTGGTACCTCCCATTATCTGTAGTCGAGATATCGAACGTTAAATCATTAACAGTGGTATCTTGACTACACACATTGTACGCCAAGCCGGTACCCTAGTTCACCCGCACACTTTGCCACTATCGTCGACCACAAGCTACGGTCGCTATTTTTCATGCAGAGCTAGGAACAATGTATGAAAAGCAGCAATCGTAGCTTATGGCCGACGTTAGTAAACGTGGTCAAGTGTGCAGGTGTACTAAAGTCCCTCCCAAAAGAAAATACATATAGGTACATAGATATGTAAAATAGTCACAACATTCTTTAACATTCTGTACACGAAGATAACCTACGAAATATAAAACTTAAATTATTTAGCTTCATTGACATTGATTACGTTTAGAATGGTTTATTTGTCACGCAAATAAATGGTAAACCTGGTAAACATTTGCGTTAATTAATAATGCGAGTCCTGCTTTTCAAAATAATTCACGCACCTATAAAAAATAATTGTTTTAATAATAAATTAATGATTTTCCTATCGATGAAATGGCGTTGGTATAAATTATTAAAATTTGTCAATTGATAAAAACAGCTAAACTCGTGAACTGAACTTCGATTAACTTTGGGTATTTATTATTTTAATTATATTATAATTACTGTTGATTAAATTTGTTTCGTAAATGTTTTATATTTAATATTTAAATATATTTCCTAATTATACCCGTCACCAAGATAAAAAATATTAAAAAATCGTGCTTTGTAACAATCGAATTCTTAAAAGAGCAAATTATAACATGATTTTGAATTCTATTATTTGTAAGGTGAGCTGTCATAGAGAATAAAATGATTTCCATATTAATAATACAATAGCAATGTAGAGTTGGAGCATTCTCTAAATGTTGAATCAACTGAGGTACTTACCTGATCCAATTATTAATCCTGATGTTGATTGGAGAGTGACTTCCCAGTAGCAGTCATCTCATTTCCGAATAGATGAATTCCAAGCTGAGTGGCAGACATTCTATCTCTAGTTCATCCCTCATGAATCTGTAAAACTTGATGTAAGTCAGAACTAGATCTCGCTTTGGTAGATTGTCGATGTTTTCTCTGCACCATGGAACCAAGTGTTTGTGGATTTCATTCATAATGATCGACCTCTCTTCGCGCATTTCGCAGATTCCATCCAAGTTATATAAACTCATTCTCAGATTATAATCGTAACGCTTCATAGAAAGATCCAGCGTTTCTGAACTGTCTAAAATTGTTAAGCTAAGGTCCATTTTAATCTGATCATACATGTATTTGAGGATATTCCTGTTATTTATGATGTAGTAAATCCTACTCCAATGTTCTTTCTTCAATGGTCCCTCAGTAAATATCATTTCTTGCGTTAATTGTACAGCTTCGTCTAATAATTTTTCTTCAATTGGAGGATCTGCTTCTTCAAAAAACAATGCACAGAGTTCAAAATTCTTCCAAGGCCTTACTGAATTAGAAAACTTTATGGCTAACAGAATTTTCTTCCAGTTTGTTTTATATTGAAATTGTTCGTTGTTTTCTCCAGTTATTTCCTTTATTGCTTCAGCCACAGAGCTGGTCGATGGAGTAGTATCACTATTTTGTAAATTCGCCAGTATCTGTGCGGCTTCTATTCCGTCTGCAATTTTCGGATGAATATAATCATCTTCTATTTCGTCAAAACATTTCAAGGAACCAACTTTCATAATATTTGTTATGGTAATGTTTTGAGGATCATATACTGCTGCGGCGTCCAACAGTCTATTGTAAATTGTATGATGTCTTACTGTGTTAAATATTGACTCACTGTATTGCCACAAATATTTAAAAAAATCTGTACCTCCGGGTAAAAATCGAAACCATTGGAAACTTTGCATACCTATATTTTTGAAGAAGGCTTTTTCTTCTGGAGTGTTATACATACAATCTTCTAGTTTTTCTTCTTCCGTTTTATCACACTGAATCTTGAGACTCTTTTCTTCGTTTGTTGGGTATGAATTATCGTCATCAGTATCTTCAATGATAATATCTTCATCAGGATTGGAGGTTGTTTCTGTTTCATCTAGTCCATTCTTTACTTGTTCTTCATGTTCTCCACTTTCATTGATATGATTCTCAACCTCCATACTGTGATCATCTGTATTAGTTTCCTCTATATGATTATCGCCTCTAATGAGTTCAATTGCGTTTTGAATTAAGTCGACCACTTCATTGGTGGTTTGTTCACCAAAAAGATTTACAAATTGCATTACGGCGTCTTCATTTTCTATCTGTAGTTCGTAATCGTCTTCGCTATCATAGTTTAAAAATTCAGTAATGATTTCATCTTCTGATTCCCTGAGTTGTTGTTCTTCTCCTGTAGAGGTCACATGGACTGCATAAATATTACCAAGAAGCTCCAACGTAGCCACCTCTTCCTCTTTGCTATAATATTTATCCTCTTCTCTCAAATGACACATGGTTGATGTTATAATTTGCTCTTCTTAAAATTCGATTCCAGTCAATGGTCAAGTCTGGAACAAATAAAAACAAATTTCCTTAATTTTATGGAAACCTCGTGAAAGTTCATGGCTTCAAAATATTTTTATGCTTTAAAATAAAATAAAAAAAATGACAAAATATACTAAAACAGTGTTGTTTTTTGACATTTTTATAAATATTCTCCGTCAAATAATTTCCTGTGCCATTGTTTCTTGGTTTTTCGGGTGAACCGTGTGTAGATAAACTTGATCGACGTTTCGACACTCCTACTGGTGTCTTCCTCTGTAGTCACCAGTGAAAGTGTCGAAATGTCGATCAAGTTTATATACACACGGTTCACCTGAAAAACCAAGAAACAATGTCAATCGCACACCGTGAAAACCTTCAACATTTACTAATTTCCTATGCCTTGTGAAAGTTCATTTATATACTGTTAATTACTTGTTTGACTAAACCTAATTCATAAAATGACTGATTTTGTATTAATCACGTATGATATTATCCTGTATTCTTCTACTATTGTAATGATATCATTTGTATGTTAAAAATTCTTAAGATGGACTCCAATTATGTTTTATATTATATAGAGATTACTTAATTAATGATGTATTTGAAATGTTATTTAATTGGTTTCAAATAAACTGGTTATTAAAACTAATGTACGTAATATAATTATTCTGTGTTTATTAAATCAATTATTTTACCTACACATATTTCCATATATTTTTGTTAAAATAAACATGTACCATAACTCAAAACTGTTTTTACATTTAAATTTATTTACCCTTCCTTTAACATTAACAAAAACAATTCTTTAAATTGTTTATATTTCACATTGTACCTTACAGTCCCTAAGGTTTCCAGTATACTATTATGATTGGCTCATCAGCGCCATCTCTTGCAGAGTAGTAAAAAATAAGGTATTCAAAATCTACTCGTTCTTTTAGACTGGATCTAACACATACAAACTATGATTTGTGAGGTGTTCTCGAATACATTAGGGAAGCACCTGTTACCTATACCTGGTAGTGTTCTCTACCTCCACATGGAGTACCTATACACAATACGCTGGGAGAAATTCTATAGTTTCTTAGCCAATTCAAGGCTCATATAATTATCTGTATGAAATTAGGAAAATTTAGAAGTTTATAAGAACAATCATGAAGGATGAACCCCTGATAAGGTAATGCATACTCGCATACCTGTCGCTGGTTGCTCCATTTTGTGGATAAGGTCGAGATGGTATGTATGTATATGGATGAAGAACCTACTAGTGGATGAGGAAGCAGAACCAAACAAGAATTTTATGGCCCAACTATGTCAACCAAATCACACCAAAGGATTGGTGACTTTTCAGAATGAGAAACTGAAAAGTACTACATACTTGTAGGTAGGTATAAAAACAAAATCAAGAGATAAATGTACCTACCTTAGTACATTCTTCAATATACTTATTTTTTTGTCGAAAGGAGAATGCTAAAAAAACCAGGCCTAACGCAAACGAAATTTAACTCAAATGATAGGTTAAAATGAGTAATGAAATACTGCATAGGGGGCATCATCGAAATCAATGACTTAATGTGTGAAATACCTATTCGAAATTCAGGAGACACAGCTATTGTATCAATTCAGGAGTTTTTATGTTTGCAACGATTATAATTATTATTTCTTGGGACCAAGGCTGATGAAGAAGAAGACGGGCTACCTTATACTCATCGTATTATACGCTTTTAAACCGCAATTGTAACAGTTTCTCCCTTTACTAACACATTCATGTCACCCCTGTAAACTTCGAATTAATAGGTGTTTCACACATTTAGCCATTGATTTCGATGATGTCCCCTATGCAGTATTTAATTACTCATTTTTACCTATCATTTGAGTTACATTTCGTTTGCGCCGGGCCTGTTTTTTTTTAGCCAAATGAGCATTCTCCTTTGTTCTCAAAATAAAAATATATTTCCTACCGTAAACAGTGATTTCGTTTATGCGATTTTGAACCTCAAAGATAGGGGATATATTTTCGAGAAACTTTCCTGAAATTTGATGAATAGTTTGACCTAATTAAATCTTTTCAAAATGTAAAAAAATCATCTATATATATACAGGTTGTCCCAAAAATAATGCCCAAGTGGAAGTACAGAGATGAGAACTTCTGGGGTATCAAATACCCCAATATATATTATTCAATTTTTTATAGTTTTTCGAGTTATTTTTATTTATTTGTAAAATTACTTCTTTTCAGCCATTATTGGTCACAGAGACCCTAATTATTAATATACCTACTTGATTTTTTTTTTCAAAATAGGTGAATAGTATACCTTCCAGATAAAAAACAATTATAGGCCGATCTGATACCACCGCGTCATGATAAAATGTTGAAACTCAAAATTTATAAAAAAAATATTTTTTATCTTTTGAACGATTTAAATAATAATAATTAATTACTACATTTTACCCTGTAAATTTCATTGAGCTATATCTACGGCATCATACCTAAAAAAATGTTTCAAAGCAAAAAGGGCGGTAACTCACGAAAATTGATAATTATGATGATTCTCTATACAAAATGTACGAGGAGAAAATTTCCGAAAAAAAAATTATACCCACTATTTTCATTAGATTTCGACTACAAGATTTAAAAAATCGAATCTAAGTAGTTTCTTTATCTCTATCTCTAGACTTACGGTCATTTTTTTTGGGACAACCTGTATCTTTACACCAATATTTCTTCATTTCATTCATCTTCAATCATCTATCTCGTCGATAGTCTTTCATCCGTCAGGCTTTTGAAAGAAAATATTCTCCTTTGAGTAATTCTGTAAGATCATCTGGTTGTATGGAGAATAGCAACTGAATTAGATTGTAAACAGGATTAGCATTCAATAATTAATTAATGAATAGATGCTGTTTATTATAAAAATAATGTACCTAATCTATATAATATACATATAAAGTAAAGTCTGATTTTTATAAGTGTTCGCATAACTCCCTCATTTAACGATCGATTGCTGTGAAAATTTAGAATAACATTTGCGATAATATAGGCTGTGTTGTAACGTCGCTGGTTTTTGGAGAAAAAAGCCTTTCTTAGGAGATGCCATGATGATGAGGGGATCCAAGGGTTGTGTGGAGTCGTGTGTGGTATCGTATGAAAGAGCGTTGAAAAAGAAATTCAAATCTTAAGTCACATTTTATGCAGTTCAAGTCTATAAAGTATGCCGGGATGGTCAAATTTGCCATTACGAAGCACCCGGTAACTCAGCTAGTTAATTATAATCCAAAGCGTTCATTCAATCATTAATGCATCCATCCATACCACACACATTAATCGCCAGTACTTGTACATACGTAGATGTAATTAATATTAAGGCTCCCAATCCAGCTTTGATGTCACGGTAATTTCCCACCACATTAAGGCTCAAAATCGCATGAACAATCGCACGATAAAATGCGTTTTTTTCATTTTTGGGGTTAATTTCGTTTCAATAAAGAAACCTTTACGGTTATTTTCTAGTTTTTTAAGCAATTTACCATACAAAAAATCTCTCGTGACTTTCGGGAAACGAGTCTCTGTCTTTCAGAAAAAAGATCAGAGGTGTTTTTCACAATTTTTTTGAGAAATCTATACAAGATATAAAAAATCTTTCACGTTGAATTCCCAGATAAAGGTTCAATGCGCCAACCCTGTTTTCTCCCAAAGTACATTTAGTAAGGGTGTCGAGATATAAGGTCTCCCGTTTTTAGAAATTTTTGAAATGTTGGTATGCATACTCTTAATTTTCAGTATAAAAATCTATTAAAATGTAATTAATTTATATTATAATAAAATATAATATCGAGAAGTGTGTTGGCAAGTACTGCCTATGCGTAAAGTGGGTAAGTATGGTGACGACAATATTATGGATCACCTGTATAGTTTACGAGGGGATCCGGACAAACGGCCGACAAGACATACGGCCGACAGGACAAACGGCCGACACGGACAAATAGCCGACACGATCAATGGCCGACTGGTACAAATGGCCGAAAGACGAAAGGCCGAAATCCAAACGGCCGACATGGACATATGGCCGACAAGTACAATTGGCCGACATCCAATAGGCCGACACGGACAACTGGCCGACAAGGACGAATGGCCGACAGGACGAATGGCCGACACAAAAAAAAGATTGAAATGATGATCACATCACAAGTTTGAAAAACAAAGTTGCCAGTTTATTCTAACAATCCAAAATTTGGCTAGTTTTTTAAACAACAGTTCCGAAATATAATTTGAAAGTAGCGAAAAAATGTTACCATATCTTATCACATCAAGCAACACTAAACCAAGTTTGCTCCGTGAGACCGAGGCCGTCGCCATATTGTTCATGAAGGCCGGGCCCAACTGACATTTGACGATGGTTACGCCATCTAAATTGTATGGTAAAAAATATTCCGTAATTCAAGTGTTTGTCACCGAGACAAGGTGTTTGTCACCGATACAAGGTGACGTCACCACTCATGGCGGTAATGGAATTCGAGGATGTAGGCTTGTACTCTACTATCGCAGGCTTCGGTGAGACTTCTGAAAAAAAAGACAACGGTAACACTGTTTTTGCCAATAGCACCCAAGGTTAAATAGCTCTGCTCCTGAATTTATGCAACCACTGTATACTTAATAACTATGAGACATACTTGAAAGAATTACCTACTACTAGCGCCGCGAGTAGCCGCTTCACGAATTAGATCAAAAACACCAAGCAGACATGGGACATTACTTTTTCAACTTTCCAGCGAACATGCAGGTTCACAATTTTTAGGCGTTAAAAACGGTTTTTCTTTTGTTTCGGCTGCAGGTGCCTTTTAGCGCTTAATTAAACCTTACTAGTATAAATAAAAAAACAACCTAACCGGTCAACATTATTTTTTTACAGTAATGTCCCATGTCTGCTGGGCGATGCTTGTTAACTATTATCTTGATTGAAAACGTCATTGTCGGCCATTCGTCCTGTCGGCCATTGGTCCTTGTCTGCCAGTTGTCCGTGTCGGCCTATTGGATGTCGGCCTATTGTACTTGTCGGCCATATGTCCATGTCGGCCGTTTGGATTTCGGCCTTTCGTCTTTCGGCCATTTGTACCAGTCGGCCAGTTGGTCGTGTCGGCCATTTGTCTCTGTCGGCCGTTTGTCCATGTCGGCCGTTTGGCATTCGGCCATTTGTAGTAGATTCGTTTACGAGTATATGCCTTGTATGGAAGACAATACCCTTTGTATAATAAATTAATATATTCTATGCCATTATACGTACCGCATCATTAGTTTCTAGCTGTTACCCGTCAAGAACGAGGTGGTTTGCAGGGTAGGCGAAGAGAATAGATCGCCAGACTTTCCCATCCTTACACGTTATTGTACATACATCCTTATGCAAAATTATTTTTTATTTAGTATAGTATTTTCTATTCTACTTTAGAATATTTGTATTTTATTGCGGTTCCCTATATAGTATATTAAAACACACCTCTTCGCCCACTGAAATATTTTTTTTTGTCATTCTGTCATCCTTCATTCTCTCAACATGTCCAAACCATCATAGTTTATTCACTTTCATTCTCGTCACAACACCAGTGTTGCAGGCACTCATTTCGATAAATTAAATTGTCGCCTAAATTTTTAAGCTAGGAGCTCAGTAAATTTAATTAGAAAAACACACACTACGACAGGTGAAGTTAATAACACGTGATAATAATTATAAAATATCACACCCTTTTTTATTTATTTAGATGTAGGTAAAAAATTATTAAGCATTTTGTGAAAATATAGTATTGTCACAATCGACTCGTCGACAAATTTTTTAGAAACAATATTTATTCTTTATAAATAAGATGAATTGAAAATGGCATATTTTAAATAAATAAATAAACTAATATTAATTTATATAAATGCACTCACCACCTGATCCCAGGTCCGTCAAATAGTTTATTACAATCAATTAATCACCAAACATGTCAATACTATTCTCTGCTTCTTTCACACTATCAATAATACAGGCAACATTCAGTTCAGTGTTGCCGTTTCAATATTCGCAAAAATACTACTCTTTTCTCGAGAAAATACTAGAATTCCCCATAGTCGTAATAAGTACATGTCGACGTAAAAAAAGTAATAAAAAATACAAGATAATTCCTACGACGTGGGGGGGGGGGAGGGGGGGTCCCTAGAAATGCTAAAATTAGATCAAAAAATACTGTAAAAATCTATAGAATATTAAAAACATACCTACCAAATTTTAAGAAAATATTAGATTTTTCAAAATGCCTCAGAAAATACTAGTTTAGTGCTAAAAATACTAAAAACGGCAACTAATATTGTACATATTAAAAGGCTAGGGACCCAACTTTGACATCATGATCATTTCCCGCGACTTTTTCAGGTTCAAAATCGCATGAACAATCGCTGAATTCAGAGAGAATGTTTTGGTCTGAGCATTTTTGCAAACGGTCGATTCAGTTAACTGAATGTTAGAAGGTGTGTGGGGGCCCTTAGAGTAGGCATATTGGGATTTCAAAAAACGGGATACTTAGATCTCGACAGCCTTACTAAATATGCTAGGGAAAAAAATAGGATACAAACATTGAATCTTTATCTAAAGAATGACCGTAAAAGGTTTTTTAAATCTGATATAAATTTAAAAAAAAAAAAAAAAAAAATGTGAAGAACATATCTGATATTTTTTTCCGTTTTTTTTTTTGGATAGGTAATGACTATACATCGGGAGATTGGATTCTCAAGGTACCTGGGTGCAGGGACGTAGAGTGAACAAAAATATTATTCAGTTTATTTACTTCGCAAATTTTGTTAATACTGCCTACATAATGCACACAGATACAAGTTACGTGGAATTTATTGTTTACAAATCACTATTGTTGTATTCCCCTATAGATATTGATGGTTGTATAGAATTCAGGTAAAGATGGAAATCCCCGTAATTTAAATTTGAAAATTTTAAATTTGAAAAAAATGAACAGTAGGCACTCACCATGTCAGCCAGGGTTTTTCCTATTCGGGTTGGACCGGTTCGGGATCTTGTAACCGAACCGAAATTTGATTGTCCTCAAGGTTGCGACGGTCGCGACGACGCCTCAAAGTCTCGACATCCACATATTCTGTCGTGGCACACGTGAACAAAAAATTCATCATCACACACATACACATCGACCCGATTAACACAAGTGCAAAGAACGCTACCACTCCTATGCAGGTGAACATGCAAGGCACCATCGCGAAAGTAATTTGGGACACTCGAAACAATTAAAAAAAAAATACGAGAAATAAGTCCACTCACGAGTAGCGGACAGTCATGAAAGGAATATTGAAAAAAAAATACAACAATTATTGAAAACAGTTTTGTTACCACAATGTTAAGAGATTCAGCCAATAATAGGCTGGCCACACACGTCCCGAAGTTCAGTTCCGGAATCGACCGTTTTGCAAAAAAGTTCCGATCAAAACCTCTCTCTGAATTCAGCGTCACCCCGATTTTAAATTCAGAAAGAGGTTTTGGTCGGAACCTTTTTGCAAAACGGTCGATTCCGGAACTGAACTTCGGGACGTTTGTGGCCAGCCATATGCGGTTAATTTTTACGGAATAATTCGTTCAATTTAAAGCGAAATCATCCAATGGCGAAACGTCCAAACACAGAATAGCCCAAGTGCCGGCCGTTATAAACATGACGCATCTGTTTTTTTGATTGAAATGTGGTTTAAATGATAGCTTACCAATAGGGTAATACATCGCACTAGGGTTGCCTATCAAAATCTTGCCGCAACCCCCCCCCACCGAAAAGGTCCTCCTTGGCGGTTTTTCGCAACTATTATTATTTTTTTTTTTTTATATAAAAATGAATCTGGGTTTATCGAAATAAACCAAATACATCTTTGTACACTTCACAGTCAGCTTGAAAAGCTTGTGTTATGAGGCTTGAGTAAGTCGGCATCGGAAATTGAACCCGCGCCCGCCTGGTTATTATTTATTCATTCTTTAAGTGACCATTAAAAACATACAAACTTAAAAAAATGACAAAGTACAGATTATAAATCGTTGTTCACTAGGGCGAACTTATCGCAGAACTGCGATTTCTTCCAGTTAACTCCAGGAAAAAAGAGAAACTGAATAAAAAACATATAAAGTAAGAGAATATGGTAAGGTATTTAATGAATGTGGTAAGAGATTGAGGGGTTGCGGCAAGATTTTGATAGGCAACTCTAGTGCAATATTTTACACTATCGGTTGGCTATCATTTAAAATTTTAAAGCACATTTAGAGCAAAAAACAAATGGGTTATATTTTTAGCACCCGGGTCTTGGGCTTGACTGTACTTTTTGGGACACCTGTATATTGTACTCAATTCTTTAGATGATAAATAAATAAACAAAAAAATTAAAGGTACTCACCATGTCAGCCAGAGTCCTTGCTATTGGGGCCAGAACGGCTCGGCATTGGGTCGCCAGTTCGCCGCACGACGCTGGTATTCCATGTTTCTTTGCTCGTGACGCCTCAAAGCCTCGGTATCTACCGTCACCATCACGTACATACACCGCCACACAACTGATACATACACCATTACGACGAAAAGCAGGAAAACAATTAGCACCACACCCAGGCAGGTCAATAAGAAGGAGAACATCGCGACGGTAATACGGGACACTCCAAACAATCACAACAAAATGTTTACAGCAAGGTCTAGCTAGATAGTCGACAGTCAAAAAATCAGTCAACGATAATTTTGATTAAAATTAAATCAGAAATTCATAATGATCTATGCGACAAAATACTGTACAGTGAGAGAAAATTGGGGTTTTTCGGCAGAGGTCGCAGCATTGTGATAAGGTCGCCCTAGTGAACAAATGTTATTATATTTATTAGAAATATAAACATAAATACCAAAAACCTCTTTGAAGAATGCTTCTCAATATTCCTTTATGTGAAATAGGAATGAATCCTACCTATATTTTAGCCGACGGCGGATGTTAGCTGCAACTGGAGTTGCAAGATTGTATTGTTGGTAGCTCTGATTGCCGATCTTGTCATAAGAGCTGTCAAAGGTTAGCAGTATTCTCACATTGTATATTTTTCAAGTAACCTACGATGCCGAAGATATTATATATGCTCTGTAATATCTTCGGCATCAGCATCAGCAGATAAAATATTTTAAAGGCAAGGTAGTTTTGCGAGTTGGAAAAATAAACAAATATTTCGATAATCCCTTTTATCTGCCATCACAAGTTTCAATCAATCAGATTTTCTAAAGATCAGAATCAATTCAAAACAATCCGAAAATTGTCTGTTTTTTTAATAACAGTTCTGAAATATAATTCGAAGGTAGCAAAAAATGTACAATATCTTATTATCACATCAAGCAACACACAAGTTTGCACCGGGGGACTTCTGTCGTTAATTTATATGGAAAAATATAAACGTGATTCATAAAGTTAAGGCTATTTACAATAACTTATTTGACAAATTTTGGTGCATGTAACACTCTACTTTTAAAGGCTGGTGCTTTAGAATGAATTCTACAACAATAATTTTGGTATGAAGCGATTTAATAAATAAGTGGGTAATCGTATTTTTTTTACTATATGATTTTATGACCTCTCATCCTAGAACTGTTTTTCGGGGTCTTCCAAACGATACCAAACACGCCCTTCTGAGGCGCTTGGAGTTTGGATTCTTTTTTTAAAATGTTGACTATTTTATTGTCTATCCCATTTTAGATCCGCTTTTTTATATGTATGTTTATTTTCTAGTCTATGGTAGTTTCTAACACACTGAAAGAAATTGTATACCAATAGATACAATTAATTTAATTTCAAAATCCTTTTTTTTAATTGAATCTGGGTTTAACGAAATAAACCTAAATACATCTTTGTACACTTCACAGAAAGCTTAAAAGCTTGTGTTGTGAAGTTGAGTAAGTCGGGGATTGAACCCGCGCCCACTGGGTGAGTCGAGCGCGTCACCAACCAGGCTACTGACCAACTCAATTAGATTTGACCTTTTGTCCCTTGAGCAGATTTCTGAAGGGCTTCCGTCTTTTTTGGGATTTTCTTCTGTTGAGCAACATTCTTACAGGTTTTTGTCTGGTCACGGTTTGTATGTAGGTATAATATATTAGGTTACCTGGCTACTCAAGTACTGGTATGTTAGTGCGATGTATGAGTCCCTTGAGAGATTGGTATAATGCAAGTTTGTCTTTTCATAGTCAGCTGGAATTACGCTACTGCAGACACTTACAAGGTATCAGGGGAAAAACGTCCACAGAACATTTTTACAAAGGCGACAAAATATTCTAGAAAAAAGTTTTTCCTCTTATGACTTTCGTCACCAGGTGACGTTCTCAGCTAGCCTCAAGTATACTTAATATATAAAGGTGCGCTTACACGAGCAATAATTGCGGCAACTTGTACAAATCGTATTGATTAACATTATTTCCCAACATCTGTTTATTTATTTTATTTTCTTAACAGAATCAGACAGTCACAACAATAAATTTTACAATGATTAACATATTACTAACAACTATATAGCAATAATGGTGGAGGTGGTCGGTAGCCTGGTTGGTAACACACTCGACTGTTAATCCAGTGGGCGCGGGTTCAATCCCCGACCTACTCAACTTCACGACACAAGCTTTTCAAGCTTACTGTGTAGTGCACAAAGGTGTATTTGGGTTTATTTCAATAAACCCAGAATTATTATGACGTCTTCTTCTTTCTCAGCCGTTTTGATTCCAATGCTGGACAGAGGCCTCCCCTTTGACATTCCACAGATCCTTATCCTGGGCATGCTGCATCCACTTGTTTCCTGTGATTCGCCTCACATCATCGGACCATCTTGCCTGAGGTCTTCCTACACTCCTTTTGCTGGTTCCAGGTTGCCACTCAAGAATCTTTTTGGTCCATCTAGAATCTGAACGTCTGGCAACGTGTCCTGCCCAGTTTGGAGTTCCATTTTAAGGCAGCTGCTCGTTTTACCAAGTTGGTGACCTTTGATTTCTCTCGTATTTTAAAAGTGGCGCTTAATATTTTTTCCTCTGAATTCCTGAATTGTCTTGCAGGTGCTAAGGACCTTATTATTATTAATATTATACCTCTACTTTATCTAATCCTTTATAAGCTTTATTAAAACGTACATATATGTAGGCAGGTACCTGCTTACAGTGATTACTTTAAACAATAAACACAGCAACAAAAACTTTCACGTGATGGAAACAAATTTCAATACAGTGTATTTGTAGGGAGGTTAGCACGGTGTTTGATAGCAAACAATGGCTTGCATTCTGAACAGTTTCAGTTAAGCAACCTATATACAGTTGGGAAGAATTATTGAATATTGAGCCCCTTATGACAAATCTATGGTAGACGCCATTGGAGTTACAAACATATGATTGCGTGTCATATTGGTTGTCCACAATTGCATGAAACCTGGTGATTTTTCAGTGATTTTTGCGACTCATTATGTATAATCAGTGTGATACCTTTGGAGCTTTGGAATATAACCTATGTAAATAATGGTAAATTAGAGTACTTTACATCGAGAAAAATGGCGTATACTTAGCGGAAATGCTGCGGTCTAATTTTGTCTATGGCTTTATCCGTTAAGTCTTCCTACATTTAAAAGGTTCCCTAGGTAGGAACGTGACGTCACAACATGGCGGCCAGTCAAAAATCTGTTTTCGCGCTGGAATCGAATATGAAACTCTCATTTCCACTGCATTCAACCCTGATTCGTCCTTCATCAACCACAAGTCTCACTAGCATATAAGTTTCTCAACATCGTGTTCGCACTTCTAGAGTGTAATATGACCGCCTAGAGAGTTTCTAGTCTCGACGTGTTTGAATAATAAATGATATAATTTATATTGTAGGTATTAAGATAATAATGCAACCATGTTTGAAGATTCGGTTGCAGGGGAAACTGGATTCATCTCTGGGACTCCCAGAGCTCTTAATCACGTCGGTCGTTAGAAATTTCATACTCGTCTTAATCTACAACGAGGACTGTTTGAGAAATACTGAATATGAGACTATGGAAGATCTAGAAGGAGCAAATAGATAGAGGTTTTATGGTGCCGTTACACGCGCGCGAGCCCACACAAGTATTTGTGTTCATGAATAAAAAGGCGTGTGGATGGAACGTTTGTTTTGACGTGTACGTAATCGACCGTTGATGCCTTTTTACTCATGAACATAAACAGCGGTATGGATAGAGGAGGTCACTATTTAGTATGAAATCATACACGGAGACTTAACTACGTTTCAATACAGTCTCTCAAAAAAGATATTGCCTCGAATTAAAGCTCGCTACTCAACTATGACGTCACGGTCATTTCACGCGGTATTAATAAGGTTCAAAATCGCATGAATAATTTCATGATAAAATGGTGAAAATAGCGTTTTTTCCGTTTTTTGGGGTTAATTTCGCTTTAACCACAAAACCCTTCCTAGATTTTGATGCATTATATCAAAACAAAAAAGGAATATTCGCGACTTTCGGGAAACGAGTTTTTGTCTTTCGGAAAAAATATCAGAGGTGTTTTTCAAAGTCTAGACTCTAGAGCTTTAAAATGCTAACGTATGGATTGTGGGTAAAGTAATTTGATTTGAAATCCCTAAATAAGTATTTAAGTAACACGTATAATGATTATAGGCTTCAGTGATTCCATTTTAGAATTAATTAAGGTCGAAATTACTTTGTTTCTAAATTAGGTAAGAGTTGTAGAGAGTATTAAGAGTATGCATATTGGCATTTCAAAAAAATTCTAAAAACGGGAGACCTTAGATCTCGACAACCGTTACTAAATTAATATGCTTTGAAAAAAAAATAGAATAGATACATTGAACCTTTATCTAGGGAATAACTGTGGAATATTTTTTATATCTTGTATAGGTTTCTCAACAAATAAATTGTGAAAAACACCTTTGATATTTTTTTCCGAAAGACAGGAAGTCGTTTCCCGAAAGTCATAGAAAATTTCTTTTTTGTACTAGGTACCTACATTAAAATTTAGGGATTAACCGTAAAAGTTTTTTAATTGAAGCGAAATTGACCCCAAAAAATAGAGAAAACGCTATTTTTACCATTTTATCATACGATTTTGAACCTTAATGCCGTGACGTCTTAGTTGGGTCGCGATCCTTAAGTGTGCTAACACCAGACCTACTTAAATTATAAGTGGTTGGTTAATTAATATTTAAGGGCATGGCACCAGGAATGACGTCACAGTCTTTTCCCACGGCATTAAGGTTCAAAATTGCGTGACAATCGCATGATAAAATGGTAAAAATAGCGTTTTTTCCATTTTTTGGGGTTAATTTTGCGTCTATCAAAAAACTTTTACGGTTATTCCCTAGATTTTAATGCGTATTATAAGTACAAAAATAAAATTTTACTCCGCGACTTTCGGGAAACGAGTTTCCGTCTTTCGGAAAAAATATCAGAGGTGTTTTTAAATTATTTTTTTGAGAAATCTATACAAGATATAAAAAATATTTTACGGTTATTCCCTAGATAAAGGTTCAATGCATCTAACCTATTTTGTTCCAAAGCATATTTAGTAACCGTTGTCGAGATAGAAGGTCTCCCGTTTTTAGAAATTTTTGAAATGTCGGTATGCACACTCTTAAACTGTCTCCCTGCCTTCCAACACTTCTGTAGACGTTCCTCCTACGTTTACTCCTTGTAAACATCTTCAAATCCTTTGACTTGGGGAAAGTGGGGCAAATTTTATGCCAAGGTCATCTTAGAAAGTATTTTTGTACTTCACAAAACCCTGGGCCATGGCCGTAAGCAGGGAGAGGGTTTTGGGGGCTTCGACCCCTCCCCCCGAAATTCCTCAGCTAACCTACCTGTTTATATATAGGAGAAATGAATCACATTATTTTATTACCGTATCGTTTTTTCATCATGTCATGAAATTTACATCGCACTAGGGTTGCCTATCAAAATCTTGCCGCTGCCCCTCCCGAAAATGTCCTCTTCCCCGGTTTTTCGCATTTTTTAGGAACATGGTAAGAGATAGGAAAATCAGTCAATGACAAAAATAATTCTTTCTAAATTCTCTATAAAAAATATTTAAAACACTTTTACGAAGGACTAGTAGTTTACCCTCAATAGCCTGTCAAAATACCACATATTTTTTGGTAAACAAAAACTTGGGTTATAAGCCTGATGGAAAGTCCATCCTTCGCTGTATATCTGTTGAGATAACTACTTGATATACATATAAAATTCTATTTTCATGAAAAGAAATTACAGATCCTTGAAATTACGAGTAAGTATATAAATATTATGTTTCTTGGTTTTTCGGGTGAACCATGTGTAGATTAACTTGATCGACGTTTCGACACTCCTACTCTTGTCTTCTTCTTCGGATAAATGTATGAGAAATGTTTTTGTGTACTGTGGGGTGTTAACTTGTGCAGCGTAAGCAGGTAAAAGTATTCGTAGTGTATGGAGTGTTAACTTGTGCAGCGTGAGCAGGTGTAAAAGCTGTATAATAAGATCCGCTGTACGTTGTTTGTGTTGAGTAGTGAAGATCGTAGTATAAATATTAATATTTTATTAGTCAATATTAATTTAGCCGCGCTACGTCAGGTTGTCAAAGCTCACATATTAATGTGACATTTTCCTATCGAGTAGGATGTGATCAAAGAAAATATGATTTCAATATTATATATCCAATCACAGGACAAAAATGATGTTTAGGTAAGTATTTAGAAATAGTCTTGATCCAAATTTTCATGCCCAATGTATACAGCACATTTTCATAGGCTTTTGCGTGCCGTCGCGGAGACGAACTTACTCACCATTCTACTTTAGTGCTCACTTAACAAATGCCGGTTTGCGAAATCCTCTCCGCAGAATGACTAACCCCCGTTTTCACCAACTTTTACCTAAGAAGGAAACCAAACAATGTGCCAATGATGATGATGATGATGATGAAATTTTCATAATAGGTATGTCGGACCCACACGCTTGATCGCAAACTCCAAGCACCAACAAACGTACAAACGAGTAGACACTTCTCAAGCGCTTGCCGCAAAATTTCTTTGAATTGTGAGAAAACGGACACTCGATCGGATCTGTCATAAGCCAAACGTCCTATCCATGCTTGTGGATTTGTGATGGCTTGTCGAGGTTTGGAAAATGCGTGCGTGGATCCGGCATACCAGTGGGTGATACTTGAATATGCTCTGTTGCTGCTAAACTCGGTGACAAAACGTTTCTGTACCGCAATGGATCAGCTTTCTCCAGAGACAAAAAAGATGTCAGGGGTTTGAGGGAGATCAAAGAGTCGTGTGGGGTCATGTATAGTATCGCACGAAAGGGAGTTGGAAAAGAAATCCAGATCGTAGATTTTGTCCAGCTCAACACTCAAGACACCGCCATGTTTGGTATCCCACGAAAGCGCTTCACGTGCAGAACTCATATATTTTATCAAATTTTGAATCTATCAAGTCGTGGTGGCAGACACCATTGAAATGAGGGAATCCATGGGCACCGAAAGAGCCTGTTTGCGCTAGCGGATCCAGGGGAGGGGCAAGGGGCTGAAGCCCCCCCATAACATGAGCGACAGTACTTTATATACAAAAAATCTAGGGGTTTCAGCCCCTTAGCCCCCCCCAAAACGTTGAGTGACAGTACTTTTTACCATGTGACGACATTCAGCCCCCCTCCAAATTGAATCCTGGATCCACCACTGCCTGTTTGGAATCGTTTAGAAGACCACGAAAAATAATGAAATCATAAAGTCTTGGTTTTAAAAAGTACTTTTATGATTACTTATTATTTAAATTGAAAATGTGCTTCCACAGTATTTCACAAGAAAAAATTAAAAAGTGGACTCGGGGTGTTTTTAAATTGTGTGCTTGGATATTAAAATGGCGTATCTAATAAAAAATGTGATTAGTGTGTGTACATGACGCTATATTGACGTGTTGAAAGGTGACTTAGCAATGGTTGATAGCAAAAAGAGCACGAGTCACTAAATACTAGAAGTAAATTGATTTTATTTACATAATTTGTTCAGTGGTTCTAAAACTTTAAAAAATCGAATCGACCTTGAAATGCATGGTTCCCGGAGAAAAACCAATAGGAATATATATATATTTATTTATTTTTTTATTTATTGAAATTTTAACATTAATAACAATACATTTTTTAGGTTCTACAGTGATTATCTTAAATAAACATAATGACATTATACCCTCCCTTAAAAAGTGACACTTGTGTAAAGGGAATTGCACAACATGATACCTATACTATACTATACCTTCACGCCATCTCCCTTGCGGGGTAGGCAGAGAGAACGGATCGCCAGATTTTTCCTATCCTTACACACACTTCGGGCTTCCGTCACATTCATGCAATTCCTCATACACATTCTACGATTACTTTTACTCAAAACCCTTCCGTCCTTGAGGATCTGGTCAACATGGTCCAGCCATGTGGTTCTTGGACAGCCACGTTTCCTTACACCTCTTCTGTCACTCAGGTAAATTTTCTTTGTTATCCTTTCATCGTTCATTTTCTCCACATGTCCCAATCATCGTGCGGTAATCATTCTCTCCACATCTCCCAACCATCCCAAAAACATGATACCTCAATCCCAAAAACGACAAAAACTCTTCAGAAACATGCTCAACGGATGAAAGCCCAAACTTTCTAGTTGGATTCCAGTAGATGAATTATTTATAAAATGTTGACTATTTTGTTGTCCATTCCATTTTATATCTGCCTATTTATTCGTTTATTTTCTGATCTGGCCGAGTTGAAGGCAGGAGAAGTCGCGGACGTATACCAATGAGATGGTCCTACCATGTGACGGATCCCATTGGAACGATGTTTGCAGAGTCATTGCGGCAGGCTGAAGACAAGATCAGGGTGGGCCAGACTGCTGCGAGAAGTACCGCATGAAGGTCACGATCCTCAGCATTGAGGGACCGATTTGGAAGAAGAAGGGTATTTGTTCATTGACGTGAATACTGGTCGGAAACTTTTACCTCTGACCAGTATTCGATTTCATAATATTTATCGTACTGTGATATTTAATTAATTATTGTTCCATGTGTTGAGTTGTATTGAATAATTGACGAAATGCTGGTCGGAACCTTTTACACTCCGATCGGCATTGATCTTGGATCATTTTTTTTTAAGGGATCTGGGCTTGCATACACAAACCCAAATACTTTCCTGCACACCTTACACTATGCTAAAAGCCTGTATCGCAAAGTGTGGAATACATCGCCAGCGCCGGGGTTTGAACCTGGCACCTCCCGCTTGAGAGACTGCCGCCTCAACCAACTGCGCCAACCATGTACTCTGCATATTATCTGTTCTATTGATTTACAATCCTATATATTTATATACCAATGTGCTATTGTTTATACATAATTCTTTTATACATAATATGTTCAAATGAGGATTCCAGGTGTCCAGATGGGCCTACGGATGATAAGCAACAATAAACATTAATATTTTTATCTGATTTTCGACATCTGGCTTGCTGATATATATACCTACCCACTTCAGGATAAATTAGATACTTAGTCGTAGCACGAAATATATTATCTATGATAAAAAACTGTCTGTACTTGACGTGACATTACAATCTTATAAGCATCGAACATGCGTAGACAAACGTGAAAAAAAAAGTTTTGATATTAATTCGCTTATTTGCTGTCATTTTTTTAAATATTCAATTAATTTTGCTATCTTCCATGAAATAATGTGTTTTTATTTATTATCTATGCCAAATCCACACGCTTGCCGAGCGTCTAAAGGAGTTAACGGTCGGTTACGTACACGAGCAAAGACGCCCCATCCACATGCCTTTTTATTCATATACATACACAAAAAACTTGTCGAGGCTCGCGCGGGTCTGGCGGCGGCATTAGACAACAACGGCAGATGACGTTAAATAAAAACGTGTTAAAAAGGTTCTGAAATTACCGAGCGGTTCAGGGGTGTCTCCTTTATATTTGAATTGAGTGCTACAACACGCGGTATCAGATATCAGTGGTGCGTATTATACTACTTGTGTATGTAATTTTATCTTATAGTAATGTGGTTGTTAGTTTTATGAGATGTGAAAGTGTGACTCTAGGGACATGGCGTACTGTTGTGTGACAGACAAAGGGTTTTCTGAAATCTCTTTTTTCTTCATTACCATAAAGTTAACAGTAAAAATAAAGTACGCAACAGAAGAAGGGATCCCCACGCTCCACACACACACGAACTTAAATTTAAATAAGGTTTTGTAGATCGTAGACACACAGGGCCGTATTTTACTTATCAATTGATTGTATATTTATTTTGTAGAACTCCATTATTAATTTAATGCTAACACAACATCCCGGAAGTCAACCGCCTAACCAGGCAGACCAACAAAGATGTGGCGAGATAGTTGGAGTTCGCTGTCCCAGGAGGCCCCTGTGCAAGAAACAGATCCCCGGATCTAATGCAAGAGAAAGAAGACGAAGACTATAAAATATATTCAAGCTATACCTACAAATTATGTTTATCTTGTTAACATGTTTCGGCTTATTAGATCATTCTCAAAAACGTTCTTACTCTAACTACACCATCACAACACTCACTGTTCACCCCAAATTATTATATAATAATAATTGGACTATTTGGGTGCCGATGAAATCATTTTTCTTTGTCACCATATAGGATCGTCACAAATATTCATTATCTCAAACATTCAACTTATTCACACTTTTTTATCTAATAAAACCACTGTGTCATCACTGAAAATTGTTTTTGTTGCTTATATAACCTAGTCAGTTGTGTACACAACCAATTACCCATATATTTATTACTTTTACTTTTGAAAATTTCCAACAGAGATGATCTGTGTATGTTGATTTGTTCATTTATTGGATTTTCATTTCCATTCATCATTTTATTTATTACCAGTTGTTGAAACCAGCGTGAGATCGTAGGGAAGGAAAGGAGAAGAGATGAGAGAGAGAGAAATGAGAGGGAAATGGGATTAAGGAGTGATCATCTGTGTGTAATCATTATGTATATACTACTGCACTTCATCTGAGCGCACGTATGCCTTCTTTAAATTTGCACCACCTGTAATTAAGAGGGGCAGTGAAATGCCTGATGATGGTCCTGTGTACGCAATATGTATTATGTTAGCGGCAAATATTTTTACCTCTTCTATAATATGTTAAGTAAATGTCTATAGGGAATACAGGTTGATTAGACGAAATCTGAAAGTCAAAAAAAGATAGTGATCGGAGTGGTTAGAAGGATATCAAGACATTCGTTTTGTCCAGTGCGCAAGGACTACAGTCCATTTTCTTTCAGAAGTCTCACGGAGCAAACTTGGTTTAGTGTTGCTTGATGTGATAATAAGATATGATTACATTTTTTCGCTACTTTCAAATTATATTTCAGAACTGTTTAAAAAAAATTGCCAATTTTTGGATTGTTAGAATAACTGGCAACATTGTTTTTCAAACTTGTGATGGTGGTTTAAAGGGATTATAGGAGTATTTTTTTCTTTTTCCAACTCGCAAAACCATCTTGCCTTTAAAATGATTTCTCTAGCGCCGCTCTGCAATATTTTCATTTATTCCCTACAGTAATTCCCTACATTTTAACAATACGAAATAAAAAAAATCATCGAGACTTTCGGGAAAAATGTTTCTGTTTCTCGAAAAAAACTCAGAGAGGTTTTTCACATTTTTTTTTGTTGTTGTTTTCAGTTGTTATTGTCACCAAATCTTGCAACAGAATTTTAAGGCTGGCCACAAACGTCCCGAAGTTCAGTTCCGGAATCGACCGTTTTGCAAAAAGGTTCCGACCAAAACCTCTTTCTGAATTTAAAATCGGGGTGACGCTGAATTCAGAGAGAGGTTTTGATCGGAACTTTTTTGCAAAACGGTCGATTCCGGAACTAAACTTCGGGGCGTGTGTGGCCAGCCTTTGTCATAAGCGGACGACTAGTTAGCTAGAGCTCTGAAACTAGATCTAGCTGATGACATTACGATTCTATACCACATTGGATCAGCCTTCTTTAGAGACAAAAGTATTACTATTTTGGTTGAGGCAGAACATCAGCTTCAGTTCAGGGCGTCATAGTGTTGGTTTAATATTTTATAAGTTTCTTTCTCCGATCTTCTAGAGTAGTGGGGCTCCTTATATAAAGTAGGTAAGTATGTAGTTTATTACACACGTATGAAATTACAAATAGGGTTACGTTTCTACGTGATTTCACGCTCCATCGCATTCCCAAAGTGTACTTTTTACGTTATTTTTACAATTTGTTATTTTAGGGGGTAGTCTAGGAATTGCTACGGCTGGTTAAACTAATATTTCTCATGTCTGATGAAAGAAATCGAATATACATTTCTTCTGTCACATAAATTGATCGGAAGATATTGAATCAATAGTAGAGGTACCAACCTTTCTCAGTTTGAAACATTTTTTTTCGTTTCAACGACTTGGAACTAGATAAACTTACTATATGTCAACAAACATATATAAGTATGTCAAAAAAATACCACAAAATAATCTCAATAGATGCCGTGTACAATCACTGGCGGATCCAGAAAGCTATACACGTTTCATTTCGACTCAACTACTAGCCTTCATAGCACAGCGGTAGAGTACTGGCTTGTCAGGTTGGAGGTCTGGGTTCCATTCTCGGCCGCGGCAGATGGATGGGCTCGAATTGGTGAATGTTACTTAAGTGTACAGTGATCACATTAGCCGACGATCGGTCATAAGCCTGATGGAAGGTCCATCCTTTGCTGCGTATCTGTTGAGATACCTACTTCGAACAAAATATCTATTTTTCTCCTCACGGTGCATCCCTTACGTCCTTACGGGGCAGGCAGAAAGGACAGGATACCAGATTATTCTATCGCTATACACACTCTTTGCTTCCGTCACACCGTCGCGTTCTTCTTACACCCTCTGCAATTCCTTTTACTCAATACGCGTCCACCCATGAGGATCTGATCGATACTATTTTTTAGTCATCGTATCATCATTATTTCTCTCAACATATCAAAGCTTATTCACTTTTATTCTAGTCACTACACGCGTCTCACACTCACTCATCTTTCCAATTGTCTCTCAATATTTTCCCACACATTCTTCTCAATGATCTCATTTCCACTGCATTCACACCTGATTAGACTTTCTTAAGCCATGCCACATATTGTAAAAGATTATTTTGAAATCACAATTTATGTTTTGTGAGAACATTAGTGTTTTTCTACATTTCGTAGTTGAATATAACAAGTAGTTATCTCAACAGATTGAAAATATAAATAACAAATAAATCCTTATTAAATACAGTAGTATGCCAAATGGCGGACATATTGCAAAAGCAATGTCTTACAGTCAACCCTACATACTATTTGTGACATAAAATGTGCAAAATTATTCACCTAACTGCAGGAAAGCAGTTGTAAGGTGGAAATTTGTTTGCAGTTGTAAATGGAAAACATAGTTAATCATCCCTTTTGAGGCTCTCCACTCGTCTACGGGTGATCCAGGAATATGGAAGACTTATTTATTCCGAGAAAAGCACTCATGAGTTTGCAATAACATTTCAGCATTCCAGGGAAAATCGTCCTGAAAGTCAAACTGAATGTCCTGAAAACCGTTGAAAGTTTTGTAGTTCAAAGGTTTGCCGTTTTAACTTTTTACGTATGTCGCTACAAGTAGTATGTTAAAGTTTAATTAATATGTTTAAATTGTCTACATTCCTAAACCATTAACCTTCAGTTGCCTTTGACGAGAGAATCGTTAGTGGCATACGTATAATAGGTATGTGTCTATCTATTTAACTATGTATTCCCCCACTAGGGATATTGCGACAAATTAGGAATATATATCTATCTATCTATCTACACCCTCAAGCCGCCTCCATTGCAGGGTAGGCACAGAGGACAGAGCGCCAGACAGACCTATCCTTACACACACTCCTAACCTTCGTCACATTCATGCATGCAGCCATACACGCTCTGCAATTCCTTTTACTCAAAACGCGTCCATCCTCGTTGAGGATCTGGACGACATCATCTAGTCTCGTCACCAAATTACATATACACAGCACAAATACATAAGTTTAAGTACATACATCTTCTTCCCCTTCTGGCTTTGATAGAGGGCTTAAGGCATCTCTGTATCTTCGCCACTGGCCACTCCAACACAGTCTTTCGTCATACACCTTTGCCACCTGCTTGTGTCAGCTATTTCTGGGGCGGCCCACCGGTCTTCTACCTGTACCCTCGGCTTCCAGAGCTTTTAACGGAAGCCGTTCTTCTGGCATCCGGATGACGTGTCCAAGCCTTCTCAGTCTAGGTATTTAATTAATGATGATCGACATTTGATATTAATACTCTTATGTCATTACCACTAACTGGCGATTTGATTCATTTAACAGACTTATAGTTGCTTATAGCGTCTTATATTATTAGCTTTGATTCTATAAGTACTCGTACGATATTAAGAGCTTGTTAAGTCTTTTCCCACGGCATCAAGGTTCAAAATCGCGTGACAATCGCATGATAAAATGGCAAAAATAGCGTTTTTTTTTCATTTTTTGGGGTTAATTTTGCGTCTATCAAAACACTTTTACGATTATTCCTTAGATTTTAATGCATATTATCAGTACAAAAAAAATTTTTACTCCGCGACTTTCGGGAAACGAGTTTCCGTCTTTCGGAAAAAAGATCAGAGGTGTTTTAATTCTTTTTTTTGAGAAATCTCTACAAGATATAAAAAATATTTTACGGTTATTCCCTAGATAAAGGTTCAACGCATCTACCCTATTTTGTTCCAAAGCATATTTAGTAACGGTTGTCGAGATAGAAGGTCTCCCGTTTTTAGAAATTTTTGAAATGTCAGTATGCATACTCTTAATAAGTATAGCACAGTGATATTAGTTAATAATGATTTGATGGCCCATCAAACTGAGAGGAAATAAAGCCAACACAATATCCAGCAAATTTATGTTTTCACGTCAAGCTTTATGACTTTGATTATCTAGAAGTACCTAATCATAATTATTTTTATGCCATCTTTATTATGTACCTAATAGCACACCTATTGATATCACAGAGAAGCTCGATAAAATATATTACTATTGCATAGATAAAGGAAAAAATCTTCTTCTTAATCTTGACGCACCAGCGCCGGCTGAGGCCTGGTGGCCTGTTATTTAAGAGTGGTTAGCCTCCTGCGAGGTCGACTCCCAGGTGTTGATCCATCTCTTTGGTGGCCTGCCTGGGGGTCGCCTACTTTGGGGTTGGCCATGGAGCACAATGTGAGGAAGCTTGGATGGTTCCATTCTCTCCACATGCGCGTACCAATATCTCATCCGTTTCCTTTCCCTACTGACAACATCCTCGACCTCGCAAATCTCTCTGATTCTCGTGTTTCTTATTCTGTCTCTGAGAGTCTGATAAAAATCTGATAATATTTAAGAACGTAGAGTTAGTATGAAGTTTAGTTAAGCCTCCGTACTAACAAGTGAACCATGGGCGTTGCCAACGGGAGGCAGGGGGAGGCAGCGCCCCCCTAGAGATTGGAATAGGTATATACTTTTTCATACTAAATGATAAACATCACATTATTAACACACTTTGTCCCATCATATCATAAATTTTCATTACGAAAATCTATTAAAATGCACTTGTTTCGTAAAAAAAATCTTTTCATCCATTTTTCTTTGAAATGTCTTGCCTGCGGCGTTATTTACTATACTTTCTGTATTAGAAAACAAACTGCATCTTGACCTTCTTTATTTAGTCACCCAAAAAAATTCGTCTGCGGCGCTATGTACGCGTTTTCATAATAAAATTTCGGTTGCTCCCCCCTAGCTCCGAAACTGGCGACGCCCATGAAATGAAACCCCTCTCTCCATGTCGGTGTATTCTTACTTTTCTAAGAGGTACAAAAATCAAAGCTACGCAGAAAATGTAAAGTACCACACTTGTATCCAATATTTAGAGGTGGTTGGTAGCCTGGTTGGAAACGCACTCGACCTTAAGTCCGGTGGGCGTGGGTTCGATCCCCGATGTCGACTTACTCCACTTCACAACACAAGCTTTTCAAGCTTTCTGTGAAGTGTAAAAAATGTATGAGGATTTGTCAGTAGCCCCAAACTCATTAAAAAAACACTGATTAGAAACTTTTACCGGAATGCAAATGAAGTGAAAATTCAAATAAAACAAAACGTGACTACGTTTGTAAATATTATTACTTCTGTGAAACCCTCGTTGTGTTCTTCAATGAACCAATTAAATGACATTCTTTATGAACCAAACAATTTGAAATAATAACCAATTGAACTGGAATACATTCAAGTTTGTAAACGGAAGAAAGTTACCCAACGCACCCACCCACGTAATTCCTCAACATTCGCGAAGTTACGAGCATGCTTCAGAGCACGTTTTCGAAAGCGTGAACGGTATAAGCATGTCACATCATTGGCAGAACTTCAGTGGGTCAAAATGTCAGGAATTGATTGAGAATTACCCGATCATACTTTACACAAAAACTGATGATAAAAAAAACGGTTTATGCTAGCTTGACCCAACAAAAACTCAAATATTGCATAAGATGTATAACATCAAGAAGTTCAAAACGTACGTCGGATTATGCTCAAAATACAAAAGCTCAAATAAGCGGGTATATGATGCGGTAGCTAACAAAAATCGTGTCCGGACAAAAACCCATAAGAACATTGCTCATCACGAATAAATCCAAAGAAAGACAAAAGCTCTTCAGAAAAATGCTCAAGGGACAAAAGCTCAAATCTAATTGAAAATAAAATTATTTGTAAAGTATACGATTTTTTTCTTATATTTATAAATTACGAATAACCTCCGGATTATCTACCGAAATCCGATTTGAGGGCTTTTATCCACATCACGAAAATTTAAAATTATAAACAAGATTTGGGAAGCTCTTTTTAAGACTGTGGGTAAAGAGAGTGCGTGACGTCAGGTGAAACGTGACGTCATCATTATTGCACCATTATTTTTTTTATATGAACTTCAACGGGACAGAGCGACATGCTTTTTACGTCTTACCTTCCCGAGCGCCACGTCACAAAATCCGCCTGAAAAAATCTATTTTCCGCGAATGATTACTAGTTGCCATCGCAATTAATTCGTTATTGATATTATAAAAGTATAAAAGTCATTGACTTTAAATTAGAAGATTTATAAATTAGAATAATTGATATAGTAAAATATGTAAAAATATTTGGTTTATTCTACTTAGTTTCGACACTGTAGACACTTATAATCCATCCATTTTACGAATTTTTGTCTATACGGTACATTTTGTGTAACGCACGGCCTTAAGGGCATGGCACCAGGAATGACGTCACAATCTTTTCCCACGGCATTAAGGTTCAAAATTGCGTGACAATCGCATGATAAAATGGTAAAAATAGGGTTTTTTTTCCATTTTTTGGGGTTAATTTTGCGTCTATCAAAAAACTTTTACGGTTATTCCCTAGATTTTAATGCATATTATCAGTACAAGAAAAAAAATACTCCGCGACTTTCGGGAAACGAGTTTCCGTCTTTCGAAAAAAAGGTCAGAGGTGTTTTTAATTTATTTTTTTGAGAAATCTATACAAGATATAAAAAATCTTTTACGGTTATTCCCTAGATAAAGGTTCAATGCATCTACCTTACTTTGTTCCAAACCATATTTAGTAACGGTTGTCGAGGTAGAAGGTCTCCCGTTTTTAGAAATTTTTGAAATGTCGGTATGCACACTCTTAATTTCGCGTATCTGCGAATTCGCGAATCCCGAAATTCGATTGCACGTGTTATTCATTTTTTACTTATGTTGTTCTTTCTAAAAAAATCTCTCACTTGTATAAAAAAATAAGTGCTTCTGAGAATTGTGTGTACGAGTATATAGAAGGTAATATTGTTTTCGTATTGTATTTCATGCGATTGTTGAATTATATTTACTCGAACACGTTAGCGCCATATCTACATCCCTCGTGGGACATAAAGAGAGAGAAATATTCGTTCGAAGTACTCCAGGGACCTCTTAGACACGGGTAGAACTATATGACATATTTTTTTAGGCAATATTGTCCCACTTTAATCTAAAAGGATCCAGAACGCATAGAGGTACTGCGTAAAATCCAATATTTTTTTACTTGTTTTTACCTACAATATTTTTCCAATATTTTAAATGCAATATTTCTATTAAGTACTTATATGGCTATTATCTCTACATTCGAGTGGACGCCGTTTATTAACCATATACGAGACTAGCTCCAACTATTCTCTCTTTCAAGAGTAAACTGAAGCATCATTACCTTTCCACGAATAATCCATCCAACTCTCAACTCCATTGATTCCTTCCTTGTCCTTCATCCCATCTTCCAACACCTATTTTATATTTTTATTTTTGTATGTATGTATGGTATGTATGTATTTTTTGTATCTTCTTTTTGGTTTCCATACTTTCCCAAGTATGAGTACAGTTATTTATCTCATTGTCACAAGTGGTTGGTTGGCTGACATTGCCTACGACGTGTAGAAATTCGGATGTTCTCACAAAAAAGTAAAATTCAAAATAAGTAACCTTATTTAAAAGAAACAAAACCACAATGAGAATAATATAAAACAATATACGTAACATGTTCTTTTATGTTTAAAAAAATGGAACACGACTCTTGTTGTTTATTCTTGTTGTTTTGTTTTTCCAAAAACCACATTCTCATTAAACGAAAACAATGGGCTTGCAGGAGTACTCGTATCATTCTACCATAGTTGTTGAGATTAGCATTGTGTTCAAATATCTCTCTCTATGGTTCTCTAGGTATGCATATTACAATATAGCACCGCGAAGCGTTAGGTCTGGTTTCCACCTACAACAAAACTTCTGCAAGAAGTGTCCGACAGTTTGTCAGACAGTATCTTGCAGGTGTAAACTTTTTGGCAGAAGTTTACACTTTTTGGCAGAAGTTTACACTTGCAAGATACTGTCTGACAAACTGTCGGACACTTCTTGCAGAAGTTTTCTTGCAGGCGGAAACCCGGCCTTAAGAAGAACAAAATTACAGATCGTTCAGCGTTATTTGGCAGTAATCTGCAAGTCACATGTTGTAAAATTGTATTGTTGGCAGCCCTAACTAACAAATTTTGTCATGAGAGCTGTCAAACGTCCGTAATATTCTAATATTGTGCTTCTTACAAGTGACTTACGAGTATATTGCTGAAAATATTACTGGGTCCTAGAAATTTCATTTTATAGGCAAGATAGTTTTGCGAGTTGGAAAAAGAAAAAAAATACTCCGATAATTCCTTTTAACCGTCATTTCATGTTTGAAAAACAAAATCGCCAGTTTATTCTAATAATCCAAAAGTTGTCATTTTTTTTAACAACACTTCTTCTTGAGTACATGGATGGCGCAGTTGGTTGATACGGCAGTCTCTCAAGCGGGAGGTGCTATGTTCAAACCCCGGCGCTGCGCTGGCGATGTATTCCACACTTTGCGATACAGGCTTTTAGCCTAGTGCAAGGTGTGCAGGAAAGTATTTGAGTTTGTGTATGCAAGCTTTTTTTTTTTAAATATATAAGTAGTGAAAAAATGTAACTATACCTATCTTATTATCACATCAAGCAACACTAAACCATGTTTGCACCGGGGGACTTCTGTCGCGAAATAGATTATAGTACAAAATTACTCAGTAGTACTATTAGTTCCTTCAGTTTTGTTCGCAGCGCGATGTATTTTCCTTTCACAGTTTCAGTACTATACAGACATTCGCTCTGATAGCATATTTCCATCGCGGCTATGTTCGCGTCGCTCCAACTTACATAGTTTGTTCCCATCAACGACGAAAGTGCGCGCCAAACTTTTACACAACTTTTGATTCTTTTTTCAAAAATTCAAATAAAAAGAAATCTTTGATTGTTTGTGGAATACAATTTTGAATTAATAATTTTCGAATACTATTTCAAATTTAGATTAATTAATGTGTTTAAAAGATATTAAACAATTATTTTAAATCAAAATTTCAACAGATTGCGAAATTAATGGTAATTTAACTATCGATTAGTGATTTTTTGTGTAACAATTGTGTAAATTAGTGAATTAGTTGGTGTTTTTCTTAACAAAGGACGCCTAAGTGATTTCTTTGTTGAGGTTACGTGAAACTTTTAATTTAAAGTAAGTTTCGAAGGGTGTTTTTAACACATTTATTTTATTCTTCAAAGTGAGCATTTAAAAAATTAATATTTAGTTTATTCAAGCTATAGGTACATATTCACATTTTTTTATATTAGATTAGTAGTTAGGTATCCATAAGGCATTCGACAGCCAGGTCGAAGTGATATATGTATGTTTTTTTTTTATTTATTGTGTAAAAATATTTATAGGTAATCTTCGTTGTTATATGAAAGGCATAATAAAGAGAAGATGTTCTTTTAATTCGTCAAACAACATCAGTTTTTTAAACTATGACGTCACGGTCATTTCCCACGGCATTAAGGTTCAAAATCACGTGAACATCACATAATAGAATGGTAAAAATAGCGTTTTTTCGAAAATATGGGGATTTAATTTCGCTTCAATCAAAAAACTTTTACGGTAATTCCCTAGATTTTTATGCATATTACCAGTATAAGAAAAAAATATTATGCGCGACTTTCGGTAAACGAGTTTCCGTCTTTCGGAAAAAAGATCAGAGGTGTTTTTCAAAATTTATTTTGAGAAATCTATACAAGATATAAAAAATCTTTTACGGTTATTTCCTAGATTGGTTCAATGCATCTACCCTATTTTGTTCCAAAACATATTTAGTAACGGTTGTCGAGATATAAGGTCTCCCGTTTTTAGAAATTTTTGAAATGTCGGTATGCATGCTCTTAAAAAGTATTTTTGCGATTACGTATTTAAAGCTACATTAAGTACTTATAACATTTTCTATTGCACAATTTCAGACCAGATAATAAATAGGTCGAATTCTATAACTAATTAAGTGCGTGACTAAAATTAGACGTTCTTTTATTCAATTATTTCATAGTGAATTAATTAAATTTTAAAACAACCTTATCTTTGCTTAAAAAGATACAGAGTTTGAACTATTATTAATCAGATTTTATTTATTTTATTTTTTTTTGCCTTTGGGACACATACAGACATCACATATACATAAACACAATACAATTACACACAAAATGAGTTTACTTCAAATGATGCCCTATTACATGCGTTCACATTTAGTGTTAGAAAAAAGAGATTATTATTATCATTTCATAAAACTACCTAAGTAATGACTACCAAACAAAAAAAAAAAAGGAAAAAACACATACTAACCTACACTTACCTACCTATCAATACTAAGAATAAGTCAAAGAATTAGTCAAAAAACACAAAAAAATAATTTTAAAACATTATCAAACAGAAAGAATAATATAAAAATAGCAACGTGCCAATCACTAAAGGAAGTTAGGAAGATGGAAAGAAAGGGAAAGGTTATTACAGGAAGAGAAGATTTTAATTTAGTTTATTTACTTACAGATCATTATATTATTCATTATTCGTCAATTTCTTTCTGATTAAAGTTTTGAATCTACTAGGTGCACTGGCGAATACGTCAATCTCAGCGAACTTGTCATTATAGTTACTTAGCATTCTCCGAAGCGAAGAATAAAGATTCTTAGGTATCTTTGCGCCTGGCACACACATCATTGTGTTGTTATGATTGTAGACATAAATCTAGGTACCTAATCTCGCCGAATTTTATGTTTAGGATGGCGATATAATTTTAGGTACCTTAGGATATAAAAATAAAAATATGTATGAAAATTTATTAGAAATATAAAAACATGCGTATTTTTTACGATTTGCTATTATTTAATAATATTTGGGTAATAACATTGATCATAGCTATTTATACCTACCTACATACCTATGCATATAGGTATTTCTGTACACTGTATACAGGTGTAGGCGAAAAATTGAATTAGATAAACCGATTCCATCATATTCATATAAAGTGCCGTCGGCGTCGGCAAAAATAATTCAAGATTCTCATAAGAGTCTGCATATTGACATTTCATGAATTTCTAAAAACGGGAGACCATGACTAGCGGATCCAGGGGGGGGCTAGGGGGCTGAAGCCCCCTCCAAAACCATGAGTGACAGTACTTAATATACAACAAATCTAGGGGTTTCAGCCCCTTAGCCCCCCCCAAAACGTAGAGTGACAGTACTTTTTACCATGTGACGACATTCAGCCCCCCCCCAAAATTGAATCCCGGATCCGCCACTGCGGGAGACCTTAGATCTCGACAACCGTTGCTAAATATGCTTCGGAAAAAAATAAAGTAGATACATTGAACCTTTATCTAGAGAATGACCGTAAAAGATTTTTTATATCTTGTATAGATTTCTCAAAAAAAATAAATTAAAAACACCTCTGATCTTTTTTCCGAAAGACAGAAACTCGTTTCCCGAAAGTCGCAGAGTAAAGTTTTTTTTATACTGACAATACGCATTAAAATCTACAGAATAACCGTAAAAGCTTTTGACTTAAGCGAAATTAACCCCAAAAAATAGGAAAAACGCTATATTTACCATTTTATCATGCGATTTTGAACCTCAATGCCCCGGGAAATGACCGTGGCGTCATAGTTGGGTCGGGAGCTTTGATACTAATAATGCAATGAAAGAAAAACAATAATATACCTAGTACCAATTACACTGCATATACTCAGAAAAGAAAAGGAAAAGGAAAGGATGTAAGAATATTTGCATTTTTTTAATTGGCAATTCGTCCACACATACTTTTCAGGCTAGACTTTTAAACTTACCCTGTGTGTGTTGATGCATACTTACTTACTTACTTAACGAGTGCGTTTACACTAGGCCAACCCACCCCAAATACACTGCAGCAGCAACAGCTTTGTCGTTAGCCCTATATAGGTCCGCTTTATCACACCCCTCCGCCATATCTCGGCAGACGAGGAGGTGTTCGTCATCTTGTCTCTCTCCACAGCTACAGGAGATGTCGTCATCCACACTTATGCCCCATCTATGTAGATTCTTGTTGCACAGTGTTACGCCGACTCGGAGCCTATTTAGCGTTTTCCACGTGCAAAAGAGTAGTTGGTGTCCCGGTCCCAATGTCTCCAGCAGTTCGACCTGACTTTCACTGTGTTGTGTGTTCCAGTGTTCTAGTCTCGCCCGACCTGTTGATGCAAGTCAATGTTTATTTATTTATTTATCTATGGTACAAATACAGTCACAGCAGTACAATGAAACAGGAAATGTATTGACAAACCTGACCAATTACATTTGTACACAAAGAGCAACACACAAACACAAACTTAGACCTCTACATATGTACATAGCGAAAACAACTTAACTAATAGATATTATGGTTATACAATATATAAAAGGATAGGATGGAAATGGAACGAGGAGGAGGAGAGGGAGGGAAAGGAGCAGGAATTGGATTGGGGAGAAAATATCTCGTGAGGTACAATTCCACTCATGCTTAAACTAGATCAAATTAGTGCTATAAAATGTTATTAAAAAAATACAGAAATAACAGATTCCAAAACTTATGTTTTTTGTTCAGGTTTTTCAGATAAACGCTTATTGTTTACACTACATTAGGTATTTCAGGAGAGTTATTACTGGTCAGTGTAACGATTATGACATAAAACTATAAAAAAAAACTATTTGTAGAGTATAATAATTTATTTATTTGGCATGAAATAAGTGAATAATCTGACCTAGATCTATGATTTAATACACGTGAGGTAATAAAATACAGTTACATGTGGTTAGGCTGGTGGTGTAGGTGTATTACAGTGGCGTATATAGGGGGGGGGGGGCTAAATGTAAAACAATAAAAACGTTATTTTAAAATTTAATTTAATGTTAACACTATAGAACGTGTCTAAGTTCTACTTAAATATTTATGTTTTGGTTATTTTAAAACAATTATAAAAACTCTAAAATTTCGAAAAAAATAAGAAATAAACCACAAAATATTTGCCTTTACTTCACAATTTTAACACCAAAACACGACCTTTTTCACTCGCCTTCACGAAAATTTTTGCCTGCGGTGCTTTTATTCAGATTTAATAGCCAGTTTTAGTTTTCATTCCCCCCTCCCCCTCCCCAAAGTCAAATACTATATGCCCCCCCCCCCCCCCGAAAGAACACCTATCTACGCCACTGAGGTGTAATACAATAAACCATATAGAAATAAATACCTAATAGAGGTGTTAAGGGAACATAAGGAAGTTATAAAAATACATTTATTTATAACTCAATTTTTACGCAGCTAAGACCAGATACCGTGACCGGACAAAAATCCATAAGAATACTGCTTAACATGAATAAATCCCAAAAACGACAAAAGCCCTTTAGAAATATGCTCAAGGGATAAGAGCTCAAATCTAATTGGTTTTCGGAAATAAAATTAATTGTATCTATTAGTACCTATATGATTTCTTTCAGTGTGTTAGAAACTAGCATATATTAGAAAATAAACGAATAAATAAGCGTATCTAAAATTGGATAGACAGTAAAATAGTCAATATTTTATAAATAAGTCATCTAGTACTGCAATCCGACTAAAAAGTTTGGGCTTTTATCCGTTGAGCATATTTCTGAAGAGCTTTTGTCTTTTTTGGGATTTATAGTAATTTACTGTACACTTCACACTAAGATAAAACTTGTGTTATGAAGTGCAAAATACGTCGTCAGCAACGAGATTCGAAATCGCTACCCCCGCGTTAAAAGTCCGCGCTCCAGCTAACTGCGCCAAACATCAGAAATTTAATTGTTTCACTTAAAGAATAAAAAATATTATTTCAGAAATACAAAACATAGTGTTAAATAAGTATTCAGTGCATGTACGCGTACAATAAGTATACGGTGTATGTACAGTAAGTACACAGTGCATTTACAATGAGTACACAGTGCATGTACAGTAATTGCACAGTGCATTTACAGTGAGTACACAGTGCATGCACAATAGAACACAGTGCGTTTACAGTACATAAGTACACCGTGCGTGTACAAAAGTACACAGTGCATGTACAGTAAATACTCAGTGCATGTACAGTGAACACACAGTGAATTTACAGTGCTCGAAGTGGAAAGTGCATCAATAAAATTACCAACAATTTGTGATAAGACACAGTGGGCAAAACACTCTTTTGGAAGAAGATTACGAAGGTATGTAAAAATCTTAATTTTTCGATATTTTTATGTACCTAACCTACCTATACTAAGTAGAGATGGTCGTTGTGATGAAAATTTGATTCAAAAGATGATGAAAAACTATAACAAAAAAATCGCTATTAATTTAAAAGCATAATCGATTAAATTTTTAAACGTTTCGTTGTGATTTTTTGACATGCTATTTGATATTCAAATGTAAAATACATCTATAACTACGATTTCTTTAACTTGATACCTCATGCATTCTATAGTATGTTTTACAGAACGTATTTCGCTAAACTGAATTATTAGTTATTAATCAAATAATTAATGTAAAAATAATCAGTAATTAAAGTAGTTTTTACATTAATCAATCGCTTATTTTTATACTCAGGTAAACAAATCGTCGAAACGAAAAAACGTTGTTCATTCACAGGTAATGGGTAGTTTTACCTCGCAAAATGTATAGTAGTTTTGATTTTTGGATGTGTTGTATAGGTTGGTCCCGTTATTCAAAATCTAAGTTATATACCTCCCTATACTTTTTTTTAAAGTGTCGAAATTTCAATCATTATTCTGTTTATTGATCAAAACTTTTAACAATGCATTTTAGAGAGAAAAATTGCAACTAAAAGTTGTAGAATATTAAATTTACTAAAACTCAATTCTAGAAAGTTTTTTTGTACAACCAATATATAAAGAGTTAAGTATGTGTTTCCAAATTTATCAAAAATTTCTTTTTAATAGAATTTAGTGAAATTCTCTTTCTCGTTTGCATTCAATATCGTTGTCTCGCTTTAAATATTGCCGAAATAATTGCTATATATTGCGAAATAATGTTGAGCAATACGAGTTGTAGGAGTTGCCGCAATTATTGCTCGAAAAATTGCCTTTGAAAGAACACTTGAAGACGCCGTTTATGAATCCAAAATGTTTCTCCTGCAAAAACGTCGTTTTGTTGATATATCATTTTGTAAGAACGGTCCTCAATTTCTTTTCAATTGGTCCGCATTATAGCGACCTCGGATCCAGCAAATCTAATTCTTCTTTTTCTCTATTCGAATGGGAAAGGTTATCAGAAAAAACAGAGTTATTGAATTGTCTATAATTGAATATCTACTGAAAGATTGCCAGAGTTCTAATAAAGAGAGAGATAGAAGCATGGGCGGCGCCAGCCTCGGAGATAGGGGGGAGCAACAAAAAAAAAAGATATACTTAGCACGGAAAAGCGTAAATAAATATAAGCGCAGACGATTATTTTTGTGAGACATGTGATGTGGTTTGGTTTATCTCAAAATGTGCGTAAACAATTGCACAATAAAACGTATTAAAAATGTTTTTTATAAAATGTAATTAAAAAAAAGCGGCTCAGGCAACATATATATATATTTTAAAACAATTGTATGTTGATGGATTTTCATTCTAATTTTAGAAAATTTATGACATGATGAGAAAATGTGTGATAATAATGTGATTTTTTGTGAGATTTTATCATTTAGTATGGAAAAATATATACTTATTCCAATCTCTAGGGGGGAGGGGCAGCTGCACTCCCCCCCCGTCGTTCCCCTGACGACGCCCATGGATAGAAGAGTAGCTGTCCTACTCCATGTATTTTTTTTATTAAATTTTCCCTTCACATCGCCAGCTGCTTCCTGAAGATTTCATTTTTAGAATTTGGAATATTGAGTGACTATTCTAGGCTACAGGATGATTAAAAAATATCTTCCCCTTTTGGCTTTCAATATTTTTGACTTAAACACGAGGATGTCACAAAGTGTACCCATCTTTACATTAAGACTGTCCTCTGAGAGCATTTCCTGGACCATATGCAGATATCCACAATGCCACACCCAATGCCCTTGAATGGCTTGGAAGCCTGGATATTGTTCTGTAGGGCACATGTCTCCTGTATGTAGCAGATAGCATAATTCTCTTATCTTCTGACGTTGCCGCCCAACGGTGGCAGAAGCCATACGAAATAAAAGTAATTAAGGGTAAACTTACCTTAATCCCTGGATGTTTCAGGTCTTCAGATCCTATGTCAAATGCAAAACATTATATTATTTTTCAACGGAGGGCTTAAGGTTTGCTGGAAGGACTCCCCACATAAAATTCCTCCCGAAACTAAACTATCTGTAAAGTGATCTCTCTCTCTTCACATTAAGCCAGCCCTTAGTCAGTCATATAGGCTTGATGTAATGTTCATCTCTCGCTGTATATCTGCAATAGTACACATTTCATTTATACACGTCCGTTATTTCGCTTTTATTTAAAATAAAAATATTGGGACATCATTGGTCGAATGTCGCGTGGGATGTAGAAACTATGTAGCATTCATTCACTCGATATGTTAATTTTTCAATTGACAAAAAATATTCTTTAATAGGATTCTTATAATGGTTTTCACCAAGTTTTTAGGTGAGTAATTTATTTATTCATACACGGCGTTAGCCATTTAAAAAACACAGACAAACATATCATTACAACAACTCCATTAAATATAACTCCTCAATAACTCAATAACTCCATTAACAATAATACCTAAGCAATCACCAGAAACAATCTTCAAAATAAAAACAAAAAAAAATATATACATCATTATACATATATAAAATCTATAGACAAATAAGGTCAAAAATCTGGGTATCTACTTCGACCAGTGTCTCTCTTGGGTCCCGCAGGTTAGCGAAGTCCGCCGCAAATTCTTCTATAGATTTCATTCTCTCAAACGCCATCAAAATTTTCTTCCCAAGCCTACCAAAATTCTTTTATGTCTTACACTTCTTTTACCTCTCCTAGATTATGCGGACATATCGTACATCGACATCACTAAGGAGCAGATCATGAAAATTGATCGCCTTCAAAACATCTGTATCCGTTTCGTGTATGACCTGCGGAAACTTGACCACATCTCAGAATTCAGGTCTGAACTTAAATGGCTAACCATATTTCATCGCCGTAATCTCCACACCCTCTCTCTTCTATACAATGTCCTATACAATCCCTCCTCACCTGATTATTTAAAGTCGAATTTCACTCCACTGGCATCTCATGGTCTACCACTCCGTTCTGGTGCACAACGTACGCTTTTAATCCCTATCCATCATACATCGTTTTTCACTAATTCTTTCACCGTACAGGCTGCGCGATTGTGGAATGACCTTCCATTATCCATCAGACTCGCACCAACTATTTCCGCTTTCAAGAGTAGACTGAAGCAGCATTACCTTTCTATTTCAAATCCCACTACCAGTCCCTCCTGAACCCAGCATCCCTCCCTTACCCTATCCCATCCCATATACCATTTATGTATATATTTATATATGTATAATATGTTTATCTGTGTATGTAGTTAGTATTCAATTATTGTTAAGTTAAGGTACCCTTTTGGTACTTATTATAATTAGGTATATCTCAATTTAATCTCTGTTATGGGTTGGCTGGCAGAAATTGCCATTTGGCAATAAGTCCGCCCATTGTACAATTATTTTTTTAGTACAATAAAGATTATTTTATTTTTATTTTATTTTATTTTATAAACCGCAAACAAAAAAAAAACACAAATATAAAAATAACACAATTTTCCCTCAGCATGACTGTATAGAAACATAATAAAATACAAAAAATCAATAAAATATATAAAATGAAAAAAATTAAGTTAATAGCGGAGATAGGAGCCACCTAGCACAAATTTTGTATGAAACATAATGATAGGTGGCTCCTATCTCCGCTATTTCTCACCTAAGAAGTTGGTGATATCCAGCATTAAGGCCTCAATTGATTTTAAATCCTGACAGACATTTACAGAATAATCTGAGAAATGAGCAAAATGAATCGTTAAAGGTGAAACCAGGTGTCGCTGGAAAATTTAAGTTTTATAAAAGGTGCAAAAAATAACACCCAAATCTTTGCTACGATATGTATTGATGTAGAAACTTAGAAGTTGCAAAGTCTGAAAGGTTCAAAGTAATTGATTTATAATATCTAAAACGTAGAGCACTTGTAATTCTTAGGGCTTAAAAGTATCTTTGCGTTAATCTGCAAGCCATCTAGCGAATAAGTTATGAACTAATATTTTGTAAACTCATCGACATAATATATTAAGTACTACCGTAAACTTAAGGCTCTAATATACCACAGCTAGGAATTCTAAATGAACGTCGCTTCCCCTCTCTTACCGCTCCAAACTTTCAAAAATTTCGTCCACAAGTTTTACTTACACATACATACATCGAAATTTATACAATATACATACAAACGAAGCTATATACTTACATATTATAACATTTTAGTTTTGAATTTCATTCAAGTTATATGTACCAACTATTATTTTGATGGATGCATTTCATGATTGATAGATGAATGTCTTGTTATTAGAGAATTTAGCAAGGATTATTTTTGTCATTGACTACTTTCTCCTATCTCTTACCATATTCCTATAAAATGCGAAAAACCGCGAAGAGGGACCTTTTCGGGGGGGCAGGGGGGGTTGCGGCAGGATTTTGATAGGCAACCCTAGTGCGATGTAATACCCTATTGGTAAGCTATCATTTATACTACATTTCGATCAAAAAACAGATACGTCATAAATTAAGCAGCGGGCTCTTGGACTATTAGTAATTATTAGAATAATAATATTTCTTTGATGGTGTTGGTAATAAATAAATTCAAATGAATAAACAGGAGTTCCTAAATAGTGTTAATAGTTCCTATCCATACACGATTTTCATTTATTAGTGTTGGTAATTATTTTCGTAAAATATAAATAATGAATTCAAAAATGTGCAGTACGTCTATCCCGTGCAAAAGCCAAGCTCAGACTGAATTTGAAAGGGAAGGGTATACTAATTCTAGGAATGCCTTTTTAAAAGAAACCTGGAAAGAAATTTAAAATCTAAAACATACGGTTTGTTAAGATTATAATTACCAGTATTTTGGCTAAATTATGCTTTTATATCTGAAAAATTGAACGGAAATTCTTGGAATTTCGTAAATTTTAGGGGTGCTTTCGGAATACTTTTTTATTCAAGGAATTTCCAAATCCTGTAATTCTAAAACGTGAGTCCTGTAGTCCATACTTTCATCTATCACTGTCTTCAGTTTCAAGACGATTCCTTCAGTATTGGCTGAGTAAGAGTCGCCGCGCCGAAGCCGTATAGGGTACCGTAGCCCCTTAAGAGAGGTTGACAACATGCGCCGTACTAAATTTTGTAAGTCGACATCTTAGTATGGAGCGGTCACGTGGTGTTAGGCAAAGATCTGTCAACATACATAGTAGTGTTTGTACGTAATTTAATATCTATTTGTAGACATTTCAGGACACAATTAGGTCCTTATACGTTTTTTTTTATTTTGGTATTCGGTACGTTAACTATAAATTAAGGTTTACCAAAAATTTGAGATTTTAATTGTGTGTCTTTGGGGATATATTTATAAAATAAAGACTCACATTTGGTTCCAGTGCGAAAACAGGTTTTTGACAGGCCGCCATGTTGTGACGTCACGTTCCTACCTCGTCCCTACCTCGTCCCTACCTCGTCCCTACCTAACCCACAAACAATCCAATTTCTGACTACGAATTTCATGACCTCCGTTTTCATATAAAACATAGTAAGAAATATTCTATACCAAAACTCAGAAATCCAGTTTTTGCCCAACTCCAAGTGAGAGATTGTAGCTCATGCGCAGAACGCCAAAACTGGGATCTGTGACATTCTGATATATTTCATCTCTATGGTTTCAACAAAACTTTCGGATTCTTAAAGCACTGCATTGTTGGTATAACTGTCTGCTGTCGAAACTTCGCAAGTTCTTCTGAGAGCTTTGCAAACTTTTAATTCTAGGGCATTAACTTTCAAACTGAGACTCAGTAACGTCAAGAAAACGGTAACCATGTACTGTCTATACAAAATATAAAATCACTTTTAATTTCAACAAGCCAAGTTCCTTTTTAGACGCTTTTAATTAAGAGTATGCATATTGACATTTCAAAATTTTCTAAAAACGGGAGACCTTAGATCTCCACAACATTACTAAATATGGTTTGAAAAAAAAATAGAGTAGATACATTGAATTTTATCTAAAGAATGACCGTAAAAGATTTTTTAAATCTCGTGTAGATTTCTCAAAAAAATATGTGAAAAACACTTCTGTTATTTTTTCCGAAAGACAGCGACTCCTTTCCCGAAAGTCGCAGAGATATGACTTTTTTGTATTGATAATATGCATTAAAATCTAGAGAACGACCGTCAAGTTTTTTTTAAATGAAGAGAAATTAACCCTAAAAAGTAAAAAAAAAACGTTATTTTAACATTTCCTCATGCGATTTTGAACCTTAATGCCGCGGGAAAGGACCGTGACGTCATAGCCTTAATCTGATTGTAATTGAAGTTAATCATAAACAACCAGGAAACTGAAAACATTTTTGAGTTGTTAGTGTTGGAAAATTCCTGTCAAAAACACTCTACATACTTAAGATTCAGAAATATTCGGGAAGCAACCACTTGAAGCAAGGTTGGAAAATGTATTCAAAAGTTAAGGGGCGATATGCTCAAGTAAAAATCGTTATTATGACTTTAAATTTTGTATGAATACAAAATCGATTTGGGCTTATTGTGTAAAAAGGAGACCGAATATTAAAAAAAATACCCACTATAGAGTCACTGCGTCTTAGCCTAAAGTTATATAAACAAAATTAGTTAGTACATGGTTGGCGCAGTTGGTTGAGGCGGCAGTCTCTCAAGCGGGAGGTGCCGAGTTCAAACCCCGGCGCTGGCGATGTGTTCCACACTTTGCGATACAGGCTTTTAGCCTAGTGCAAGGTGTGCAGGAAAGTATTTGGGTTTGTGTATGCAAGCCCAGATCCTTTATTTAAAAAAATAAATCTGGATTGTATCTTACAAACTACGGGAATGATTCCAAGTTTAATATGTGACTTTTTTGGGTTTGCTGGCAGAGATCGCAATAATACTGTATTGTAAAGATAAGCTCGCCATTTGAAATGTTAACATGTTCTTGATCACCAAAAGTGAAAATAAAATAGAAAAATAACTTTGTAGTTATCACATACAAAAATCAGATTACTCTCCCCGCTAGAGTGACTAAAAATATTCTCACATATTATTGTTTTAAGTCTTAGGATGAAAATATCTAGTGATAATCTTTCTTTTTCCGAGGTGATTTTTCACATATTTAGGTACCAGTCCCTCTCAGTACGAGTACTTACTTATTTTGAAGTGCTCCATTAATAATAATTTTGATAAAGTCGGCCGTAACGATTATTTTGTCAAAGAAATCGCTTACGACATTGAAATATTTGGAATATCTCGTATGCCGCAAAGTGAATTACTAATTGTAACTACTTCAAGCAATCTTGTGAATTTACCGTTGGATTAGAAACAGCATCAACAGTATATATCTGTGGTCTTTGGTCAATATATGATAACTGCAAATTTGGTCATTTTGAGATAAGTATGCAGTTTCACTATGTTTTGTGAGGTCTTCCTTACTGCATACTCATCTCAAAATGACCAAATTTGCAGTTATCATGTATTGACCAAAGACCACAGATATGTAGTACATGGTATGTAGGTAGGGTTGCCAGTTCTCTAAAAGACAAACCCGGGAGGATTTTAACAATCGGGGGGGGGGGGGGTGTGGGTAGTGTAAATTTATATATAATAGGTACATTTAATAATATTCGACGGTTTTTTAGCATGTAATCATAAAAGTTTTTACACGAAAAATCGATGTTTGTAGTATCTGTAACTCCGCTTGTACGTACCTACTAGCAATGGTTTCATTCAGTTTCTTGCCTTGCTCCACACTTGTTCCATTAAGCTGAATATGCGTTCGCAAGAAGCATTAGAGACAGGAATGGAAAGAACAAACGTGACGAGCTTTTTAAATTCCGGACAGGGATTTTTTTGAATGAAAAATTATTTTACTACAGAAAAACCGGAGGAATTATTGCGGCCCTGGAGCTCGGGAGGTTGACCGTTATTCCCGGGCATTCCGGGAGGGTTGGCAACCCTACATGTAGGGCACCCAATATCGCGAAGTTTTCAGTTCCGGAATTGTATTCGACACTGGAGACACAGTATCGAAATTCCGGAACTGGTTCCGGAATTCATACAGTCGCCATTTGGCTGTTTATTATCTGAATTAGACTTTTAATCTTATATTATAAAAACGTAAGTATTTTATTTATTACTTATTTATATCTAGATCCATGCAAGGGCACAAATCATCCCACATGTGGATGGATTGATAAAATAAAATAAATAAATAATGTACATATTGTGTAAGTTCTATTCAAGACAGTGTTTAATTATATTAAGTTGTTTTAACTTAGAGCGTGATTGATAATAATTCGAAAGATTCCTTCAGTAAAATTTATACTCAAATATTCCTATCTCATGAATGGCGCAAGTATTTCTACCTAATACGTATGTAAGGTATAGGCAATCGCAGAAATACAGTAATAATGCTAATGCACTAGTCATACCTATAGAAGACCTAAATAAAAATTAATCGTGATGTCTTTGACCGTCGGTACATGGTAGAAATCAATTTTCAGGGAAAAATGAAAAACTAAATATTTACACTAAAATCCACAAAAATGACTTTTAATTACGCGACTAGTGTTCGAGGATTTGCACCCTCATCGTCAGTGAATCGAAGACGATCGAATACTAGTCGCGAAATCTAAAGTCGTTTTGGTAGATTTTAATCTAAATATTTAGTTTTTCATTTTTCCTTAAATAAAAATTACTTATTGTTCAAATTGGATTATGTGTTCCCTAGGAAATCCTAGCAGACGTTCTACACTCTGTAAGCATTGATGTGCTTATCTTTTCATATTACTCCTCTTGATTTTTAATAGACTATAACTATGTAAATTTGACGAGACAAAGTGCCCGGAATTAGGGCTAAGAACGATAATAACCAATATAGAAAATGATATGTATTAAGTATGAGTGGCAATAAGATAACAAAGAAAGTAGGTATATATGGGTGAAATAAGGGGTGAATGGAAGTGGTCAAAGGGGGCGCAGAGTTATGTATGTGTAATAAAAACTATGTTTCCGAGATTTGGGGGTCCTAAAATGAGGTCAGACTTCATACAATATGTAAAAAAATGTTTCACTGTAAGTAATAATTCACGTATATGCAATAATTACGTAAATTTGAAAAAATGTAGCCTGCGGCGCCGTTCACTTATATATTATACTCCATTATTTACGGGTATTTGTTTAAACATGTGGGAAGGCTCTTGGATGTCATAGAGCGATGCACACATGCACTGATGTTCAGTAACCGAATCGACCGTTTGCAAAAAAAGCTCCAACCAAAACCTCTTTCTGAATTCAAAATCAGGGTAACACTGAATCCGCCACTGATAACAGGCGAGGGGAGGGGCCCCAGTGATTGTAGAAGAAAATTGTAGAGGGCGTGAGTGGTAAAAGGTTGGGAACACGCCTGCTCTACGGCATTCAGTATTCTACATATTATTTTTATAAATCAACAATTCAGAATTTAAAAAAAAGCATAATATTAAACTGCTTCCTTCCATTGACGGTAGCATGTTATCGTCAATGTGTCTTACTCCAAATTACTTACTTATCTCATAATACAGAAATTACAATGTTTTTGCGATGTAAGCATCTCTCCTACTCCTCCTCGTTACACAAGTCTATTACAATCTACAAGAGGCTTACATATTAATTTACATAACAACAAGCATTGTCAATATTAATACGTAATAATGAAACCTCTATCTCTCTCTCTTACTCTTTAGAAACTCTCAAAAACTTCCAAGGACTTTAAGACAAATAATACTTAATAGTATCATAGGCGTCCTCACCCCCCTAAAAATTAGAATAGGTACCTATATACCTACCTACTTTTTCATACTAAATGATAAAACATCACAAAAAATCACATCATTACCACATATTTTCTCATCATAACAAACGATGTCAACACAGCATCCCAGAGAATAGGCCAAAAAATGAACATATCAAAGACCAAAGTTATGAGCGATGCAAACCAGTCATGTAATATCGTGCTAGATGGACAAGTTATCCAACATGTTGATAGTTACGTATACCTAGGGCACACCGTAAAACTCGGAAGGGAAAATCAAGAGGTTGAAATAGAGAGAAGACGAGGCTTGGCATGGGCGGCCTTTGGTAAAATATCTCATTTCCTGAAATCTCCGAAGTACCCGAATTATCTGAAAAAGAACCTATTTGACGCCTGTGTTCTCCCAGTGCTCACCTATGGCTATGAAACCTTTGTGTTCACAAAAAGAATCCTACGCAAATTATCAGTGACACAAAGAGCCATGGAAAGGAGAATGTTGGGTATATCACTGAGAGACAGGAAAACTAATGTTTGGATCAGAGAGAGGACCAAGGTCGTCGATATCGTTCAGAGTTTTCAGTCAGAAATGGAGTTGGGCTGGTCATGTGGCCAGAACCACAGACTCTAGGTGGACAAAGAAAGTCCTGGAGTGGCGACCTAGAACAGGCAGAAGAAGTGTTGGTAGGCCTCAAGCACGGTGGTCGGACGATGTAAGGCGAGTTGCGTTAGGCGGTTGGATGCGATCTGCCCAGGATAGGGAGCTGTGGAAATCAATGGGGGAGGCCTATGTTCGACAATGGACACAGGGGGGCTGACATGATGATGATGATCAAACATTTTTCAAACCGAAGCACCACGGGAGAGCATGTCTGGTATCGTTTGGAAGACTGCGAAAACAGATCTGGGATACAGAGTCATAAAATCTTGCGGTTTTAATATTTTTTTTACGCTTGCTATACAAATTTTAATGTTTTTTTTATAATAAAAGGTTCTTCGCCTGTCGCATATATGTCCCATTTTGGAGTTGACACGCTACGGGACAATACCGTAATTTTTCAGTTTCTTTTACATAAATAATAAACAATTGAACTGAAAATGTGTGTCCAAAATTCGCAGAAATTCTAGTCGACAGACAGTTCGGTGTTGCTTGAATAAAAATAAAAATACAACAATAAAAAAATGTCACAAAATTGTGACATTATCGTGACGTAGAGATGACAGAAGTGATAACATGAGGTTTATGATTCATTAAAAAATGTTTTAAGGCTCGCGTCCCAACTATGACGTCACGGTCATTTACAACGGCATTAAAGTTCAAAATCGCATGATAGAACGGTATTTTTTTTCCGTTTTTTGGGGTTAATTTCGCTACAAAAAAAAATACGGCCATTTTAATGCGTATATTTTAAAAAACATTTTTTCTCCGCAACTTTTGAGAAACGAGTTTCTGTCTTTCGTAAAAAAGATCAGAGGTGTGTTTCAATTTTTTTTTTTGTGAAATCTATACAAGATATTAAAAATCTTTTACGGTCATTCTCTAGATAAAGGTTCGATGCATCCACTCTATTTTTTCTGAAGCATATTTAGTAACGGTTGTCGAGATCTAAGGTCTTCCGTTTTTATAAATTTTTGCAATGGCAATATGCCTACTCTTAATTTCACCGGCTTTCATGATGAGTGAGTTTCTCTCATTTTTATTTTACTCGGAATCTCATCAAAAATGAATGTATTTTTGTTTGTGTATTATTGCGGTAGGTAATTTAATCTCACAATGAATTATACTGCTCTAACCTTTAGAGTGAAGATAGATTAATTATACTGTCCCTCACATAGATGGCGCTGACTGTTTCGCAGAATTTGATTGTATTAAATAGATGGGGCTCATGAAAAATATTTTTATGGTAATACATTTAAGTGTTTGTACTAGGGACGTAACGAATATTCGGTTACTATTCGGCCGAATACCGAATACCCTAAAAACAAGAAATAATAAAAACACTCAGTAAATTGAGTCTGTGTACCAGACCTAGGGCTAGGTAAATTCGTGACGTAATAGATTTCATAACTGTATGGGAATGTACCTATGTATCTTACCACTTTTTATCTAATGTATCTTTGTGTTAGTAAGTATTAGTAAAAACCAATTATTTCAATACCGATGTAGATAATTGGTAAATAATAAATAATAATAAATAATAATAAATAAATAATAAACCCCCTATTTGGTGTAATGTTTTATATCCAATTTACGCGGAGGAAAGATTTTGTTTATTTATTTATTTTAATTATTATTATATTTCCAAACTGTGTTCTTTGTATTATTTTGGGATGTATTGTGTAATGTTGCAAATTGTAACAATCAATGATGAATAAACTTTACTAATGTCACTTTTTGGCAGTTAAATATTGGCAGGTTTCAGGCGATTATCTCAGCGGGCAAATTCGTCTACACTCCCGGCCAAGTTTTCGGTATTTGGCATGGGGATGAATACGCGATTCGTTGCAACACTAGTACAATTAAACTTATAGGATTAATATACAAAGAATGACGATTTCACAAATAGATGATATTACAAATGGATGATATTACAAATATATGATATTACAAATAGATGATATTACAAATAGATTGTTTATTTAAACACGCGATTTACAATATGAATAATTAGGTATTTCGCTAATGATTTGTGACTCGTTGTTTTTTGTAGAAGAAACTCGCAGAATACCTCTTGGCATTTGCCCAAAAACTTGACATTTACTACCTACTACTCTCATTCTTCTTGGAAATCATCAAAACACACAACAATCTCTGTGCGCAAATATGTTGTATATGACATTCATAATGGGTGGCGAACAGTATTGCTTCATAATTCCACACTTTGCGATACAGGCTTTTAGCCTAGTGCAAGGTGTGCAGGAAAGTATTTGAGTTTGTGTTTGCGAGTCCAGATTCTTTTTTGTATTGAAAACAAGATTTGTTTATGGAAGTTTTACGGAGACTATTAAAAAAATTCATAACTCGAAAACTACAAAAAAATTGCTGAACATACACGGGGGTTAAATCGATAGGTACTTATTGAGGTCGTCTATCATTCTGCTTCGGTTGATCCACCGGTTGTTTTACACCGTGTATATTGTCATAGACTGCCAGGTTCAAACCCTGGTGCTGGCTGTGAATCCCACACTTTGCGATACAGGCATTTAGCCTAGAGCAAAGTGTGCTGGAAAGTATTTGGGTTTGTGTTACTTTAGAAAAAAAAAATGGAACCTTTCGATTTTGCAATATGTAGTCCTCTATCCAATTTTTGTCCGTAGGCGACATGTTGATTACGAGAAAAAAAAATCATTTGAAAATTATAAATAACTTGCTGACATCAAGTTTAAATTATAATTTCATTTTCTGTACTCTCTCTCGTGTTTTTGGGCAGATGAGTAATGTGACGTTATCAGATTGTGAAAAAGTTCCTCCATTACCCGCCGGCGGAGCTGCGATCGCTTTAATGAGATGAAATTACTTTTCTCCCATTTTTATTAAAGAAAATATGGAATATAATTAATTGTCTTCGTCTGGTTTATGTTAATCCTGACGGGGATTATCTGGTAAAGTTAAATTGCAGAAAATATCAACCTTTTTTTAAATGAGTCATTTCTCTTAGTCACAGCTCACTCTTCTTTTCATAAATAAAAAGTGACATGACATCCGAGGATGACAACATTTTGCATGTTTATGAAAATGGACAGAGATTTACGTATTTTGATTATTTTTACTAATCTATAATTATATAAATATAAATAAATGTTTATTATGAAATGTTATTTTAATGCACCTTCAATTTCTAATAATATTATTAATTGAGTATTAATATTATTGATTTTTGTGTTTGATTTTATGTCCATTAATACATCTAGTATCTAATTATATCCATATGTATCTCAATCCCAATTATTTATTTATGTATCTATTGAAATTAATTCAGATTTACTTTCTCTATTTATTCACACTTGCACATTGCTCTTGTATCTATTAGTGTTCAGATTCGTATTTTTTAGTTCATGCATACCTGCAGGTTTTCTTCTTTGTTTTTATTTTTTTTATTTTTTGTGTTTGTTATATTGTAGGTAAAATATGGAATCTTTGTTGGTCTGTTTATAAGTGATATGTTAATTTATGTTATTTGTTGTTGTGACTGTTTGATTCCGTTAAGAAAATAAAATAAAATAAAATAAAATAAAAATTGTTTTAATTATGATAGTGGTTCTGAAACGCCCTTTCATGAGTTGTCTTTGGTTAACTGGGCCGTGACGTCATTGACGACATGAAATTCATAGTCAGAAATTGGATTGTTTGTGGGTTAGGAAGGGACAAGTTAGGAACGTGACGTCACAACATGGCGGTCAGTCAAAAACATGTTTTCGCGCTGGAATCGAATATGAGACTTTATTTTATAAATATATCCACATAGACACAAAATAAAAATCAAATTTTCGGATAATGTTTATATATAGTTAATGTACCGAATACCAAAAAATCATGCAAGGACCCTATTATTTATCTCATTTTATTGTCACAATAAACCTGATATCCAATAAACATTATTTTTTATTTATTCCTTATCATATCTCACTGTTTTTGCACACATTCTTCCAAATGAACTCATCTCCACTGCATTTTTCCACTTTCCCCTTTATTATTCACGACTCCACGATCAATCGAAATGGATTTTCCATGTTTTCTATGGCTCGCTTTCCACAGCTTACCGACACCCGTTTCTTGACAGAGAAAATGTAAGTTATTATTAATTGTTATTTAGTCTAGTAGTGGTTGAGGTATGTACCAGCTGGAATACATTACATATTATGTACGTACAGACTCTGTACTAACGAACATGGAAATTGTTAAAATCCATATTAGTTATGTCAAATGAAATAACTACATATTGTTAAGGGTGTTAATTCGCTTAATTGGAGAGGGCTGGTCAATCAGCTGAACATCAGAAAATCAGATGGACGAAACAAGATCTAATTATAGGAAAAGCTTGCATTTCTAGATCATTGTCATCAGCTGAACAAAAATAATGTAGATTTTTTTGACACGAGCCCCTTTACAATCTAATACAGAAAATGACTCGATAGATTCCTACCATATTCTGACCATAAACCATATTTCAGATGAAATCGTCACCAGCGTAAGAATAGCATAAGAAATAAAGAACGATGAAATATTGTCAATCTTCCACGTAATTAAATTTTCCTTGACCAACGTTTTCCTATTTTTACTTACATACTTAAAATATCGGTCGGAAAATAAGCTGTGCAACGACCTTGCGTCACACATTGTATATAATACCATGTACATTAGTTCTCAGAAACATGAACACCCGCGCAACTTTCTCACACGTATATCGCATTTTTTCTTTCTCGCAAATTTCCTATTATCCTTCCGCTTGTCTGAGAGTGATCTTATTGTTTTTTTTTCATTTTAAGATGATACCAATACTAGTTAAGATGATGCAATTGATCTATGTCTGAAAAGGTGGAGGAGGATATGGTAGGTCAGCCTCCGTAGAAAGAGCCTTATACACTTTTGGTTACTTACTTGTAAATTTTCAGTTGTAAATTACAATTGTAATTGTAACGTATATTAATTACTCAATGTCTAACCACAATTTCAATATTTCCATAAGTATAAAACAATCGCCTACAGTCTGGTTGTTTTTTCAGAAGTGTCACGGAGCAAACATTGATTTAGTGTTGCTTGATGTGATAATAAGATATGGTTACATTTTTTCGCTACTTTCAAATTATATTTCAAATTAGCTGTTTAAAAAAATTGATAATTTTTTTTATTGTTTGAATAAACTGGCAACATTGTTTTACAAACATGTGATGGCGGTTTAAAGGGATTATGTGAGGATTTTTTTCATTTTCCAACTTGCAAAACAATCTTGCCTTTAAAATGATTTCTCTAGCGCTGCTCTGTAATATTTTCGGCATTGTGAGAATATTGAGGACCTTTGACAGCTCTTATGACAAGATTTGACAATCAGGGCTACCAACAATACAATCTTGAACTCCATTTGCAACTAACCATCGCACCATGGCCGTAGGCAGGGGGGTTGGGGGTTCAAAGCCCCTCCAAAATTCCTCAGTCAACCAATCGCACCGTTTTATACATAGGAGAAATTAATCACATTATTACCACATTGTTTATTCATCATGTCATGAATTTTCAATAATTATTATGAAAATTCATTAAATCACAGTTGTTGTATTTTTTTGCCTGCGGCGCTAATCTAGTTACAGTGATGGTTTGTTCATAAAAAATCAACTGCTTTCTTATGTTTTATGACAAAATTTTCGGCTGCGGCGCTAGTCGAGTTTTTCTTGTTGGAACCCAAAAATATATCCAGATGCGTAGCCAGGTTCATTGATTTAACCATTCTTGAAAAAAAATCAGCCTGCGGCGCAATTTACTCGTTTTTATTCCATTAAGAAATATCAAATTTTCCAGAGCTCGAACCCCCCTAGAATTAGAAACGAAGAAATCAGACTCCGAACAAAGGTTACCGACATAGTGGACCGTATCACTGGGTTAAAACGGCAATGGGCAGGCCACGTTGCGAGACAGGGAATTGAGAGATGGGCACCCAGAATCCTAAGATGGCGACCATGGGAGAATAGAAGACCTATGGAAAGACCCCAAAAGAGATGGGTAGATGATATAGTCCCAGTCCCAGGAAGGAACTGGGTGAGCAAAGCCCAGAGTAAAAAAACTTGGAAAATGTTAGGAGAGGCCTATATCCAGCAGTGGATGGCTAAATAAGAATAAGAAGAAGAACCCCCCTCCCATGTATTCCTGGCTACGACCTTGAATCGCACTGTATATATTCGCAAGTCTACAAGGCCTTAATCACAGCTTACAGAATAAAAACCAATAACCTTCCAAAATGAGTTTAAATTTTCAAATTAAGAATCCCGACACAGTAATTATTTCGGCGGTTTTAATTAATCTTTCACCACCGCAGGCTCATTAACAGAACTGCCTAAAGATATTACGTTACCTTTTTATTAAATCGACTTACGCAACATTACGTAACAGCCTTACATACCAACATATTGTGTTACACCAGTGGCTCCCAAAGTGGGGTCCCCGGGATCACTCGGGGAGTCCTCGGAAAATACAATTGTTTTGGGGGTCCTTGAATTTATGTCTGGGGGCGTTTATTCAGATTCAAATATATTGGCGTCGTTTATACGCTTTTTAAAGTTTAGGTACATTTATGAAGTTTATCCATTTGGGGGTCACCGGAAAGATTTAATCATGAAAAGCGGTCCTTGGACCAAAAAAAAAAGTATTATTACTAACACTGGTATTTTTTTCTCGCATATGCATGTAGTGTTAGATTGTTCTATATGGATTCAGGTTATCTATTTTATTGAAAGACTTGATGATGGAGACGACGTTTTATTGTAATGATTTTTAAAACAAGTTCAGACAGGAAGTACCGGAAGTTGTAAACCAAAAACATAGACAATTATTAAATTATTGGTATCATACATAATGTTGCCATATACATTAATTAATTAATATTAATAATGTTGTCAACATCCTAATACAACATGTAGGAATGTATTATATTTTCTTACTTCATTTTTTTTACATTTTTTTTTCCTGTGGTGTACTGGAAAAAATCGCAGTTTTGCGATAGGTTCGCCCTGGTGAACAGTGATTTATAATCTGTATTATGTCCATGTTTGTTCTTTTATGTATAGGTATACTTTGTTCACTTAAAGATTAAACACATAAATAATGTTTGGGAACCACTGTATTACACCATATTATCCCATAATTTCACTGATTACTAAACCACTTTTAATCTTCGATATAATACGCGTATACGTGTCGTATACAAAATCACATAAGACGCAATTCTCTAATAGGCAAAGCCCCCGATCACGACTGAGACGAAATCACATAGACGTAATTAGTTATGGGTAGTAATGTATCTACCCTATTTTTAGCATATTTAGTAAGGTTGTCGAGAGCTTAGGTCTCAAAAATCTCTTTTTTTTTAAGAGTATGCATACCGACATTTCAAAAATTTCTAAAAACGGGAGACCTTATATCTCGACAACCGTTACTAAATATGCTTTGGAACAAAATAGGGTTGATGCATTGAACATTTATCTAGGGAATAACCGTAAAAGATTTTATGTATCTTGTATAGATTTCTCAAAAAAAAATGTGTATTTTGATATACGCAAAATTAACCCCAAAAAATGGAAAAAAACACTATTTTCACAATTTTTTCATGCGATTGTCACGCGATTTTGAACCTTAATGCCGTGTGAAATGACTGTGACGTAATTCTTGGTGCCAAGCCTTTAATGATTGCTGTTGCAACATTATACTTCCGTCACAAATTGATTTGGCATCTACTGTCTCAGAACAGACTCCGGTCTAGTGAGGCAGTAAAATATTTCCAGATAGTTGAGCGACTGGTGCCACACACGGCATATTTTGATTTAAGTATTTATGTTTATATATGTGTATATCAAAATTCATTGTTTTTGTATGTTGTATATCTGGAAAATTTCATTCATTCATTCATTCATGTGGTCGTCACCCTGTTTTTCCAGGCTCTTCTGTCCTGGGCCAACTCCGTTGCCTGTTCCCATGTCATTCCAGCCTGGCGCAGCTCTGATGTGAACAATATCATTATACCTACTCTTAACTTGTATGCTTAGACAGGGGCGGGGTGAGGCGTTATGGCGCCTCTCGTTCGCAAAACATCTAACTCTTCAACTTATATTGAAACAACTAATTAAAACTGCGGGGGTGTGGAGGTTAATTTGCTGATCTCTCAGGGTAAACGAACTTTGTTGAACTGAAAGTTTCATTTAGATAAAGAATTTATAACACTAATTGAATAAAGTGCTAATTGATAAATTACGGATACGTCCTAAATGTCAATAGCAATTAAAGATCTAAAAATATATTATTCTGTTTTTCTGAAAATTTCCCTGTAAGTCACTGGTAAACTTAAAAGTAGACATATTGACATTTCAAATATTTATAAAGACGAGAGACCTTAGATCTCGACAACTGTTACTAAATATGCTTTGGAAAAAATAGTGTAGATACATTGAACCTTTATCTAGGGAATGACCGTAAACTCTTCCCGTCTTTTACGGTTATTCCCTAAATAAAGGTTCAATGTTTCTACTCTATTTGTTATAGAGCATATTTTAGTGTGGTTGTCGAGGTTGTAAGGTCTCCCGTTTTTAGATTTTTTTTAAATTGTCAATATGTCTACATTTAAGCAAAGCTTGATATATTTTAATGCAATACTAAGTTCAAAATTTGACATGGCCGAGGCCGACGCCATATTGTTCATAGAGGCCATGCCCGACTGACATTTGACGATGATTATACCATTAAAAATGTATGGGAAAAAATATTCCGTAGTTCAAGTGTTTGTCACCGAGACAAGGTGTTTGTCACCGATACAAGGTGACGTCACCAATCACGGTGGTGATGGAATTCGAGGATGTAGGCTTGCACTATAGTATCGCTGGCTTCGACATGGCTCGTATTATCTACTGGTAGAGAAGAGTGCCGAACATTCAAGAAATGTTGCCAACAATCGTCAAAAGAAATAACTTCGAACAAAGAGGGTTTTCAATAGCGACAAACAGAAGTGGAATCACAGTATTCCCTGCGCTTCCTAGAGTGGAGTAGATGGAACCACAGTTGTTCCTACTCCACTTCACAACAAAAAGTAGGTTGCTAATGTTGCATCCACTCCTCAGTAGATGACGTTAGCATCTGAAACATTGGGTCAATGTGAAATAAGTTCCAACACTAGCATGTATACAACTTTCAAAAATTACACAATTGACAGCAGGATGAGGTGGAATGGGTGAACGTTGCCCTGAGCATAAAGTCATCACTTAAGCCAGCCAAAGCCGACTCGTAAGAGTCGGAACATTCATCCTACTTTCGCCCTAAGGGAGTTCACATAACGCTACATTATGTGAATAAAATGCCTCTCGTCTCTGTTGAGGAAAAAACTGTAAAAAAGGGTTTTACCAAGCTTTGCTGTATAACATATTGACATGTGTGTAATGTCCTTGTATAACAAGATTATATTATGTGTTGGCTGAAGAATCCTTTACCTTATTAAGGTTACCGAGCTCTTTACGGGCTGTACGACTAGTATCTGTCTGCATCACTCTTGTACTTACACACGTTATATTTAGCTATCTCTATCTCTCTTCATGTATGGACTTGAACTCAATTATATTACTGTATCCACACCAGTGGCGGGCGGCCAACGGGCGAAGGAGAAGCCAAGCACAAGGCAAAAGCCTCGCGCTTATAATTTTGGGGGCCGCAAAATTAAGGCAGACATCATATTCTGTAGAAATAAAACTCCTGGAGGTAAATATAATTTTCTGTACCTAAGAAAGCTAATTGTTTCATGGGTCTTATAAAAAATTTCGCCTGCGGCGTTCATCTTGCACAATACTAAGGAGAAGTATTTTTATTTACAACAAGGCAGAGATTGAAATTTTGATAACTTATGGTCAACATTACAAATTCTATGCATGAGGTCCTTTTTTATGTATGAGGTTTGTGTGTGCCTTGTGTCTCTGAAAATATAATTGGCCCTTTCGCCATCTAAATACCCCAAATAAATGTAGGTACATGTATCTCACACTTTGCGATACAGACTTTTAGCCTAGTGCAAGGTATGCGGGAAAGTTTTAGGGTTTGTGTATGCAAGCCCAGATCCTTTTAGTTAAAAAAATGCTATATTGTGGAAGGGGTTTCAAAATCTGATATTACCATGGCCCTCTGGATGTCTTTATCTGCCACTGATGTACTCTCCTCAAGAGATAAGTCAAGAGGTGTTGGTACTGTCAACTACAGATGTAACTACATCATGTAATAATAATAACTATTTGACAACACACAAGATACGAGTCTCCTAACATGCACTCCGTTTCAATGTTCGGGTTTGTTCGGTAATCGTACAACGTCGGCCAAGAACCGAAGTAGATGTTCTTCGGATATGAAATACAGTAGTGATACTTAGTGGGAAAAAATGGCTAGTAATTAATGGATTTCAAAAGACATTTTGATTTACTTCTTTGATAAACTTTAGTAGATAGCAATTCCATTTGAAGCAATGAAGGATTCATTCAGAACATCTATTTCGGTACGAGTATTTGGCCGACGCTGTACGTTTGCCGAACAAACCCGAACATTGAAACGGAGTGCATGTTAGGAAACCCCCTTCATGAGATACTTATACGAAAAGGTACAGTAGATTTGTATGAAATACGATGGTATTACGTTGCTAATACTATTTCAGTAAATAACTGTATTTTTCCTGCAAAAGGTCATAGAGTTCTGAAGTTTTTATACATAGTATTGATTCGTAGGTCTATGGGAGAAGAACCAAGTTTTCGAACTCGTCAAATAAATTGCCTTTTTTAAGAGAATGCCTTATAATTTTGATATATGTACTCTCTTTTAGGCCAACAAGCTGTTTGAAAAGTAGAGAATGAAATTTCCTACAAATTGTGTATTCTAAATTTTCCTTCAAAACGAATGGTAGCGAAGTAATAAAGCTCCAAAGATTGGTCGTTTTTTCATGTTTTTACTCTTGTTTGGTTCTCTGAAACACTTTATTTTAACTACCCCACATATCAAATGGATTATCGTACTTAATTCCCGCATTTAACTATCTTTTAGGAAAAAGTTACAAGAAATCCATCAAGAGTTGCTAATCAGACCACAAGACAAGAATATTTATTTATTTACCTATATTAGAAACAAAAACAATACAGATCAAGTTCAAGTAATGCCCTATTACATGTGTACACAACTAGTCAATACAGATAAAACAATATTCACATTGAGGTCAGTATTCACAATGAGTTCATGGTTGGCGTAGTTGGTTGAGGCGGCAGTCTCTCTCGGCGGGAGGTTCCAGGTTCAAATCCCGGCGCTGGCGATGCACTTCCACACTTTGCGATACAGACTTTTAGCCTAGATCTAGTGCAATGTGTGCAGGAAAGTATTTGGGTTTGTGTTTGCCAGCCCAGATCCTTTTATTAAAAAAATGGTAATTTAATTAATTGTATGTTTACTGTCAATTATTCCAAAAAAAATGAGGTCAAAGCAATCAGTAACAATATGTAGTCAAAACAATGTTTAGTCTTATTATGGAATTCAAACAGAAAATTAAAGCAAATCATTGAACATGTAAGGTCAAACATTGATGTAAGTCATAGAGGGTTATTTGGGATAAGAATATTGTCAACAAACATTAAAAAAAAAACTTACCTAAAAATACTACACTACAACCTAACAGCAATTAGAAAAAATTGACAACATATAGATTGACATTACGTAAAAAAATTATGTTGTAAGATAGTTAGATGATTAGCCGAAAGTCTCAAATATCAAGACAATAATTAATTCGTATTCTTAATAATGACATTCAATAAAGTCTACCATTACAAAAAAAAATGTATGATCCCTCGTCTACTAAGATTGATGACATCAATAACGTGAAGCTCCGCCGAGCGAGATTAAATGAAGCTTTAACGACAAAAAGACAAATTATTCCAAGTTTTTCTACCAAAGAGGTTTGCTTTTTTAACCGAAATTGAAACCATTAAGGAATTATATTCAGAAAAAGGTTCAGTCAAACGGAAAATGAGAACGTAGCGAGAAAGTGAAAATAAAAATTGACATATCATCATTAATAATATCAAAATATGACTCCGCACAAGATGGGTGACTTGTTATTTTTACCAATATTTTTTACTAAGAAATAAGGTAATCATTATAGAAATGATTGGTTGAAAGATGAGCGCTGTAACTAAAAATTTGTTTATTATAGTGGCGCCGCTACCGTTGATCTAAATGCCGCTACTGTCGACCGTAATGATATAAATACGATCAGCATTAGCACGCGAACTCATTCACGCAGCAACCACCGATGAGGTCACATCTATCGCACTGCACACTGATTAATTAATTAGTTTTCCTTAAGGACCCTATTGAATAGAAGCACATTTGTTTTAATGGAACCATAAACGAAATGTCAAACTCTATTACCCCAGTATTTTTGGCTCTTAAACTAAAGATAATCAAAACTTAATAGAATAACTTTCCTTAATACAATATTTTACATAGAAAGGGTCGAAGAATTTCTCATTAGTTCCACCATATTATAGAAGGCGACCTTCGTATCTTTGTAAATTCTTCTGAAAGACCCTGAAGTGTGTGAATATTTCAGGTTTCCTAGAAAGACAAGGGGACATTGTTTAAAATTTTGTGGCATCCCTGAATTTGTGGTTTATACAAGTATTTCATAATATTACTGTAATCGGGGTGCTGAATAATTGCTTCAGACCCCCCCCCCTCTATACTTACACTTACTTTCTCTCCCCCATTTCAATTTCCAGAGATTATCAACTACTACTATCTCATCATGGTGACCAGTGTACAAAATAACATACAACATCTTGCTCAAAATAAAGGAGACTTTCTGAATGGTTGCTAATCTACTTCCCTCGAGGTGGTCACTAGCCTGGTTGGTAACGCGCTCGATTGTTTATCCAGTGGGCGCGGGTTCGATCTCCGATGCCGATGAACTCCACTTCACGACACAAGCTTTTCAGATAAACCCAGTTTCATTTGAAAAAAAGAAAAAATAGAATACACAGCATCAAATAATAACAAAGGCTTTCGTCGTGGGTACAAAATCTTAAAGTCAGCACCAAGATTCGAACCCGGAACCTTCCGCTTTAGAGACCTCATTACAACCAACTGGGTCGATCGTGTACCTACCTACTGTAAAAAATGACTATTTCCACTTATTTCTAGTACGAGTCTGAAAATAAGTGTCTTTTAAGAGAATGTCGTATAAGTGTCGCTGTTTCACATTGTACTATCATTTGTTCGGAACTATTTTCCCATTACATATAGTGTCTTTACTGTATTATTATTTCAACTGCATTTCCAAGTTTCCGAACAGCACTTTCTTTAAAATTTCCTTTGTTGTTGAAGTTTAATAGTTCTCAGTTCAACACGTTATAATACTCGTACGGTTGCCATAGGTTGAAACTTTAGCTATGTTCGCTCCGATTTAACCATGTGAGCATTATTCGTCAATTCACAAGGAAGACATTCACAACTTGTCTCCTGAGGCACTTTAATACCTGAGCTCTCACGATCTTCATTTCTGACTCTTGTCTTTCCAATGCCATACCATATACATACTTACATTGTTGGTACTGTGTGCGCGCTTATTATCATGGGCAAACAGTGAACATAATTGTGTGTGACATCATTGTTAGTGCTAGAGAACCTATATAAATGTGGGAAGACTTAACGAATAAAGCCATAGACAAAACTTGACCACCACCATTGCCGTCACTAGCCTACATCGCTAGGTATACGCCAGTTATTCTCGATGTAAAGTACACTAATTTACCATTTAATTACATAGGTTATATTCCAAAGGCTATTTCCACACTGATTATACATAATGAGTCGCAAAAATCACTGAAATATCACCAGGTTTCATGCAATTGTGGACAACCAATATGACACGCAATCATATGTTAGCAATGAAAATGGCGTCCACCATAGATTTGTCATAGATAATAGAAGGGGCTCAATGTTCACTAAGAGAAATAACCAGTTGAATTAACCGAAAAAACAGTGAAAACAACTGTTTTAGTAGGTTAAATAGGAACCTACCGATCAAACAGTCCAAATAGCTGAGTTCAGTCAGTAAAATACGGGAGCGTTGATTTAACTGAGTGAGTTAAAAACAAGATGGCCGCCGTTGTCCAGCTGATTTCTAGAGACGTGGATTCTACTTAATAAAACATGGCCGCCTCAGTCCAGCTGATTTCTGGTAAGGTGAATTTAACTGTGACACAGTCAATCCTACTCGGTGATATAGTTAATCCTACTTGAATGATCGGTAGATTCCACAGTTCCATAGTTTGTTCTACTTACCTACTAGGTTCTTTCTACAAACTGTCTTAGTTAAAATACCTGTAGGTAGAAAAATAAAAAAGGGTTTTTAATTAGACAAATTGCTTATGTATAAAGTATTTATTTGCACCACAATTTTTTAAATGAATGTATGACATAGTAAACATGTACAATATTTATACACATAGTTATATACAGTGAAATACATAATACAAAGTTAATGTTACATCATTTTTTTAATTGATTAAAATAGCTTTTTGCATAACCATTGTATTTTACAAGTACTTAAAAGTAAAGATAAAATAATATCCAAAAACTTAGAGGTACTTAAAAACCACTATTTACAAAAATATTGTTTTAATTAGAACTTAAAATGTCTGAAGACCGCTTTGAAGGAGGTATCAACTTGATGAATAGGTATATCAAAGAATGGTCGGGCAAGCAGCGCTCAGGTTTGCACCGTCTTCGTCATCTGAAATAAATAAAAAGATATACTTATTATTAAACAATAAATATACTGATTTTACCACCTTTATGTACTGATTTTATTTATTGTTTTACAGGGTAGAAACATTTGTTAAGGTACCTTAAAAGATATTATGTCAAGTGTGGTAGTTGTCTTGTTCTTCTCAGCCTTCTCGCGTCCTGTGTTGGACATAAGCCTCCCCCTTAGACTTCTACTGCTGTGTACTCTTGTGCCGACCGCATCCATCCGCCCCCGGCAATCTTCCTTATGTCATCCGACCACTTGCCTGGGGCCTACCAACGCTTATTCGGCCTGTTCTTGGTCGCCATTCGAGAACTTTCTTAGTCCATCTAGCATCTGATGTTCGTGCTATGTGGCCAGCCGCACTCCACTATTGTCTAATAATAACTATGTATGTAGTTATATTTATGAACTAATTACCACTCTATTTATAATAAACTGCACATTGTTTCACAATTTGGTTTTAAAGAATTAAAGATTCTACAGATTAAAATCAGTAGAATTTACTTTTTAATTGAAATTAACTTGTTTAAAGGGTAAATTCAACTTACAAAGTCAGTAGAATTTACTTTTTTATTGAAATTAACTTGTTTAAGAGTAGATTCAAATTACTAAACAGTAGAATTTACTTTTTAATTGAAATTAACTTGTTTAAGGGTAAATTCAACATACTCAGCAGTGGAATTTACTTTTTAATTGAAATTAACTTGTTTAAACGGTAAATTCAACTGATTCTATTTTGACCTTTTGCAATCAGTCAATTCAACTACTCTCATTTGTAAATCCAACTGTAATGCTGAGTTAATTCAACTGTTTCATGCGTAGAATTAACTTTTTCATCAGTAAAATTTACTGATTTGTCATTAACTTAGCATTTTTCTTAATCAGTTAAATATTTTTTGGCTCAGTGTTCAATACTTCTTCCCAAGTTTATAGAGGTTCCTTAGTTAGTACTAGGGGTTAGTACTGTCCATTTCCAGGTACTTACAACGCTCTTATGATTTTGGTTGTGCTGTGTGTGGACAGGGAACATACTCGTAGCAAGACAAAATGATAATCGGGGATAGCAGATACATAAATAGTTTAAAATGACTTAAATTCTCACCGATATTTTTGGAAGAGAGCGATATTTTTATAACAATAAATCTAAGTCGCTTGTTTCAGAATCAAAAAGCAACTAATATTTTCCACCGTCGCATCGTCAGAATAACAGATTGTACGTGTACAAAACTGTTCCGATTTGTTAGCAAGTTCGCGCACAATATCTAGAAATTAATTGTCGAAACGGAGCACGCGTTTGCACAATGTGTGCCCTATTTGCAGAAATCGGAAATCGTAGATTAAAAAGAAAAGAAGCCATGTTGTCACAGCTGTTTAAATTACCTGTAATGGCTTCTTTTAGGGCTCGCGTCCCAACTATGACGTCACAGTCATTTCCCGCGGCATGAAGGGCCAAAATCGCACGAACAACTGCATGATAAAATGGTAAAATAGCGTTTTTTTTCCCATATTTTGGGGTTAGTTTCTCTTCAACCAAAAAACTTTACGGTCATTCCCTAGATTTTAATGCATATTATGAATACAAAAAAAAAGTCTTCGCGACTTTCAGGAAACGAGTTGCTGTCTTTCAGAAAAATATCAGAGGTGTTTTAAATATTTTTTTTGAGAAATCTATACAAGATATGAAAAATCTTTTGCATCATTGCCTAGATAAAGGTTCAATATATCTACTCTGTTATTTTCCAAAGCACGTTTAAGGGCATGGCACCAGGAATGACGTCACAGACATTTCCCACGGCATTAAGGTTCAAAATCGCGTGACAATCGCATGATAAAATGGTAAAAATAGCGTTTTTTCCATTTTTTTGGGTTAATTTTGCGTGCATCAAAAAACTTTTACGGTTATTCCCTAGATATTGATGCATATTATCAGTACAAAAAAAAAATTTACTCCGCGACTTTCGGGAAACGAGTTTCCGTCTTTCGGAAAAAAGTACAAAGGTGTTTTTAAATATTTTTTTTGAGAAATCTATACAAGATATAAAAAATCTTTTACGGTTATTCCCTAGATAAAGGTCCAATGCATCTACCCTATTTTGTTCCAAAGCATATTTAGTAACGGTTGTCGAGATAGAAGGTCTCCCGTTTTTAGAAATTTTCGAAATGTCAATACGCTTACTTTTAAGAATGTAGTAGGTACTTAATACAATAAAAGTTACTGTTATTTTCATGTCGAGTTGCGGCCCTATTATGATCTTAATCCGGCTCTATAGGCGTTTCATTGAAAGAACGAAAAAACGGATTTATTTTGAATCGCAGCCGCATGGATCCAAAACCCATGAAGATATAAAATTTGAATTTTTACGACGTCGCATAAAAGTGGTAGTGGATATGGCGGAAATAATGCTAAATATATTTAAAATTCCGCTATTAAGAGTATGCATACCGACATTTCAAAAATTTCTAAAAACGTGAGACCTTATATCTCGACAACCGTTACTAAATATGCTTTGGAATAAAATAGGATAGATACATTGAACCTTTATCTAGGCAATAACCGTAAAAGATCTTGTATAGATTTCTTATAAAAATATTTGACAAACACCTCTGATCTTTTTTTCCGAAAGACGGAAACTCCTTTCCCCTAAGTTGCGGTATAATTTTTTTTTGTACTGATAATATGCATTAAAATCAAGGAAATAACCGTAAAAGTTTTTTAATAGACGCAAAATTAATCCGAAAAAACGCTATTTTTACCATTTTATCATGCGATATTCACGCGATTTTGAACCTTAATGCCGCGGGAAATGACTGTGGCGTCATTCTTAGTACCAAGCCCTTAAATGCCGCCATTAACACTGATGTATGCGGCGTGTTGTTTTGAATTTCGAATACTAAAAGAAAAAAAAAACGCCAGCAAGCAGTTTTAATGCTAAGTTGCTTGTTATTCCTTAATGGGTTTTATGCAAAAAGGTCTACATATTTAGTAGTAAATTGGTAATAAAATTGTATCACTTTTGTTTAATTCTACGCTACTTAATTCATAAATTAATTTTTAGTGTACTTATGCACGTGATACACATTTTATGAGTTTTTTTTAATCTGGATCCTTCGACAATGTCCACTTGGTAGCCACTTGTCACGCCGTCTATAGTGTAATTTGAACAGGATTAGAACGGGACATGGAAGGTGCGGTCTTCTTCTCCATAGATGGGGCAAAAGGGAGCACCCATATTGCCCCTGTGGAGGGGTAGAGTCTGTCGCCCACATCACCAGAGAGTGTCCACTCACCAAGTTCAGTGTCTCCTGGATGTAGCAGCGAAAAATGCTTTGACTTTCTTATCTTCTGACGACGCCACCCTTCAGTGGCTGATGCCAAACGATAATAATCAAATAACCGATTTTTTCTCGTAAAAACGCGTTTTAACTAAAACGTTTTTATTAACGATAAAATAAGCTGCATTAACTAGTAAAAACGCGTTTTAATTAAATCGTTTTTTTAACGATAACATAAGCGGGTTTTTAATGTAAAAACGCGTTTTAACTAAAAACGTTTTTTTAACGTTAACATTTTCAACCAATCAGAGGGCCCGCATTCCACGGCGTATCTTGAATAGGGTGGGAACTGCGAATTTGCTCGCTCTCTTGTAGGTATAAAACTTATTGTCACGTAGACTTAAAAATTCGTAGCCCCCCTCATTTCGAAGTAAAATGTTTGGAAGTGGAACAACTTTTAACAATTACAAACTCAATTGACGTGGCAATACCCTGGAGTGAAAATTCCAGAACATTGTTCCAGCATAGGAATAATTCGATGGAATTATTTTCCCATTGTTTCAGATATTTCAGAAGACGATATCAGTATAATCTGAAAAGCATCTGTGTTGGTAGTCGGGAAAAGGACGTTATAAAATTTATTTATTTTTTTATTTTTTGGCGAGAAGTAGGATTTAGGTACGTTTATTGCATTCTTCTTCTTCCTTCAGCCATCCCTCCACTGCTGAATATAGGCCTCCTCCATTTTCTTCCATTGTCCTCTATCCTGAGCTTTGCGAGCCCATCTTCTACCCGCGACTGGGATTATATCGTCGTCGGCCCATCTTTTCTGTGGCCGACCTACTCCTCTCTTTTTGTCCCACGGTCTCCATTTTAGAACTCTGGGGGTCCATCGCTCTGTCCCCTGTCTGGCAACATGACCCACCCACTGCCATTTTTGTTTGGCAACCCGGTCCATGATGTCTACGACTTTTGTTCTGCCCCTTATTTCCTCATCGTTTATTGCATTGATGTCGATAATTTTACAGCTTTTGATACATGAATATAAAAAAAAATTGAACAGAAACAATATAAAAGCACTGAAAAAAAACAAAGATATTTGCAACAAAGAACGTCTATATGCTGTTTTTTTTTCAATGGAGTTATTCTCAAAGCAGTGTTTTATTTTTTTTTTTGTTTTCAAAATAAATATCTCTATTCGCGTCAATTATGCTAAAATTCGCGCTATTTCTGTAAAAACTCAAAATTCGCGTACATGTCACGAAATTAAATTTATTCGCGTAAATATCACGAAATTCACGTATAAAATCAATTTATCAAAATCTCTAAATTTTCCAGTCTTTATGTAGACATTTCTAAAATTTCTAAAAACGGGAGACCTTTGATCTCGACAACCTTACTAAATATGCTTCGGATCGATTACTAAAAAAAAAAATGTGAAAAACACCTCTAATCCTTTTTCCAAAAACTAAAAACTCGTTTCTCGAAAGTCGCGGAGTTTTTTTTTTTAAATTAACCCCAAAAAATGGAATAAACGCTATTTTTACCATTTTATCATGCAATTATTTATGCGATTTTGAATCTTAATGCCGTGGGAAATTATACCGTGATGTCATAGTTGGGTCGTGCGTATGTATGTACTAAGTATGTTTGTAGTTAAAAAGAATGAATGAACATATAATATTTTGGATAGGACATGGGTCCGTCATTATCCCTCCCTCTTATCTCACACAATAATTATAAGGTAACTTGATACGTTACACTCATTCATATTGATGGATTGCTGTAGATTTAACGCCATTTTGGATCATATACCTAGACCTAGTCAGTGGTGGATATTTTTATTCAGCTTGTATGTATATTCTACGAGCTGCATTCTCCGGCGTTGCTCGGAATAACATATTTTGGCCCTTTCTAAAAAAGCCGTTTTTCGGAAATTCCTATATAATTAATTTTTAGCTTATTAAGAGACATTTAAGAATTTTCCCTTTTTTTTAAGTCCATTTTGATCCCTTTTAATAAAAACAATATCCTAATTTTGATAAGAAAATCTATGTGCCAAATCTCAAGTTTGTAGCATGTCTGGTATCCGAAATATTTGTATGCTTTTACTATTTTTCACCCCCTTAGGGGCTGAATTTTCAAAAAACCCTTCTTAGAAGAAGGTTTTGTGTTAAAACCTATCTCTTTTCATAATTTCACTTCTCTAGGATTAGCAGTTTGGGTTCTGCGTTGATGAGTGAGTATGTCAGTTAGAAAGTCATTATTATTATTATTATTAATGGATAATTTATGGCGCCGTTTCATGGATTATCCATCTCAAGGGCGCGGGAAACTGGTCCTGAAGAGCGACGTCTTCAGCTTGCTCCTGAAAGTTGTGACGGTCTGGTCGCTGCGCAAATCCACGGGAAGTTGGTTCCATCTGACAGGGCCGGCTACGCTGAATGCTCTCTCGTAGAAGCAGGACTTATTAGCCCTGCTGCGTTCGATGAGCCTGTTGTTTGCCGTAGCTGCCGAGCGCAGAGGTCTTCTCGTGGTAGTCTCCGGTTTGCAGAGTTCGGAGAGTGACGGTGGTGCCATGTTATTCAGTGCCTTGTACACCATGAGGCACAGCACATCAAGTCAATCATTCAGTCAGTCAGGCGCTTTCGTTTATTATTAGAAATAACATTTATGATATTGCTATCAGTGGTGTACCTATATAAAACGTGGTATTTTAATGCATTTACAGAGTAAAAATATTGAAATAAAAATTCCATGTAGCATGTGCACTGTTCAGTTGTCGGTAAAAAGAAGAAGAATATCGTCACATGATACAGGAAATCCGGTAATTCTCAATTACAGAGTGCGAAGTGTGTGCTGAATGTTATATTATGTCTATACTAATTGTAACTAATTAAAGTCATCTGTCTTCGTTACAATATGCGAGTAATCTTATTAAGCAATGCGTCATCCAGGTAGGCATGGTCGTAGGCAAGGGGGGGGGGGAGGTTTGGGAGTTCAAACCCCTCCCCGAAAATAACCAACCCAACGTTTTATACATGGGAAAAATAAATCACATTATTACCACATCGTTTTCTCATCATGTCATTAATTGTTGTCCCCGCCTGCCCTTATGAAAAAAAAGTAACTGCACCCCTCCTTGCTCCCCCCGTGGGACGAACTGTCAGATACGAACTGGGGCAAGTAAATTACAGCATTTTATTTAAAAAACTACGGAAATAATATCAATAATTTTCACCAAATTTCAGATGAAACTTTGGAAATAATTTTTATCTAGAAAATTTACAACATCAACTTTCGAACTATACTAGAGTCTCTAAAACATATTCTCATTTAACCACGTTTTAAGTCTAAGGATGATATCTTTAGATACAGAGAAAGGAGAAATATGTACTAAGTACGACTGGGTTTATCTACAACGCGTAGACGTTGAATTTTTAACGTAACGTAATATTTTTCAGAGTATAATATACCTACTCTGAAAAATGTGTAAGAATACATACACAGGTGTTAAGGGTTGAATGGTGAACGTTTCTGGAGAGCAAAGTGATCACCTAAACTAATAGATGGCTGGTCGTAAGTCCAGCATGCCCATCTTACACCGTTCGTTAGTTGAGTGACTACATAATTGTTAAAATGATATCTTTTAGTATTAGCTGAGTAATCTTTCTTTTACCATGTCCCCATGTTTAATAGATAATGTATGGAGGTTCAAGCTAGTAGGGATATGCACTCTAAAATAAACTAAATGTATGAATAAATAATTCATTACATTAACACGCGTACTCTATTAATATTCTGGTATATGTAATTAAACCAGTCTCTTTGTATGATGTACAGGCTAATAATACTCCATACTCCATACACCTAATCCTAATATCGACATACAATAAAGTGTGGTATGTGGACAATACTCTATATCACCTACTGTAAATATTGAACTTCATCATAGCAGCTTATGGTGGGAGGTGGAGTCATTAGGGATGGGGTAAAAAAGAAAACACTAATCAAATATTCAAACTCTAGACTTTATTAGTAATTTTTTTCCGACCATCATTTTTTTTATATAAAAATGAATCTGGGTTTATCGAAATAAACCCAAATACACCTTTGTACACTTCACAGTAAGTTTGAAAAGCTTGTGTCGTGAAGTGGAGTAGGTCGGCATCGGGAATCAAACCCGCGCCTACTGGATTACCAGTCGAGCACGTTACCAACCAGGCTACCAACTACCTCTCTACTGTCGCATATTGACATTTCAGTAAATTTAAAAAACGGGAGAGCTTAGATCTTGACAAGTTTACTAAATATGCTTTGAAAAACATTCCGGTAGATATACTAAACCTTTATCTAGAGAATTACCGTAAAATATTTTTTTATATCATGTGTAGATTTCACAAAAAAAAGAAATGCGAAAAACACCTCTGATCTCTTTTTGAACGGTTTTCCGAAAGTAACAGATTTTTTTAAGGTAGAGAATGGAAACATGATTATTCCTAAGCATTAACTATCATAAAACACACAAACATGCAAAGCAATTAAACGATACAATCTTCCAATATATTCCTATCAAATACTGCATCCAATCAATTATTGTACGCTATACGAGTATATTATGATACTAGCTACAAGTACCAGATATCAAAATAATATATTATGTGAAATATATTATAAAAAATAGTACAATCTGTCAAAAAAGAGATAGCTACGGATTAACTGAGACAATTTTGTTTGCTGGCAACAATATATTATAAGTCGTTACTTGAGACTACTTGGTGAGGCCATCATCAGGACTAATTATTAGTCCTGAAGATGACCTCAGCAAGTAGGCCGAAAGCTCGACAACATCGACAGTCTACTCACGGTACACCCGAGAAGAATGGAGAAGAGATTATCAAGGACCCTGAAAATCTACAAAGCTATTTTAGTATTTTTATTTTTGTTTTTATCCTTTTATTTTTATCTTGTTTTATAATATTTGAGTCTCATCGACCTTGAAGTAGTAGGTATATTGTTATTAGTATTGCCCCAAAATCGCCTAGTGGGGCAATAAAATCCATTATTTCTTATAAATACGAGTATATGTTAAATACTTTATGTACTTTTATTGGATAATACAAAAAGAAGGTTTAATATTAATATCATAAGGACGGTTTATCGTATTATTACTACTGTAAGGTAGATAGAGAGAACTGAACCAGTCACTCGTAAACGGGCGACCTTAGAAACCATATCCTTTCTTCAGAATTCCCATGACAACAACATGAATGGGATGTTCAAATTCATACGTTAAAAGAAAAAAAATCAAAAGGCATTTTGCGAGTAGATAATATGTTATTCAACAATTTCTCTCTGAATGACAATGTGGTGCAGTTGTAGTCAGTGGCTGTAATTCAGGTTTTTCTATGAAAACTTTATTCATTTAGTCTATCTTCTTCTTATTATCGTGTCGGTCGGCACTCACTATATCCCCATCCGCTCCCAGAAAGCCACAACCTCTCCTGCGTCATCTTCCAAGCGGGAGCGATCTGCGAGACTCTCTCATGTGCACCGTCCAGGAGCCATTGGGCAGGCCTGGAGCTGTTCAGTGTCTTGCAGCTGCCCGCAGTTGCACGCCGCGTCCTCAGCTATTCCCCATCTCTGGAGGTTCTTCCTAGTGCGGCCGACCCCAGATCTGATCCTGTTGAGGGTTTTCCACGCTGGCCAGGATTGATCGTGTCATGGGGGTAGGGCTTCCATTGGCGTGTTAAATAGGGTCCCTTGAGCATCCTCTGCTATGCCCTTCCACATGCTTATTTTTTTATTTAGTAATATTAAATATTGGTACAATTATAATTTTTCAATAGATATGTATAAAGGTATACATTTTGTTGTACTACTCTCTCAATAAGTAAATGAATACTTAAGTAGAGAGAGAGTAGAGAATTGTTGCAGTTTCAGGTATCATCTGCTACGGTTTGGTCACGACCATACAATAATGAAGAATATAAAATGAATTAGGTAGTCGTAGGTAGAATTTTCAATAAATAAGGCCTTCTGAAAGATGTCCGAATTGTGATGAATATCTGTAACATAAAAATTAAGGGGGATGCCACAATACGTTAGAATTTGATTGTAAAACGTTGTCCGACTTATTGGAGCGTGTGTTCAATATTTGGAATAAACATGAAGGAGTGATTAATAATCCGTTACAGCCTTCAGGCTTCAGGGAACAGACCCTCCCTCGCCGTCCCTCCCCTTCCGTACCCAAGTCAATAAATAAAATGCTTCAATAAATTTATTCAATGGCCATACCTTATCTAATCTAATCAATTTCAGTATTTTGCATAAGGGTTCAGTTATTTGTTTGAAATCATAGACTAAATTTAATGTTCTCCGTTTTGTTTTATCACATTAGGAAAAAACTTTTTTTAGTTCTAGTTTCTTACCTTCTTTTCTACCTTGTTAGATCAGAGGACGTATACCCCCAGCGTCACTGCGACCAGAGTAGGTCTATTGTGACACGCTTTAATATTACAACTCGTCTTCAAGGCCGACGTGTCTCATGTAGCTCACGATCTGTCTTGGTGCGAGTGGTCTTGCCTTCTCAGAGTCCAGTAGGGGCCCTCCAAGAGAGCGACTTCTTATGTGAGCGAGTGCGTCACAGTTACAGAGGATGTGAATAGGTGTTTCGTTGTCCTCTGAACAGAATCTACAGACTGGGGTGTCTGATAGTCCAATTTTGAACATTTGTTTCCGCAGTCTGCAGTGTCCAGTCATGGTCCTGGTTAGGACTTACCTTACTTTTTAATTCTTTCTAGTTTGTCATTTTTATTATATAAATTTTATATTTAATTGAACAAGATAATAATACGAGTATGTATACATACACGAGTCACATGGTACACATGGGGGAGGGGGTGGCGGCGAAAATGTCAGGGCCTACGATTTTTTCCGAAATCTCTGGGCATACCCTCTTTGAAAGGAGGCAGCCCTAGGTCTAGCGACGCTTCTTCGGGTTTTTCTTGGTCCCCATTCCATTATTTTTTTGGTCTACTTATCACATCAAATAATAAATAATATGTTATTCGTTCGTATACCTAAATTTACCGACCGAATCATCATATTGTGCTGACCAATTTTAACACTTAATCATTTTACTCACATTACAACAAAAACATGAATTGTATAATTACCTAAGATGCAACAAAATATGCTGACCGAAATATACTGAACATACCTACTGAACAAAATATACTGACCTAAAATTGTAAAGTTTCCTGAAATAAAAGGCTTATTTTGAAATCACATTCATAGAACATAATTGATTTATTTTAAGGAATTCCGATTCCAATATATACACAAATAATAGCATATAGTACCTACTTATCGTGACCGGACAAAACCCCATAAGAATATTGCTCAACATGAATAAATCACAAAAAAGACAATAGACATTTAGAAATATTATATGCTCAAGGGACGAAAGCTCAAATCTAATTAGATTTTGTAATTAAAATTAATTGTATCTATTAGTATACGATTTCATTCAGTGTGTTAGAACTTATCATATACCTATTATAAAATAGGAGGTGGTCGGTAGCCTGGTTGGTAACGCGCTCGGCTGTTAATCCAGTGGGCGCGGGTTCAATCCCCGATGCCGACTTACTCCACTTCACAACACAAGCTTTTCAAGCTTTCTGTGAAGTGGGTAAAGATGTATTTAATGTATCTGGTACAGATACATTATAAAAGACAATAAGAAAGTCAACATTATATAAATATTTCATCTACTGGAATCCAACTAGAAAGTTTGGGCTTTTATCCGTTGTGGATATTTCTGAAGGTCTTTTGTCTTTTTTGCGATTTATTAATGTTGAGCAATATTCTTATGGGTTTTTCTACGGGAACCCCTACTTGTATGTATAGATACAATCTGTTTGTTTTATTTATTGCTTTACTCAATATTGTTTCTAGGTATGTATATTGTATATGGTTCCCGGATTATAACCCATAGGAATATTGCTCAACATGAATAAATCGCAAAAAAGACGAAAACCCTTCAGAAATTTTCTCAAGGGATAAATGCCCAAACTTTCTAGTTGGTTTCCAGTAGATGAATTCTTTATAAAATGTTGACTATTTTATTGTCTATCCCATTTAAGATCCGCTTATTTATTTGGTTATTTTCTCATCTATAGTAGTTTCTAACACACTGAAAGAAATCGTATACTAATAGATACAATTAATTTTATTTTCAAAATCCAATTAGATTTGAGCTTTTGTCCCTTGAGCAAATTTCTGAAGGGTTTTCGTCTTTTTTGGGATTTATTCATGTTGAGCAATATTCATATGAGTTTTTACCCGGTCACGATTGTATATTCATTGCTTATGTTCTTTTGTATATTATTTATTGCATATGATTTAATATGAAATATAAACTGAATCGTGACCGGATAAAAACTCATTATGAATATTGCTCAACATGAATAAATCCCAAAAAAGACGAAAACCCTTCAGAAATTTGCTCAAGGGACAAAAACTCAAATCTAATTGGATTTTGAAAACAAAATTAATTGTATCTATTAGTATACGATTTCTTTCAGTGTGTTAGAAACTACTATAGATTAGAAAATAACCAAATAAATAAGCGGATCTGAAATGGGATAGACAATAAAATAGTCAACATTTTATAAATAATTCATCTACTGGAATCCAACTAGAAAGTTTGGGCTTTTATCCCTTGAGCAAATTTCTTAAGGGCTTTTGTCATTTTTGGGATTTATTCATGTTGAGCAATATTCCTATGGGTTACAATCCGGGAACCGAATGGAATATCTACCCAGGTATATTATTTTCTAACTAGAGTTTCGGCTTGACTGTAAGACATTGCTTTTGCAATAAGCCCGCCCTTTGACATACTACTGTGTCTAATGAGATTTGTTATTTATTCATATTTGGTCTGTGGCTAATAAAGGTTTATTAATTATTTAGAAAGGGCTTACTAAACCAGGGGAGAGAATTGGTGAAATAACCGAAAAGTAATTCAAATTAGTAGGCAGAGCTGGGCAGAAAAGCGTTAATCGGTTAATCGTTAATTATCGAAGTTAATATTTTGGTTAACGATTTAACGCAGAAGCAGGTGACAAGGTTGTGCGAGGAGAGACTGTGGTTGGAGTGGCCAGAGGTCCTGGAAGCTGCGAGTGACAGGGGCCTCTGGCGAAGATATGCAGATGCTTTGGGCCCCCGACCCAATCAAGGATAGACGGGGAAGAAGATGTATGTATGTATGTATGTATTTAACGCTTTTCTCACTTCCAAAAATAGTTAACGGATTATTTAACTCCGTTACATTTTACTACCGTTAATTAAGTCCGTTAATATTTGATTGTTTAATAAATCATCAGTATCAAGAATGAACAATGCCAGACTCCCATACATCGCTTTGCATGGGGTGCCTGATGGTCAACGCCCGCCAGGAAGACCACCGAAGCGATGGAGAGACAGCTGGAGTTCCACATCACAGGAGAACAATCCTGTCAATACAGACTCGCTGAGTCTAGATGCAGTTTAAGAAGAAGAAGAAGAATAAATATGTACCTAGGTGTTTGTAAATTTCTGTAAGACATTTTACTTCTTATTCGAGAATGAGACTCGCCACCCATTCTGTATGTTTTGTTTGTTGTAGGCACATTGTATGTATTTGTGTACCTACTTTGTTGGGATACATCGCGATAGTGTGATAGCAGTAGTGCTTATGTACGAGTAAGTATTTCTCTATATTTCATCATGCCATTTAACCGCGATTTTTTACATTAACGCTTTAACGGATTAACGTTAACTTCCGTTACATTTTTCAAAATGTAACGCTTTAACGATTAACGAAGTTAACTTTTTAGTTAACGGATTATCGATTAACGAAGTTAACTTTTTGATTAACGATGCCCATCTCTGTTAGTAGGTAATCGTATTTTTTTTTAATCAAGAGATCCTAGATCCGTCTCTTCCAAACGCTAACAAACACGCCCTTCCGAGGTTCTTGGGTTCCTTTATTCCGATGGCGCCTCCCACCAAGAATTGACCGATTCAAAATTTGAAAAATGGTATGAGTTTCGTGAGATATTGGTGGGAGGCGTCATTGGAATGAAGGAATCCAAGCACGCTCTCCCGGAATGCTTGGTATCGTTTGGAGACCGCGAGAAACGGATCTAGGATGTGAAGTCATAACACTTGGTTTAATTTTCTTTTTTTCTATTACTTATTAGTATAACTAGTAGTTATATCCCAACAGATACACAGCAAAGGATGGACTTTCCATCAGGCTTATGACTGATCGTCGGATGGCTTAATGTCATCACTTTAGCGACATTTACCACTTCTAGTTCACCCATCTGCCGCGGCCGGGAATCAAACCCAGACCTCCAACCTGACAAGCCGGTACTCTACCGCTGTGCTACGAAGGCTGGTAGTTGAGTCAAGATGAAACGTGTATATATTGTACACGGCCCTCTATTGAGATTAGTTTTTGCTATTTTAGTGTACGTTCCAACCATTTTTATGCTTCCCTGAAGTCTTAGACAAGATCAGGGCAGATGGCGGTAATTATGTCAATTTTATGTACTCAACTGCTTATTAATATAATTATTGACGACCAAGCTTGCTTGCGAAATTTATCATTGCCCAATGTCCAACCTTCGAACTTTCGACCTACCCCGCAAACAATGGTCGACCCTAAACAGGATCCGAACTGGCCACGGTAGATGTGGATACTTGCTCCATAAATGGGGCAAGAGGGACCATCCCCTTTGTGAATGTGGCTAGATCGAGACTGTTGACCATATAGTAGAGAGGTGTCCTGATAAGAAGTTTACAGGGGTTCTTGAGGAAATCCACAAGGTGACGCCAAGGGCGATAGATTACTTACGGAACATTGACGCGGAGCTTTGACCCCAAGATAACTTGTACAATGGTCGCATGCATACGAAAGAAGAAGAAGAAGACCTTCGAACTTTTTCCTTTGAGGGATGTTATATACTTCTTTTGACCATACGATAAATAAATAAATAAATATAATTATTTCTCCAACTATGTACCAGGTACCTTAGCCACGCTGGGTACACAAGACTAGTTACAAAATATGAATTATTAATTTCTCTGTAAAACATTGGTCCTTCAATTTGAATATTATTTGTTCTGGAACTTTTCGCTGAATTCTAATTGGAGTGCCACCTTTACCTGACGAGACTTCACGGGTCGCTAGTTGCGACACCTGGCTCTCACGGGTCACTCACGATATTACAATAGTACCTAATGTAATTACTAATTAGTCACAGCTGTAGTAAATTACAATAAGGGTTTTAGAGTTTCAAATAATTTACCAGAAATTAATCCAGAAACACCTGGGGTGGTACTGCGTAAGCGTTCTCACGTGAAATAGTACATGGTTGGCGCAGTTGGTTGAGGCGGCAGTTTCTCGAGCGGGAGGTGCTAGGTTCAAACTCCGGCGCTGGCGATGTATTCTACACTTCGCGATACATGCCTTTAGTCTAGTGCAAGGTGTGCAGGAAAGTATTTGGGTTTATGTATTCTGGCCCAGATGCTTAAAAAAAACCGTTTCAAAACTTTACAATTTTTCAAACAATGTTGCATACTATGGCGAGTACCTAATATTTAGTTTCATATAATCATTTTCGATGCATGCTTCGCATTAGAATGCTTACGGAGTACGGGCACTTTACTTTTCTGAAATTTAGGACTTTTTGCGATAAAAAAACACTTCATTTTCATGAACACTTATTCAACGACAATGGTTTCTACATTTCTTTTGTAAACCTGTATACCTATCTAATTACAATCGCGCCGTATTTTTTTTAGTTAAGAATTCACCTGCGGCGCTAAATGATAGTGATTACGGCAATAAACCCGCCATTTGGAAGATATGTTTTATTTTCATTAAAGATTTATTTATTTATTTATTTATTATTAAAAAATAAAAGATAGTAATTTTTCAGGGGGTTTGAAATGGGTGCTGTACCTATAGGGTTCTTGAATTGATGACCTCAATCCGAGGGTTACAATTTTGCCTTGTAGAAAATCCTGGAAAAAACCCTGGATCCGCCACTGGTTATCATATATAATGCTAGTTGATTAAGGGGTTGTCTATCTGCGTATTAGTTTCAGCATTATTATTCATTCAGCGAATGTTTTTCATAATCCCATGTACCATCATGAATATGCTAATTTGTACAAGACTTTTTATATTAGCGACGATGCATGCGCCATAATAATAATGTTAAACAGTCTAGATATAACACACTCTAGTCCTAATTAGAGATACGCAGCCGCCATCTTTGGTCTCTACCTATTCATATCATATGGTACTGATATTACGTTCTTTTAGATATGATTAATTCAATTAATATGTATCTGTATACGTCATGAAGTAGTTCACCGTGAGATAATAATTTATGGTCCCTAAACTGTTAACTTTAAAAGTTATTAAAAAATATGTTTTTATTAATTGTTCTCATAGATTATGTCGGTTAGAAAAATTTTCACGCAATAAGCTAAAATCTCAAAATACCTTGTAATTACTAGATTACGACTCACATATTAAAAAAATAAATAGATAGGTCTGAAACTTAAAAGCATGCACATTGACATTTCAAAAATTTCTAAAAACGGGAGACTTTAGATCTCAACAACCGTTACTAAATATGCTTTGGAAAAAAATAGGGTAGATACACTGAACTTTTATCTATGGAATGACCGTAAAATATTTTATTATATCTTGTATAGATTTCTCAAAAAAAAGTGTAAAAAAACACCTCTGATCTTTTTTCCGAAAGACAGAAACTCGTTTCCTGAAAGTCGCAGGGAAAACTTTTGATAATGTATTTTAAAATCTAGTTAATGACCTAAAATGTTTTTGCCTGAAGCGAAACTAACCCCAAAAAATGGAAAAAATATACTATTTTCATAAAACGCGATTTTGAACCTTAATGCCGTGAGTAATTACCGCGACGTCATAGTTGAGTCGGAAAAGCCTTAATATGACAAATGACATTTATTTATCCAAAGTATCTTTATGACGGGACAGAAAATGTCGACAACTAATGGACGCCGCGTATTTGACAGTTGCTTGCAAGACAGTTTCGCTTGTAAATGACATATTATTATTCATTCATGTAGTACCTACCCTGGATAATTGAATGTAGACGTCTGGAGAGACGAGGGACTGTAAAGACGAGATATTTGACGAATAGGAATGTCTGAATTATGACAGATGTACATATTATGTTCAAAGTTCAACGACGCCAAAACTTAATTGGTTTCTAGTTAGTAATTTAATAAAGTTAAGTCCTATTTTTTTTAATATATCGACAAACTAGGATGGTTTGGACATGTTGAGAGAATGACCGACGACAGAGTGACAAAAAATAAAACAAAAAATAAAACAAAAATACCGCCGCAGGCAATTAATTTTTAAATAAATAGTCGTATTTTGATGGATTTTCATGAAAATTTATGTCATGATGAGAAAACTTGTGGTAATAATGTGATTTTTTGTGAGGTTTTATCATTAAGTATAAAAAATATATACCTATTCCAATCTCTAGGCGGGGGCAGGGGGGCAGCTGACGACGCCTATGACCAGATCCTCAAGGACGAACGCGTTTCGAGTAAATGAAATCGGAGAGCTTGTATGACAAATTGAATTAATTATTTTTTGGGAAGTTCAATAGGAATGAAGGAACCTAAGCACCCCGGAAGGGTATGCTTGGTGTCGTTTGGGAGACCGCAAAAAACGGATCTAGGATGTGACCCCTAGATGTAAGTTATTATTAGTCAATTTACTCCATATTAATGAATTTTGGTTCTGGTTTAGGCACGCCTAGACCAAAAGCTCACTCATAAACAAATATAGTACTAACGTCACTTATTATTCATAAAGTAATTCATTCTGTAAGCTCTCATTAGGTCGTGTAATAAAAGCACCGCTTTATATAATAAATTATTAATCACCCTGAGCCGAGCCGAGCAACACAAGAAAGAGAAATCTCATAAAAATCTTACTTAACGACAAAATGAGGAATTATCGCGAATATAAAAATACTAGCTGTATTGCCCGGCGTTACATATTTTGGCCCTTTCTAACAGCGATATCCCACGGTACGCGAATTCAGATTCGTTCGTGATTTTGGATTTGTACGTACCGCCATACATATCGCTACAAAAGCGTCTGTAGATTTACGGACTCACCCCTACCCACGGCGTGTGAATCTACGTACGAATCCGGATTCGCGCTCAGTGGGAAACAGGCTTAAGAAAACCGTTTATCGGAAATTCCTATAAAATTATTCTATAGCTTATTGAGAGACATTTAAAAATCATCCCTCTCCTATAAGTCCATTTTCATCCCTTTTAATAAAAATTTGGATAAAAAGGCCAAAAACCCTACTACTTATTGTGATTGGAGAATCTATGTGCCAAATATCAAGTTTGTCTGGTTAGAGAGGTCAGAGATATTCGTATACTCTTAAAAACTTTCAACCCTAATTTTCACCCCCTTAGGGTCAGAATTTCCAGAAACCCCTTCTTAGTGGAAGGTTTTGTGTTAAAACCTATCTCTCTTTAATTTTTCACTTCTGTAGTATTAGCCGTTTGGGCTCTGCGTTGATGAGTGAGTAGTCGGTCATTCAGGCGCTTTCGTTTATTATTAGAGACAAGGTGACATCACCAATCATGGTGGTGATGTTATTCGTGGGTGTAGGCTTGTATACTATCGTTGGCTTCGACATGACATTCATGCCAACATGGCCCTCCTGTTTTAGTCGTATCCGTATTTAATTTTCAAAGCATAATATCGCTCAAAAAAGGGTTTTTCTTTTAAAAATGGCGCCGTTAAAACCTAGAACAGATCGGTACAAAACTTTTTGTGTATTTTCACAGCAATCCATCGTAAAATGCGCGAGTTTTACGAACACTTACAAATTGAGGGTCTCTGTTTTATAAATATAGATTATTACATTTCACACAAAGCCGACTCACTATAAAAACCAAGGGTCAAGTTAATAATGTTACCTACATTTCATATTTTATGGATTTTCTTTCACACAATAACTTTCATAAATTCTCGTCAAGAAAGGAAAACAATCCGTAACAGCGGTGGTGGACGTCATTTCGAAAAAGCTATAAACTTTTTTTTAATAATTATTACTTAATGTTAAACATTTGTACTCCACTGTCGGACATAGGCCGCGATATAGGCCGCAGAAACGATTATTTCATCCAATTAGTAGGAATAGCTCAGTGGTTAATAAGACATGTATATCCCACGTATATTTAGAACTTTGATTCTACCGAGTGGTTGATCTTCACTATTTAGAGTCAAAACTTCTGAAAAGTTTGAAATGTCAGTTGATTTTACGAAATTTCACACCAAAATAAGTTAATCTGTTTTTAGACCAGAATACTTACTTTTCGTGTGGCATTCGGCGTTGTCCTTTGCCCGTGTAGGCTGCGTCGACATAAGTATTTTTTAAAGTCTTGGTTCCAGTGCTGCCAGCCAGACCACCGCTTCCGGTCTTGCCTCGTGGATGGCCTGGAGGCTACCGGGAAATTTCCTTGCCTCGCAGTCCCGGACCAAATGTCTGACTGTCTGAACAGCACCACACTCACACTCAGGATTTTCCCTCTTTCCCCACTTCCAGAGCAAGAAGTTACAGCACCCGTGTTCCGTTCTTGCTCTGTTCTGCTGCACCCAAACCTTGCGTGGCAGATCAAACCCTGGTACTCGAGATGTGGGGTCCGTTATTAGGTCTTTATTCACTAATTCTTGTGCAGCCCATCTTTCTCTCCATTTGTTTCCCAGGTTGAAGTCTGTCTCCACTGTCCACAATGGTTTTCGGGATTTTAGCCTTTTGTGAGGGGGACCAGAATTATTGACTAAGAATGTTTTCTGGTTGCTCTTCTAAACTTTCCCAATATCTTCTGTCTTGAGCTATCTGCTGCCATCTATGACCCGTAAGTAGGACAATGTCATCTATCCACCTCTTTGTGGTCTTCCCACGCTTGTTTTGGTGTTTCCCAACGATCTAAGACTTGACCGAAGTCCCCTAGTTACTCAGCCTACGGATTTTCATAATTTTCCTTTTAAAAAGAATCTTGTAAGAAGTACTTTAAATTATTAATTTCAACAAGGAAGACGATCGCAATCTCCGGTTTTTAATTGTTTTTTTTTTTTAATTCACAGTAGCCAGTTCACAGTACAGCAAATTACAACAGTAAGGTTCTATTTCCGTTTCAAATTAACAGTATTTTTTTCCATTTTATTAAAAAAATGAGGATATTATGAACTGAACTTCATAAAAATTCTATGGTGTTTTAAAGTCAAGCAATCTGGGTGACACGGAAATTAGAAAATCTAGTTGAAATATACGTTGAATGACGAATTGGATGATTGTGACGGAAACAAAAAGTGTGCAGGGACATTTTTTTTCCTGCCGTGCATATTTACGTTAAACTATTTAAAACTCGCGACCCAACTATGACGTCACGGTCATTCCCCACGGCATTAAGTTTCAAAATCGCGTGAACATTCGCATGATAAAATGGTAAGAACAGCGTTTTTTTCCATTTTTTGGGGTTAATTTCGCTTCAATCAAAAAACTTTTACGGTTATTTCCTAAATTTTAATGCATATTATCAGTAAAAATAAAAAATAAATCTCCGCCACTTTCGGGAAACGAGTTTCTGTCTTTCGGAGAAGATCAGAGGTGTTTTTCACATATTTTTAGTAATCTATAGAAAATATAAAAAATATTTTACGGTAGTTCCCTAGATAAAGGTTCAGTGTATCTACTCTATTTTTATCCAAAGCATATTTAGTAACGGTTGTCGAGATCTAAGGTCTCCCGTTTTTAGAAATTTTTGAAATGTCAATATGCATACCTACTCTTAACGTGTTTGGATGGTACGTAGAATCAATACGGAACGTAGTCAATTCACCATTAAACTAAATAGTGCCCCCCCTCTCTCCATATCACTGTCTTGTAACTTCTTTTTAGTTTAGAATGTTGATAATTCATAATTCTATACACATCCGCCCACATTATTAAGAAATTCATATTCATTCAGCGGAGTATTGATATTTATACCACAAGTGGCAATTGTGGATATTAAACCAAACCACAAAGGATATATCCATTACATTTATTGTGGTACACTAAAGGATATTGTTTTATCAAACCAGAATTTACTCTTCTCTAAACAAAACTACAGTAAAACACCAATAAACCTAACGAACCAACACAGTATACGCCTAATAATCCTACTTATTACTTCTTTGTATAAAATAATGTTAGTACACCCATTCTCTCTCATTACTAGAGATGGCGTTTACTGCTTATTTTCTATAACGTCGCACGCGTTGTGTTTATATTTATAAACGTTTATATTAAAGGCTATATGTTTATTTCCCTATACGTAAAAATATAGGTATAATAAAAAAAAGGGGGGGGTGAGGGGGGGGGGGGGTGAGGGGGGGTGAGGGTGGGGGTTGAGGGGGGGGGGTGAGGGGGGGTGAGGGTGGGGGGTGAGGGGGGGGTGAGGGGGGGGTTGGGGGCACCCCCCCCATATAGAATGGGATAAGTACCTAATAAAAAATACTACTACTACTACTACTACTACGCCCTTTATGTCTCCATTCGGGAGCACAGGGAGGCTACCAGGCGTCTCCATTCAGAGCGATTTTGTGCGAGTGATATTACCTCTCTCCACGTCATTCCTAACGCTCTGATCTCGTTGTCATAGGAACGGTGCACTGTGAAAGAGGGTCTTCCGGGGCGTCGGGACCCCTGTGGGTGGAAAAACAGCGCTCTCTTTGGCCAGCTGTCGTTGGGCATTCGCAAAACATGGCCCAGCCACGACCAACGTCTTTCCTGTATTACTGACAGGATTGATCGTTGCTGGGAACGCCGTCGAACGTATTCGTTGGTTTTACGTTCTTGCCATGTGATACCCAGTATCCTATATAATAAAAAATAGGTAAATATAATTCGTAATTAAAAAAGACTAACATCTGTTTAAACTCCGATATCACGAATCGTTATTAATTCTCCAACACAACGCGACGTCTGCCTCCTCCAAATTAAAAAAGCAGACTGAAAATAATAGGGTAATTAAATAAACAGTACGTTTGAAACAACGCAAAAATACTAATACAACATTGTACGCTTAAAATAATCATGCACTTAAAATAACGCACGTACGATGTTGCATCGCTGTTGCTTAAATAATTATTACACAGATGTCGAAGCTTAAACGTTGATGGCTGTATATTGAAACCGTTTAAACAATTTATTTTTTCTAACGAATCATTATAACGTTGTACGTTTAAACGCCATCTCTACTCATTACCAAAGAGAAGGAAAAAGCATAAAAGTCATGATAGTAGAAAAAAAAGGTCTTTTTTGACCAAATTTTCGATAAACGTCATGTTTTTCAACGCCACCTTGACATTTCTCTCTTTCTCTAGCCATGATGTAGGGTTAATACATAAAACATTATAGGCGAGGTTGCCATCACCCAACTAGCAAAATAGTCGTAAGTCGAGCCTCTTATTCGACTAATCAGTCGTATAAACGTCGTATAGAAGTAATTCAGTTACCACCATGTCGTATACAAGTAACTCTTGCGACAATTTAGTCATAAACCCTAAAAAGTCGGATAAAAAAGTCGAGTAAACGTTTATTCAACTCATTTATACGACTATCGTATAATGGTGCTAGAAAAACCTCTTATCCGACATAACCTTTTTAGTCGGGTAAACGTTTCAGTCGGATTGACGTCGCCAAGTCTACTTAATAGTCGTAAAAACGTGATTTGTGCGACTCTTATCCGAACTATGATCGTGAAAAAGGTTCGAAGACCACCATATTCCGACCATTCCAATTTGGTCGTATAATAGTCATTACACGCCACGTTTATACAACATAATTGAGATTTCCACAACTTTTATACGACGAATGTCGTATAAAAGTGAATTTGGCAACCTACATATAACCAAAATCGCCATTTTTAAAAGTGCGCACACAGCTAAACAGCGTGAAGTGGATGCGGACAAGTTCAAAACGATTAGGCTTGCCAATATTTTTTATAAAAAATTTCCGAATGCAAAAGTCAGTATCGTCACGTATTATTATGATTATTTTCAGGTGGCGTATCGGAAAAGACAAATTGTATTGAAAATGACAACCCAATGGATATTTATTAAAAAAATATTGTAACGAGTGTTGAAAGTGATTCAGAGAGCTCAATTGAATCTGATCAAAATTATGAATTTAAATAATCGTGCGGAAAACCTGTATTTTTTACCCAAGCAATGCGGTGCGCCACGCAAGCTACTAAGTAAAAATTATATGATATTTTATTTTATTTTATTTTCTTATCGGAATCATACAGTCACAACAACAAATAACATAAATAAACATATCACTTATAAACAGACCAACAAAGATTCCATATTTTACCTGCTATATAATAAACACAAAAAATCAAAAAAGAAAAACAAAGAACAAAACATGCAAGTATCCAAGAAATAAAAAAATATGATTTAAGGGCATGGCACCAAGAATGACGTCACAGTCTTTTCCCACGGCATTAAGGTTCATAATCGCGTGACAATCGCACGATAAAATGGTAAAAATAGCGTTTTTTCCGTTTTTTGGGGTTAATTTTGCGTTTATCAAAGAACTTCTACGGTTATTCCCTAGATTTTAATCATATCCAAAAAAAAAATTTACTCCGCGACTTTCGGGAAACGAGTTTCCGTCTTTCGGAAAAAAGGTCAGAGGTGTTCTTAAATATTTTTTTTGAGAAATCTATACAAGATATAAAAAATATTTTACAGTTATTCCCTAGATAAAGGTTCGATGCATCTACCATATTTTGTTCCAAAGCATATTTAGTAACGGTTGTCGAGATAGAAGGTCTCCCGTTTTTACAAATTTTTGAAATGTCGGTATGCACACTCTAGTATTTTGTAGAATGGAAATTTAATTATTTAACGTAAATTTAATTCATCCATTTATTACTATCGTAAGCGTATCAAATCTGGTACTGCTATGTTTATTCTCTGCGAAACAAAATCTTAATATAACTATAAAGTATCTTGAAAAAAATTGACAACCCTGTATGGAATCACTAAAATGGCGTAATAATCAAGTGGTACAGACCACTTTTATATGATCTGAAATTAGATTTTGGTTGGGTAAAAGTCGCCTGCACCACATGGAAAAGATGGCGGAATTCTCTTCATAAACCCTCATAATTTTTAATTTCACATTCTTAAATTCTAACAAATTTAAAAGGGACATCAAAGTTTTGTTAAAAATATGCACATACTTGACGATAAAATTGAATTCCCAAGAGAAATCAGGGGCAGTTATGATAATTTAGACACAACACATGAGCTGATGAAAATTGAAGCCAATAAATTAGTATAATATACTGTCTTGTAACGAAATAAATTATATTAAAATCTCCATTGTTTTGATAACCTCACTAAGTCACTGCTTGCGAGGACAGAGTTGGTTGAATAAAAGTGTGTATGAACACCATATTCCAACTAAACTGAACCGTAAAGCACGTTTATACGACGCTTACTCAATCAATTTAAGCGGTCTCGTGTCACCATTACCCAACAGCTATCCGACTGAAAAGTTCCAAGCATCACGTTAATACGACGGTTATCCGACTGAATAGTCGTATAATCTGGGCCCTTTTCGCGTCGTATAGAACGTATTCACGACGCTTATACGACTTCACTGGCGACGTTCTCGCGACCGAATTTTGCTAGTTGGGCACGGTCGCTAAGGAAATGTGTGGAATTACAGTCCCTTAACAACGAGTATGGCAGACCACGCATTGTATTCTGTTAGGAGATTTGACAGGAGTGGTTGCCCTGTTTGATCACTATGCTATGTTGCCAACTGTTACAGCACGGATAGAGTACCTACCCTAGGCGGCGGTGACACGACCATTGTAAAAGTTATCTAGGAGTAATAGTTCCGCGTCGATATCTTTTAAGAAGTCTTTTGCGTCACCTTGTGGATTTTGTCAAGAGCCCCTGCAAACTTCTTATCAGGACACCTCTCTTTTTTCCCACCCTGATACGGGCACTGCTTTGTTGGGTGGGATGAATCATAAAACTAAAAAAATATTATAATTTCTTATTCGAACTAAGAGACTGATCCCCAACTTCGCTCGATCCATGGCTTTCTATGTGACTTTCAGCTTAGGTATATTCGCTTTTAATTTTGAAGGTCTTTGTGGTGTTCATTTATACGTCCTAAGTATCAGCAAGCTGTCCTGGGCTCTGGTAAGTGTTGCTAGTCTGGTGGTCTGCAGTGAAGTGGCTCTGCTCTGGTATGCCTGGAGCGTCCTGGACTCACTACTACATTACATGGTACAATAGTAGGAGGAGCTAGTCCTATGCCACCGCCTCCACAGTACTATGGATGTAGGTAGACTATACTGTAGCCCATAGGAGGTACTAACCTGATGTGGTGCAATGCCTCTCTAGAGCCTATATTCTATATGTACTACACTGGGCTTCTAATACACTACAGATAGAATCACTCTCTCCCCGGGCAATTATTCTTCCCACATGATGGTGGAGTCTGCCATTCCTGTTTTCCGCCGCCACTCGGATCTATCCTGTGTATCTTCCGGGGATGCTCCCCAGTTTCTCACATCTTGACTCACAATCTCACGCCACCTCCGCTTGGGTCTTCCTCTGGATCTCCTACCAGGGACAACCAATGACTGTGCCCTGTTGCCAAAATAAATAAACAGTTTAATCACTAGCAGGTGCAAATAAAAAGGTCATATTTTAAGGTTTTTTGATTCATAAAAGGCATGTAGGTATATATTCATGTTTTTAGAGTCATGAAATTCCAGTCTCTCATTACTCATTAGTACGGTAACGCTAAGTAAAATTTAGCCCGCCCGTAGGATGTCCCCTAGCGAGATATATTAACTAACCCACGCTTATTGTTTCATATCTTTTGGGATAGCAATACGTTTTTTTTAACCTAGGTGATTAGCGCAGGCGTGCCGTAGTGAAAGGTTAGACTCTGTATAGATATTTATTTTTCAAATTAACTCCATATATAAAAAAGTACAATACATTTGCACCCGCGTTTTTGCGAGAGTTTCACATGGTTAAATTGAAGATTACAGGAAAAAATTACAGTCCTGCCAAAGTAAAACTGAAAATATTTATTTAAAAATATAGAATTTGAGATTTGATCTGGAGCAAAAAGGGGACAAATTTTATACGAAATGTTTAACCAGACATTTCTCTACTAAATCCAGTATTTTTTTAAATCAATTAAAAGTTCAAAATTGTAAAAAAATGCAAAAATCTCCACGATTTTTACCCTTATAAAAAAAAACCTCCAATTATATCGTCACCATAGCTCTGCTGCCATAAGCAAGAATCACTTATTTTACTCCGAACACGTCCGTCCTTGAGAATCTGGTCTACATGGTCGAGCCATGTGAATCATGAACGGCCGCGCTTCCTTACATCTCTTCTTTCTCTCGAGTATATTTTATTTGTTATCCTTTCATAATTGTCTTAAATGTGTCCCATGTCCCAACTATCATAAATTATTCACTTTCATTTTAGTCACAAAATCCATTTTACATTCACTCAACTCTCTAATCACTTCATTTCTTATCCTATCTCTCAAAGTTTTCATTTAGGCCTGATCTTACTTCTTCAGCCATGTCCATTGTCCATGCCTCGATAAAATTCGAAATACCTGAAGTTGGCTTATACGTCATTTTTGCTTATGAGGCAGGGCCGAATGTAGAGGTGTGGAGGCCTCGGGGCAGTAAAGGAGTGGAGGCCCCCTGGCCCCAAAATATTTTCCAAATAAAATGGTCAATTTTTCTTAGTCGAGTTTTCCAATAAATAATTTATTGTGAAACCAAGTATAGATTATTTTGAAAATTAGAAAAAGTTGTTTACTTGTCTGAATTTGTTTTTTTCCGAAGTCTCTATTGTGGGGAGCCCTCTCTTTTGTGGACGCTCCGGGCATTAGCCCCGGTTGCCCTCCCCTAAATCCAGCCCTGTTATGAGGGCAAGTATTGAGGCGACAACATTGACACAAAAACAATTTGATTTACGCAGTATGTCGTTTAATAACAAACACAAGGTTAGGTTAGGTTAGTCCTATACCTAGTGAGTGAGTGAGTGAGTGAGTTATTCAGTACCAACATAATAAAACTACACAGTTTTAGATATTGACATCACAGTGCAGTTGTAAAATATATTGTGGCGACTAGTGACCAAATACCAAAATATATTACACTAGTTCAAACCTGTCAAACATTACGGCTCCTTCATTATTACCGCAATTGAGCAGATTTGAATTGAATGAGAGATGATAGCATGAATCCGATTTATTAATATTGTTGTTATTTCTTTTTTTTATGTTATAATTTGTAAAAAAAATGTGCCATTGTTTTGTTGTTGATGTTGTATATTGATGAAAACCCCGGAACTCCCCTCCAACACGAGGTCTCACATTGGAGAATAGTATAGAAAATTGTAAATATTGTAATACATTTTATATGTATCTACTAGAAATTATTAATAAATTTATTTGAATTTGAAAATTTAATCCTCCACACTGCCGTCATAAGGAAAAACCGAGTATAAACCAAAATTTTGAAACTGAGATAAAAACTGAGACTTTTTATGATTGAATTAGGTAGATCTAAGGATGAAATACTCATTTCGATGAAAAACCCAAAATACCTAAAGGTGGAGTATACGCAGTTCTTCCTTTGTACGGGAGCACAATGGTGGCAGGTATTTTCATTAATTGCCACCCCCCCCCCCCGCACGTATATAAAAGTATATACATTTTTTAGGATTCACTGTAAGAAACTAACATACCTATTTTTCAGCGAAGTTGGCTACCTATTCTGAATTTCATAAAAATGGTCAGAGAATGTTGTTTGTTTTTATACAACATTTAGTGGTTACCTTATTAACTACTATTTACTTATTATAGATATATTATTGGGATTATTGGAAAAAAAAACTGTTGTTTAAGCATGATATGATCAATAGCAATACACCCCCGCAGCTTGTCGCGGGTTTGTCGATCACATTTCTTGGGTTCATGAAAACTGTAGAATCATTTAAGCTGATTCACACATTGTTCCCTGAAAAATTATGTACATTGATTCGTTTTCATGAATCATAAACTCTGTTAAACTTAACGATCTAACTCTGTGTGCTGTATGTGGGGAACATTGAACAATAGTTCCGATGTAGAACAACAGAGTAGAGAATACATACTAATACAAAGTTGTATGTGACTTATTGTAACAATAGCAAATATAATGCAGCACTTTTGTTACAAAATGATTCAATGTTGTCTGGGAAATTATTGTTATGATTTTGCCAAAGTTAGAAACACACATTTCTAGCTTCCGTCGCATTCATTGACTTCATCTTTCGTTATCTGCATCTACATTTTCGTCTTCAAATTTTAATAGTTTCCCTATGTCCCAGCAGCTAGTAATTTTGCACACATGGGTGACGGTTTAAAACTGTAATATTGTTTTATCATACACTTTTCAATTGGTGAAGGAGAATGCTCATTTAGTATGAAAAAAAAACCAGGACCGGTACAACGAAATGCAACTCAAATGATAGGTAAAAATGAGTTATTAAATACTGCATTGGTGGCATCATCGAAATCAATGGCTAAATGTGTGAAATACCTATTCGAACTTTACTGAGGTCACATTAATGTATTAGTAAAATGAGCATTAAACAGTTACAATTACGGTTTAAAAGGGTAGGTATAATATACTGAGTATAAGGTAGCCTGTCTTCTTCATCAGCCTTGGTCCCTCCACTACTGGATGGAACCAAGAAATGATAATTATTAAAATAAATTATGGTTGCAACATAAGCTCGCCTTAGTGAACAAATGTTATAATTTTGAAGATGAAGAAGACAGGCTACTTTGTACTCATTATATTATACCCTTTTAAACCGCAATTGTGACTGTCGAATGCTCCTTTTACTAATACATTCATGTGAACCCTGTGAACTTTGAATATGTATTTCACACATTAAGCCATTGATTTCGATGATGCCTCCTATGCAGTATTTAATTACTCATTTTCACCTATCATTTGAGTTAAATTTCGTTTGCGGCGGGCCTGGGTTTTTTCAGCATTCTCTTTTATAAAATAAGAAAAATGTATCATATTTTTTTAACCAGGGACGCGATTCACATTGTTTCTTCCTTTACTTAAGGCGACTATTTAAGGACATATTCGCTTAGTAAGGATGTTACGATTCTCGATGACAAATGAATTCCTTAGCGAAGGCGAATGTCCTTAATATTGTCCTTAAGTTAACGCCGGGTATTTACTCTGGCGATACCTTAAGGATGTTGTTTTTTCGAGTTAAATTTGTAATAATATGAACTAATTTTGCACATAAACCTAAGTTAAATAATTATTACTTATTTCTGCAGTCGTAATTTATCCCATTCGCAGCCGAGGTGATCTAAAAATACAATTTTTTCAAGATTAAACTTTTAGTATCCAACAGCGTATCGAATGCCAAGATGGCGGATTTTGACAAATCCTTCTGTGAAACAATAGAGAAGGGAGACAATAGAGTAGGACAACAATGGTATCACAGGTAAAAAAAAGGTGTTAATAAGGACTTTAACCTTACCATGCGTTGTAAGGATCATCTTTAACAAGAAATGATCAAGAATCGTATTATCGTTAGAGACATCTTTTGCAAGCGACAGTATCCTTACGTAAGGACACCTTTACTCATGTAAGAAAAAGATCGAGAATTCCGCTCCAGGAAGCAAATACTCAGTTAGTGCTAAGCGAACGGGGGCTACTAGTATTACTACATTTTACGTAATTGACTTAGTGACTATAATACAATTATGAAGGTACCCTTACGTGTGGTATCTTGACAATAATTTATCACCATCACACATCATTATTCTCAGAAGGTATTAAGTTAGAAGATGGAGCGATGGGCTGAGGGAATGATGTGAAAATACAGCCTAAAATAGCAAAGATAATACGCCATTAAGATCAAAGAAGGTCTTTGTGTGTGACGCGATATTGTATTACACAAAAACACAGCAATAATTTGATACAATATAGGATATCCTAATACAGTGAAACCTATCATAATGAATGATTCGCATAACGAGCAAAATTAATCCTGAAAAAAATCTCTCCTTACTATGCCTCTGACGAAACGCCAATTGGAACTCTTTATACTCCATTCGGCGTCGATAGATTTGATAAACTCTTTAATCTATTCAAGTGTTTTGTACCAATAGTTTGTTTAAGATGTGTAAAAATTGACGAGTACAAGTGCCCATCTCGGGCCTACGTATGATTAAATACAATAAACAATATGACATCACGCTCATCGCATGATAAAATGTTAATATTGCGTTTTTTCAACTTTTTCGAATTAATTTCGCTTCATTCAGAAATACTTTGCTGTCGAGTTGCTGAACGAGCTGCTGTCTTTCGGAAAAATATCAAAAGTGTGCAATAATTATTCAATGAGAATGCTGTTTCAGGTTTTCACCAAATTAGAAGTGTTTTCCCTAAAAACAAATGTCTTTAAGACAGTTTTCTTGTAACAAAGAATTGACTATTGTCAGAATTTCACCTATACCTCTGATGTTTAAAGGTAAACGTTACATTTTAATAAGAAATGAGTAGGTATTGTTTTCAGCATGAAACGCATTATCATATTTTACGTTCATTTATACGAGAAAAACTGTTTCACATTACGTGTAAAATTCTGGTACGAATATTATTATTATTTGTTATTGGGTAGGCAGATTTCGCTGTTTTGACCCAAGTCCCAGTTAACTTGTGTTTATATTATCTAGTCTATTCTTAAAAGTGTTGATGTGTCATATGGAGCAAGTATCACTGACTCTGGCAACTGATTCCAAGCACTGCCAGCTCTATTGGTTGTGGAAGTGTTTCCGTGGTTGGATGTGAATCTTGTTGTTGTCAGTTTCACTATATTGTATATACGAGTATGCGTTAAGAGAGGTACCACTGTACACGCAACACGATACGTCAATACACCATAATAATCTGTTCACAGTTTCTATGACGATGACTAAGGTATTAATTTTATCCGGTAAATAATATGAGCCAGAAAGAGATTTATAATGCCAAAAGTCACCTCCCGATTTAAAACGAATTGTTATTGTCGTGTAAGGGCAAAAAAAATTAACTTTACAAAGATTCAATGTATGATTTTCGGGCTTTCTGCTTTGTCTAATTTTCGAAATAAGTGAAAATTAGTACCTACTTTTCTTTTTAGTTATCTTTTTTTTCATTTCTATGTTTTTTCAACACTTCACGAAAGTATCTCAAAATACAAATATTATGATCAGTTATCTCAAAAGATAACCTAACCTAACCACAGTGTTCCTAATCCACTTTAAAATAGAAAGTAGGTTGCAAATATTGCATCCACTCCTCAGCAGATGGGGTTAACATCGGAAACATTGGTTCAATGTGAAATAATTTCCAGCTGAAGCATATATACAACTTCCAAAAATACACGATTGACAGCAGGATGTGGCGGAATGGGTGAACGTTGCCCTGGGCATAAGGTGATCACTTAAGCCAGCCAAAACCGACTTGTAAGTGTCGGAACACCCATCCTGCTTCACATAATGCTACATTATGTGAAAGAAGATGCCTCTCGTCTTTGTTGAGAAAAAAAATGTAGTTTTTTTATTTTTTTCCTTACATGTTATTATATTATGTTATGATTCTTGTTCTATATCCTAATGACGACATAGAGGAGCCAGACTGTCTGTGTCTCCACATGAGGTCCATAAATGCATAAGTCAGTTCTCTCACTCGTAAAAATAAATCATTACTACAAATAATAAGACCAATGGAGACGTGCAGTGAAATCTGATCATGAAGATTTATGTAGAAATTTTTAAATGGATAATGTGCACTCAAAACCTCACTGAGGATAAAGCTTTGTAACCTCTCTGTGTTCGCTGAAGAACGGTAACTCTATTGGACTGAAATATAAATCTTTTCAAGCAAAGTGCCTAACTGACTAAGGGGGGCAACAAAAATTATAAAAATGATAATTTTAAAAACGTGTAAATAGCGCCGCAGATGAAATTTTTTGTGAGACATACTGAAGAAGTTCCTGGTGTGGTTTGGTTTATTTGTGAATGTACAATAATGTACATAATACTTTGGACAATAATATATATGAAAAATGTTTTTTTTATTTAAAGCAATAAAAAAATAGCTCCGCAGTCAATTTTTTTATGAAACAATTTTATTTTAATGGATTCTTACTAATTTTAGAAAATGTATGACATGATGAGAAAATATGTTGTAATAATGTTATTTTTTGTGAGGTTATATAATTTAGTATGAAAAAATATATACCTATTCCAATCTAACGACGCTCACGCAGTCTGGGATTCTGTCCTCTGATGCCTAACATAAAATATTACGCCTGAGCGAAGCCGAGTGTTACATCTAGTAAGTAACTAATACATATGGATTTTCTATGAAGCATATTATCCAATAGATATGTACACGTTGTGATATATTGATTTTAGTTATAAACATATCATGCAGGTGTTTCTCGTCAGAGAATATCTCTGGTCATCTAATAGCTTTTATTAATAGATTAACTTTTTAAATGTTTTGCTTACGAATATATAAATATGGATTCTCAAGTTCATGATGTATACTCGTATGTACGCTGTGTAATGTGTATGCTGGCTGCCTAACATAATACCGGATGCTGTAGAGCAGTGGTTCCCAAACTTTTAATTTCGCGTACCACACACGAAATTATAAATCAGTAGCGTACCACTGAACTGTAACCGTTAAAAAAACCTTCAAAATGGTAAAGTAATAAAAACTACAACAACTGTTTATGACAACATTATCATTTATTAATTATAGCCAAAAATTCAATATTCTTAGTGCGAAAAATGGTACTCCATGTTCGAGACAAGATAGGAAATATCTGGCTCAGTTGTACTTAATGTTAAGCGCAAATTGGGGTCTACGTTAAGCTTATTACGATATTTGTTTTTTTATTATCAACATAGCAGAAAATCCGCTCTCATAGAGATACGTGGTTCTAATGCTGGTAATAATGGTCAGAAACAAGCGATGGATATTCATTTTTAACTTTTAGCCAAAATTCACACAGCTCTACTTTGTTGAATGTTTTATCTAATTATTTACTGTGTATGTCCTATGGCCATGGCTGCTTGCGTACCACCTTAATAATTGTCGCGTACCACTGGTGGTACGCGTACCATAGTTTGGGAATCACTGCTGTAGAGTAATGTCTGTAGAAACATTTGGTACCTATATGAATTGTTGCTTTAGGAACAATTTACTGTAAACATTTTAAAAGGCTCCCTACCCAACTATGACGTCACGATAATTTCCCGCGGCATTAAGGTTCAAAATCCCATGAACAAACGCATGGTAAAAATAGCGTATTTTCCTGTTTTTAGAAAATAATTTCGCTTCAATAAAATAACTTTTACAGTCATTCCCTAGATTTAAATGCATATTCTTCTTCTTTGCCCTCGCCTTTGTCCCATTAACTTGGGGTCGGCCCTCCTAGCCCTCATCCTCCAAGTCCTTCTGTCCCCCGCATCCTCCGCACGAAGCTTCGCCTCTTTTATGTCTCTCGCGATTGTGGACATCCATGTGGTCAGGGGTCTGCCCGGTCTTCAGGGCTCTACTTTTAAATGCATATTATCAATACTAAAAAAAATACTACCCGATTTTCGCTAAAGGAGTTGCTGTCTTTCGGAAAAAAAGATCAGAGGTGTTATTCACATTTTTTTTGAGAAATCTATACAAGATATATAAACTAGATAAAAGTATTTACTCTATTTTTCCAAAACATATTTACTCGTAGTAAGGTTTTCGAGATTTGAGGTCTCCCGCTTTTAGAAATTTTTGAAATGTCTGGATATCTGGATAAAGCAAACGATTATAAGCATTTTCATTATTGGCTAAGCAACACCAAACTTAGCAATACAAATTTTGTATCCATGAGAAAATTATATGGGGCTATCAATATACATAATCTAGATGGCGTGTGGGTGTATGATTGTAAGCAAGTTTTTTCATTAGATTAGATTAGAACATTCTCCAAACATCCGGTGATTTCATTAACAATAATTAATTACGAGTATTACAGCAGCTAGTGTTTGATTGATTTCATATTGAATTATTCTCCCGGTATTTGTTCGTCTGAAAAGTTATTATAAGTACCTAATGTTAATGTATTAAGAGTACGCATATTGAGATTTCAAAAAAAAATTAAAAACGGGAGACCTAGGATCACGACAACCGTTACTAAATATCCATCTATCTATATCTATCTATACCCTCACGCCACGTCCCTTGCGGGGTAGGCATAGAGGACAGAGCGCCAGACATCCCTATCCTTACACACACTCTTAGCTTCCGTCACACTCATACAGTTTGTCATACACGCTCTCCGATTCATTTTACTCAAAACGCGCCCATCCTTGGGGATCTGGTCGACATGATCGGACCAGGCTAGTCTCAGGCGGCGCGCTTCCTCTCACGTCTTCGTTCAATCAGATATATCTTTTTTGTCATCCTTCATTCTCTCAACATGCCCAAACCATCTTAGTTTGTTCACTTTCATTCTAGTTACAACACCAGTCTTGCAGTCACTCATTTTTATAATAACCTCATTCCTTATCCTATCTCTCATCAGAATCACTACAATATTATAGACACTCCTATGTCTAGGAATCAGTTTTACACAGAGGAACTCTCAGACTACATATTTTAAGTAACGATAGAGCAGAATCCTTCCTAGAACAAAGACTATTAAAAAAACGATTACCTCTTAAAGAGAAAAATAATAAATAGGTAGAGGTATACCTTCAGCAAAGGATGGATTTTCCAACAGGTTTATGACTGATCGTCAGCTGGTTTAATGTGATCACTTTACACTTAAGTAAAATTAAACGATTCCAATCCATCCATTTGCCACGCCCAAAGAAAAATGACTTTAATTAAAAAACAATATGTATGAAAAAGTGGTTGTATCAAACCTAAAATCCAGGCACAGGCCCGGGTAGTTACTGAAGCTATAAATGATTTTTACGCATTTTCATTGGATTGTCGCCTGAGAATAACAAGGTTCAATCCAATTACCTGAAATAGACGAACTCCGAAAAGACCAGTCCATCACCAGTTTCAGGAGCAAGCTGAAAACTACCAGTTTCAAGACCAGCTTCCCGCGCCCTTGAGATGGAGTACCATTAAACGTCATCATTATCATAATCTTCTAACTGACGAGACCAAATGTTGAGAAAATGAGATGAAAGATTCAACACTCATATACCCGATCCCACCAACTACCACCTAGGAAGCAGACCCCTAAGGAATTTCCATACAAAACCACAGATAATTTGAGTGATTATTATAACTGTCATAACCTTTAAGATATAAATCCATACAAAATACAGCATGCAGCTCTACTTAGTTAGGTGGCCAAATATCTCAGCCCAGAATCTCCCTCACTTAAGTAGCTGCATGCTGTATTTTGTATGGATTTATATCTTAAAGGTTATGAAAGTTATAATAATCACTCAAATTATCTGTGGTTTTGTATGGGAATTCCTTAGGGGTCTGCTTCCTAGGTGGTAGTTGGTGGGATCGGGCAATATACTCGTATCTTTTAGAAACAGGTGGAACCTTATAAGTCTTGTTATTTACAAAGCTGCGTCCTTTATGGGGCGTTTTCAACTGTATTCATAGATTATGCCAGATGGAAACAATTTCTCAAAGTCTCAAAATTTGCCAATTAGATCATTCTCAGATTACGATACTATAAACTTACCTTGTACTGTGTTTATTCAAATAAATCTTTCGAAAGCTTATCGCGTAATCTGACAGCTTTAAAACTGGTAAAAAGATATACTACTTCGCGACAGTCCCAATTCTTAATCTAGTGTAAACTATTAACGACAGCAACGCCCTCGTTGTGGTTAGCGGGGCGCGAGGGAGTTAGGGGCAATAAAATTTAAATAGGCGCTGAAAGGCGGCCATTATGCGACAAAGAAAATAAAAAAGTTCAATCCAAGAACACTTTAAAATACGAAGGATTCGGCATAATAAATAAACCATCAAAATTGATTTATAAAGGCACCCAATTCGTATTATTAAATTGATTTATTTTATATTTTACAGATAATAAATTGATATCGATAAAATATTGTCCACCCTTCCTTCATGAAATAAAAAGCTTGTGTTGAGAGGGTCGACAGTTGATTTAAGCATGTTATTACGTACGAGGCCAGTAAATACGTCTTATTATCTACATATCTATCCACTCACCTCGTGAGGTAGGGAGAGAGGACATAACATCACATTTTTCTAGTTCTACACACAATCCTTGTATTTCCCTCACATTACCTGTGCTTCTTGGTTCATTTAAGTGCTCAAAGCGTTAGCAAATATTGCCGATATTATCGATCCAGTTCAGTCTTGGGATCTTCTTCCTCGTGTTTTTTCCATCCATACAACTCATAATTCATTTTAAAAATTCATTCTCTCTCTTCTCTCTTTAACTCTTTAACTCTTTAGTCTCAACGTCCATCTTGCAGTCGCGCAACTCTTTAGTAATCAGGCGTAACAATATTCATCAAATTAAATCTAAGGATGACGAGGGTTAAAAATTGCGATAAAAATAATATGGATGTCTAAATGTAGTTATCATGAAAATAATTATGTAAAAAACTTGATTTACGTATGACCTTTTTAAAATGCTGAAATAATTAAGAGCCGTCTATCATAAAAATACCATGACGCACGTAAACGAATATTTTTCCACCGTATAATGTCTCACTTTGTTATGGCGAGTGCTCTGTATATTAATTAATTCAAGGTGACTCCCCCCACGTTGGGCGCCAATTTATGATTATGGAGTGTTGCTCAAAATAAACACTAGATGGCGTTTGATATCGTAAATTAGTTCCGCAACACACGGCAACTAATAACTATGGGAAATATTTCTTTTATGGCTAACAAGAAATTTGCATATTATGGCATATTAAACAGCAATGATATTTCAAAGTTTCTGTATAATTAATGATATGGAAAATGTAATTATACCACCACGGTATATCCCTAAATTGGGGTAACCAGCACTGGCGAAAAGTGGATTTCTATAGGAGGGACGCCTGGGCTAAAAACGATTGAATTATGAAAGATTAGACATATTATTTTACCATCTTAAGGCTCACAACCCAACTATGACGACACCGTCATTTCTTTTTTTACAGTCATTCCCTAGATTTTAATGCATATTATCTTTGGGGAAACGAGTTTCTGTCTTTCGGAAAAAAGATCAGAGGTGCTTTCAAAATTAAAAAAAAAAACAGTGGGGGGAAATCTGATACCAAGGATCCTGGATTCGATGAGTGATAATAAAATTGTAGTTTGGAGTTTTTAATATGAAATTTATTTACGTCTGACGTTTCGGCAAAACCTCCCGTTCCCGTGTTCACTGGATGGACATAAAGTTAAGCCCTAAAATACAATAGCATGCCGGTAAAATGATATTTTTTTTTGTACTCTGCACACGTCGTGCACACATGTACCTGAGCTGCTTACACCCAAACCACCGAGTATATTATTTCTTGAATTTTATTATTCATAAACGTTTTGTTTTACGCTAACTCATGTACCAGGCTTAACACCATAAAATGACATTTCGTTGTTTTAATGGTCGCGATCCAAGTTGCGCACTCTCGATGATCCACGGTCATTGGTCAATATGCTGTGACATCATATTGTCGTCACCATACCATTGTATGATATTTGACGTTAATATGAAAACTGCCGTTGGTGACGTCATGAGTTGTCTTTATCCTACCTTATATCTGACCGTCAAGACTAAAAGTGAAACGGTGTTTCGTATGGGAGTACGCGATTGAAATAGATTTTATTGCTGAATTTAACGAACTTCTTAAGTGAGGAATAGCGTAGATAGGAGCCACTTGTCATTATTTTTCATACAAAATTTGCGCTAGGTGGCTCCTACCTCCGCTATTCCTCTCTAAAAAGTTGGTGAAATTCAGCATCACTGATGTGCCTTCTAGGGTTGGTTCAGGTGAGAATTTTTTTTACGCCCGGGGGGTTTGTTTTGCAGAAGGCTTACGGAGTAGCTCTTTCGTTTCCGAAATCGATCACATTTCCGATCTAGGACCATTTTTTAAACTGTATTGTTCTGTAATAAAACAATACCCTTGCTTGTCAGCCAAAAAACTCTAGCGTTGATAAAGACTACATATATAAAAATACCACCTCTTCCTACAACAGTGCGTGAATGGCAACAATACGTAGGTACTTAATGTATACGGAATTTCGCAACACAGTCGTCGCTCCTCGCGATGTAGTGGATTAGATCCCTACTATGCGAGACGAAGGTCTGGGTTCGAATCCCATCCGGGGTAAACTGAAATGGCGAAGGTTTCTCGAGTGTAAAGTTATCACTCAAGTCAGCTGAGGTCGGTCGTAAGCCCGAAAATGTTCATCCTTAATTCTTCTACACTGTTGTAGGAATACTGCGTTGATAAAGATCTTTAATCACAATACAAATAGGTGTACATACATTTAAATGCTTTTAAAATACCATGATGGTGTAAATATGTATGTACAGCGTGTCCCTGAAGCGTGTCCAATGCCAGTCACGTCCACTAAACCCTCGTATCACTCATGTAAAAGGTGTTTTTACACGCGAGAATATTTCACCATCAAATTCTCTTCATACAACAAACAATATTATTATGATGCCAGAAATATTATTTATACCTACACCCAGACTTTCCAAGTACGTATTTTGTCCTTTTTGAACGCCACCGCGCTGGACATGTGGAAAATACAATTCGCAAATTTCAAATTTTTGAATTTTGAATTTTTTTTTTTTTTTTTTTTTAGGCATTTCACCCATAAAGAACGAGTGATCTCTGCCGTGAACTAATCGAACGAAAATTGCTGGTATGGTGATGAGATCGTTGAGGATGTGTGGAAAAACATTGAGGGATTGGGTAAAAAATGAAATGATTAGATAGATGAGTGACTGTAAGATGGATTTTGCAACTGGAATGAATGTGAATAAGTTAAGATGGTTGGGTCACGTGGAGAGAATGAACGATGAAAGGATAACAAAGAAGATACACCTGGGAGAAAGAAGAGGTCTAAGGAAGCGCGGTCGTCCAAGAACCACACAGCTTGACCATGTAGACCAGATTCTCAAGGATGGACGTGTTCTGAGTATAAGGAATCGTAGAGTGGGTATGACGAATTGTATGAATGTGACGGAAGCCCGAAGTGTGTGCAAGGATATGAAGGTCTGGCGATCTGTTTTCTCTGCCTACCCCGTGAGGGGATAGAATAGAGTAGATGAATAAATACTTTTAACCCAGTACCCTCTGGAGATGCTACTATTGTCAAAATTCCATATATTATCTGTGCTGAAAATCTGAAACGACTTGAATAATAAGTACGTAATAAAATTGATATGTCTTATTGTACAGTACAGTGTACACATAGCTCAGGGGACAATGTGACTAAAGGCAGAATGTTTTTGAGTATCGGCATTGTTATCTGCCGTAAACATAAAAAAAACTCATAAGAATATTGCTAAAGATAATAAACCCCAAAAAGGACAAAAATCTCAACAAATCATGCTCAACACATAAAAACTCAAATCTGTAATTGGATCTTGGGAAACTGTACCTAAATTAATTGTGTTAGATTCATTACGTTCTATTTAATTAGGTTGTCTTCTAAAGATTTGATAATAAGTAAACTAATAAGTGTACTTATCTGAAAAAATGAGTGCCATTTGTCCAACCAAATGATTGGTCAAATGGGAACAAATGTATAAAACCGTGGATAGTAAATATAGTCCATGTTATCCGTTGAGCTTGTGTCGCACGTGCATTTGTTCTTATGAGTTTTTCTCTGTGAGCTATCCAGGATTTACCTATGCCTGTTCATATTGTTGTTATGGAGTTGACAATATAAACAGCTCTTGATCAGAATGGATCAGAATCCAACTAGAATGCTTGGATAGTCCTCCGTAGAGCATATATTTTTTAAATGGTTTTATTAATGGTGGGTTTTTCGCTGTGAAGCGTTATCTTCATTGTACAACTCATATAGACATGAATAGATTGAAGATAGAGGAACTCATTGACTAAATCCTTTGTTCCAGCACTAGCTGAAAGTATAGTGCCTCTGTCTGTTTACTATTATTTACATCACTACTGCTCAATAGTGGTGGGCGTTTACGCTAACTAAAGTTAACTTTAACAGATGCTAATGTTAACCTTGATTAATAGTTATCGTTATCACTGCTAACGTTAAAATGGTCGTCTCGCTGCTGATAAATTTCCGAAGATTCCCCACTAATGAATCTCGTGATGTCATTGGTTACCGGTCAACAGGCGCTACTGTTGACCGGTGACCAATGATATCGCGAGATTAATAACAGTACCTAGTCGTTCATTTCTCTGTTGATATTAAAATTATTGTTGACGGACTGGTACGCGCGGAAATTTTGCTAAGTTTTCTTGTCGTGCGTTTGGTTGGAAAATTTACACACTCACTCCAGTCATTTTCGTGGATCAACGTTAGCAGACAATATACTATAATGTTAATATTATTAACGTGTTACATAAGAACAGCTGTTGATGATTAACTGTTAACCATTATTGACACAGCTCTACTACACAATATACTGCTACAGGCATCTATATCGCTCTATGATATACCATCTATCATTCATACAAGTATTATGCCATTTCTCTGGGGTATTTTTCAAGGGTACCTCTATTCTATAAGTACAGTACAGATAGAAAAATCTGCTACCAAGTGTGTACTCGTGAAACCACAAAGAAACTGCTCTTCGATGAGCTGCTCTGACCGTCTACTCAAAGTTATAATAGGGTACTTGCATTTTTTTTATCGTTCAAAAAATATATTAAATCGATAGTTCTACTTACTATAATTACAAATAAAATTAAATTATGTAATTTTCATTTACCGTTAATTTATAATAATTAATTGAAAATGTTAATATGACGAGTTTTTCTATGGTGCTCTGAAACGAGCGACCATTGTTTAACGTGATTGTGACGTCACGACTCGATGAAATTCATAGAATGAAATTTGATTGTTTGTGGGTTATGTATGGAGGAATTGGGGAAAGTGACGTCACAATATGGCGGCCAGTCAAAAACCTGTTTTTGCGCTAGAATCGAATATGAGACTTTATTTTATAAATATATCCACAAAGACAGAGAATTAAAATCTCAAATTTTCGGAAAACCTTAATTTATAGTTAGTGTACCGAAAACCAAAATAAAAAAAAAACATGCAAGGACCCTATAGGCTGCGTATGATTAAAAAAATATGCTAAAAACACAATATAATTTTCACTTATTATTTCGAAGCATGTATTGAACTTCATCTGTTGTTTGTGTCTGAGTCTACCATGGGGATCATCAGGGGGGGCAGGGGGGAGGGCAGCCGCTCCCGAGATTGGAATAGGTATATACTTTTTCATAGTAAATGATAAAACCTCACATTAATGCCACACGTTTTACCATCGTATCATTTTTTTTCAACGATTACTTGTTTATTTTCGAACTGAACAAAGCGCTCTAGTTTTTAAAATAATAAGGGAAAAATAAACATACTTAGTGTTTTTTTTTGGCACATTTTTATCCTGTATTTTTACTGTTTTTTTTACTGTTGTTTACACAAATTTTAGAATAAGTAAACGTGTTTTTTTTTGTTTTTTTCTTTTTATAAAAAATCAGTTTAATAATATAAAGCGTCTGCTCATAGATAAATATTAAAACGTTTTTTGTTAAAATTTTCCTAGTAAGTAGTATTTAAAAAATATTTTCGCAGATCACTGATTCACTCACTCACTCACTGTTCTGTAGACGCTCTAAGTACCTAAATAAATTTTAAAATAATACAGTTACGCAGATCACTGACGCCCACTGCGCAATACGAGGTTTGCCTACAAGATTTCCTGACGTAACATAACGAAAATAGCGGGAAAATGTTAAATTTCCATTTTCTGGCGAATTTTTTTATGAGACTTTAAAAACTGTAAATTTTTAAGGTAATCTTTCTTTGCAAAATGAAAAGTCTTTCTCATAAGATAAATAAGTATTGGCATATACAGATATTTGATGTGGTCGTTTGCCTGGTTGATAAAGCGCTCGACTGTTAACTCAGAGGGCGCGGGTTCGATCCCCATGCCGATCTACTCCACTTCACGACACAAGATTTTCAAGCTTACTGTGGAGTGAACAAAAGTGTATATGGGTTTCTTTCCATAAACCTGGATTATTTTTATTTTTTTAAATGAATTTGGGTTTATCGAAATAAACCCAAATACATCTTTGTACACTTCACAGAAAGCTTAAAAGCTTGTGTTGTGAAGTGGAGTAAGTCGGGGATTGAACCCGCGCCCACTGGATTAACATTCGAGCGCGTTACCAATCAGGCTGCCGACCACCTCAAGTAAAATACCTATATTAAATTAAGAGTTACTAGGTTTTACAATGAAGACAGTACGTATTACCGGGCGTATATGTAAAGTATGTATTTACAAAACAAGTGAAGCCGTTGAGTACTTTATAAAGTGGAGTGGTGGATGTATTTACAAACATGAGGCCTGTTGTTTATTGTCAATAGAGCCATTTTATTTGATGGCCTCTATATAATGTTCTTCCAAGTCTAAATAAAACATTTTATTTGCCAATAAATGAATTATTTATTGCCATGCCAATACTTTTATGGAAACATTTCTTAATTTTCAAATTCTTTTTATCTAACTTCACTTTTAAAATCAACTTCCAATAAGAACTTTTTCATGGGATTTCCGGGTTGAAGAATTGGTTTAATGTGATCACTTTACTCAAGTCAAAACTCAAGTGGCAATGGGCAGGACATATGGCTAGGCAGGGTGACACTAAGTGGGTGCCACGAATATTGAAGTGGAGGCCTTGAAGAGATAGAAGGAGCGTTGGTAGGCCACCAAAGAGATGGACCGACGACATTGTCCAAATCGCTGGGGGAACCTGAATGCGTGAGGGTCAGAGCAGAGACAAGTGGAAACAGTTGGGAACCTGAATGCGTGAGGGTCAGAGCAGAGACGAGTGGAAACAGTTGGGAGAGGCCTATATCCAGCAGTGGAGGGAAGCAGGCTAATGAAGAAGAAGATCACTTTACACTTAAGTAACATTCACCAATTCCAGTCCATCCATCAGTCGCAGCCGGGAATCGAACCGAGACCTCTAAATCTATACACCAGTATTCTTCCCACTGAGCTACGAAGGTTGATAACTGAAGTGAGAAGGAATCGCGTATCATCGCTGTACATCGTATATCTGTTAAGAATATGCAATGAAAAAATAATTGTGGCATTCAGAAAAATACTTTATTTCACAATTTCTCGACTAGAAATATGTCCATATTTAGGTTGCGTTGTGCCACAACGACAAAAAAAGCGATATTGCTTCAGGCACACCGCTGAGATAAAAGAGTCGGAATGTGAAGCGGAGACAAGATTGGTCCAAGGCTTTTGCATTTTGCATAGCACACTCAAATATATAAATTCATATGATACATTGTATGTTTGTTCGTAAATTATGATCCTAAACTTGAAATGTTGAAAATGGAACTATAAATACTAACCTACTAGCAGCGCCGCGGTGAGTGAAATACTCATCATTCTACCTGTCAAACTGCAACGATGCATGTAAACAAAATAAACTACGTGAATTTTATTTGTATCACATTTTATAAGGTTTGAAATATATTTGTTTTCCTTGCTAGGTCAGGTGACCGTTTATCCCCCGCGTCGCTGCGACCAGAGTAGGTCTTTTGTGACATCCTTCAATGTTACATCTCGTCTTCAAGGCCGGTGTGTCTCATATAGCTCACGATCTGTCTTGGTGCGAGTAGTCTTGCCTTCTCGGAGTCCAGTAGGGGCCCTCTAAGGGTGCGACTTATTTTGTGAGCGAGTGCGACACAGTTACAGAGGATGTGGATAAGTCTTTCGTTGTCCTCTGAACAGAATCTACAGACTGGGGTGTCTGAAAGTCAAATTTTAAATAATATATATTTCCGTAGTCTCCAGTGTTGAAATATACTTACCTATTCTCACAATCCCCCTCTTCTTCTACTTTTATTTGCACTGTATTTATAACTGTTTCTCGGAAACTTTATGACACAGACGTCTAGCTGCCGCACGATCTCTTTGAGGGTCTTCGGGGAGGTCGGCTTCCACAGGGATTTCGTTCTCCGCTATATAAATCACTAGTTCTCTTCACGTGGTCTTTGAAGAAGTTCCCGATATTGTAAATTGGTACTTATACATAGTACATACCTACGTACTTGTTCTTTACTGAAATGCGTGCATTAACTTCACAAAAGCAAGGTTTGTTTGTAATAATTTATCAAAGCCGTGATCCATTTCTTTTTCAAAGAAACATCGCTTTAAAGTTTTATCAATAGAATAATTAAAAATCATAAGATTTTATTGTACATAACAAATGATAAATCATTACTTTGAAATATTTCTGTACTACCGGAAAAGTTCAATCGGTATGGACTTTGTTTATAAGCTGCGGCGAGATGCAAATAAACATGGGTAAGATATTAACCATTAAGGGCCTATGTGCACTGAGTAAAAACCGTTCAATTTTCTCATCAACTTTTTCAAATTTTGCATCAGAATGTTAGCATTCTATAAGAATAACGTAAGCGACAATGTGAATTATACATTTTTAAAAGAAACCTGACAAGAAATTAAATAATCTAAAACAGTCAATTTGTTAAGATTATAATTACCCAGTATTTTGGCTAAACTATACTTTTATATCTGAAAAACTGAAAGGAAAATCCTCAGATTCCGTAAATTTCAGAGGTACTTTCAGATTTTTTTTAAAGGAATTTCCAAATATTGTTATTTAAAAACATACATTAAGGGTAAACCCACCTCCACCCCTGGATGTTTCAGGAGCTTTAGCTCCTATATCATCCAGTCTTTTAAGCAAAAACATTTTTTCAAAGGAGGGCTCAAGGTTCGCCGGAAGGGCTCCCTTCAACAAACCCCTCCCGAAACTACTCTGAACACCCTTAATGTTCCTTGGAGGAGACTCTCACTGCAAGGATCTACACACTACTACATTTTTTTCTTTTCTTAGAAACTATCATCTTACAATTACGCATTACTACGTACTAAATGTTAATCTTAAAAACAGTCAATCTGTAGTCCATACTTTCATCTATCACTGTCTTCAGTTTCAAGAGGATTCTCTTAGTATTGTCTGAGAACAATTCAGGGCGCCGAAGCTGGATGACAGCATATAGCACCTTAAGCTGTTTACATTTTAATATATTAGGTACGAGTACTTCAACTCGTAGACAGACTGTGTCTGTCGTACCTCGTATGATGATCAGGTATCATAATGTATGGATTTAAGTAGTAGACAATAATATTTAACGCCAAAATGTCTGGGAATCTTTTCACGAAGAGATGCGAAAGAGAATATACAGAAGGGAGAGAAATAAACTTGTTGGGAAATGTCAATCAATGAGCGATTTGAATCGAGCTTGGTCAATAGACATTTATTATACGCGACATGCTCCACAGATGGTGCACGCTAGATTCTCCTGCCTGTGACTGCGGAGAGCCAGTGCAATCCAACAAGCACATTGTCGAAGACTGTCCTCTGAGAGCATTACCTGGACCATATGCAGATATCCACAATGCCACCCCCAATGCCCTTGAATGGCTTGGAAGCCTGGATGTTGCTCTGTAGGGTACATGTCTCCTGTATGTAGCAGATAGCATAATTCTCTTATCTTCCGATGTTGCCGCCCAACGGTGGCAGAAGCCATACGAAATATTAATAATAATAATAGTTACTAAAACAAGACAATTTTAGCGTGCCAAAAGGCGGACTTATTGCAGAAGCAATATCTTATGCGGCCGCTTCACGCTCGGCAACCCTCCACGAGTTTTGTGTGAATGAGTAAAAGGACGTACGGACGAGGTGATTGTCTTGAACTGTATACGTAACCGACGGTTAACGCCTTTTTACTCATTCGCGCGGGACTCGTGGAAGGTCGGACAGCATGTGGATGAGGCATTACAGTCAACCCGAGATACCGTCGGTCGAAAATCTTAGTATTATGTTATGAGTACATAGATCTGCTTCCGTTTTGAATATCAGCTGGTCAACGCCCTGTATGTAAATTGGAGCCACCCTGTAATATATTATGTTATACATTCTGTATAGCCACTTATTTCCTAGCTGTATAGTAATGATAATATACGATGAAAGCTTGATAAGTGAGATAATAAATTAACTCCACAAACTACCAAATAATTGTAGGGTAAAATACTAGTCTAGCTGAGCAGAGCGAGTCATCTAATATTAGTATCTATTAAGGGCTTGGTACCAATAACGACGTCACAGTCATTTCCCACGGCATTAAGGTACAAAATCGCGTGAACAATCGCATGATAAAACGGTAAAAATAGCATTTTTTCCATTTTTGGGGTTAATTTTGCATCTATCAAAAAACTTTTACGGTTATTCCCTAGATTTTAATGCATACTATCAGCACAAAAAAAATTTACTCCGTGACTTTCGGGAAACGAGTTTCCGTCTTTCGGAAAAAATATTTCGGAAATCTATACAATATATAAAAAATCTTTTACGGTTATTCCCTAGATAAAGGTTCAATGCATCTAACCTGTTTTGTTCCGAAGCATATTTAGTAACGGTTGTCGAGATAGAAGGTCTCCCGTTTTTAGAAATTTTTGAAATGTCGGTACGCATACTCTTAAGATGATATTTGCATACATCAAATTAGTTTATTGAGCTGTTGAGCGCTTATTACGAATGTAAATAAATTTAAAGGAAAATATACATTAGCTGAATAATTATTAGACTGTAGATTTCGAATGTATTTATTTGTTTGAATGTATTAATTTAATTTATTTATATATGAGCTTAATATACAAAGTATTAAGTAAAACAATGTTATGTATTCACCCACTAAATACCTACTCATGCCTAACTAAATTATTGTTCCTACCTACTTCGATAGACATTCTATAGAGATGCTCACTATTATTTTTGATACAGATTGTTTAGCAAGATAATCGCATGGGAACCCAACGGTTTGAATTCTATAATGTTTGTTATTTATTTATCCTGAAATTTCATGTTACGCGTCTCACCATGATCGTAAAGTCAATATCTGTCCAAAGTTAAAATCAGATAACTATTAGTTTTTTTGCATCCTCGAAGATACGGGTATCTATTAAAAGATACCTACCTATTCGATGGACCCTTATTCCAAACGGGATGAGATAAGGATCTACATATTAAATTCATCCAATAAGGGTAGGTAACATGGTCTCCAGCGTTATTATACCTTACAGGGATTTTAAACCTATGAGTTGTAATTAATTGTAACCGCTATAAATGTATTTACTATTGTATTCTTGTATATTAACACCTATAAAATATTAATTGCATATTGTTTAAAGACTGTAATTGAAGTATATGTTATTCATTAAATTCGTAATTGTTGAAGAAGAGTTAATTTATCGATATATCTATTATAATTTCTTTTAATATTTTGTCAATACTATTTTATTGTACAATTATTAGTACTTAACTAATTACTTTGCTGTCAGACGTTCATTGTTCAAGATAACTAAATTATTATTCGATCCCATAAATACCACGTCTGACATTATAAATTGTAACATTTTATTGCCATATTGCGACCCTCATATCAAAACGGTTAAGAGCCCCTTTTTCAACCCCCACTGTATCGCGGGTCGAATTTTACTATTTATTTCATACTTTTGAGAATTATAATCAGACAGCATAATGCCACCCTAACCAAGGGACATTATCTTCTCCGTGCGGATCTTACCACGTAACTACTAATTAATCTTACCAACCTACTTTCAATAATTACTGATAATCTCAACAATAGTGACTTTGTCATTTAACTAAAAATCTCTACAACTAACTTTTCGACAATAATAATAATACTATATATACTTAATAATAATAATTAACTCTTCGACATCAACAGTAACAACCATTCCTAATCATCATTTATGTGTAAAACTAATCATTCAACCATTTTTATCATCATTATCATGTTTAATGTTTTTGTGTCTTCTTGTGAATAAACTTATCATCTACCATCGAATTTATTATTTCACAATCCCGCTGGTCCACAACAACAATATCGAATACCTAATTTGCTAGATGTAAATAAATAAATAAATCTTTCATGTAGTTATATCTCAACAGATATACAGCAAAGGATGGACTTTACATCAGGCTTATGACTGATCATCGGCTGGTTTAAAATATGGTTTTCAACGCGGGGCTTAAAATACAAGCATTGTGCCTGAAATATCAGTATTTAGAAATCTTTTTATTTATTTATTTATTTAAACTTAAAGTAAACAACAAACACATAAATATACAAAATGGTCATAGTACAGATTATAAAACGTTGTTCACTAGGGCGAACTTATCGCGGAACTGCGATTTCTTCCAGTTAACCCAAATCTTCTTTTCTTCTCAGCCCCTTTCCCACCTTTGCTGGATATAGGCCTCTTCCTGTCTCTTCCACAATTCTCTGTTTTGGGCGCTCTGCCTCCACCCATGTCCCATGCACCGACTCGATGATATCATCCGCCCATCTCCTTTGTGGTCTTCCCACACTTCGTTTATTTTCTAAGGGAAGAAATTCGTAGGGAATTTTGAAATTGTCTTACAATATTGCAAGATAAATTTTAGGAAAAGTCGTATAAATAAATAAATAAAAACAATATTGCATATAAATTTAGATACAAAGGGCGGATTTATCGCCTTTTGGCGATTTCCGTCATCAACCCAACCCAACTTTGACATATTTATTTTATTTATTTATTACACATGGAACAGATACAGTCACAAAAACAAACATTGACAGGTACATTAGTACGAGAATATCAATACACAAGACCAATAACATCCGTTCACAATTAGCACACACGCAAAACAAATAGATCACATTACATAGTTAAAAATATATATCTTATATCTATAAAACATTTATGGTAGGGAAGGAGGAAGCATGGGAAGAGGAAGAAAGGAGGGGAAAATGAAGGAAGCAAGGAAAGAGGAGTTAAGAACTGATATCAAGAACAATAAGATAACATTTTAAGAGTAATTACCAATATAAATGAAATATAAATTAAATCGCAGTTCTGCGATAAGTTCGCCCTAGTGAACAACGATTTATAATCTGTACTATGTCCATTTTATATATATATATGTGTGTTTATTGTTTACTTTAAGTTTAAATAAATAAATGAAAAAAATAACATACAATGTACTTAATGTACCCGCTGTCTTGAAATAGAACTGTTCAAATGTGTATTTATATATTAAATCTTTCGCCTTTTCATATCCTCTTCTCATTCATCCTATTAATCCTCATAAATAACTCAATCGCCTTCTTTATTCATCCAACCATTCATGCCACAGCGCGCATTATGCTGAATACACAATAATGTCTTAGTATAAGCATTATACAGTCAAATGCTTTCAGAATAACTTTCAGGAAGATTTCAGAAGCTTCAGTATATTATAATACACCACACAGGGCGTCGCCAGCTTCGAAGCCAGGGGGGGCAATCAAAATTCAAAACTTGATTGTCACTTTTCATGTTTCAATATTATTTTGTTCTTGATATAAGGTATTTGTGGGTACCATCAATTTATTATTTTTTTGGGTGCACTGAATTATTATTGTTTTGATAGTGTGTTGGTACTTGATGCTAATACAATACTTACCTGCACACATATATGGATGCCTACGTGTTAGTAAAAATAGAATAAAAATATATTTTTTGTATGTCATTATGTATGTTTGTTAACTTTCTGTGTGTGACTTCCTTAAATAATAAATAAATAAATAAGCATAGAAACGCATAAATAGCGCTGCAGGTGATTTTTTTTATTTAAAAGATAAGCATGTACCCGTCTAAAAAAAGGTCATAGTAAAAATCTACCTACTTAAGTAAAAAGAATATGTAACACAAGAACACAGGTAGGTCATTAGCGCCGCAGGCAATTTCTTTTTTAAACAGTTGTATTTTAACGGATTTTATACTAATTGTACACAATTTTTGATATGATGGAAAAACATGTGGTGAAAATGTGATTTTTGTGAGGTTTAAATCATTTAGATGAAAAAGCATATATCTATTCCAAAGACTAGGGGGGGCAGGTTCCCCCCTGCCCCCTGACGACGCCCATGAATCACCATAGACTAGAGACTAATTCCCTTACGCGACTGACGCATTTGTGGGAATTTATTTAGACCCTAACCGGAAGGAAATACTTCTTCTTTTTTGTGTTTATTATTCCTCAGTAGTTTTCATACTTTGTGGTTTTTCTTAAAGCTACGAACCCAACTATGATGTCACGGTCATTTCCCGCGGCGTTAAGGTTCAAAATCTAATATACAATAGCATGATAAAATGGTAAAAATAGCCTTTTTAACATTTAGATATTAGGGCTAATTTCGCTTTAAGCAAAAGACTTTCGAAAAAAAACGAGTTTCTATCTTTCGGAAAAAAATATCAGAGGTGTTTTACAAATATTTTTTTTGAGAAATCTATACAAGGTATAAAAAATTATTTACGGTCATTCTCTAGATAAAGGTTCAATGCATCTACCCTATTTTGTTACAAAGCATATTTAGTAACGGTTGTCGAGATCTAAGGTCTCCCGTTTTCAGAAATTATTGAAATGTCAGTAATGCCTACTCTGAAGACAAAATCGGTTCCGAAGAAATCTCACTAAAAATCTCACTAAGCCATGCTCCGCATCACTCGATTTCGAACCTTAATGGCGCGGAAAATGACCGAGACGTCATAGTTAGGACCCTAGCGTTAAGCGATTTCGTGCCTAAGCGGATTCAAGCGATTTTGACTTAAGCGATTCGTCTTATTAGTCAGAGAGCCCGCTGCTTAATTTATGACGTATCTGTTTTTTGATCGAAATGTGGTATAAACGATAGCTTACCAATAGGGTATTACATCGCACTAGGGTTGCCTATCAAAATCCTGCCGCAACCCCCCCCTGCCCCCCCCTGCCCCCCCTGCCCCCCCCCCCCCTGCCCCCCCCGAAAAGGTCCCTCTTCGCGGTTTTTCGCATTTTGTAGGAATATGGTAAGAGATAGGAGAAAGTAGTCAATTACAAAAATAATCCTTGCTAAATTCTCTACAAAAAATATTAAGTCAATTTTTTCATAGGACTAGTAGTTTACCCGTAATGGCCGGTCAAAAAACAGGATATTTTTTTAAAAAATAAAAAAAAAAGTTTGTTTTTTTTTCTTTCACATTCTTCCACCCATTATAACTAACATTTTATGGAAAAAAAATTTTGGCCTGAGGCGCTATATCACTGGTTATTTTATGAAAAACTAAATTTTAAGAATTTTCGTCACTGAGTTTTATTGTAATAACTCCGAAATTATTAGTTGTATTATTATTGCGGGTAAACTGCTAGTTCTACGAAAAAATTGACTTAACATTTTTTGTAGAGAATTTAGCAAGGATTATTTTTGTCATTGACTACTTTCTTCTATCTCTTACCATATTCCTATAAAATGCGAAAAACCGCGAAGAGGGACCTTTTCGGGGGGGGCAGGGGGGGTTGCGGCAGGATTTTGATAGGCAACCCTAGTGCGATGTAATACCCTATTGGTAAGCTATCGTTTATACCACATTTCGATCAAAAAACAGATACGTCATAAATTAAGCAGCGGGCTCTTGGACTATATGTTGGGTATATTATGTCTTACTCCCACGGGTGCAGACTTATGGAAATCATTCCAAAGGTCATGTGGTGAATATTTATATAAATCAAGACAAAAGAATATTAAGAGTGTGCACACCGACATTTCAAAAATTTCTAAAAACGGGAGACCTTATATCTCGACACCCGTTACTAAATGTGCTTTGGAACAAAATAGGGTAGATGCATTCAACATTTATCTAGGGAATAACCGTAAAAGTTTTTTTATATCTTGTATAGATTTCTCAAAAAAATAATTTAAAAATACCTCTGATCTTTTTTCCGAAAGACGCAAACTCGTTTCCCGAAAGTCGCGGGGTATTTTTTTTTCTACTGATGATATGCATTAAAACCTAGGGAATAACCGTAAAAGTTTTTTGATAGATGCAAAATTAACCCCAAAAAATGGAGAAAAACGCTATTTATAGCATTTTATCATGCGATTGTCACGCGATTTTGAACCTTAATGCCGTGGGAAAAGACTGTGACGTCATTCTTGGTGCCAAGCCCTTAAAACCGGGACTTTTTCTTGGAAACCAGAGGTTTTTTCAAGAGTACAAAAAACAAGATATTCAAAGCCCTTATGAATGTGATAGCGGGTCGAATGAAATAAAATGATTTTTCGAAAGAAATTCCAAGAAATGAATTTTTAAAAAGGTTTTCAATATTTTCAGAGTACATGGAAAAAGTTAATCTTATTGTTTGGTAAAAAATGTTATTTATCCACTTATTGAAAAAAAATAATAAATAAGTAAGAGGTAAACAAAAAAATAGTAGAGAGTGATGTAAAAGAATTTATTTTATTTTTATTGCTAGTAGGTATTTTTATAGCACGAAACAGAAAATATGGAAGTAAAACAATAGTCCATTCATAGCTCAGCTCTCACCAAGCCACAGCACAAGCATGCGCCACAGTTAAGTAAAAAGGGATATTAACGTTCACTCCGGTCGCCTCACACAACCAAATCCAATCTCGCCCACAAATCGGGTTCTATCTTGTATAGAAGGTGACTTCGTTCGAAGTTTTGGAGAATCTACCAACATAAACCATCGTGAAAACCTTCAACAAGTGTTGACAAGCACACACGACAAATTGCATGAATGTGACGGAAGCAAAGAATATATGAAAGGATTTGAAACTTTGGCGCTCTGCTCTCTCTGCCTATCTCCCTAGGGATTAGAAAGATGCAAAAGCAAAGGTCGTAGTTGGATGTTTTTAGGGTCATGAAATTTCTATCTCTGGTAATTATTGGTTTTTAATCATCCGTAGGCCTTATTTTAGGCACTTGCAATCGTCAGGTTTACATATTGAACAAACATTACAAAATCAAATGCAGCAAATCAATAAACGGCTACAGCAAAAAATAATGAAATCAATAAACACATGGTGACAAAACAAAACTACAAAACAGGTGGTTCAATGCAGGTCTGGATCTAAATTGTCTAGAATTTTTGTTGGCGAAATGCAGTTTTGGACCATTTACATCCAAACCTGCATTGAATATACATATGTCTCTGTTTTATACTGATTTCTCTCTAAATTCTGTTGTCATTGACGTAATGTGGTTCTGGATAATTTACATCCAGACCTGCATTGAACTAAACCACACCTGTTTTATAGTTTTGTTTTGTCACCATCTGTTTACTGATTGTATTATTTTCTGTCGTAACTATTTATTGATGTATCGCTTTTTTATGATGTTTGTTTAATATGTAAATCTGACGATTCCAAGTGCCTTATGTGGGGCCTACGGATGATTAAAGAACAATAAACAATAAATAAAAACATTCTAAATTGGAGACCTCGAGATGGGAACAGAAGTGTGGGGCGGCCACAGCTGAGATGGAGAGACGACCTGGTCCGACATTTCGGTGCAACCTGGATGCAGTCTGCACATGACAGGACAACACGGAGGCAGATGGAGGAGGCCTTCGTCCAGGAGTGGACGGGGATAGGCTGATGAAGAAGAAGAAGAAGAAACAATAAACTACCTTACGTCAATGACAACAGAATTTGATAAAGAAATCAGTATAAACAGATATACTATTCGATACAGAAATATATAGATGGTATCCTATAAAATCCTAGTATGCATTATGGCCATTATGGCATGGGATGGTATACACTATACATTTATGGTATACATTTATGGTATGGCATGTCATCATATGGGGCACGCAGTTTAAATGTTATTGAAACGAATGCTAGTTATGGGACGTTGTATCGAAAAACCATTGAACCTTCAACTATAACGATATTGCCAATAACAGAGTTTAGCTTCCGTTAGAGCACAGTTTCTCAAATATTGCAGCCTTAAATATAAAGGAGACCACAAAATATAAACGAGAAAAATACGTCTTTTATCTTTTCATTTTCATGTACACTCGAGTAAAAATCAACGGTTTCGACTACAGAATTGTGAATGTTATAATTATCGATAAAGAGAAAGAGAGAAAACTTAGCTCCAGTTTGACTCCCAAACTTGCTTCTTCTTATGAAACAAGGCGTTTGTTACTGGGGTTTATTCGACTTATTTATTTAATTACAATATTGCACAGCTCAACGTGTAAGGCGCTGTGTACAGAAAAAGAGTATTCCAAAAACGATAGTCAAAACATAAACAAAAAGGTAGAAAGTCTACAAATACACATCAACATGTGCGATGAACACTGAGTAAGTGACACCAAACATGTCAACTTGTACTGCGAGCTCATTCAGGTAGGGGACTGCTCTTGCGATAGGAGAATTGTGTATTAGGTATATTTGTAATGCTCCGTGGAGGGTAGAACAACGTATGCGTGCGCGATTTGTTTGTTTCCGTAGTTTCGTCCAGCTCCGCCATTTTTTTTTATTTTTTGAATAACTCCGAAATTAACATTACGGCCCCACATTTTGAGAATATTTCCGATACATTGCAAACAGTAAAAACATTACCTACCGTATGAAAACCGTTTCAGCTTTACAGGCGGGACATTTTCAGCGAGTACCTGATTTTTTTGCTGCAACAATGATTTATGAATAAATCATTTTATAGAATGTGCGATGAATTTTTTGTATCTATGCAAAAAAGTATTATTTTATCTCACGCCGCGCACCGATTCACTGTGTGCCACAAAAGTTGGATTTTTTTTTTACAATAAGTGATGTATTTTTTTAAAACAAGAATATATGATTTCACAACCTAGAACCGTTTTTCGCTGTCTTCCAAACGATACCAAACACGCCCATTCGAGGCATTTGGATTGCTTCATTCCAATGTCGCCTTCCACCAAGAATTGACAGAATCAAAATTTGTGAAAACATATGAGTTCTACTCGTGAAGCACTGTCGTGAGACACCAAACACGGTGGGATGCGATGACTGGATCTTCTCGATCGCTCGGTGTCTTCCGAGGCTTCAGCTAGACAAGATCTGACTTAAGATTTGGATTTCTTTTCCAATCCCCTTTCATACGATACTACACATAATCCCACGCGACCCTTGAATCCCATTACATATTTTTTTCTCTGGAGTAGGCTGATCCAAAGTGGTATATAATTGTATTGTAATCGACTTTACGTATGAGAATTTTCTCAACGTTCTCAACTTTACGTATGTTTGCAAATTTTCAGGTCTCTAAGTTGTCAGAAAGTGGTTGAAAAACCGATTACAAGATTTGTCCACACATCAGCAAAAGCTCACTGTGTACCACTGTTCAACATGTCACCTTCTTCTTCTTCTACTTCCAACATGTCGGACCAGGTCGTCTCTCCATCTCAGCTGTGGCCGTCCCACACCTCTGTTCCCATCTCGAGGTCTCCAATTTAGGAGGTTCTTGGACCAGTTGCCTCTGCGCTTCTAGCCACGTGTCCTGCTCATTTCCAGTTTAGGGATGCTATGTGGTGTATTATGTCAGTCACTTTAGTTCTACGTCTTATTTCTTCATTTCTGACTCTGTCTCGTAAGCTTACATATTCACCCTACTAGAAGAATATTGCCCGATCCCACCAACTACCACCTAGGAAGCAGACCCCTAAGGAATTTCCATACAAAAACACAGATAATTTCAGTAATTTATTTTGGTGGACAACAGAGGGAGCAATAAATCCATACAAAATACAACATGCAGCTACTTAAGGGAGGGAGATTCTGGGCGGAGATATTTGGGCACCTAACGTAGGAGAGTCGCATGTAGAATTTCATATGAATTTATTGCTACACTTGCTCTAAATTTTAAATTAATAGAATATTGTCTCTGTTTTTGTATGGAAATTACTTAGGGGTCCGCTGCCTAGGTGGAAGTTGGTGGGATTGGGCATAAGTCAGATATAAATATTTTCACATGAAAAGCCACACTCTAACTAGTTTTCTTGTTTTTATCATAATATGACAACATATTAAAAATAATATACAAGGCCATATCCATATAATGTAGTCATGTAGGTCAGAGCTACATTGAATAATATTTACATAGAAGGGCGAGCGTAGTAGGAGTACCAACATGAGGCAATTACATGTCGTCCACGTAGTTTGGATAAACACAATAAGGGCTGGTCCCTAGGATGAATACAAATATACCCAGTCCCCAGCCTGCTGGACGAATATTAGGTAGTTTGGGAGTTAAGTGTAGGTACAAACCCGGACGTTGTCAAATTTTCTGTACGTCTGACAAAAAAGGCTGTGCACTAACTGTGAATTATTTTTTTATGATCAAATATCACGGAAATATAATATACGAGTATAACAAGTGTGATTTTATTTTAATTAATTAATATTACTGTCTGACGAATTTTTTTTGTGTATACTTCTTTATTGTTATGCTCCTATAAGACCACTGGTTTTGAAGCCATTATAAATGTTTTCTTTTTGTTTTATGTACAACCGATTGATTTACTAACGCTGTTATGATAGTTTTTTTTTTGTTTGATTGATTTACATACACATATCTTTGCTTTCGCGGCAGCATCACCCGTAAATCGGGTGCAGAGCCGGAATAAGTTAAGAAGAAGAAATATCACGGAAATAGTCACATATTTTTGAAATATGTTTTTTTTTCTTGCAAGTAAAAAGTACTATAACATTATTTATCTTAAAATATCACAATTTAAAAAAAAAATAAAAAAGTAAAATGACTGTCCCGCGCCTTTCCTATACAAATGGGACAGCCATTTTACTAAGAAATAAAAATGACAGATTTAATAAATTCTTTTAAAATTCTGATTTTTTAAGGACGTGTTATGAAATTGTACTTTTTGTGTGTAAGAAATAGAACATATTTTAAAAATGTGTCACTATTTCGATGAAAAAAGTTAAAGTTAATCATAAAAACCTAATTCAAAGTCCGTGCATGTCAAACGTACAGAAAATTTGACAATGTCCGAACCAGCACTGACCAACATATCCAATAAAGGCGCTTTGAACTTCAACTTTGTCTTTGTTCCTTTAAAATTCAATAGACAGCAGCTAGTACTGATCATCTGAAACATTGTACCTTAATCATACTATGATACAGATTCTCTGGAGTGAAAAAAAATGAGTTAATTAATTATTTTTTTTTATAAAATAATAACACTGTGTTTTACTTCCACTATTTATTTTGAGTACAACACCAGAGATCTTTCAAAGCTTACGAGTGTAGTTTTATCTTCAGTGGTTTTCTGTGAACTAAAAAAGCCTTTCTATGAACTAAAGAACCTTTTTTTAGTTCATAGAAAACCACTGAAGATAAAGCAATAAGCTTTGAAAGATCTCTGGCGTTGTACTCAAAATAAATAGCGGAAGTAAAACACAGTGTTGTTATTTTACAAAAAAAAAAAATAATCGCAATGTACTTCCATAATGTTAATCTTCAAACAATCACAAAAAAAACTTATTTTATTTGTTTTTTTTTGTTTGTGAGCAAATCTTACAATGAATTTGTCGACCACTTCCTGACTACTTACAGACCTGAAACTTAAGAATAAACGTAATATCCTGTACTACTTTGGATCAGCCTACTTCAGATACAAATGATGATGAGATAAGATGTAATGGGTTTCAAAGGGATCCAAGGGTCGTATGGGGTCATGTGTGGTATCGTATGAAAGGGCGTTGGATAGGTCAAGCCTTGGGAGACACGAGCGATCGAGAGGATCCAGCCATCGCATACCGTCGTGTTTGGTATCTAACGAAAGTGCTTCACGAGTAGAACTCATATCCTTTTACAAATTTTGATACTGGCCGTTCTTGGTGGAGGCGCCATTAGAATAGTTCTAGGATGTGAAGTCATAAAATCTTGTATTAAGAAAAAAAAATACATACATACATACATACATCTTCTTCCCCGTCTATCCTTGATTGGGTCGGGGGCCCAAAGCATCTGCATATCTTTGCCAGAGGCCCCTGTCACTCGCAGCTTCTAGGACCTCTGGCCACTCCAATCACAGTCTCTCTTCGCACAACTTTGTCACCTGCCACCACCATTAAATTTACTTTAAACTTATTTTTAAATGAAAAGAGCAACAAAATAAGCAAAACACCTTTTCTGTATATAAAGTCCAGGTATTGTATGTAGGTACTTATATGTGTTTCAGGTTAAATTAATATTGGGGAAGGTGTTGGTGGAATTCATACGCGAGGCGAAACATGAAAATAATAATGAATATGTTTGTTCAAAAGAATGTTCTGCATGAGATGGTGAAATATTGTCGGGAAAATTCAGAAAAATTATACGGCATTCCTGTCATACATACAAAGCAGAGGTAAAAATAAAGTTTGGAGCAAAATAAAGTGGAAAAAGTATTGTATGGTATTTTATCAGAATAAAAATATTGCACCGCTTGGCACACCAACTTGTAGCCTTTGAGCCAACCAGTGTGCAATTACAATATAGCACAAAACATCGTCATATGAAATCGTCAGAAAACATTTAATACTTACTTACTTTAAACAAAATTAATACTTACTTACTTTACGTATCCGGGTGGGTCATACCCTGCCACTCCAATACACGGCCTCGCTTGGAGATCCTCTTGCCACAGTTCCACTCTTCGTTGTTGTAAGGAGTCAATGGGGGAGGTGGCTTTAATGAAACTGTTTTTGGATCTCAGTCAAAAATTTACCAATTAAAACGTGTTTATGATAAAACAGTACTTACTACAAACTACAATATTTTAATCTGACACCTAAAGCAAATATGTGTGCAAAATTTTGAGGTTATATTGGACATTGGAAAGTTATTAAAATTTGAGAGGAAAATGTTATTGCAGACAACGACATATGAGTTAGTGGAAACGTGCTAAATATTTTATAATACCCAACCTACTTGGTAACTCTTTTTCCAATATATTGATATTTTCAAGCCCAGTATCGTTTAGTATTGGATGTATGTAGGTGAGGTATCTAAGTATTTAAGAAGCGAGTACAGATCCGCCTGCTTCCATAGATATGAAATACTCGTATTGCCCTAGAAATCCAGAATCTATGGCAGTTGTGTCGTGTACCAAGATATGTGTTTGCCATTCTCATAAAGTACCTAGGTAAGTTGTTGTCAATGTGTCAAAAATAACGGACTAAGTCGAAAAGTTGTGTAATAAGTCAAGTAGTTATATCTCAACAGATACGCAACAAAGGATGGACCTTCCATCAGGCTTATGACTGATCGTCGGCTGGCTTAACATGGTCACTCTACACTTAAATAAATGCAGAGAATATAACTTTTGAACGAAATTGTCATACAAACCCTGCGATTAATTTTACTCAAAACATGTCCGTCCGTCGATCCATGGTCGAGGTAAGCGGTTCTTGGACGATCACATTTCCTCATTTATATATTGCACCCGAAGCCAAGTGATACAGCCACTTCTTTTCCGCCCATGTATATTTCTTTATCCTTTCATCCTATCTACACGTCCTAACCATCTCAAGTTCTTCACTTAATATAATAATTACAACATCCGTTTTACAAGCGTTTGTTTTCCACACATTTTTCTCAGAGATATCATTTCCACTGCATTCAACCCTGATTCACATTTATTCAGCCATTCCCTACCCTTAATAACACACAATTAGTGCTTAATTCCTCTCTTTCTTTTCTGAAATAAATAGAGGTATACGATATGGTCAATATAATATGGTCCTAGGCCAGTTACGTTGCTCATCAAGCATTTTGAGAGATCTCCACATTTAGCACTTTATCTGTAACGCATAATGTATGACTATACATAAAGCTGGAATAGTTGCGACACTACTATAACCGTTTCTCTCCCTGAGGGCGATTTGTGACAGGATATTACAAAATATTTTTTAATGTACTGAATATCAGAAGATGACACGAGGGTCGGATGAAAACTAAAAAAAATGTACTAGCCAGTTTTAATTTAGACGATATTTTCGTAGAATTACATTTGAAAATAATGCCCTAAAAAGCCTTTTTATAAAAAAGTACAGGATTAATATATTGAAAATATTAAAAGCCTATGTCACCCGCTGAACTCCAAGGTTTCTAAAGAGGTATAACATTGTTTAATCAGAGGTCTACTTATGGAGCCTATTCGTTACGAAGAAAAACAAATGACTATTCCCTTTATTAATTATAAAGTTAATAGATATGGATAATTCAAACCTTTTCACCTCATCCCTAAGCTCAAAAAATATCTCAACAAGGACACTTTTGACTCAGATAATGTTTTTTTTAGTCAGGGTGAAGCTGTATTTTTAAGACCTTGAAAAATCCTTCTATAAAACTGGATTAAACATTGCTAGCAAAAGTGCATTTAACTTAAAAAAGATTGTATTATAAAATAATTAAAAAAAAAAACAAACAAAGCGTACTGTAGTCAGGGGTTGAGAAGTTAAGTTTTCAGCCGACCCTCGTGTAAACATACATCAAATGTAAATCTTATACTAAGTACAACATATAAAGTTACAGATATTCCAATACATTTTCAATATACGTTCGCAAAGCATACATACATATTCCCTGTGGATATCTGAATTATGTACAACTCTCACACATTCTTGATTCAATCCGATGCTGTTTGCTCAAGGTTAAAAAAGTGTAGCGTTTTTTACAGAGGTATAATATGTCTGTGTTTGCAGAGTGTTAAAAATGTTTGATTTTTTGTCTATGAAATGTTAATTTAGTTTAGAGAGATTAGTGGCTGTAAAACAAGTAATTATCTCAACAGATGTACAGCAAAAGGATGGACTTTTCATCACGCTGATGACTGATCGTCGGCTGGTTTAATGTAATCACTTTTCATTTAAGAGTACGCATATTGACATTTCAAAAATTTCGTTACTAGATATGCTGTGGAAAAAATAGAGCAGATATATGCAACCTTTATCTAGGGAATAACCGTAAAAGATTTTTTATATTTTGTATAGATTTCTTGATTTGATTTTTGTATAGAGAGAAAAAAAAAGACCGAAAGACAGAAACTCGTTTTCCGAAAATCACGTTTTTTTTGTATTGATAATATGCATTACAGTCTAGGGAACAACCGTAGAATTTTTTGATTAAAGCGATATTAACCCCAAAAATGAGAAAAATTGTATTTTTACCATTTTATCATGCGATTTTTCACGCAATTTTGAACCTTAATACCGTGGGAAATAACCGTGACGAAAAGTTGGGTCGCAAGACATAAAAAAAATTAGGAAATTTAGAAAAGTCACTTTTATCATATCGTTTTAAAGACATGGTTCAACTTATATATAATTTTTCTTTCAGGTTTACGAGGCAGCTGAAGTTTCAAATAACTGTGGTAAGAATAGACATTTTTTAATATTTGCGAATTTAAAACAAGGTACTTAATGCTGCTCAAAATATTTGGTGCTCGTTCCTGTTACGAGTATGTCAATGAAAAGTTTTTTAATCCGTAGCTGAAGGCATTACTATCGCGAAGTGATTTAAATTCCGTATATATTCGAACTGAGGCTGTACACTGATCTGTCTGTACACTGATGATCCTGGCGCAGCTCTGATGAGCTGCGCCAGGCTGGAATGACATAGGAATAGGCAACGGAGTTGGCCCAGGACAGAAAAGCCCGGAAAAACTGGATGACGACCACAAGCTCCACATAGAGAGCGGGCGTGAGTATGTATGTATGTATATATTCGAACAACTTGCAAAAGTTCGCATGGCCCTGCGTTACAAACATACACGATTTCCACCAGAATTATGTAAGTTAATGACGGAGTCATGGCCATATAACAAATAGTAACACGATGAATTAAGTGGCTTACATGTTTCTATCAACCTACAAGCCCAATGTCAAACAAGCCTAAGTACACATGGCTCTCCCATCCGCCCTGAGGGGGTGGTGGAATCAGTTCCCGGAGAAAAATCCATAAGAATATTGCTCAACATGAATAAATCCCAATAAAGACAAAGCCAGTGGGGGCAGATAGAGACGGTGGATCACATTGTGGGGCACTGTCCCATCAAGAAGTTCGAGGGGGATATTTTGGAAGTCCATGCATGAGGTGACGCCAAGGGCAATTGAATATCTGACGCGGAGCTCTGACTCAGACTCCCAGATCGTTTGTACAATGGTTGTATTCGCATACCAAAGAAGAAGAATAAAGACAAAAGCTCTTCAGAAAAATGCTCAAGGGACAAAAGTTTAAATCTAATTGGATTTTGAAAATGAAATTAGTTGTATCTATTAGTTAGTTGTCCGACGACATTGTCCAAATCGCTGAAGGAACCTGGATGCGGAAGGGTCAAAACAGAGACGAGTAGAGGTAGTTGGAAGAGGCCTATATCTAGCAGTGGAGGGAAGAAGGCTAATTAAGAAGAAGAGAAGAAGATTAGTATACGATTTCTTTCAGTGTGCTAGAAACTACCATAGATTAGGAAATAAACAAATAAATAAGCGGATCTTAAATTAGATAGACGATAAAATAGTCAACATTTTATAAATATTCATCTACTAGAATTCAACTACAAAGCTTGAGTTTTTTTTCCGTTGAGGATATTTCTGAAGGGCTTTTGTCTTTTTTAGGATTTTTGCATGTTGAGCAATACTCCTATGGGTTTTTGTCCGGTCACGGGTGGAGTCATCCCCTAAACCGCCTAAGATAAACCAACCTTATTAGTTGATATATTTTTGGACATCAATGTTTTTTTGGGGCTCAGTGTCAAAGCAAATAGAAAATATATGAGGCTATTTAGAGACGATACGAAATACAAAATAATATAAAAAAAAAATGGAGATAGTACAGATTATAAAGAAGTGAACAATTCTTTATAATCTGTACTATCTCCATTTTTTTTTATATGTAGGTATATACTTTGTTCACTTAAAGCATAAATAAATATACTTTTGGTGAACAAAATCCAAAAATACGTTAACATTACATATTTATTTTTGTACTTACTTTAAGTAAAGTAAAGTAAGTACAAAAATAAATATGTAATGTTAACGTATTTTTGGATTTTGTTCACCAAAAGTATATTTATTTATGCTTTAAGTGAACAAAGTATATACCTACATATAAAAAAATGGAGATAGTACAGATTATAAAGAATTGTTCACTAGGGCGACCTTATCGCAGAACTGCAATTTCTTCCAGTCAACCCCAGGAAAAATATACATGTATACAAATATAAAATAGGTGGTGGAGGAAGGGATAGGGACAAGGATGAGTACATGGTTGGCGCAGTTGGTTGAGGCGGTAGTCTCTCGAGCGGGAGGTGCCAGGTTCAAACCCCGGCGGTGGCGATGTATTCCACACTTTGCGATACAGGCTTTCAGCCTAGTGCAAGGTGTGCAGGAATGTATTTGGGTTTGTGTATGCAAGCCCAGATCCTTTTTTTTTAAAAAAAGGAAGGAATCAAGGAAGTTTAGAGGTAGATGGATTATTCATGCCTCAGTTTACTTTTGAAGGAGACAATATAAGATGGTGCTTTAATAAGTAATAAACAATAAACTTTAAGGGGTATATGCACTGAGCAAAAATAGGTCTACCTGTGCTTCAACTTTTTCAAATTTTGTATGAGAATGTTAGCGCTAAATACACTGAAAGAAATCATATTTTTGATTCTTGTTAATGTATCAGTTGTTTGGTAGAAAATCCTAGAATAACGTCGAAATAGTGGTCTTCCCCGCAGCATTTAACTACAGTTTTGCTAATATATGAGTAAGCCCGTAGATTTGAAATTACGTAAAATCATAATGTATGGGGAATTACTTTAAAAACAACAGTTTTATGTCATGTCGATGTCTATTTATTAGGGTTTCCTGTTAAAATTACATTAATAACTATTATTTCCAAAAAGCAGAATTCATACTAACAAATTATAAAATCTCTACGTACATATTAACACGATATATTGTATTCCTAACAGTATTTTCCTGTAATGTACGACATTACACGATTTCTGTTTAATTTATAATGACTCGTCACTTCAATTTAACAGTAATATTCCCCAAAAAGATAATATAAAGGTCCAAACGTTTATAAATGCAAGAATATCATACAAAAATAACATTAATAGCTAATGCTAATCCAAAGCTAATTTGCTGTTAACTTAACATAATGAGTTTAAACGAAAATGCAGACTTAATGCTAAGTTATCAGGATTCATTACGAAATATTATGACGCGAAACGCATAATAACATTATTCTCGTGGAAAACACGGGATCATTCCTGTTAAAACTCAACGACATATGCGCATGCGTCTACAGACGCGTATACGCAGAGAGTGCATTATGACGCGATCTATCTTGTCTAACACACTTTTTACAATACTCTCGCTGTGGTGAATTTATTTAAAGCATTGTTTGGACAATTCTTAATAATTAATTTGTAATAACTATCGTGTGTATTCATATACCTACTTACTGTGCTAATTAAAATAAAGTTGACTATAAAAATGGACGCGACTACTGCGAATCTTTTGACGAAGTGGGGAATGTTTTTTGATATAATGGGAAAACGGCATGTTGTAATTAAATAATGTGATTTTTGTGAGGTTTTATCATATACCTACTGTGAAAAATTATGTACCTTTTCCAGCATGAATATTGTACTTAATTGCTTATTTATAAAGTAATAATAAATTATAAACTATATTTCTTTCCATTATTAAATATACATTGTAAACCAAGTTTCTTTCTGTTATTTACCTTGACCATATTCATTATTATACCTACCATTTGGGACTAGATGATAATATTATCTAACGGTTACATTTTCTTGTCTGATTAATTCAAGTAGGCAAGTAAATATATGTACCTATATCCATAAAGCACCTAAGTGCAAAAATAATTATAGTTAGAATATATCATCTTATCCTCAAATAATCTCATTACTATTATATTTCTCTTATGTATTTGTGTGTTAATAATTCTTTTTTGCTGTAAAATATATTTATTTCCATAGAAATACTTGTAACGTGTGCTCTGATAATCCCATTTGCAATACCTACAAGTTTTTATATGGAATAATAAATTTTATTGTAAATACCTAATGTATAATTAACATTTATAATACTAAGGAAATATTAGGCCAGCAATGCCGAATTCTTGGAAAGAACGTAGAGATGATAGTATAGTAATTGAGAAATATCACTATAAACCTGCAGATTTATAAGGAAAGAATGTTGTTATGACAGCGCCGCAATTGAGAAATATCAGTCCTAACCTGCAAATTTAACAGGAAAGAATGTTGTTATGACAGCGCAGTAATTGAGAAATATCAGTATAAACCTAAAGATCAACAGGAAAGAATGTCGTTACGACAGTGTAGCAATAGAGAAATATTGGTATAATCCTGCGGGTTAAGAGGAATACTTTCCTGTTAAATCAGCGGTAAGCTTTCCTGCAGAATCAACGAGAAATTCTTACGGTCCCGAATATAGCAGGAATATCACTATAATAACAAGAATTCTGGTGAATCATTTCTTAGAGTGTAAGAATAACGTAAGCGACAAAGTGAATTATACCTTTTTAAAAGAAACCTGGGAAGAAATTTAAAAATCTAAAACAGCCGATTTGTTAAGATTATAATTACCAGTATTTTGGCTAAATTATACTTTTATATCTGAAAAACTGGACGGAAAATCTTCTGATCTCGTAAATTTTAGGGGTACTTAAGGAATATTTTTTTATTCAAGGAATTTTCAAATCCTGTAACTCTAAAACAGCCCATCTGTAGTCCATACTTTCATCTATCACTGTCTTCAGTTTCAAGACGATTCTCTCAGTATTGGCTGAGTACAATTCAGGGCGCCGAAGCCCAATGACAGCATATAGGATCCTAATAAGGTTTACCTTAGTAATATATCAATTCTTAACTTTGTGATTCTTTTGATGAAAATGCTAGAATTTTATCTTTCTGTCAATTTTCATATTAGTAATACAGTCTTTCGTAGCGTCTCTTCCCTCGTCCATTACAATTTGTCATCCTGTCAATCTTTCTGCTACATTCTTGTTTTTTTTTGTTGGCCTTGAATATTTTTACGTATCTGTAGTTTCAAATACGTGTAAATAACTGATATTGGCATTTCGATATGGGGAATCGATTGTAAGCCAGTAAAGCGTACCAATATGATAGGTTTAAATCATAGAGATACAATATATCAGAGTGGCACAGGTCTCATTTTTTGCGTTCTGCGCATAAGCTAACATGACACACGTGGATTTGGCCAAAAAAAAATTCTTTTCAAAGTTAATTTGAACGCTGCAGTTTTGAATCTTGTATTTTTTTCTATTTTATGAAGAAACACTTCAATCTTGTTGTTATTACGGTCAAATCTCTTTTTTTTAAAGGATCTGGGCTTGCATACTCAAACCCAAATATTTCCTGCACACCTTGCATTAGGCTAAAAGCCTGTATCGCAAAGTGTGAAATACATCGCCAGCGTCGAGGTTTGAACCTGGCACCTCCCGCTCGAGAGACTGCCGCCTCAACCACCTGCGCCAACCATCCACTCAGCTCAATCTAACATTATAATAAATAAAACAATAGATATTTTCATGTGTAAGAGAATGAAACTGTTATGCTTAAATGAGTGTGGAATAGTATGAATAATATTGATGTTGGAGTTAGTATAGAATAAATAAATAGATTGATTTTCATTAATTATATCCTTGCATGTTGATGAAGATTATTTAAATTCCATACAAATACTACTATGTATGATGACAGATATTTTGCCTAATTCCACGTGACCGCTCCATACTAAGATGTTAGCTTACAAGATTTGATACTACGCATCTTATCAACCCCAGCTCTAGTTTATACCATCTCTATGGTTTCAATGCGTATACTTTCAAGAAAAACAAACATGAAAATGCTTTCTATGCAAACTGAATATATTTACGTCGTTTCCTTCTTTTCGATTTTTATCAACAGAAATTCCACACGCAATGTTATTTCGTTGAGTTATTTTTGCACTTAGATCTTTTCTTAACAATATCCATATATTACATATAGGTACAAACGAAATAGTTTCATTACATATTGGTTGAAAACCCTTATATGGGGTACATGGACGTCGCCAGCCTTGGAGCTAGAGGGGGCAATAAAATTTTGAAATTTGGTATTGCACGAAAAACGCGTCCATAGCGCCGCCGGCGAAATTTTTTTGTGAGACATAGTGGAGAAGTTCGTTATGTGGTTTGGTTTATTTGAGAAAGTCTTTGATATTTTGCACAATAATACGCATGAAAAATGTTTATTATAAAAAAATATAAAATAGCGCCGCAGGCATTTTTTTATGAAACTATTGTATTTTGATGGATTTTCATACAAATTTTTAGAAAATTTATGATATGATGAGAAAACGCGTGGTAGGAGTGTAATGTTTTGTGAGGTTTTATTATTTAGTATGAAAAAATATACTTATACCTATTCCAATCTTTAAGGGGGTAGCTTCCCCCCCCCCTGACGACGCCCATGATGGGTAGTTGTATTGAGAATGAACCTGTAAACAGTGAACTAGATATTGGAACAACTCATCTGTTAAATGTATGTGTCTACAAGGGTGAGGAGTGCAGATAGATAAAGACTTTTTTGTCTCATTCCCACTCATAGGGGAAATAAATAGAGTATATCATTGGGAAAAAATCATGTCATTGGAGATTTTTAAATTTTATTATCGTTTTGGAGCTTCGACTCCCAGATAATTTGTACAATGCTTGTTTCGTTTCATTCCCGGCCGCGGCAGATGGATGGACTCCAGTTGGTGAATGTTCTTCTTCTGCTCGTGCAAAATGAGTGAATGTTACTTTAGTGTAAAGTGATAATATTAAGCCAGCCAACAGTGAATGTTACTTTAGTGTAAAGTGATCACATTAAGCCAGCCGACGATCAGTCATAAGCCTGATGGAAGGTCCATCCTTTGCTGTGTATCTGTTGCAATTAATTACTTGTTATATTCAACTACTACATGTAGAAAATTACGATGGTCTCACAAAACATAAATTGTGATTTTCAAAATAATTTTGATACGCCACGTTGTTAAGATTGCATACACTTTGACTTACAGTAGTGGATCTTCTATCAGAGAACTGGGAGACCTGTGTCACATAAAATACATAAAAATAATATTGTATGAAGAAGCGTGCCTAATAATGTATTCATAATACGGTTTTTTATTCAGGCCTTAGGGATGCCAAGCCAACATCGAAAATTATAGTCCACAATTTTTTATTGACTTTTATTAGACGAATCCATTTATCAACTAACCTAAACAACGTAATAATTCACTATATTTAAAAAAATACATTTATCCTGAAAACTTCCCTCACATTTTCTGATTCCAAAAAAGCAAAGTATACCTCATAAATTGTAAGAGTAATTTGTAGAATTAAGCATAAACCCAACTATTTCAACTATTCTCCATCCATTTTCGTAACTCCTAAGCTCCTAAGTAGTTTAGAATATTACGAAAAATTGGCCAGTTTTTAGAGCTTGACAGCTCCGCTGCTATTTATTTTTAAGCAAAATTTTGTATTCTAAAAGCGGCCTCCCACGGCGCGCGAATTCGGATATGTACGTGATTTTGGATTTGTACGCACCGCCATACAAATCGCTACGAAAGCGTCTGTAGATTAACAGACTCACCCTTTCCCACGGTATGTGAATCTACGTACGAATCCGGATTCGCGCGCCGTGGGATGACGCTTTAAGTTTGTGGGAAATTAATTTATCTACTTTCATCTGGATTGGGAATATAACCCACTTAAGAAAATTGATAGTTTTTTTTTAGTTATAAGCAAAAAACTGCCAAGAAATAAGATTTTTTACATTTTTCCCATGTTGCATCACGACTTTTTTTGTCAAATCTCAGATTCAAATTCAACAACTCAAAAAACGTATACAAATTAAACAAACTATTCTACAACTTTCATGCTAGGGGTCAATTTGAGCACACTACCAAACTGACTATAGGTAATAATGTACATATAACTCCTAGGTAAGCTTGGTTTAGTGGCTAAAAAATATGTAACAATTATGCAACAAAGTACATATTTCAAAACCAAGCTGTTATTTATTTATTTATCGTATGGTCAAAAGAAGTATATCACATCCCTCAAAGGAAAAAGTTCGAAGGTTGGACATTGAGCAATGATAAGTTTCGCAAGCAAGCTTGGTCGTCAGAAATTAAACTGAACGTTCTTTATATATTCGCCAAGTTGTTAAAAAATATCGATTATTCGATGATGCATCGCACATCCGTGCGTATTCGAGATCGCGTTCGTCATATATTTTCGGTTTAAGCTTCTGTCACGTATGCGTGTCACGACACGGCGTTATGACGCGCAACGTCGCCTAGGTGAAGCTACGGGGGCGGGCCAAAGCTCTACGTGATTCGCCGCCTATATTAGCTTATTCAATTATTAGGTATTGTAGCACACCGTACAAGAATGGTACATGATAACATTATTAGTACAACATACTTGCCACATTTATATTTTCAATGTGCTATCATTGTATTTTCATATGTTTTTTACGACTTCCGCAATTAGAAAGCAATTCTTTTTTCCCATCTTTTTCGCAAGCGCGCTTTTTTTTAACACATCTTGCGCAGTTTTTGGTGTCAAAATCAACAATTTTCCCCTTCAAATTTAAGAGTACGCATATTGACATTTCAAAAAATTCTAAAAACGGGAGAATCTAGATCACGACAACCGTTACTACATATGCTTTGGAACAAAATAAGGTAGATGCATTGAACCTTTATCTAGTGAATAACTCTAAAAGATTTTTTTATACCTTGTATAGATTTCTCAAAAAAAAAGGGAAAAACACCTCTGAATATTTCCCCCGAAAGATAGCAACTCGTTTCCCGATAGTCGCGGAGAATTTTTTTTCTTTTTGTATTGATAATATGCATTATAATCTAGGAAATGACCGTAAAAGTTTTTTGATTGAAGCAAAATGAACATCAAAAAATGGAATTAACGCTGTTTTTACCATTTTGTCATACAATTGTTCAATCGATTTTGAACCATAGTGCCGCGGGAAATGTCCGTGACGTCGTAGTTGTGTCGCGAGACCTTTGAAAGTTTTATAAAAAAATCTGTCTTCCAATTCAAATATGATAAGTCCTAATTTTATTTAAAAAAATTACCAAGCCAAACAGACATTTCCTTTTTACCTACTAAAATTTTATAGCAAGAATGTGAAATATTCATGGGCGAATCCATCTCTCAATTGTCTATTTTAATTGTTAATCAGGTAATTAATAAATTAATTGAAATAGTATCGGCGGATAATTATTATTAGTGGTCTGCTTTCAGTGCATCGTAAATAATCAAATATGAACCATTGTTTGATATAATGAGTTATAAATTCCGAACTGAACAGTGAACAATGCAAATCTTGACGTGATGTTTATGTCAGACTAATAATAGTGCCTAGTGTGTTAGCCAGTGACGGGAAATGTTGTTGTATGTAAGTATTTTCTTACTAAATTAAAAAAAAAATTGATTTATCGGAAAATTTATACATAAAAATGCAAAAATCGGTAATTATTAATACTTGCAATATTGTAAGACGATTCCAAAATACTGATATTTCAGGTACAATGCTTGTATTTTAGGCCCCGCGTTGAGCCTAATCCTGTGATATCCGTGATATCTGGATAGGTGAATTTTTCCCAGTATTAGGCTGATGAGTTTATATGTGAATCATGAATGATAATATGTAGACTCTTCTGGCTGATAATACTGAGAAGTGTGTTGGCAAAGTCATGCCTCCGCGTTTATAAAATTACTCATCACCCAAGTGATGCAGAGACTCGTAGGCTAAACTGGCTCGGGCACATTCTTCGCATGCCTCTGATAGCATCAACAACAGCTGTCTCCAATATGCCCTTATGGCAACAGACGTCTGGGCAGGCCTGCAATGACCATCCAGAGGCTGTACACATCAGAGCTGCGCCAGGCTGGAATGACATGGGAACAGGCAACGGAGTTGGCCCAGGACAGAAAAGCCTGGAACAACTGGGTGACGACCACATGCTCCACACACGGAGCGGACGTGGAAGTGTATGTAAATATTATGTTTTTTTTTTCTTTTTTCCCATATGTATGTATAGATTCTCTCTCTGATATAATTTCTTTTATTTTTCTTATCACATATGTATGTACGAGGATTATCCAGGAATTAAGAGTACTGACTTTATACTATGTAATTCCCTTTTTAAAAAGTGTATTTGATAATTTTCTACAAAACTGATATTACCGAACAACGGTGTAGGGTAAATTTAAAAAAAAACTTATTGTACACATTTTCATGCCCCGCCAATGCTCGGATGATTCATAAACACAGTTGGTTTAGAGATTTTTTTGTAGTTTCATTAATTTATCATATAATATCGTAGTAGATAATAACATTATCTCGGCGTGTATTGTTTACAGTTTACCATCTATTTCTGGTTACCCCACCTTTATACCATCATTACCAAATAGACGTGTTAACATAAATAAACATCACAAACACACAGACAGACAACACATCATCATTAATTACAATAATCTCGATAACTCTCAGAGACAGGGTGAGGAACACTGAGATTAGAGAGACGGACCTGTCAGACGGAAGATATCGTGAGATGGGGTAGGAAAAGGCGACAATATTGGAGAGATCACGTGGACAGGATGGATGAGGGCAGAATACCCCACATCGTTGCCCATAATATACCCGTGGGACAACGTCAGCCAGGCAGACCGCCAAAATGCTGGAAGGATAGTTGATGTTCCACATCCCAAGAGGAAGGCATCCGTTCACAAACAGATCAATGATCTAGAACAACATGAAGAAGAAGAAGAAGAATCTTGATGATTTCGACCGTTCGTACTTGGTGGAAGTCCATTTTTAAGGGAATAAATGAAGGAACTAAATATTTATATTAGAATCATCAAAAAATGACTTTTGCTTTCGCGACTAGTATTCGAGGATTTGCACCCTCATCATCAGGCGATTGTGAATAAAGTAAACAGGAATACAGAGACAGTGAGTATTTACAAGAATTGAAACAATATAGTGGGAGAAGCCCGTAATTAAGAAATGTAAGAAGGTAGATAGTTTAGTCAACAAACATAAAAGTACAGTGATGAATAACTATGTAAGTATCACAAAAGAGTGCCGTGTGGACGGACATTTTCTAGCTAAACTTTCTTCAACATTTTATTCACTCATTACTTAATTAAGATTTTATTTAAACGTAGGCATATTGACATTTCAAAAAGTTCTCAAAACGGGAGACCTCGACAACCTTTACTAAATATGCTTTGAAAAATAGTACCGAGTGACCCGCCCAAAAAGCCCGGAAAATTAAGCAATCAATTATAACAACGGCCTTGAAAGTCTACGACCTTTTCTCACTCTGTTCCATAGAGAGAAGTTTCAAGGTGGAATTGTAGTAATTTAATAGGTATATTGTTACAGAGACATTTTACTGTCTTCAAAATATCTATAGCAGGGGTGGCCAACTTGATTAGATCCAAGATCTACTGTTTACTGAGGAAGCCCTGTGTGATCTACCAATTACATACTTGTTGAAATTTTAAATGAAACAGCATGGTTCAGAAGGTACAGAATTAAGTAGTATTTTTTATTTTATTAAGAAAAAATATTATGGATAATGCGTGCAGCAGTTAGTGATTACGTTGCGCAGTCTATTCTACGTATTTATGTTTATATTTTTTGCCTTGCCACGATCGACTGGACCAATAGTCGCGATCGACCGGTTGGCCACCCCTGATCTACAGGTATAGAAACTATTGATTTGATACTGATATTATCATAAAGTTATATTGTACCTGCAATCTACAGGTATAAATAGGGCTGCCACCTCTCCGGGTTTGAGTGGTGTTCTCCGGGCTCCGGGTTAGTGTCGTATGTCTCCGGGTCAGACCGGGTGGTGAGACAGCGGCTTGACTATCACCGGGCAGTCCCCTCCCGACCTTAACATATATTATGAAAATCCGTTAAATCTCATTAAAAATTAAACTGTTTCATCAAAAAATTCGCCTGCGGCGCTAACTTTCTGGTGGCTTTGGTGTTATTATTTCTTTTTATAGAATATAAATCTGTTTATAACGCGACCCTCTTTGCTTAATCTCACAAAAATTTACTAGTTTTTCATCCACATTTGAACTACAATAAAAAAAATGTTTTATTGAATAAAAAATACATTTTTTCCGAAATCTCCGTGCCTACGCTCTTTAAAAGGTGGCAGCCCTAGGTATAAAGCTTGTCGAGTCTCCAGAGACCTAAACTATATTATGAAAATGATATATTATGTATTATGAAATCTCAGACAGTTTCCTAATAATGTTACCCACAAAGATCTTCATATCAAAATAGAAAGACAGACAGCTGATAGAATGTAGTATCTATATGTATAAAATAAAGTCGCTTTTTTGTAAGTGTTCGCATAACTCCCGTATTTACCGACGGATTGCTGTGAAAATTTAGAACAACATTGGCATATACTCTGTGTTTTAACTTGCCAGTTTTTGGAGAAAAAGCTTTTCCTAAGAGATGCCATGATGGTGAGAGGATACAAGGGTTGCGTGGCGTCATGTGTGGCATCGTATGAAAGGCGTTAGAAGTTCAGATCTCAAGTCATATTTTGTCCAGATCAAGCCTATAAAGTATACCGGGTTGGTTTGTCAAATTTGCCGTTGGGAAACGCGGGTTATTTTTTATTTATTTATTTATTCAGAGAATACAACAGCAGCTAAATACATAATATGATATTTTATATATATTTACATTTTATAGCGCCTATTATAGTATTCTTCGTTTTATTAACAAAAGTATAAATAGGTACATTATATATAAGCAAGAAATAGGAAATAGGATAGGAATGGATCCAGGAATAGGAAGGAAAATGGAGAAAGGAAGTGACAATAGTTCTTTTCATTTTAGTTTTAAGCTGAAACCCTCAGACCCAACGGTACACTCGACGCGCCGACACGACCCCCCCCCCCTGCTAAACGTCCACTATTTTCAACAGTTTATTTTTAAAAGTATGCAGACCAGAGCCAAAAGGATCCAGAGCTGGATCCTTCATACAATTCTTGTTAAAAGATATACACGCTCTTTTTATGTATGAGTTTCGCATATAATTTGTTCTTGAATAGCTGACGTAGAAAAGTGTTTGATGTCTGACATTTCTGGAAGGGCAATGGAAAGGCAATGATTCCACAAGAGGAATACTATCTACTTTATTATTAATAATTTTATGTAGGAAACAAAGGTCGATTATTTGTCTTCTAGTTTCGAGAGATTTGATTTTGTAGTGTTTTAATACTTGGATGTACGAATCAAAGTGTAATCTATTGCGATAATTGAGATGTTTTACGCATTTTCTTTGTAACTTTTCTATAGTATTTATGTGGACGATGTTGACGAGTTAGCTAGTATTATAATAATGTTGACAAGGACGAAAGGACAAACATTATATATGACATGCTCTAAAATTGTGATACGCCTAACCAAAATCTGTCTGCGGAGTTTGAATCGCGTGACTGAAAATACTTACTAACTGTATATTTGGCACCCTTGTGTAAAGACACTTACATAAATAGAAGTAGGTATGTAAAGATAAAATACAATTAGCAATTTCTTTCTTCTTCTCGGCCGTTTTAATTTTAATGCTGGACGGTTCCCGGATTGTAACCCATAGATAGTAATATTGCTCAACATGAATAAATCCCAAAAATGACAAAAGCCCTTAAGAAATTTGCTCAATAGATAAAAGCCCAAACTTTCTAGTTAGATTCCAGTAAATGAAATATTTATAAAATGTTGACTATTTTATTGTCTATCCCATTTCAGATCCGCTTATTTATTTGATTATTTTCTAATGTGTGGTAGTTTCTAACACACTGAAAGAAATCGTATACTAATAGATACAATTAATTTTATTTTCAAAATCCAATTAGATTTGAGCTTTTGTCCCATGAGCAAATTTCTGAAGGGTTTTCGTCTTTTTTGGGATTTATTCATGTTGAGCAATATTCATATGAGTTTTTATCCGGTCACGATGCTGGACATAGGCCTCCCCTTTGACTTTCCACAGATTCATATCCTGGGCATGCTGCATCCACTTGCTTCCTGCAATTCGCCTCACATCGTCAGACCATCTTGCCTGAGGTCTTCCTACGCTCCTTTTGCTTGTTCTTTGCTGTTTTGTTCCAATTTACGTTGCAAATTTTACAAAGTTTACACAAATAGGTAATCGTAACAATTTCTTTTAGAACCAACATTTTTAGGGGTAGACAGAGAGAACAAATCGCCATGTATCCTTACATGTATAATTGTTGTAGATACGTTTATCCTTATAGTATTTTTTTCTTAGTCTAGTATTTTTTATTCTGCTTAGTAACATTTTGTACCGATTCGATTTATACACCAAAATGTGCAAAATTAATATAAAGTAGGTCGACATCTGTCGATGAATGTCCTTTTCACGGTCCTGTGATACAAATATACTCGATTTCCACCAGAATTTCACAAGTTGATATCAAAATATAGTTTTCTGGAAAAGAAATATCTTTTTATACAGATGATCAGTAATTTCCCCCAGCGTGGTACGTATAATGATTAATTGATAATTAGTTTGTATAACAAATAATTAAGGATTGCGGTAATGGTCTCCTCTACGTCAGTCAGTAATAACTATTTTATTTTATGTTTCAAGTTGTTGCTTAATTATTCTCATTAAAATATCAAGCGTTAATTAAGCGATGATATTAAATTAACATAACTGGAATGAAAGCCTTGGACGTATGTATTCAGAATCCCCGTTACGTTAAAAAGTTGTATGAAATTAGCACATAATGGTTTTATGAAGCAATCCTATAGAAAAAATGTTTAATTGAATGAGATTAATATGAAATTTTAAATAGATTCAAATGGGCTGAATAGCGATTATGAAATTTGTAATAGAAAAAATGGTCCGAGCATTTATTATTATTATTTTTTTTTATTTATTTGTTTAAAACATGTGTAAAAACAATAAGTAGACAGATTAAATTTACATTTGAGTATATAGATCTTAAACTAAATATTAAAACGTTTTACCCCCCCTTATAAAGTAAAACTTGTGTTAAGGGGGAGGAGTATCCCGTAATTATGAGTTTGGTCCTTTGAAAAATTACTCTACCAAAGATATTTTGTCCATCTTTTGTGTGTGGTTCTGTCATGCTACAGCTCTTCAGCGATTACCGTGTGAATGAGCTCGCGTGTATAATGGTGACAATATTTATACCATTCCGCTCGACAGTAGCGGCTCTGAGGTCAACAGCGGGACGCTACGATCGACAGTAGCGGTTGAAGTGCATAATATTTATTAGGTAGATAGATATTTTCTACATTGTTATTTTGTTTTTTTTTTTTATTCTTTTATTTATTTATCTTATTATCTATTAGTATGTATTATATGTGTATATTTATATGTATATATTATGTATGTGTATCTTTATATTTACTTACTTTATTATTATAGTATTTAAGTTTTTCTTTCTTTCGGGTTGACTGTAAGATATTGCTTTTGCAATAAGTCCGCCTTTTGGCACACTGCATTGTCTTGTTTTTATATATATGTACTGGCCAATAAAGATTTATTTATTTATTTATTTATGTACATAATTGGCTAAATATGATTTTTTCCAACTGCCGTTAGAAGTAAGATGTTAGAAGTAGGAAGTAAGTAGTACTTACAAATATCCGGTATTACGCTGATATTCGGATACAATGACCTATTTTTTGAAAGCATTAAGGGTTTTCATGGCTATAGTTTTATCTTTGTTGAATGTTATGTTGAATTTTTAATGTTGATATTTAGATTGTTGATTCAAGGCGTGTTTATTGCCTAACTATAATAATATTATTGAATTTCTATAGAGGTTTATAAACATTTTCATTGTATTTTTAAACACACAAATATACAGACGTATACACAATAAATATTATAATATAACTAACGATAACCCGTCAACAGTGACGGCTTCTTCATTACTTACTTACTGCTAGCCACCAGTGGCGAAGATTGGAATTCTGTAGTAGGGAAGTAAAAACTACATTTTTTTTTAATGTAGTCGTAATCCTATTTTTCTGTTCACCATTAGATCTCATGGTGCTACGAGGATGCATTGTGACACCCATAATTATAGAATCATTTCTTCTTCTCCTTCTTGATGTGCCCTGTCAGATTCCATCGACGTTGACAATCACTCTGGTGAAGGATTTTCTGTTTCGCGCGACCCGGAACAGCTCCTTCACACGTCTCATTCCGGTGCAGTCCCTTATATTGCGCAGCCAAGACGTTTGCCTTCTACCTGGACCACGCTGTCCCTCGATCTTCCCCATGAGTATTAAATAAAGTACACTGTATTTATGTCCACGCAGAATGTGACCCAGATATGAGATCTTACGGACCTTAACATCCTTCAGCAGTTGTCTACTGCAGTTGGCTCTCCTCAAAACCTCCGAATTTCGGACCAAATAGGATCATTCAGAAAAGTTTATTTTGTAAAATGAGTTCAAAATTGTTATCGACTTCTTATTGTATAACGTACTTAAGTTGGCACAAATCACCTAAAATTGATTTAATTGCTAATGAGAAAAAAGGCAGATTCGAATTCGATTATGGAAGCATTTTAAAACAAAAAGTCACAACTACCGCCATCTAGTGAAAAATGTTGTAAGAAGCATTACCGTTACAAACAAACATTGTTTTTTAAGGAATTATATATTAAACGATCAACATATTGATGTTCTTGCTTACATCTGTTAGTCCTCCTTCACAATATGATGCTGGCATTTTAATATGGGGAAATATTTATGAATAATAAATATGAAATTGTCTATCAATGAATTCACATAAGTATCTACTATGTAGTACCTACATCGTTTACATACTATTTAGTCCAGTCAAAATAAACTCAATGCAGCTCCTTGGGGGAAAGTTGTAAGGTAGTCTGGATTTCTTTCATTCTACATGTTTTTGGGGTGTTGAATCCGAATCCGAGGTTTGCCAACACAATTTCGTGACGGAACATGGCAAAAAATGGTATGAATGTCGAAAACTTTAATTTTCTGGCGAATTCTGGATTATATCTTGAAAAATGTCAACTTTTGTAGGCTATCTTTTTAGAAGAATGAAAGTACATAAAATTTCCTACAAATATGCTATAAACATTTTTCTCTAAAATAAATAGCAGCGGGGCTGTCAAGCTCCAAAAACTGGACAAATTTTCTTGTTAATTTAAATTGTGAGAATGAAAAATGTATGGAGAATAGGTCACCTTGTTAGATTCATCACCAAATTTTAACAATTATTCTTCAGATTTATGCGACGTATTTTACTCTAAAAAACTTTCAACCCTTTTTATCACCCCCTTAATGGGGCGGAATTTCCAAAAATTTCTTCTCAGTGGAAGGTTTTGTATTAAAACCTATCTGTCTTCAAAACTTCAGATCTCTAGGATTAGTCATTTGGGCTCTGCGTTGATGAGTGAGTATGTCAGTCAGTCAGTCAGTCAGGACACTTTGGCTTATACATAGATAGAGATTTATTTAAGTGAAGTTCAGAGACCATACACAATTATACGATTATACATACACACACAGTTCATGGTTCTGCGGGGTATTATGCAAATGATTACCTATTGTTATAACTAATATAATAATGTTGTAACCTACTGATATTTACTCAATCAATAATTACTCCACTAATCCAATCATCGTACCTACTAATTATTATACAAATCACTAATTATAATGCAATATCTAGGTATTGCGGTGTAATACGTTCAACAGATATTAAGAGTGTGCATACCGACATTTCAAAAATTTCTAAAAACTTGAGACCTTCTATCTCGACAACCGTTACTAAATATGCTTTGGAACAAAATAGGGTAGATGCATTGAACCTTTATCTAGGGAATAACCGTAATAGATTTTTTTTATCTTGGATAGATTTTGCAAAAAAAATATTTAAAAACACCTCTGACCTTTTTTCCGAAAGACGGAAACTCGTTTCCCGAAAGTCGCGGAGTATTTTTTTTTCTTGTACTGATAATATGCATTAAAATCTAGGGAATAACCGTAAAAGTTTTTTGATAGACGCAAAATTAACCCCAAAAAATGGAAAAAAAAACGCTATTTTAACCATTTTATCGTGCGATTGTCACGCAATTTTGAACCTTAATGCCGTGGGAAAAGACTGTGACGTCATTCCTGGTGCCATGCCCTTAAAGGGGCTACCTGCTTTTGACTCGTCAAAGTTACACGTTACACGTCACGTTAAGTGAATATAATATATATAAAAAGAAGATTGAAACAATAAATAAATATGTGGATTTACAGGGAAATTTGGTGCCAAATAGAGTGTAAAAGGCTCTATTGGCACTTCGTCATCGTCATAAAACTAGGTAAATATTCTTCTTCTCCGAGTCCCATGTCAGGTCCACTCGACGTCGGCTATCACTCTGGCGTAGGCTTCCCTGTCCCGTGCTAGCCGGAACAACTCCCCCACCCTCTGGATTCCGGTCCACTGTCTGATGTTTCTCAGCCAGTACATTTGCCTTCTCCCCATGCCGACAAATAAAATTAACAAAGAGATGATAATATGGTAAGGTACAGATGTGACATTGCAGTACAGACTCACAATCAATTTGATTTGATATTTTGTTTTTCATTCAATTTCCAGAATAGTTTCCTAAAATTGTAGTGGGCTGGAGTGAATCGTTATTTCAAACATGACCCGACGAAGGGGTCCGACTAGAATTTGTCAGTAGGACCTTATTCCTAGTAATAATCATATGTTCTTATCTATAATAATTATTATGAATATGGGTCGCGACCTTAACGAAACCGCACATTACTAGGTACATGCACTATTCAAATCATTATCTTAAGAATAATATTTCATAGCCAATATACTTTAGACGCATTGTACCATTGTCATTTAACATTACTATCTATCTATACCCTAACGCCACGCCCCTTGCAGGGTAGGCAGAGAGGACTGAGCGCCAGACATCCCTATCCTTACACACACTCTTAGCTTCCGTCACAGTCATACAGTTTGTCATACACGCGCTCTCCGATTCCTTTGACCCAAAACGCGCCCATCCTTGAGGATCTGATTATCATATTTAAACAGGTTAGGTAAGGGTAGGGTTGTCAGATATGTAGAACGAAAAAACCGGTCATTTTTTAAATTTTGCCCACCCCTAATTTTTTTTTGTTTCCAAAAATACTTGTAATTTTTCTCGATAAAAAATATTTCCAAGTTACCTGTTTACAAGTTACCCTTTTGGTACTAAATCTATAATTAGTTATGTCTCACTTTGGTTTCTGTCATGGGTTGGCTGGCAGAAATTGCCATTTGGCAATAAGCCCGCCCTTTGTGTTTTCTGTACAATAAAGATTATTTTATTTTATTTTAAAATTAGAGAAACTTGAGATTATTCCCGTAGTTTGTTTGATATAATATGCTGTAATTTGATTAATAAAATGTTTGTAGTAAAACACACTGACTCTTTACTATCAGATATTGTTTTTGAAATTCGCTTCCCGTCAAAATCAGTTTTGTCCCTTACGTTATTCTTATTTTGCGCCTAGACCCGCATCCAAAATTTGTAAAGGTTGAACCAATAGTAGAACTTTTTTTTTACCTACTGATATTTTTTTTATTTTTTATACAATAAACCAAAATAGATTTAGTCGCGTGCGTTGTTTTGCGCTTATGTTCTCATAAAAAATAAAAATGTAGAAGCCATAATAGAACGAATTTTGCTCAGAGCTTTTTCCGCTTAATTGGAGTTCTATGTGATGATAAAAATAATAATATTGCTTATTATCTTCCCAACGCATCCCAAAGTTCTGAAAGTATAGAATAGTTATATTAAATTAATTTACTTTAAAATGTATTCATCCACAAAGCTTTTGAACAAATGTTTTCAGGATACTGTAATCCTATAAAATGGAGAGTTCCATCTCTGTGTGTGCTCGTGAGAGCGTTTGGAAAAGCTCTTTTGTACAAAATAATTTAATAAATGCACCATTTAATTGGAACCTTTGTGTTCCCCTGTAAAGTTTAATGTAGAAATTAAAATTATATATTTTTCTCATATAAGTATACAGCTTGCATTGTTAGTTGACTGGTTTAGAAAAATATCGCACAAAGCTGAAAATTGACCCATACCAAATAGCCCAAGCAAATCACGGTTTGTAGCTTAAATAATTCTCGGAAAGCTGGAAACTGTTTTGATCTCTTTTTTTTCACTTTTTTTATTATAATTCCCAAATTAATTTTACTACACTTATTTTATAGGAAATTTATATAGCTTTAAATTTAATCTTATGAATTTATGCTACACCGCTTGGTTTGGGAGTTATTTAACAAAAAGTGACGACATGTACGAACTTTTTTCTCTAATTTTACTGGGCTAAAATGAAAAACCTCGCAATGATCATCTTCTTGTAAGTAATCTCGATGTTTGAGACCGTTGTTTCTTGGTGGAAATTCATTTTTAAGGAAATGGGAGAGGGTCGAATAGAACAGATTGATTTTGGACTGTGCCTAACTTCACGTTATTATAAGTAAGTAAAGTAATTAATTTTAAGATATCCCCAGTCAGCAAAAGGGATTGCTGGTATGAGGGTATATCATTTTTTAACATTTAAAACATATTTTATAACATTCTTAAAAGTATAACACTTAAGAGTATAACAAAACAAACAGCCAACTACACTTCATCGCTACGTCTTTCAAAAAATATTTTTTTCACTTTCTTGGCAAAGTTTTTTGGACACTTGACTTCTTTTATTTCAGTCGGCAGGCCGTTATACAGTTCGGCCGCCGTGTACAAAAAACCCTGCCTTACACTATTGGTCTGAGGTGTGTATCCTCGAATAAAATTTCTGGTACGTGTGTACCTCGAGTGTACATCTCAATATTGTAAACCAGCTTGATGTTTGATTTAAATTACAAAACATGTTTTTGAATTAGCTAATTGCTATTATGAGTTCGTCTAATGATTATTTACTTAATGAATTTCCAATACAATAATTAATCTACAATGCACACCACATTATACATAGATTTAATTAGGTACCACTTACCATTGATGTTCCATACGACATATTATACTGAAATAATCGCAGCACAGTAGAGGTACAATTATATGGACTAATCAGTTATAATAAAAGGAAAATAATAATAAAATGTTCATTAAGGTAAAAAAAATACACAAGGTTTTCTTCTTCTTCCTTCAGCCATCTCTCCAATGCTGGATGTAAGCCTTTTCCATTTTCCTCTATCTTGAGCTTTGCGAGTCCATCTTCTACCTGCGACTGGGATAATATCGTCGGCCTATCTTTTCTGTGACCGATCTACTCCTCTTTTTTATCCCACGGTCTCCATCGCTCTGTCCCCTGTCTGGCAACATGACCCACCCACTGCCATTTTTGTTTAGCAGCCCGGTCCATAAAGTCTACGATTTTTGTTCTGCACCTTATTTCAACATTCCTTATTTTATCTTTCAGGCTCACGCCTAACATTTGCCTTTCCATGGACCTTTGTGCACATTTTAGTTTGTGTACTGCACAAGGTTGCAACTTATTATCTCTATAATTATTCTAAAAATTCATTCTACAAAATTTACATCCTACAAAAAAAAAAAAAAAACACGACACATTGACAGCAGTTCACTCATATCTACACACGCTACAATAACTCGACTCACTCATATGTATACTTACATTTTTTTTATCAGGTTGATAAAAGCTTTATGCCAGGTGTAAGGTTCATACCTGTATCTCCTCTCCAGCTGGTTGTACCACTTGACTCCTAAATAGGAGTAGTGGTGTTGACCAGTGCTACAGAATCGTAATGTCATCTAGTTTACACAACTGGTAAAAGTTTCAGAGCTCTAATCAGTCTGGAAATGAGATACGATTCGTTTGCAAGATTTGGATTGCAAAACAACAACGCCAAATGATGTTAAATAGAAACGGGTATTAATAATAAGGATAAATGAACGTTTGTGAATCATAGCTCTGTAGTCTATAGAATATATTGTGGTTGTTTCACAGTGCGGTTAGTATATGGATGTGATATTACTGTACTGACAGACTGAATATACTGAATAGTGAATCCACAACTAACAACAGTAATACCCAGCATGGGCGTCAGCAGGGAGGGGCAGGGGGGCAGCTGCCCCCCCTAGAGATTGAATTAGTTATATAATTTTTCAAACTATTTTTTTTATTTATTGTTTTCTATGGTCCGTAGGCCCATTCGGGCACCTGAACTCGACAATTATTACAGATAATTTGCAATTTTACAATTAACAATAACAAAAACAAAAATTATTATCAGATCAATGCCAATCAGAGTGTAAAGGGCTCTGATTGACATTTCATCATACATAAAAATCAGTTATTCAACATATCGTCAATGGAGTAAAACACTTTATCAACGAGGTAGTTCTTCACCCTCTGATGATAAAAATGATAAAACCTCACAAAAAATCACATAACCACACCACCACACATTTTCTCACTATATCATTTTTTAAAAAATTGAATGAAAAACCAACAGTTCAAAAAAAAAATAACCTGCGGCGCTATTTTTTATTACTTTTTATAAAAATCATTTTCATACATATTATTTTGGTGAATGAGGGATGATCCACAGTGCGACTGTGGACACCCGAAGCAAACCATGCAGCACATCTTGCCTGATTGCCCCATACGTGCTTACCCTAGTACCATTGACAGTGCTGCCAGCCTGTCCCCTGAGTTCCTCCAGTGGCTGGAGGCGCTGGATGTCAGACTTTAACGATGTGCAATTTTGCAAAGTATTATAGACATTTTCAAATAAACAAGCTACATCACTACCTTCTTCGCTATGTCTCACATTTTTTAAGCTATAATACATTTTTTAATTTTTATTGCCCCCCCTAGCTCCGAGGCTGGCGACGCCCATGATACCTAGAGTATGAAATTATCATTTATAAATACCCACTTACCTATTCTTCATTAAATAATTATAGCTTCACTCGGCATTTAATTCATTTGTCGTATAATTGTATGCTGGTATTATTTAATAGACACAGATTGCTTTGTATACTCTCTGCCTATCCCACAACTTACACACAAAACTATAAATACTTTCTGTGGTGGGTGTAGCCGAACCAAAAGCATGTTCTTCAGACCTAATGCCTCATCCACATGCTCGCCGACCCTCCACATTTTTTGTGTGAATGAGTAAAAAGATGTGCGGACGGGGTGATTGTCTTGGATTGTATACGTAATCGACGGTTAACGTATTTTTACTCATTCACACAAAAAACGTGGAGGGTCGGCGAGCATGTAGATGAAGCATTGCAGATTTTTTATATCTTGTCCAGATTACAAAAACATTATTTAATAAAGTAACATAGTTACAGGTGGAAAATTTAAAATTATTGTGGTTTGATGAATTTTCACAACAAATTTAGAAAATTCATGATATGTGTCGAAAAAACGATGTGGTAATAATGTTATGTTTCTCCAGGGGTATTCCTCCCCCCCCCAGGTACAAAAATAATATTTTATCTTAGATAGTAACTTTTCAAAACCTGATAACAAAAGCAATAAACATGTACTTTGATTTCCCCCGGGCAATGCCGGGTATAAAACTTAGTTTCACTTTAGATAATCATTCACAAGTTTTATTGTACGTCTAGCTGTAGTTCTGTGAAAAATTAATTTATTTAAAACCCCAGGTGCATCCATCCACAAAACCAGACAACTCCATGTTCGTAATATCTCACTCGATACTTCAACACATTTTCACTAAGGTCCTATATGCTGTCATTCGGCTTCGGCGCCCCGAATTGTTCTCAGCCAATACTGAGAGAATCGTCTTGAAACTTAAGACAGTGATAGATGAAAATATTAAGTAGTACAGATTTATATTTTTTATTAAAGCTTACTCCTTTACAATATAAAAAAAGAAACAGGCAATCATTATAAAATCACAATAATAAACCAATGTTGAGAGAAATTCAAGGTAAAAATAAAATGTAATTGTAAGTAAATAACAAAAAGTAAAACAATTAAAATAGTAAGCAAACAAAATCTCAACAAATGTTCATAAAATAGAAACAATGATAAAATAAATTTCCAATAAAAATTATCAAATGAGTCAATATTTTATCTAAAGGCCGTTTAAACTGTTAATAAATAAATAAATATCAGGAATGCATCAATCCTCATCCATTAATAAAAAAACAACAGCATAAGTCAAGTATCGATAAAAATATAATAAAAAGACAATAACTACCTTATTTGAACATTGATAAAAGATTGGCTTTTTTAGAATTACAATATTTTCGTTGAACATAAAAATATTCCAAAAGTACCCCTGAAATTTACGGGATCTGAAGATTTTTCGTTCAGTTTTTCAGATATAACAATATAATTTAGCCAAAATACTAGTAATTATAATCTTAACAAATTGGCTGTTTTATATTTTTTTAATTTGTTCCCAGGCTCTTCTTAAAAAGTTAAAATTGTCGCTTACGTTATTCTTATTTCGCGCTAACATTCTCATACAAATTTTGAATATGTTGAAGCGAAAATAGAACGATTTTTGCTCAGTGTATAAAGGCCCTTAATGTATTTCACTGGCTTAGTAGTTGTCAGTATAACGGAGCTTAAGGCTTAGAAAACTATACAGGGTGTCATGCAGCATAATCTAAATCCTTCGCATGTATTATTTTCTTGGAAGGAACTTTGTGGTGTTAAGAAAGCTGTTTTATTTTAAAATAAATAAATCTTTATGGGCTCAAGGATGGGCGCGTTTTGAGTAAAAGGAATCGGAGAGCGTGTATGACAAACTGTATGAGTGTGACGGAAGCTAAGAGTGCGTGTAAGGATAGGGATGTCTGGCGCTCTGTCCTCTCTGCCTACCCCGCAAGGGACGTGGCGTGAGGGTATAGATAGATAGATAGATAAATCTTTATTGGCCAAAACAAAAATGCATAATAATTACAAAAATAAGACAATCGTGTGCCAAAAGGCGGACGTATTGCTAAAATAATAATAATATAAATAAAAAAACTAAGTTGAGATAATGACATGCCTCACACAAATGGCAGGTTTATTGCTATAGGCAATAGGTATATTCCAACCAGCCAACTTAGAAATGACAATACATTAATCATTGTGTTGTTTGTAATGTTCTTATTATAATTATTGTGATGTGAGTTTGTGATGACCTAGTCCAACAAGCCGGAGGAACCTGGATGCGGAGGGGGAGAAACAGAGATGAGTGGAAGAAAATGGAAGAGGCCTACGTCCAGCAGTGGAGGGAGGAAGGCTGAGGAAGAAGAAGAAGAAGAAGATGTGAGTTTGCTTCTCCCGACACAGGATTTTCCTAGTGGGGGAGGCAAACATATAAACAATGTATATCCAATGTTAAGATCCAATAAATAAATAAATAAATAAATACATTACACGGTGCAAAAATAATCTACATAGATGGGGCATAAGTGTGGATGAGGATATCTCCTGTAGCTGTGGAGAGACACAAGATGACGAACACCTCCTCGTCTGCCGAAATATGGCGGAAGGGTTGATAAAGCGGACCTATATAGGGCTAACGACAAAGCAGTTGCTGCTGCAGTGTATTGGGGTGGGTTGGCCTAGTGTAAACGGACTCGTTAAGTAAGTAAGTAATGCATTCAGTGCATACAGACGTGTACCACAATGAAAAAAAGACAAGAATAAAAATAATAGAAAATACATTTTTTATATATTTTCTCGTCTTTTTTATTTCGTTTGTTTTACTTCTACATTTTTTTGTTAATGATTCGTTTCCGGTAAAACCGACGAGACTTGGCTGGATTATTTTCTATTTTATTTTGTTTTATTACAAATACAAGCACAAAACAGACAACAACTACAGAATACCCTGTATGTAAGCTAGATTAAGTTAGAGACATCTGTCTGTTGTAATTTAATAAAGTTAACTTTATTTTTTGCGGTACTTACTTTTACCTTCCCTGGAGATTTGTGGAATTAAAAAAAATACTTCGCTTCAGATGAAATTAATTTCTGGAATAATTTCAGAATAAATTGTTTTTTTAATTAAAATCGTACTTGGTATATACCGAGCGAATCGTCCAAACTACATTTTTTTCGTTAAAAAAAAAGAGATTCTTCAGACCTTGGATCTCGATAACCGTTATTAAATATGCTTTGGAAAAAAATAGGGTAGTGTAGATTTTGTAATCTTGTATAGGTTCCTCAAAAAAAAATGTGAATAATACCTTACCTAAATAGCGCCGCAGGCGAATTTTTTTGTGGGACATACCGAAGAAGGTGGTGATGTGGTTTGGTTTATTTGAAAATGTACATAATATTTTGCATTTTTATGAAAAGCAATAAAAAAATGGCGTCACAGGCAAATTGTTTATGAAACAATTGTATTTTAATGGATATTCAGACTAATTTAAGAAAATTTATGACATGATGAGAAAATATGTGGTAATAATGTGATTTTTTGTGAGGATTTATCATTAAGTATGAAAAAATATATACCTAGTGCAATCACCTCCCCCCCCCCTCCTGACGACACCCATGCACCCCTATATTATATCTTTTAAGTCATCCTGTCATCATTCATTCTCTAAACACGCCCAAACCATCTATATTTGATTTAAATTATTGGGTTGTAAAATATAGCTGTACCAGTTCATTTTATCCAACACGCGAGTGTCCTTGAAATATTTATCAGAATATACATTATATTCCTAAATATTTATATACTAGCTGAGTAACCCGTGCTTCGCAACGGTAAATTTGAAATAAATCGACAGTACGACCCGAGACGCGTTCTGTTAGACAAAATAGTGAGTTTTAATGGCTCCATAAAGCATATAACCATCAACCTGTAATTTCTCAGTGTTTAAATTTCAGATTTGTCACTTTTTATAACGTTGCTATATACTTTAAGCACTTGGATTCCCCCGTTCCGAAGTTGTCTCCCGCCATGACTGGACCTATTCAAAATATGAAAAAAGATCTATGTTCTACTAATGAAGTTCTTTCATGAGACGCCAGACACGCCGGTGTGCGGTGACTGGATCCTCTCGATCACCTGACGTCTCCCGATGGCCGGAGCTGGACAAAATATGACCTAAGATCTGGATTTCTTTTCCAATGCCCTTTCATTCGATACCAATCACGGCGGTGTGCAGTGACTGGATCCTCTCGATCACTTGACGTCTCCCGTTGGTTGGAGCCGAACAAAATATGACATAAGATCTGAATTTATTTTCTTACGTCCTTTCATACAATAGCACACGTGACTCCACACAGCCCTTGGATCCTATTAAGGAACCTATGAACCTGATTCTATCATAAATATTGTTTATTTATTTATTTATTTATTTATTTATTTATTTATTTATTTATTAACATAAACGGCGTAAGCCTTTAATAATGTTATTACAACAAAATAGATCAAAATAATAGACAAAAAATATGCGTAAACAAAAACAATAGTCAAATCAACCTAGGCAATCTTCAGTCAACAACTATAAAATATAGTGCAGGGGACCAATACATACATAATTAATATAATTATAATGCTAACACTAAAATACTAATGTATCTCTGTCCCACCCGCACACCTGGCTGACACAGGGTGGACACAGCGCGTGAGAGAGGGAGACAGAAACACAATAAGCGGTCCACTTAATAATACAAATTAAACATCGTTGCCAGGTCGATATAAATTGTGCACTAGAAGAATTCAAGAAGAAACAAAAAAATATCAATGAATCTCAGAATTAAAAAAAAAAAAAAATGAGAATATTTAATTACATATAATCGTCACCTTAAAACTTGAATTATTACACATTAGGATAGGGATAAAATTTCAATTTCTTCACATAAGGACAGTGACTAAAATTCAACAATTACATATAAGGATAGTGCTAAAATTTCATAATTACATATAAGGATAGTGTTAAAATTTCAATAATTACATTTAAGGATAGTGTTAAATTTCAATAATTACATTTACATTTAAGGATAGGGATAAAATTTTTAATAAAATCTTTAATAATCACATACAAGGATAGGGATAAAATGTCAATAATTACATATAAGCATAGTGTTAAACTTTCAATCGTTACGTACAAGGATAGGGATAAAGTTTCAATTGCTTCCCCATCCCTATAAGTCTGAATACACAAAAAAAAAACAATATTATATATACAAGTCAGAATCACTATAAGAAAAAATAAAATCAAAAATTTAAAATCAAAAATTAAAATCAATACATATACCATCGATCATATTTCAATTCAAGACTAGGTCAAACAATCAGCCCATTCATTGTGGGCAGTTTACAAAAAAGTTTTCTGAAATCGCCCTCTTAAAGGCCGCTTGGGACTCACAAAATATATCAGACAAATGGCCATATTCGTTACCCAGTCGGTGGAGCCTATTCAGTGGTGCATTATACATGTAATTGGTTCTGGCGGTTGTGTTATGAAAAGCAATAGCCTGTCGAGTGTTCCTAGTAGGTATATGGTAATAAATTTGTTGGACTAAATAAGAACTATTGTAATGGTTATTGACTATCTTGTAGAGAAGCATGAGATCAAATATGATCCTCCTATCAGAGAGTTTATGAAGTTTTAAAAATGACAAGAGATAATCATAATTCAAGTCCTGTACAGGGATACCCAACTTGAAATTTATAAATCGTAAAAACTTATGTTGTACAGTTTCTATGGTTTTAGCATGCACGGCATAGTACGGCGACCACACCGCAGTATTATATTCCAACTGGCTACGTACCAGGGACACGAACAGGGTCCTGAAAACAGTCAATGACCCAAAGTTTGCTGTTGCTCTTAACATGAAACCGAGCATTCTCAAGGCCTTGTTAGCGATGTGGTCGATATGTGATACAAGACTCATACCCTCATCAAACAGGACACCAAGATCCCTGACCGTGTCAAGGCGCTGGAGCTCCACATCCCCCAAGCAATATTTGGACTTAATAGGATTTTCAATCCTAAAAAAGCTAATGATCTGACATTTGTCCACATTTAAGTACAGTCGGTTCAAACAGCACCACTGATTTAATTTATCCAAATTATTCTGAATAATTCTACAATCGTCATTATCATTTATTTCTCTATATAGTTTGAGGTCATCTGCAAAAAGTAACACCTCAACACCGTCAAATATGGTTGTCACATCATTAATGAACAACAAGAAGAGAATTGGGCCCATATGGCTTCCCTGGGGTACACCGCTCGTGGCCATAAACCCCTCAGTTCTATGACTACCCATTCTAACCACCAAAGTCCTCAAACACAGGTAACTCTCTATCCATTCATACAATGAACCGCCCAAGCCCATTCCTCGGAGCTTTCTCAATAAGACATCATGAGGCACACGATCAAAAGCTTTGCTAAAATCGGTGTAAATGGAGTCTATTTGTTTTCCGTTAGCAACAGCGTTCAAAATTCGATTCTGATACTCGACTAAATTTGTTAACGTTGATCTACCACTGACAAATCCATGCTGATTCGGCGCAATGATCGGATTCAAGTGATGAGAAATATTGCTCAAAACGAGGGATTCGAAGAGCTTAGGTATGGTGGACAAGATGCAAATAGGCCTATAGTTGGAGATGTTAGATTTATCGCCCTTTTTATAGATAGGAGAAATAAAACTCTTCTTCCAGAGATTGGGGAACACGCCGCACTTTAAGGATTCGTTAAATATCACGCATAGGGGGTCAGCCAGTGACAGAGAGCAATTCTTTAAGTAAGTCCCTGGGATTCCATCAGGTCCCATAGGTTTCCTGGTATCCAGCTTTGATAATCCTGTAAGCACCTGACCTTGCTCGAGCGTGCACCTGCTCAATAATGCCTCGTTAAGATGGATATGTGATTCATCGCCATCAGGAGCAACACGATCACCACCCTCTCCATAAACACTCCTGAAAAAATCTTCGAAATATTTAGCGATTATCTGTGGGTCGTCACTGCACTTACCATTGTACATCATTGTATTTGGGAAAAAGCCCCTGTCTCCCCGCTGTGAATCTATGAACTCCCATAATGCTCGTGGGTCTTTGAGGATATTAGATTCGATTTTAGTGATGTAATCCCTATAGCATGCCTTTGACGCAGCACCACACTGTGCTCTAAGAACAGAAAACAACCGATAATCATCTAGATTTCTAGTTTCCTTAAACTTAATGTGTGCAGCCTTTTTTTGAGAAATCAGCCGCTTCAGGTCTCTACTAAACCAAATAGGGTAACTGTCAAATTTAATACAAACTAGTGGTACAAATAATTCAATAGACTGCCTGAGAACAGCATAAAGCATTTCAATCTTTGATTCAATACCTAAACAACTATCATACAAAAAAGACCAATCAGAAGACTCCAAGAAGCCATTGATGGATACATAGTCTGCTTTACGGAAATTCATTGACTTAGTCTCCTTGGGCCGCTGGTAGGATATACTGCAACAAATCAACACATCCAGGGGTGGGTGATTATCATCCAATCGCAGCAACAGCTCCTTTGAGGACACCACGCTAACACGAGGGCTGTTTGTGAACACCAGGTCCAATTGTCTACCATTGATATTCAGTATATAATTTTTCTGTCCCAAACCGAGAAACTTGGACATATGTATTATTTCCCTTGACTTGGGACAGTCACGCAATAGCGTAGGACCGCCCAAAGTCTGTATGTCTTCACTGCTGCATCCAAACCGGAGGTCGTTCCCCTCAGCATCCACTGATTCAGGCATCCATCGAACGTATGGCAGATTGTAGTCGCCCATAATTACGAACCTTGAATTTGGATATTTGAGTTGCAGAGCCCCCATATCATCGGCATGTTGCTTGTACAGAGATATATCCGATTTAGTCGGCAGATAAACACAACCGAGTATCACCCCATCAGATGGCGATCCCACCCGGACGAACACCTGCTCCAGCTTGTTTCCTGGGATGATGATTTCCTTGGACTTAATTTTCCTGTCAACAGCTATAAGTACACCTCCACCTTCAGCCTTTTTACTGTTTTTTGCGCATCGATCAACTCGATAGACCGAATAGTTTGAGAATCCAAGCTCAGATGTGGCAATATTATCATTTAACCATGTTTCACTCAAAAGAACCACAGGATACGAGAATGTGGCGAGATTTGTTCTTAGGTCATACAATTTGGTTTTGACTCCACGCACATTCTGATAGTAGCAATAAAAAGAGTCAGTCAGTTTTTTGAATTTCTATTAAAGGATGACACTATTTTTGGAATTCTATTAATAAACCTAACAGTAAGATCATTCTCACCCCTGCTTTTTCTTTCGTCCACCTCTTTCCAGAGTTCAGATAACTCACTGCGCTGGTTCTGAGTCATATCCTGTTTCACTCTAATATTTGAGGGCAACTTCCTTTTGTTTAATAAAATGTGTCTTGCGTGGGTGCTATTTTCGAACTCAATTTTTAGGGGACGTACCTTGTCAGCTTTTCTGGATCCCAATCTATATATTTTAGATACTTTAACATTTTCACTGTCATCCACTGATTGAAGTATTGTAGCAACGGCATTCATATCTTCCGTCATTCCATTCAAGGAATGATCTGAGGAACTTTCCGGCAGACCAAGAACAAGTACGTTTTTCGCACGGGCCTTTCTCTCCTCCAACTCCTCGACTGCCTCGCTAATTATCGATATGTTGCTATTCCTGGGTAAGTTACTCACTCGATCCATTTGGTTCTTCATGCAGCTTATCTGCCCCTCCAAATTCGCCATGTGAGCGGCTGCTTGGCTATTAGTAGTCATAATTTCATTTGTTATGGCCGTTATTTTGGCAACTTGGCGTTGATTAAATTTGTTGTTGGGATCGCCAATTAGTTCTGTCAACTGCTGTATTGCATCCCTGTTCAAGACTATGAAATCCTGAGCATTCATTTTGTATCTCTTTATCAATGTTAAAATCGAAAAAAAATAAATCGTAAAAATCAGAACTTTCCAAAACTGAGATCGACCTGGCAACTCTATGTGCAGCCGTGTACGTCACGTCTAGGTACAATACGGCCGGTGTCCAGTGACATGTACTGTCTAGTGTCTATGTCGGTGTATTAGTTAGTGTAATGACGAATGCGGCAGAACTTCGTGCAACTGTGTATTTGAGTTTGCAACTGGTGACAATTACCGTGATCTTCTTGTTAAAAAAATATAAAATGTTTTTTTCACTTACTGCCACTAATTTGCTTGACTTTTAACTAATAGTTTTTTGTCGTGATATAAAAAAAAGCACACTGAAGCAATTTCACTGCGTAAAAATCTGTTTAACTTTGATATAAATATTTTTAGAAAAAAAAAAAACACAAACTACTTCACAACACGGATCGCAACACGTCTATAAAGGCCCTTAATGTATTTCACTGGCTTAGTAGTTGTCAGTATAACGGAGCTTAAGGCTTAGAAAACTATACAGGGTGTCATGCAGCATAATCTAAATCCTTCGCATGTATTATTTTCTTGGAAGGAACTTTGTGGTGTTAAGAAAGCTGTTTTATTTTAAAATAAATAAATCTTTATGGGCTCAAGGATGGGCGCGTTTTGAGTAAAAGGAATCGGAGAGCGTGTATGACAAACTGTATGAGTGTGACGGAAGCTAAGAGTGCGTGTAAGGATAGGGATGTCTGGCGCTCTGTCCTCTCTGCCTACCCCGCAAGGGACGTGGCGTGAGGGTATAGATAGATAGATAGATAAATCTTTATTGGCCAAAACAAAAATGCATAATAATTACAAAAATAAGACAATCGTGTGCCAAAAGGCGGACGTATTGCTAAAATAATAATAATATAAATAAAAAAACTAAGTTGAGATAATGACATGCCTCACACAAATGGCAGGTTTATTGCTATAGGCAATAGGTATATTCCAACCAGCCAACTTAGAAATGACAATACATTAATCATTGTGTTGTTTGTAATGTTCTTATTATAATTATTGTGATGTGAGTTTGTGATGACCTAGTCCAACAAGCCGGAGGAACCTGGATGCGGAGGGGGAGAAACAGAGATGAGTGGAAGAAAATGGAAGAGGCCTACGTCCAGCAGTGGAGGGAGGAAGGCTGAGGAAGAAGAAGAAGAAGAAGATGTGAGTTTGCTTCTCCCGACACAGGATTTTCCTAGTGGGGGAGGCAAACATATAAACAATGTATATCCAATGTTAAGATCCAATAAATAAATAAATAAATAAATACATTACACGGTGCAAAAATAATCTACATAGATGGGGCATAAGTGTGGATGAGGATATCTCCTGTAGCTGTGGAGAGACACAAGATGACGAACACCTCCTCGTCTGCCGAAATATGGCGGAAGGGTTGATAAAGCGGACCTATATAGGGCTAACGACAAAGCAGTTGCTGCTGCAGTGTATTGGGGTGGGTTGGCCTAGTGTAAACGGACTCGTTAAGTAAGTAAGTAATGCATTCAGTGCATACAGACGTGTACCACAATGAAAAAAAGACAAGAATAAAAATAATAGAAAATACATTTTTTATATATTTTCTCGTCTTTTTTATTTCGTTTGTTTTACTTCTACATTTTTTTGTTAATGATTCGTTTCCGGTAAAACCGACGAGACTTGGCTGGATTATTTTCTATTTTATTTTGTTTTATTACAAATACAAGCACAAAACAGACAACAACTACAGAATACCCTGTATGTAAGCTAGATTAAGTTAGAGACATCTGTCTGTTGTAATTTAATAAAGTTAACTTTATTTTTTGCGGTACTTACTTTTACCTTCCCTGGAGATTTGTGGAATTAAAAAAAATACTTCGCTTCAGATGAAATTAATTTCTGGAATAATTTCAGAATAAATTGTTTTTTTAATTAAAATCGTACTTGGTATATACCGAGCGAATCGTCCAAACTACATTTTTTTCGTTAAAAAAAAAGAGATTCTTCAGACCTTGGATCTCGATAACCGTTATTAAATATGCTTTGGAAAAAAATAGGGTAGTGTAGATTTTGTAATCTTGTATAGGTTCCTCAAAAAAAAATGTGAATAATACCTTACCTAAATAGCGCCGCAGGCGAATTTTTTTGTGGGACATACCGAAGAAGGTGGTGATGTGGTTTGGTTTATTTGAAAATGTACATAATATTTTGCATTTTTATGAAAAGCAATAAAAAAATGGCGTCACAGGCAAATTGTTTATGAAACAATTGTATTTTAATGGATATTCAGACTAATTTAAGAAAATTTATGACATGATGAGAAAATATGTGGTAATAATGTGATTTTTTGTGAGGATTTATCATTAAGTATGAAAAAATATATACCTAGTGCAATCACCTCCCCCCCCCCTCCTGACGACACCCATGCACCCCTATATTATATCTTTTAAGTCATCCTGTCATCATTCATTCTCTAAACACGCCCAAACCATCTATATTTGATTTAAATTATTGGGTTGTAAAATATAGCTGTACCAGTTCATTTTATCCAACACGCGAGTGTCCTTGAAATATTTATCAGAATATACATTATATTCCTAAATATTTATATACTAGCTGAGTAACCCGTGCTTCGCAACGGTAAATTTGAAATAAATCGACAGTACGACCCGAGACGCGTTCTGTTAGACAAAATAGTGAGTTTTAATGGCTCCATAAAGCATATAACCATCAACCTGTAATTTCTCAGTGTTTAAATTTCAGATTTGTCACTTTTTATAACGTTGCTATATACTTTAAGCACTTGGATTCCCCCGTTCCGAAGTTGTCTCCCGCCATGACTGGACCTATTCAAAATATGAAAAAAGATCTATGTTCTACTAATGAAGTTCTTTCATGAGACGCCAGACACGCCGGTGTGCGGTGACTGGATCCTCTCGATCACCTGACGTCTCCCGATGGCCGGAGCTGGACAAAATATGACCTAAGATCTGGATTTCTTTTCCAATGCCCTTTCATTCGATACCAATCACGGCGGTGTGCAGTGACTGGATCCTCTCGATCACTTGACGTCTCCCGTTGGTTGGAGCCGAACAAAATATGACATAAGATCTGAATTTATTTTCTTACGTCCTTTCATACAATAGCACACGTGACTCCACACAGCCCTTGGATCCTATTAAGGAACCTATGAACCTGATTCTATCATAAATATTGTTTATTTATTTATTTATTTATTTATTTATTTATTTATTTATTTATTAACATAAACGGCGTAAGCCTTTAATAATGTTATTACAACAAAATAGATCAAAATAATAGACAAAAAATATGCGTAAACAAAAACAATAGTCAAATCAACCTAGGCAATCTTCAGTCAACAACTATAAAATATAGTGCAGGGGACCAATACATACATAATTAATATAATTATAATGCTAACACTAAAATACTAATGTATCTCTGTCCCACCCGCACACCTGGCTGACACAGGGTGGACACAGCGCGTGAGAGAGGGAGACAGAAACACAATAAGCGGTCCACTTAATAATACAAATTAAACATCGTTGCCAGGTCGATATAAATTGTGCACTAGAAGAATTCAAGAAGAAACAAAAAAATATCAATGAATCTCAGAATTAAAAAAAAAAAAAAATGAGAATATTTAATTACATATAATCGTCACCTTAAAACTTGAATTATTACACATTAGGATAGGGATAAAATTTCAATTTCTTCACATAAGGACAGTGACTAAAATTCAACAATTACATATAAGGATAGTGCTAAAATTTCATAATTACATATAAGGATAGTGTTAAAATTTCAATAATTACATTTAAGGATAGTGTTAAATTTCAATAATTACATTTACATTTAAGGATAGGGATAAAATTTTTAATAAAATCTTTAATAATCACATACAAGGATAGGGATAAAATGTCAATAATTACATATAAGCATAGTGTTAAACTTTCAATCGTTACGTACAAGGATAGGGATAAAGTTTCAATTGCTTCCCCATCCCTATAAGTCTGAATACACAAAAAAAAAACAATATTATATATACAAGTCAGAATCACTATAAGAAAAAATAAAATCAAAAATTTAAAATCAAAAATTAAAATCAATACATATACCATCGATCATATTTCAATTCAAGACTAGGTCAAACAATCAGCCCATTCATTGTGGGCAGTTTACAAAAAAGTTTTCTGAAATCGCCCTCTTAAAGGCCGCTTGGGACTCACAAAATATATCAGACAAATGGCCATATTCGTTACCCAGTCGGTGGAGCCTATTCAGTGGTGCATTATACATGTAATTGGTTCTGGCGGTTGTGTTATGAAAAGCAATAGCCTGTCGAGTGTTCCTAGTAGGTATATGGTAATAAATTTGTTGGACTAAATAAGAACTATTGTAATGGTTATTGACTATCTTGTAGAGAAGCATGAGATCAAATATGATCCTCCTATCAGAGAGTTTATGAAGTTTTAAAAATGACAAGAGATAATCATAATTCAAGTCCTGTACAGGGATACCCAACTTGAAATTTATAAATCGTAAAAACTTATGTTGTACAGTTTCTATGGTTTTAGCATGCACGGCATAGTACGGCGACCACACCGCAGTATTATATTCCAACTGGCTACGTACCAGGGACACGAACAGGGTCCTGAAAACAGTCAATGACCCAAAGTTTGCTGTTGCTCTTAACATGAAACCGAGCATTCTCAAGGCCTTGTTAGCGATGTGGTCGATATGTGATACAAGACTCATACCCTCATCAAACAGGACACCAAGATCCCTGACCGTGTCAAGGCGCTGGAGCTCCACATCCCCCAAGCAATATTTGGACTTAATAGGATTTTCAATCCTAAAAAAGCTAATGATCTGACATTTGTCCACATTTAAGTACAGTCGGTTCAAACAGCACCACTGATTTAATTTATCCAAATTATTCTGAATAATTCTACAATCGTCATTATCATTTATTTCTCTATATAGTTTGAGGTCATCTGCAAAAAGTAACACCTCAACACCGTCAAATATGGTTGTCACATCATTAATGAACAACAAGAAGAGAATTGGGCCCATATGGCTTCCCTGGGGTACACCGCTCGTGGCCATAAACCCCTCAGTTCTATGACTACCCATTCTAACCACCAAAGTCCTCAAACACAGGTAACTCTCTATCCATTCATACAATGAACCGCCCAAGCCCATTCCTCGGAGCTTTCTCAATAAGACATCATGAGGCACACGATCAAAAGCTTTGCTAAAATCGGTGTAAATGGAGTCTATTTGTTTTCCGTTAGCAACAGCGTTCAAAATTCGATTCTGATACTCGACTAAATTTGTTAACGTTGATCTACCACTGACAAATCCATGCTGATTCGGCGCAATGATCGGATTCAAGTGATGAGAAATATTGCTCAAAACGAGGGATTCGAAGAGCTTAGGTATGGTGGACAAGATGCAAATAGGCCTATAGTTGGAGATGTTAGATTTATCGCCCTTTTTATAGATAGGAGAAATAAAACTCTTCTTCCAGAGATTGGGGAACACGCCGCACTTTAAGGATTCGTTAAATATCACGCATAGGGGGTCAGCCAGTGACAGAGAGCAATTCTTTAAGTAAGTCCCTGGGATTCCATCAGGTCCCATAGGTTTCCTGGTATCCAGCTTTGATAATCCTGTAAGCACCTGACCTTGCTCGAGCGTGCACCTGCTCAATAATGCCTCGTTAAGATGGATATGTGATTCATCGCCATCAGGAGCAACACGATCACCACCCTCTCCATAAACACTCCTGAAAAAATCTTCGAAATATTTAGCGATTATCTGTGGGTCGTCACTGCACTTACCATTGTACATCATTGTATTTGGGAAAAAGCCCCTGTCTCCCCGCTGTGAATCTATGAACTCCCATAATGCTCGTGGGTCTTTGAGGATATTAGATTCGATTTTAGTGATGTAATCCCTATAGCATGCCTTTGACGCAGCACCACACTGTGCTCTAAGAACAGAAAACAACCGATAATCATCTAGATTTCTAGTTTCCTTAAACTTAATGTGTGCAGCCTTTTTTTGAGAAATCAGCCGCTTCAGGTCTCTACTAAACCAAATAGGGTAACTGTCAAATTTAATACAAACTAGTGGTACAAATAATTCAATAGACTGCCTGAGAACAGCATAAAGCATTTCAATCTTTGATTCAATACCTAAACAACTATCATACAAAAAAGACCAATCAGAAGACTCCAAGAAGCCATTGATGGATACATAGTCTGCTTTACGGAAATTCATTGACTTAGTCTCCTTGGGCCGCTGGTAGGATATACTGCAACAAATCAACACATCCAGGGGTGGGTGATTATCATCCAATCGCAGCAACAGCTCCTTTGAGGACACCACGCTAACACGAGGGCTGTTTGTGAACACCAGGTCCAATTGTCTACCATTGATATTCAGTATATAATTTTTCTGTCCCAAACCGAGAAACTTGGACATATGTATTATTTCCCTTGACTTTTTCTCCCAAAAATGGCGACGTTTAGATACAACTTATTGGCATTGTTATGAATTTCCAAGCAATTCATCACTCCGTGCATCCGAACACTTCCAAAAATTTGAGTTTTGGTTTAAATTATAATATGTTATACAATAATAATCAAAGTTACTACTAACTCCAGCGGCTGATTTCGGAACTAAAATGAGCATGTCAAAGATTTTGTGTTTTAAAATTCGGCATTCATTTATTTACGGGTTTATAGCTGGTCTATGGTTACCGTCTCAGACAAAATTCGAAGAGCCAAAATACTAAGTGTGTAAGTAAAAAATACTAAAAAAATACCAGATTACGTTTCGTTGACGGGGAGGGGAAGGAGATGGTCCCTAGATCAAAGTCAAAATGGTATAGAAAAAAATTGAGTGGGAGGGGCTCTTTTGCGACACACCAAATTGCTTCAAGATTTAAAAAAAAATAGAACCTGATGACGGTCACATACATTTTTTTGGTCGATTTTTTACATAATTTCTTGTTTTAAATGTAAAACATACTAAATAATCGTGAAAATACTACAAAGTACGAATTCTTCCGGAAATACTAAAAAAAATACCAAATCCATTCCATCAAGACAAAAATACTAAGTTTGTTATAACGCTGTCTTGTGTGAAAGCGACGCAATAGAATTGCCGTACGTTGAAATCAAATGGACAAAATCAAAGAAAATGGACAATTCGGAATTAATATACATTTGCATTTTTTATCACTGTTATTTTTTATTGTAGTACTAAATTATTATTTAATAAATAAATCCTTATTTGAATATAATAAATCACTATATTACACATATGTATAACTGTATAAGTGATGTTGATTTATTGTGTTGTGATATTTTACTTAAGAATTGGCCAAAATTATCTTACTGGTAATTGGAGGGAAAATCTGACACTGACAGCTGAATTGTCAAAACTTTGAGAGTTGATTGTTTAAAAGTTTAAAAATATCTGTTGAATGTATTGAAAAATCATTATTTTAGTGATGTTGGAAATTAATACTGTTCATTATCATTTTTTTCTTCACGAAAACCGTGTTACTTGTGAGTTGTGACATGTTTTATACTTGTGAAATCAGATCAGTGCACATCATGTGCATACATTCACTCAAGTTCTATTTTCAAAAATATTTATTATTATGGCATGTGTATGCAGTTTCGTGTAGGCAATTAACCTTGATTGACAATCAAATTAATGGGTAGGTACCTGCAATATTTATTGTGATAAGGTATTATTGTTTATGGAAGATGAAAAACTTTTAATGAAATCATAGAGTAGGTATCTCCTATTAGATTAGAAATGACAAAATATTATGATTTTTATGAAAACATGAATAAATTAATGTAGGCATCATTTTATTCACAAACTATTTACCTACTATTATTTCTCTGCATTCGTCTTTGAGATGCCTAATATGTGCCCAGTATTGTTAAATATTGTAGTTTAATTAGGTGTTCTACATTTTATTAATTCTTCAATAGTACACCATATCAGGGCATAATTTTATCTCTATAGCAAAAGCTGACTTCTGCGGTGTTGTACATTCATAACTGTTTGTCAAAACGTTAATTTCAGATTTTTGCCTAATTTATTTATAACGAAGGATTAATTTTAATACTGAAACATAATAAATCATTATGCTGTATTGTTGACCACATTTTTTTGGAAATAGGAGCAGTAAATACTTTAAATAAGTATGTTTAGTATTGAGATTGACATGACTGGCAGACATACTTGATATACTCTGTGAAGAAGGATTTTCCCATGTTTTGTGTAATGAAATATCTTATTCAAGACTACAAATTATTAAATTATTTATATCCTATGTTGATCCTGGGAATGTTTACTAAATCCACTCAATTAATGAATGCACAAAACTATTCCATATAAAAGATTACCCCGGAATGAATTAACTGGAAATTTGACACGACGTACTGTCTGTTTCAAATATGTTGTACGCTGGATTATTAGTAATTCTATGGGAAAAAATTGTATCCATGGAAACCCATGAGATAAATTATGTAAAGTGGAGAGTCCTGATATAAACGAACGAACTAAAATATTTATGTGGGATTATAGATACATATAGTATTGTATGTATACATAGATTATGTATTAATGTTAACATTGAACCGGCTGAAACAATAATAACGTTAATGCGGAACAAGATTAGTGTAATCCATGCGAATCATAACATAACCGCGTTATACAATATACAATATACATACATAATACATACATGGCGATTGGTTCACAGATATTTAGAGAGGTGATAGAGGATGGAAAAATATGAAAAAAAGTTACTTATAGAATATCAAAAAAAACAACCATTTCTGAGCCTTTTAAAAATTAAAGGGTTTGAAAATTTATCATTTCGGTTTTTTGCCAATATCTCTCAAAATGCTTATTCGATTTTGACAAAACAAACCACAAATCATAATTTTGACTTAAGAAAAAAAAGTTCTTTTAAAAAATGGCTGATAATGTTTCCATTTTTACATTCTAGAATTAAACTTTAATGAGTTCTCTATGATTTGGGTTAGAAAAAATCCCTTATATACCGATTATGGGACCACAGCCATCGATCCAATAAAGTCCAAGTGCATTCGCGAGAAGGTTATAATAATACCATTGGCCTTAGAGGCCACTGCTAACTTCTTCTTCTTCTTCAAAAGCCTTCTTTCTTCCGCTGGTGGATATAGGCCTCTTCCAACTGTTTCCACTCGTCTCTGTCCTGACACTTCCGCGAGGCTCTCCAGCGATTTGGACAATGTCGGCGTTCCATCTCTTTGGTGGCCTTCCGACGCTCCGTCTCTCTGTCCAAGGCCTCCACTTCAACACTCGTGGCACCCATCTGGTGTCACCCTGCCTGGCCATATGTCCTGCCCATCGCCACTTGAGTTTTGACACACGGCTCATGATATCGGCAACTTTGGTTCTCCGTCTAATTTCTTCGTTTCTTAACCTATCCCGGAGACTAACACCAAGCATCTGCCGTTCCATGAACCGTTGTGTGCATTTTAGTTTTTGTATACTTTTTACTGTAAAGGTTGTTGCTAACTATACCTAGTTGTTACGAGTATTTAATAGAATTGTGATTTAAATTATATTAGTACATAGGGTCACACTTTTTTCATCCTCTATCACCTCTCCAAATATCTGACAACCAATAATCCAATCATCCTGTATATACACCTAGGAGCAAACAACAATAGAAACATTATTAATATCAAATCACTGTTATTATTTACAAAGTGGGATCCCCGGAGTTAGTATGATAGGGCCCCCACTCTTTTATTTATATTTTGTCGAATGTCCTGTAATAATAAAACTTTGTCTTTCTTTCCTTGTTTCTTCTAATTGTCACGTGATTTAGCTAAAATATATCGTTGTAAGCAATGTCTACTAGTCAACCCGGTATTGCTAGTAGACTACGTATATTATTTGTCTCTGTTTTGTGATTTGTACAATGTGTTCTACTTACTTACTTCCGATGGGATCTCCGAGCTTTCCTGTCTGCAGCAACGGACTCCCAGTCATCGCCAACATTTAGTACGTTCAGATATCGGTTAACATTGTACATCAATCTCTCTCTTGGTCTGCCCAGAGGTCTCCTGCCCACAGGTCTCCTGCCCACAGGTTTATTTTGCAGGAGATATTTTGTGGCTCTTTCTTCTCCCGATCTGACGACATGTCCGATCCAGGCCCACCTTCTGGACCTGATCTCGCTGGTGATTAATGATTGCCCCGTCAATGTACGAATTTTCTCATTGCTTCGCAGTCTCCAGGTTCCTACTGCAACTTATTAGACCTCGCAATATCCTGTTCTCAATATATAGATACTTTTATATTGTTTGTATGCACAATAGTAGTGTGCACTGTGCATATAACATTTATGCAAGCAAGTATGCATATTTATTACTATATGCATTGCATAAAGTACAATTGTTTACGATTATTATTGTTAGTACATATTATTGTGTGGACACTGAAATATCTTGCAAAACAAAACTTCTCAAATATTCGTTAACCAACTCAATTTATATTTAGGGTAACTATATGATTATAAAACTAAACTAAAATAGGACTGGCGTTCTAATGCTTATAATGGAATTACAATAAGTAATGTAAGAAATATGAACAATAAATATGGGTCAATAAAACTGATTGAAAAGGTGCGTCTTTAGGTCTTTTTTGAAGGTTTGGAAGTTGGCAGCGACTCTGAGCCCCAGAGGCAATTTGTTCCACAAGTTAGGGGCTGAGACAGAGAAAGCACGGTCACCATCATAACTGGTTAAGCGCTCCCTGTGTAGTGTGTAACCATTTACAAGCGGAAATCTATATTTAGTCAATAATAAATGCATAATTAACAAACTGTATCTTACTCCTACAAGCAACCACCTGCAAAAGTTATTGAGTTACAAAGTTACAAAGTTATCTTGTGTTGAGACATAGTTTGGGAGCCACACTCGATACAAAGTGTTCCCAAACTTATTATAGAAGCGGTATTCTCTGTCGAAGTGGAATGCACCAACATGGGAAATTGTATAGTATTGTCACAGAATATGTATGTAAAATTAAACAAGTTTAGTAATATATGTATGAGCTGAACATAGAAATGTGAATTGTAATAGTAATAGTAATTTATTGAAATAATATAGTTACAAATTAATTTGCATTATATTTAGATCTACCTAACTAGGCAGAGCCCGTACTAAGGTAAATCAATTGTAGTCATTTTTAATCATTGCTATATTACGAGTATATTAAAGCTCGCGACCCAACTATAACGTCACGGTCATTTCCCACGGCATTAAGGTTACAAATCGCATGACCAATCGTATGATAAAATGGTACAAATAGCTTTTTTTTAAGGGTTATTTCACTTCAATCAAAAGACTTTTACAGTCATTCCCTGGATTTTAATTCATATTAACAATACGAAAAGAAATTTTTTTCTCCGTGACTTTCAGAATCGAGTTTCTGTCTTTCGGAAAAAAGATCATAGGTGTTTTTCACATTTTATTTTTGAGAAATCTATACAAGATTATAATAAATCTTTTACGGTTATTCCCTAGATAAAGGTTCAATGTATCTACTCTGTTTTTTCCGTAGCAAATTTAGTAACGGTTTTAGAGATCTATAAGGTCTCCCTTTTTATAAATTTTTGAAATGTCAATATGCATACTCTTAAGTCATTTCAAAGCAAATCAGGTTATTTCACTCCGTTCGTTATTTTTCCGTTTTTATCTGTCTGTGCGCAAATTTTGAAATCGATTTATCAACCACTTCCTGACTGCTTATAGAGACCTGAAACTTTTGGAATGGTCCGACCAGGTGTGAAACAATGTTTGTAGAATCATTGCGGCGGGCTGAAGACAGACCAGGGTTAGTCCAAGAGCAAGCTGCTTAAATTATGACGTATCTGTTATTTGATCGAAATGTGGTTTAAATTATAGCTTACCAATAGGGTATTACATCGCACTGGGGTTGCCTATCAAAATCTTGCCGCAACCCCCCCTGCCCCCCCCCCCCCCCCCCCCCCCGTGAAAGGTCCCTCTTCGCGGTTTTTCGCATTTTATAGGAATATGGTAAGAGGTAGGAGAAAGTGGTCAATAACAAAAATAATCCTTGCTAAATTCTCTACAAAAAATAATTTGAACATTTTCTTTGACTGCTGCGAGAAGTACCGCATGAAGGTCACGATCCTTAGCATTGAGGGACCGATTTGGAAGAAGAAGAAGATAATGCAGATAGGTTTCTAAGTTTATAGCTACTGTACTACGTGCATTATATTTTCTTCTGAAGCTACGTGAGCCATACTTTACGATTGTCTAGAAGTTTTTGAGAGGCCCACGTTACGTGATATTCTGTTCACCGTCCCAGAACTATACACATTACACAATGCTAGTTTTTATTTTATGTTACGGTTAAAATACAAAAGCTAGCCGTCAGCCGAATACCTATTTATTTATGTTGGACTCCCAAAAAAATTGGTCATATATGCTCTCAGATTCATTTTCCTAAAAACGCGTCTGTGCTTCGAAAATTGAAAATTATGAATTGTGACAATTTTTTTTTTCAGAATTTGGGCTTGCATACACAAACCCAAATTCTTTCCTGCACACCTTGCACTAGGCTAAAAGCCTCTATCACAAAGTGTGGAATACATCGCCAACGCCGGGGTTTGAACCCGGCACCTCCCGTACGAGAGACTGCCGCCTCAACCAACTGCGCCAACCATGTACCAAATTTGAGATTCAATATTTTTTAATGACGCTAAGGTATCAGATAGGCCTACAATTGTTTTTGGGTCAGCAAGTCAACTATTCACCTATTTTGGAGACAAAAAATAAGAATTTGTCTTAATAGGTAATTGGTGTCTCTCTGTGACCAATAACGTCTTGGAAGTCAGGGTTTGACAAAAAAGACGAAAAAGATCATAACTCGAAAACTACAAAAATCTCGTAACATAAATTGGGGTATTTAGGTACCCCCAGAGATGCTCTATTTCCGCTCGATCGTACTTTTTGGAACACCCTGTATATTTCAAGCCATCCTGTCACCGTTCATTCTCTCAGCATGCCCTAACCAACCACTTTCATTCTAGTCACTACACCCGTCTTACAGTCATAGTATATATATCATACTTCAAACAACCTCGGTATTTAATTAATATTTGAGGTGGTCGGTAGCCTGGTTGGTAGACTGTTAATCCAGTGGGCGCGGGTTCGATCCCCGATGCCGACCTACTCCATTTCACGACACAAGCTTTTCAAGCTTACTGTGAAGTGTATAAAGGTGTATTTGGGTTCAATAAGCCCAGATTCATTAAAAAAAACCTCGTTCCTTGTCCTGTATTCATGATTGTGCGCCGCATGCATGACGTTGGGTCCCGAGCCTTAAGTAAAATCTTATAAAAAAATTAACACTGCAAGGCGATTGAAAAAAATACTGAAAAACGTATTTTACTACAACAAATATTCTATGATAGGTACCTACCTTGAGCAGAAATGTTTATGAGTTTATGTAGCAGTGACTATTGAAAAGTCGTAAAAAGTCAGAATGGACGTTGGGCTTGTATTGATGCTGTATTCTGGTATAAAATCTATATTTGGCATGTTATGTTGGTATGACTGCTGTGTGTCTATCAGGTTGGTACATTGCAGCATAGGAGATATAAAAATAATATTTTAATGTTGGTATATACGTCGCTATATTCACGGCTGTGAGTGATTTTAATGGCTTTTCAGAACACTGCGAATGATAAACTATATCGTATATCGACATATACATAGAATATAAATACGTACATATTGTATACCTATCTTATTTATTTATCGCATGGCCAACATCATGACGCCTATATCATTTAACATTCGTTATGTCAAAGTGTAAAAAGAAGTTAAAAGCGCAGGGTGAATTTTCCTGCTTGTCAGAGACTTAAATCTAGTTTGAATTATTTTTGATTTACAAATTTTTATTCTTGTAAAGCGTCGTAAGCCCGACAATGTTCATCCTTAATTCTTCTATACTGTTGTGGGAATACTTAAATCTAGATTTCCTATGTATTGTATTGCTTGGTCGCTAAGGGTGAGGAAGTCTGATGCATTGCCACTGTACGCTCTGAGTGCACTGCACCCAGTAACTCTCTGTTGAATAATCTGCCTGTCGGCTCCAATCGCATTCAGGGGATGCTCTAATATTATCTAATATAAGTGTATCTAATATTGCTATAGTATATTATACCCTTACGGGGTAGCCAGAGAGAATAGAACGCTACACTTCCCTGATCTGTAGAGTTTTTTCAAGTTCAAACGTGTGTAGAACCGAAATATTCCGCAGTAGGGGAAACTCTTGGAATCTTTTTTACACCATCCCCCCGCCCCGTCGATAATTTTTTGTTGCCCAAGGTCAACAGTTTTAGTTTTTGTAACATTTTCTAGAGATCCTCCCCTCGTCGACAAAAAAAATATTGGATGCATTTAAAAAAAATAGGCGGCGGCTAAAATGTCAGGGCCTACTCCTGTAAAAAGTGTAAATCCGGTTGTGTTTGGTATCAGTATTAGATGTAGGTAATAGGGCTTACGAAACTTTATGAAAATAAATCAGCTCATGAAACCCAAATTCAAACCGAAACATGCATATTGAAAACACAATAATGTAAGAAGTTGCTACCCAAATCAGTATATTAGAATTCTTTCGATAAATTACTTAGGTAGTTCAGCAGAAGCTGTCATCAATACGACCGCAGGGGTCGGCTCCAATTTCCTGTAAGTATCAGATTTCTGGACACAGTGGGCTGAGGTAATATGTATTGCGGGTAGGACCTTGTATGTCACATCTTGACCCCCAATATTTAGATTTAGAACCTCCTTTCTATGTACTTCTAAGTAAGAAAGGCGTAAAGGTGCCCCCCGACTTACTCCACTTCACAACACAAGCTTTAAAAGCTTTCAAAGATGTATTTGGGTTTATTTCGATAAACCCAGATTCATTTATTAAAAAAAATACACAGGCAATTTTTCGAGCAAATTGCGGCAAATCGTATTGATCAACATGGAGCAATATCAAGTAATTATTTCGGCAATATTTAAAGCGAGACAACGATGTCAAGTGCAAACGAGAAGGAGAATGGACTCAAATTTCTAAACCGATTGTCGCCGACACGAAGAAATGGAATTGGCAAAATAATTGCGTAATTAATTGCTCCAAATGGGGCAATTATTACTTTAAATAGTTGCTCGGCAAACTCGGAGCAATTCGTTGCAGCAAAAGTGTGCATGAAGAATTGCATGAATGTGACGGAAGCAAGAAGTGTGTGTATGCGATGTCTAGCATGAATGTGACGGAAGCAAGAAGTGTGTGTATGCGAAGTCTAGCGATTTGTTATCTCTGCCTATCCCACAAGGGATGCGACGTGAGAGGGTAGAATATAATAGAAAATTATCCGATCTCTTATAATATTTGGCATCCCATTTGGAAGCTCATCAACAAATTATATTCCCAACATCAGCACTTCATTTCATAGCAGTGCAGCTGAACTATGACATACAATAATGTGCATAGTTCCCAATATGACACCACAGTTTCATAATATTTTATAGGTACTAGCTGAGTTATTAATTATGTTAGCAAATTTAACAAACCATCCCGGCATACTTTATAGGCTTGAGCTGGACAAAATGTCACTTAAGATCTGAATTTCTTTTCCAACGCCCTTTCATACGATACCACACTTGACACTCGACCCCACACAACCCATGGATCCCCTCATCATCATGGCATTTCATAGGAAAAGCTTTTTATCCAAAAACCGGTGACGTTAGGACACAGCCTATATTATCGCAAATGTTATTCTAAATTTTCGCAGCACTCCATCGTAAAATGCGAGAGTTATGCGAACACTTACAAAAATCAGATTTTACTTTATATTCATAGATTGGTAGGTACGTTCTTCTCCAGAAGTTTGTTCTACTGTACAGTGTACAGTAGTGTGCATTTGTGTGCAGCCACTATAGAAGTACAGATGCTACTGCGGCAGTATGCTCCCTAGAGCAATCATGATATTGAGACCACATTGAGATGCAAATCTAATCTATTCAACTCATAGTGAAGGGAAATATCTTAAAATATATTATATTGGTCTTGGTCCACTGGGAGCGATTGATGGATTACATACTAAAGCAAATACTTGCCTAAACTTTTAAGGCGCTGGGTGCTGGGTTTTATGAAATTTTGATAACGAAACTGTAGACGCAGACAAAAATGGATGGAGCTAAATAAAGAAGTGATGTAGACTAAAATATTGGCATAATAGTCTGCTTTTTTCATAGGGTGTCCATAGGAAAAATGACTTAATTAGTTAAAAGGTTAAATATATTAATATTTGACACCAGCTATCGAATTTCTCATGAAATTATTTAGGTTTAAATCTTACATACCTATTAATCCTAATATAATTATACATTTAAAAAAAAGACGACATCTGTTGAATTTTTTCAACATACAGACAACAACCGAGCGGTCTCACAGGTTTCTGGAAAATCCCAATGGACGACCTACGTACGTCTAGAAATTATGTAATAGATTATTTCCAAAACGCATTTCCGGTGGTCGCCATATTAGTGTTTCAGTGAGCTGCCGGCTGGCTTATATGTAGAAGTATATATAACAAGTAGTTATCTCAACAGATATACGGAAAAGGATGGACTTTCCATCATGCATTCCAGTCCGTCTATCTGCCGCGACCGGGAATCTAACCCAGACTTCATACATACACATCAGTTTCATATGGTAAAGACCAAATTATCTTGGTTTTGATTCAATACACATGTTGCACATCACTAAATTTGCGGGATGAGACACGATGTCAAACATGAATAGAGTTTTATTAGAAATCGATATAAGTATTTTACCACCAAGTATTGCTAGCATCATTCTTCTCAAGAAATAATGTTTCCTGTGACGCCTGACGCCTGACTCCAAACCTCAAAGGGGAATGTAGATATTCCTTTGACGCTTTGTATTCCAGAAGAAAATTACTTTGGAATTCATAGGATGTCAACTATACTGTAAAACACAAGTGAAAGTTATAAAAGAGAAAAAACATTAGAAGAGGAAATTTTATGTTAATAATAATTTTTGATTTTCGAATTAAATTTATCGTTTTACCAGCCTATCTCTACCGGGTTGACTGTAAGATATTGCTTTTGCAATAAATCCGCCCTTTAACACACTACTATTGTCTTGTTTTGTAACTCTGCATGATTTTTTGGCTAATAAAAATTAATTGATATATTTTATTTTATTTTATTTATTTTTTTATTTTTTTATTTTATTCATTAAACAAACAGACAGTAATACAAAAAATCTTAAATCTTAAAAATAGTAACTAGTTAAGTATACCAATAGATGTTTGTTATCAATCTTACTACAATGGCAATTATCCTCTATGTGTTAATACCAATGATAGAAAGCGAATCTACACACGAAAGAAAAAGAAAAAGAAAGATAAAGAAAGATAATACAACAATATAGTATCAGTTACATTACATATGCTCAGGAATAGGAAAAGGAAAAAGGAAAAGGAAAGAGGAAAAGGAAAGTTTGTAAGAATATTTGCACTTTTCAACCGACCACTTGCCCACACATACTTCTCAGAACCAGACCTTTGAACTTACCTTGTGTGTGTTGATGTATGTCAATTTTATTAAAGAAAGCATTGTAATTACCACAGGCACGTCGGATGTATGAATTTTGTACATAATTGGTGCTGCACTGAGGTAACAATTTAATCTTTAAGTGAAAAGAAATACGTACAAACATAAAAAAAGGATATAGTACAGATTATAAATCGTTGTTCACTAGGGCGTTTATCTTTTTCATCACGCCGTATTCCTTGCGTAGTATGCAGAGAGGACAGAACGACACATACTTCTATCTTTACTTTACATACTTCTCTAGCTTTCATCTCTGCGATTTCTCTCACTCAGTATACGTGGGTCCAAGAGGATCTGGTCGACATGATCGGTCCAGATCAGTCTCGGACGGCTGCGCTTCTTCACACCTCTTCTTTCACCCATATACTATATCTTTTCGGTCATCCTTTCATAATCCATTCTCACAACGTGCCCTGTACATCTAAGTTTATTCTCACAGTTTATCTCTCAATATTTTTCCGCACATTCTTCTGAACGATCGTATACGTATTTATAAAAACGCCGCATGAACTAGCTTTAGGAAAAACGAAACTGCTAATAAAGATGGAGGAAACAAGTTTAAAAGTCACGAAATGGTGGAGTTTATGTTATTTGTTCAACAGATGTCGTTAGGCTCTGCTGTAAATTTCAACTTATGATTGTCCCACATACTCGTAACTTTTCTCGAGGATAAAAAAATTGTATCGCTTAGTTTGGAAAATGTTGCTTACGTAATAATAAAAAAATGCTTATAATCAATTGCTACATTCAGATATCTATTTATATCCTCACACCACGTCCCTTAGAGGGTAGGCAGAGAGGACAGAGCGCCAGACAGCCCCATCCTTACACACACTCCTATAGCTTCCGTCGCATTCATGCATGTAGTCATGTACACGCTCTCCGATGCTTTTACTCAAAATGCGTCCATCCATGAGGATCTGGTCGACATGATCGGTCAGTTTCGGGGGGCCGCGTTTCTTCACCCCTCTTCGCTCACTCAAATATATCTTTTTTGTCATCCTGTCATCTTTCATTCTCTCAACACGTGAAAAACATATTAGAAAATTGCGGAATTTTTGCGGCACTTTTGATAAGATTTAAGGTGTACCAACGTTACAATTATGCAATATTTCACTTGCAGATTATTTGGAACTATCAGCAGTAACTTTAACCCTGTAACCTCTACCCTACTTATACGTCTAGTATACATAATACAGGGAGCTACACAATTTATTTGTTTTGTTTACTACGAATACAGATAGAATCAGAGCCGAGGTTCGGGTCAAATAAACCCGAGAACTTACAAGGCTGTAGAAATTGGGGAAGTTTACACATTTTTCTGTAAATGGTTGCTGGCTGTTAAGTTTGCTTATATATGGGACATGTGTAATTTATTTTATTCTATCCCTTCACGCTGACTCCCTTGCGGGGTAGATAAAGAGGACAGATCGCCAGATTTTCCTTTACTCACACACTCCTAGTTTTGGCCAAATTCATCCAATTCGTCATACATAATCTACAATTCCTTTTACTCAAAACACGTCCTATATTAAACGACTGTTTGATACGATCGAGCCAAGCATTTCCGTACATATTTTCACTAACAAATATTTTCTTCGTTATCCTTTCATCATTCATCCTCTCAACCTGCCCAAACCATCTAAGCTTTCATTCTAGTCACTACCCCCATCTTACAGTCCCTCATCTCTCTGATAACTTCATTCCTTATCCTATCTCTCAGTGTATTCACCAAGACAATGTGAACAATTTTTCTTTCGTAAACACATTGCTACTACTTTTTGGGGATGGGGTGTATTATGTACTGTGACCTATAAGATCTATTGTACTCCCCCTACTCTTCCCATCTGGTACTACCCAGTTAGAGCAGCCCCTCTAGTCCTAGACATCTTACGAAGTTCAGCACTCGAAGGGGGTCTAGGGTGGGAAGTGATTCCACCTCTATCTGGTGCTTGCCCAGAGTTCTCAACCTTATGTATCTTACGGCATCGCAGTCTGCCAGAAGATGGTGGGGAGTTTCTTTCTCCTCCTCACAGAATCTGCAGGTGCCGTCCTCTTCAAGTCCCAGTTTAGGGAGATGCTCTCATAGCCGGCAATGGCCCCTTAGGAAGCCCGTGAGTGTCTTCAGGCTTGTTTTGTTAATGCGTATACAGGCTTTAGTTCTTTTAGGGTCATAGCCCCCAAGAAGCCTAAAAATTATACGTTTTTTCTGCCTTTCCTTAACAATCATTGCTAAAAAAAAAGCTCTCAATATGAACGTACAAAATTACTGTAACATCACAAAATTCAGAGGGGAATTTCAGTTGGAGTTTATATATTTTTTCAACTTTACTTACGTAAAATTGAATTTAGTTTCTCTCCTCGGGTCGGAAGCTGTAAAGTGTCTTGACACAAAGAGCGGGTGGTAACAATATATTTGGAGAGAAATTCAGCGGAATATAATCAACTTACATACTTCTGGTGGAAACCGGGTTACAATGTAACGCGGCGCCGTGGCAACTTTTGCAAGTTGTTCCACTATATACGTAATTTAAAAAAATTCGTGATAGCTGTTCTTCTCACTCATGTCAATTTTTTTTGGTAGATACTACTTTACATTGACAAATATTCTTCTTCCGGTCTCGTGTCAGGTCCCCCTAACGTTAACTATAACTCGTGAGAAAGTGCTCCTGTCCTGGGTAGCTCGAACAGCTCTTCCGCACTCCTTATTCCAGTCCAGTCTCGTATATTGCGGAGCCATGAAATGTGCCTTCTTCCAACCCCTCTACGACCCTCTATTTTGTCCATAATGATCATTTGTAGTAATTCATATTTTTCTCCCCTGACAAATGTTGCGTAACATAATTACGAGCCTGAAAAATGTTTTGAATGGTGATCGATAGATGTCGATGTCGGGTTTAGAAGCGCGAGAATGTTTAATTTACACATTTTGATTTATAAAGCGGATTGGTAAATATTGTAGTACAAAATGTTATTAAGTAGAATAGTAGATAGATACTTAGAAATCATTAGCCATTTTCTTTTTTTTGGTGCTTACCTATTGTTCCCGGGCCGCATTTTGCCCAGGGCTGGAACAGCTAGTCATCTCTAGAAGGCACTCGTACGAAACGGTGATTTTTTTTCACAAAAGTTAAAAATAACAATGTGTAAAGTGTTTATATTATGGGGTCCCAAAATATTCGGGTGCCACATATTCTATTCCTTTCAGTAATTTACATAAACGATCTTGAGAGAGACAAAATGTAACTGGAAAAAAACCCACAAGAATATTGCTCAACATGGATAAACCCCAAGAAGGTAAAAAATATTGAATTATGCTTAAAGAGCAAAATCTCATAATCGCGACGGAAGCAAGGAGTGTGAAACGATAGGGTTGCGTGGCGTTCTGTTCTCTCCGGCTACCCTGCAAGGGACGCGGCGTGAGGGTGTAGTAATAGAGTAGTAACATTCTTAATGGTTCTTTTCCTAAGACCTGCAAACATAAATTATTGGACTACTGAATTTTTTGTAGGGTAAATATTTTATGTGAAACTTTAGTATTTAAATGAATTTTCATAATTATGAAATCAGAGTTTTTTATATGATGGGAAAACGTGTGGTAATAATGTATTTTTTGTGAGGTTTTAACATTCAGTATGAAAAAGTAGATAGGTATATACCTATTCCAATAGTGGGGCGGCAACCCCCCTGCCCCCCTCCCCCCTGAGAACACCTATGGGTGTAGGTTCACTGTAGGTATTTACTATTTGATTGATGAAATAAATAAATTCATTTTTTGTTCTCTCTTTGTAATCCTAACTTTCCCAAGTAGTGCCTTAGCTAAGGACTACGGATGATTCAGAAACAATAAACAATAATAGGTATTCTGATTTGAGATATACCTACCTATTAGGCATTGAACTGGATTTATCTGCATTCCACAGACGGAAATACACTCCTCACCAGATGGCGTTAGAATCAAAAACATATTGGTTCACTGTGAAATAATTTCCAGTACGCCATATATACGAGTACAACTTACAAAGTTATGGGGTTACAAAGAGGAAGACACCTGTGAGTGTGGTGCTGTACAGGATCACAGTCACCTGTTTTCATGTCCCCAAACAGGAGTGACATGCACGCCCGAGGACGCACTACTGGCGAATGCCGGGGGTGTCCGGGTGGCCGAACATTGGAGATACAAAATTTGATAGTGTTCCGGACACGGAAAGTAAGTAGTACTTACAAAAATTACACGATTGACAGCAGGATGTGGTGGAATGGGTGAACGTTGCCCTGGGCATAAAGTGATCACTTAAGCGAGCCAAAGCCGACGTGTATGCGTCGGAACACTCGCCCTGCTTCCTCCCCAAGGGAGTTCGCATAACGCCACATTATGTGAATGAAGATGCCTCAGATTGCTTGTTGAGGAAAAAACTGTAATAGTAGGTATGCTAGGGAAGGGTAGGTTAAAAACCTTTTATTCAGTGAACTAAATTTAAGTACCGTTTTCCTAATTAATTAATAGTTGTTTACAAATTAACGTGATGTTGTTGTATTATGTAATCTGTGGATAGATAATATTAGGCAAACAAATTATATAATGTGTTATACAGGGTGTCCCGTAAATCAACGTCATCCCGTGGAGAGGTGATAGACCAGCTCATAACCTACCAGAAAATCGAAATATGACCTCAGTAAAAATCTCTCATTCTCGAGATATCGGCACTTTTTTGTTTTTCGTGAAATTCGACACCTTCGATCAGTTTTTCGATCGCCACGGTCACAAAAATCAATATTATGGGATTAAAATTTTTGATTCGTAATCCGGAATAATTCAGCTATTTGATTATAGTCTAAAATAAAACCTATTAATGCACATTTTTGAAAAAAAGAACATCGTTTCCGCCTCTCGAGTTTTTTGTTTTTTATTAGCAAATTTCGATTCCTTTACACTGTAAAAATTTAGTATGACATTAAGCTGGAAAATTATATTAAAAACTTCCTCATTTAGTGTACTTTTTAAAAAAGTACAAAACTGGATATAGTTCCTTTTACAAAAAATGATATTCCTGTTTTACTTCAAAAGGACCTTATTATAAAAAAAATCAAATGCAGGGTTATAGCTTCCTTATGTCCAATATTTGGACAAGTGATAGAGGATAAAAAAATATGAAAAAAAGTTAAAAAAATGCATGTCGAAAAATCAACGGTTTTGGAGTTATGGTCTTTTGAAAATTGAGGAGTATGAAAATTTCTCATTTGGGTTTTTTGACTATAACTCATAAACCACCAACTCGATTTTGACAAAATAAATTAAAAATCATTGTAAATAATGTAGGCTTACCACAAAATTCCTAATTTGCGGCCTTTTCTTCAAAATTTGGTGTTAATTTCGTTAAGAAACATGAATTTTTGTAAAATAATGATATTTTTTTACAGAATTTTCACTCGATTCTAAGGAAAAGGCCACAAATTAAGATATTTATCAAAAGCCTATTTTATAGACTATAATTTTTCATTTATTTTGTTAAAATCGAGTTGGTAGTTTGTGAGTTATTGTCAAAAAACCCAAATGAGAAATTTTCATACTCCTCAATTTTCAAAAGACCATAACTCCAAAACGATTGATTTTTCGACATGCATTTTTAAACTTTTTTTCATATTTTTTTATCCTCTATCACTTGTCCAAATATTGGACATAAGGAAGCTATAACCCTGCATTTGATTTTTTTTATAATAAGGTCCTTTTGAAGTAAAACAGGAATATCTTTTTTTGTAAAAGGAACTATATCCAGTTTTGTACTTTTTTAAAAAGTACACTAAATGAGTCGAAAGAAATGAGAGAATCGAAATTTGCTAATATAAAACAAAAAACTCAAAAGGCGGAAACGATGTTCTTTTTTTCAAAAATGTGCATTAATAGGTTTTATTTTAGACTATAATCAAATAGCTGAATTATTCCGGATTACGAATCAAAAATTTTAATCCCATAATATTGATTTTTGTGACCGTGGCGATCGAAAAACTGATCGAAGGTGTCGAATTTCACGAAAAACAAAAAAGTGCCGATATCTCGAGAATGAGCGATTTTTACTAAGGTGATATTTCGATTTTCTGGTAGGTTATGAGCTGGTCTATCACCCCTCCACGGGATGACGTTGATTAACGGGACACCCTGTATAGGATAGGTAGCATTGTTTGCCCTATCTCTATCTATTTCTATCTATATTGTGGTCCTCCGCTTATCTATATTAAATCACTAATTAGTATTTGGGATGAGTGTTTGTGTTAGAGAAGTCAAGTATTCATACCTCCTTCATTATCAAATATTGGAAAAATACGGTTGTATTATGTAAGGGACGCGTTCTCAACATTTCCGCTATTTGTAGGAGATTTTACTTACCTCTGACGCATTGTATTGTTGTTTTATTGTTCTCTATCGTCCGTAGGCCCATTCGGGCACTTGGACTCGTCAATTTTTACAATATCATTTCATCACAGCATATCATCAAACAAAGTATCGAAATATCATTATCAGATCAATGCCAATCAGAGTGTAAAGGGCTCTGATTGACATTTCATCATAGATACATAAAATCATTTTTCCAACATATCGTCAACGGAATAAAATTCTTTGTCAACGAGGTACTTCTTCACCCCTCCGCGGAAGGCCGTATCATCCAGTGATTTCAACTCTCTGGGAAGCGCGTTTAGCATCCGCACACTGAGACACACGAAGCTCTTAGATGTCTTCGCTAATCTATGCCTTATTGGTTTATATTGTCTTTCGACCTGTTATTGTAGTTGTGGTACTCTGAGTTCAGGGGAGTATTATGAATATTTTTACGGGCAAAAAGTAAACACTCTAATATGAACATGATATCATTCGAGATGTGGTGCTGGAGAAGAATGCTTCGTGTGTCCTGGACAGAACATAGAACCGACGAGTTCATATTACGGGAGTTCCGCGTACATACTCGGCTCTCCACAATATGCCAACAACGTATACTTCGTCTTTTCGGACATCTATCAAGACGCGTATATATACAACATTGGATCATCCTTCTCCCAAGACAAAAAATATGTATTGTTTTACGGAGATCCAAGGGTTGTGTGGGGTGGTGTATATAGGTTTTCATTTCGGGGCGGCGGGGGCGAAAAACTTCCAGGGGTAGGCAATTAATGTTTTAACATAGACGTAGTTAAAAAAAAGTAAAAACGCCGCAGGCGAAATTTTTTCGTGAAGGTGAGTGGGAAAGGTTGTGTTTTAGGTTGGCATATAAGTGCTGTGTTAAAAATGCAACAGAAATTAAACGCCACAGACGTTTTTTTTTTGAAAAAGGTGTGAAGTGATGAACCTGGTATAATTCTATAGCAGATACCACACCAGTGGTACTGGATACCACATTCAAAGGATACCACACACTGGTGTGGTATCCTTTGAAAGAGCGTACGGGGTAAATGCATGCATCAAAGAGCTTCTCTTCTATGTATTATAAATTTTCTAACTTTATTCAATAGTTTGAGCAACACTGATTACTAAAATCACGAGTGATGTTCCCAGAAGTACCCACAATATTTAGAAAGTGATTTCGTTATGATAATGAGGATCCTATGGGTACTTATCTAATATCTCTCCACTTGAATGGCCATAGCAGATAATATTCTAACCAATATTTAATTAATTAATTGATAAGTTAGGGTATTCTATTGCTACTACGTACCTAGCGATGCCATCTCTAAAAATTAGAAAGCCGGACTTAGCCGCTAAAAAAGCCGGACTTTTGGGTCCCAGGGCCGGACGCTATATTAAAAACTTTTTTTGACTAAAATATCGAATAAATAACATTTTGTAACAAAATTTTAATGCGTATCATTTACATATCATTTTCCTTTGACAGAAACTTCTTTTCAAAATTCAATTTCTTTAGTAATTTTATCACGAAAGTTTTTACGAATTCAACTATTAACATTATTGCAATAGTTTCTGAGCTTAAGCAAAATAAAAAGCCTAACAAAGTCGGATGGGCCGGACGCAGTCAAATTTGGCCGAACAAGAGGTCAAAAAGCCCAACACTGTGACGGATGGCAACGTTATACTTACCTATTAGACATACATATATATGTGTAGTATAATCAAAAATCAGGTAGCGATTGGCAGGCAGACGTACCTACCTACAGACAGAGTACCCGAATGCGGTTGCCGGAAAAAACCCCATAAGAATATTGTTTCTTGGTTTTTCGGGTGAACCGTGTGTAGATAAACTTGTTCGACGTTTCGACACTCCTACTGGTGTCTTCCTCTTCGAAGAATTTGCTCAACATGAATAAATCCCAAAAAAGACAAAAGCCCTTAAGAAATTAGCTCAAGGGATAAAAACCCAAATTTTCTAGTTGGATACCAGCAGATCAATTATGTACTTAATTTTTTTTAACCTTAACTCTTTTATTGTCTATCCCATTTTAGATCCGCTTTTTTATTTGTTTATTTTCTAATCTATGCTAGTTTCTAACACATTGAAAGAAATCATAATTCTGCTAATAGGTACAATTATTATTATTTCCAAATCCAAATAGATTTGAGCTTTTGTCCCTTGATCAAAATTCTTAAGGGCTTTCGTCTTTTTTGGGATTTATTTATGGTGAGCAATAAATAACTCGTGATTAAAAATGGATTTACACCACGAACCGTCGGTCGAAAAGCTTCAAGTAAATTTACCCAAGGTCAAGTATGCCCTATCGTAATTTAAAAACCCACAGCACGTCACTGTGAATGAAAGAGAGAAAGGCAGAGAGAGAGATATTGGATTCCCTCAAGTAGATATATAGGTACTGTGTAATATGTGTGGGATGTTCAGATATATAAATTTATATATTTTGGAATAAATATTATATATTTTAAGTGCCTATACAATACGCCAATATATTGTGACAAAATATTACATGCAGGTGCGTTCATACAGTAATGCCTAGAATTATATTTTTTATGTCTAAAAAATGTGTTTTACGTCGGCAGAACTTGTCAGTGTTATCAGCTAGTTTCCACGTATTATTATTCATGATTGATATATAAAAACATCACCCTAATACTGGGAAACATTCACCTATCCAGATATCATATACTGTATCAAAGTACTACACTACTCAGATATAGTGCTCTATATAAAATACAAGCGTTGTGCCTGAAATACCTACCTATAAGTATTTAAAAATCTTCTTCGCATGTACTATAAAAAATTATACATAAAAATGCAAACATCGGTAATTATTAATACTTTCAATATTGTAAAACGATTTCTAAATACTGATATTTCAGGCATAATGCTTGTATTTTAGGCCCCACATTGAGCCTAATCCTGTGATATCCGTGATATCTGGATAGATGAATGTTTCCCAGTTGCTGATGAGTTTATATGTCACTCATGAATGATAATATGTAGACTCTTCTGGCTGATAATACAGAGAAGTGTGTTGGCAAGTCATGCCTCCGCGTAAAAAAAACCACAGATATATTTGAGTATTTTTTTTTAATTACCGGTGCGTTTTGTATATTATTCGGGAACAAATTCTGAAAATTAAATTTAAAAAAAAAATGAGTGTGTGTTCCTACAGTAATGCCTTTTTGTGATAATATTGTAATACCTATCATTATGTGAGGAGCGCAGGTGTGAAATGATATTTATATGTACCACATTTATTTATGGTACAATAGTTACAATAATTTCCACACCGATGAACATTTTAAGGGATTTTGTATGTGTAGTATTGAAACGCAAAATCATCCATTTGTCATATTATAATAATTATTCGAATAATTTCAAGTAAAATTAATGAATCGGAAAGTGTTCTTAACATTCAAATATTGTTTTTTTTTTTAATCGAATAAGAAATTATTTTGAATGAAGATTCGAATAAAATTTGAATGCTTGAACCTATAAAACTACGTAAAACCATAAGACCGGTATTTTTTTCTAAAAGAGGGTAAATGAGATCTGAAAGTGGCTTATATTTTTTATTTCATTGAGTGTACACTTTAAGGATATAAAGGATATATGCAAGATGGATTCAGTAGGCTTAGGATCAAAGGCTCTTTGAGGGGTTTGCAGAGAGAACAGTCACTACACTTCCTTATTCTTGCACATACTTTTTTTACTTTCGCATTCACACAATTTGTAATACACACTCTATGATTCATTTTGTTGTAAATACATCTGTTTTTGATTGAGTGGTTGGTCAACATGCCAGCCACGTTTCTTTTCACCTCTAATTTCACCCAAGGGTATATTTTTATTTTGTTTCTTTTCATCATTTATCCTTTCTAAATGCTCTAACCATCTTAACCTGTTTGCTTTTATTCTATTCACAACATTCGTCTTCATCTCTTAATTTCTGAGTATTCAGTCGACACAGTCGGACCACTTTTTTCTTGGATGATCGCGTTTTCTTGCATCTCCTCTTTCACCTATTTGTTAGTTTCTCAGGTTTAGTCAATAAGGACAGTTTTTAACTAGCGTTTCGGCAAAACTTTCTGTTAAAATTTTCAGCCACGCATTAAATTTATTTAATTTAATATCGACATAAATCGGAAGAATTACTAATTATTTGAATACACAAATTATTTACGTAATGTAAATGAGCATTACGTGTGCCGTTTAATATTGAGCACGCGCACACAATGCTGCAATTGTGTAAATAACATAACGAATGACATTCTATCGAAACGCTCATATAAATGTTTTATTACCGGAAACTGCTGAGAGAGTAGCGGCACTAAAGGGATTTAAAGTGCCGTCATTAATAAAGCGATGTAAATGTGATTCATTATTCTCTGTAGAGTTTGTTATTATCTTAACGATTTCTAATTTGTATCTCAATTATTCACAACGTGGTGTAATTAATTTTTGTAGTTTGCAATGCCGTTCTTGTTCCTCTTGTTTCATAAATTACAAATTGGTTGTTATTTTTTTTTCAATTCGGTTATCCTTACTGGCAATTATGAGTAGAGTATGACATTGACAGTTTATTTGTTCAATGCATGACTTAAGTAGTTGACATACCTTATCAGGTCCATTGACATTCACTCCAGCAAAGATTTCTCTGTCTTACACAACTAGGCACAGAACCTCATTTCGGTCCAGTTTTTAATGGTTCACCAAATAACGTAACAGAAATCAAGAATGGGTATTCGTTCTCTTAACAATTATTACTTATTAACTATGTTTTTAGCATTATTTTATTCCATTAAAAAAAACGTACAGTCAATAAAAAAGTACCTACATACAATAAAATATCACGAATTAATAGACCAGTGAAGGTTCTGCAAATTACCAAAACAATACAAAAAGAATATGTAAAAGTATTTTTTTTTATGCCGCTGTTTTGTGTGCCGCTATTTGGAATGCTGCATTATTATGAGTGATGCTGTTTCGTTTATAATTTGTAACGTCACTAAAAGGGAACATCGTTAAAATGAAATATTTATAAACAGTGAATGTCAATAGGAAAATAGTTCAATGGTTATATGCCATGTTGCTGTGTTGCCAAATAATGTGTGGGACATAGCACACATAACATATTGACAGTTTATTGGATACCGTGACCGTACAAAAACCCATAAGAACATGAATAATAAAAAAAAAAACTCCTTTAAAAATATGCTCAAGGAACAAAGGCTCAAATCTAACTGGATTTTATTTATTTATTTATTTATAAATCAACGGCTAAAGCCTTTAACAACTCCTTGTTGGTACACTGTGTCAATCTTAATATTCTCAAATACATAATCAAAAACTGAAAATACCATTTATTGTATATTAGTTTAGGATTTCTTTCAGTGTGTTAGAAACTAGCATAGATTAGAAAATAAGCAAATAAATAAGCGGATCTAAAATGGGATGGACAATAAAATAGCATTTCATAAATAATTCATCTACTGGAATCCAGTTAGAATGTTTAGGGTTTTTTCCATTGAGGACATTTATGAAGGGCTTTTGTCTTTTTTGGGATTTATTCATGTTAAGCAATATTCTTATGGATTTTCTCCGGGAGCCCTGTAAACACACATCAAACTAGGTATCCAATATTGACGGAAATAATTATACTATACCTAGTAAGTACCTAGCTACGTTTCATATTAAAAATATTCATAAGGCATAGCGTTATGAACGCACCAAAAAATGTATTCTTTCTCGTTTTTGTATTTGACTGTTTTCTTTACATATTTCATGCGAATGGCAATTGAAAATAAATAAATTCCGAAGAGGGAATATATTTTATTAAAACCCTTTGCTTTTTTTTCATACTAAAGGCGATATTCGTGCAGAGATTATTCTGTCTGAGTGTAACGGCCCTCATAAGGAGGGGGCGGGGGCGGGGGCGGACATTCAGATAATAAATTACGTCACTTTTGACGTGTCAAACAACACACACTACTATAAAATCCAGGATTGATTGTGTCATTAAGGGCGCTTTAACGGTCTCTGGATGCTCCTCCTCATTTTGGACATCTCCGTCAGAAGAATCGTTACAAGGTTACTTCTGAAATTTACTGAAACATGAGATTATTCCGGTAGTTTGTTTTATATATTACAAGGGCGTATATGGGAGGGAGGGGAGGAGGCCCGGGACCCCCCGAAATGCAAAATATTTTTTAAGGGCTTGGCACCAAGAATGACGTATCAGTCATTTCCCACGGCATTAAGGTTCAAAATTGCGTGAACAATCGCATGATCAAATGGCAAAAATAGCGTTTTTTCCATTTTTTGGGGTTATTTTTGCGTCTATCAAAAAACTTTTACGGTTATTCCCTAGATTTTAATGCATATTATCAGTACAAAAAAATATTCCGAGACTTTCGGGAAACGAGTTTCCGTCTTTTCGAAAAAAGATCAGAGGTGTTTTTCAAAATTTATTTTGAGAAATCTATACAAGATATAAAAAATCTTTTACGGTTATTCCCTAGATAAATGTTCAATGCATCTACTCTATTTTGTCCCAAAGCATATTAAGCAACGGTTGTCGAGATATAAGATCTCCCGTTTTAGAAATTTTTGAAATGTCGGTACTCGGTATGCATACTCTAAAAAATCGTTATTTTAAAACAAGTAAAAATGTTGAGTGTATTGACCGAAGGTTCTTGATAGAAATTCATTTTGAATAGTATTCAAATGAAAAGCAATGTTCAGTTTGAATTGGTCGGTAGCCTGATTGGAAAAGCGCTCGACTGGTAATCCAGCGGGCGCAGGTTCAATCCCCGATGCCGACCTACTCCACTTCGCGACACAAGCTTTTTAAGCTTACTGTGAAGTGTGCAAAGATATATTTGAGTTTATTTCGATAAACCCAGATTATTAAAAAAATGGTTGTTTGCACGGACTTTGAATTTATCAAATGGCGACTAGTGTTCAGACACTACATCGCCCATTAAGTAAATAAATAAATAACATGAATTATTTTTGATTTGCAAATTTTTATTCTTGTAAAGCGTTGGATTTTTTCTACAGCCGTAGTAAATACATTGAAGTATTCCCACAACAGTATAGAAGAATTAAGGATGAACATTGTCGGGCTTACGACCGACCTCGGCTGGCTTAAGTGATCACTTTACACTCGAGAAACATTCGCCATTTCAGTTCACCCCGGCTGGGATACGAACTGTAGTGGATATGATCCCTACTAAGCGAGACGAAGGTATGGGTTCGAATCCCAGCCGGGGTGAACTGAAATGGCGAATGTTTCTCGAGTGTAAAGTGATCACTTAAGCCAGCCGAGGTCGGTCGTAAACCCGACAACGTTCATCCTTAATTCTTCTATACTGTTGTGGGAATACTTCAAATAAATAAAATCCTATCGGCCAATCAGTTAAATAAATAAAGCTCTTTACTTGGATCACATATCAAGATGAAATCTTTCATTTGAAATAATATTGTGAGTAGGGAATAGCTATCGTCCCTTTGATAACAGATTAGCCCTGAGGGTTGGTCATATTGACCTTTCTCAAATACAAAGACAACATAAACAATCACAGGGTATAGGGATGGCGATGGACTAGCTGTAACAACCCGTCAAAAATGATGCGGTTCGCCGAGTAGGTAGAGAAAACAGACATAAAACAGACCGTACCCTTGCACGTATAATTAGTGTACGTAGCGACATTCTTATGGTTAATTAAAATTTTATTGAGCATAGTATTTCCTATTCTACTTAATAATATTTTTACCAATTTAGGTTATAAATAAAAACATACAAATTTAACACCCCCGCGCTTCTTAAGCCGCGATTTTTAAAAATGTCGACATCTATCGATAACCATTCAAAACATTTAGTAAACTCGTAATTATGTTACTAAATATTTTGTTTAAAATCCACAAAAATGACTTTATAATACGCGACTAGTATTCGAGGATTGGCACCCTCATCATCAGACGATTATGAGTAAAGTAAACAGGAATTCAGAGACAGTGAGTATTTATAAGAATTAAAACAATATTAAAAAATGTAAGAAGGCAGACCTACCTTCAGTCGTTTTTTGTGGATTTTAAACTAAATATTTAGTCTTTCATTTTACCACCATGTACCGACCGTCAAAAACCTCTAGATTATCAATGAAAAGTGGTATTAACCGAAAATTTCTCGACTCTAAGTGAGAGAGCTACGATAACTAAGTTCTTTGAACTTCGTATATAAACTTGCAAAGTTTCCAAGGTCCTGCATCACATTGTTACCCGCTTTCCACCAGAATTATATGGATGGATATCGGATATTGGTATTTGGTCTCCATATAATTTAAAGCAAACAATATGTCACCCAATCTGTATGAAAATTATTGGACTCCATACTTGTAGATCAATAAGATTCCATACCCTATGTTGACAGGATAGTTCCAGGGTTTAGTTAGTGGCGGATCCAGGATTCATTTTTGGAAAGGGCTGAGGGTCGGTTTGTTAATTCCAAAATTTTCGTAAGAGGGTATGTGCCCCCTTGTATCCTCACGTGCAAATTTGACTTTTTTTTTATTTAAGCTTAAAGTAAACAACAAACACATATAAATATACGAAATGGACATAGTACAGATTATAAAACGTTGTTCACTAGGGCGAACTTATCGCAGAACTGCGATTTGTCGTGATGGAAGCATGGGCATCCCCAGATTCGGGGCTAGGGGGGGAGGGGGGCAACCGAAATAAATCTCAATTCAATTCAATTTCAAAATTATTTTTATTTTTCTTCAATATTTTACATATACAAATATGGTTAAGTACATAAAACTATATTGCCCGATCCCACCAACTACCACCTAGTAAGCAGACCCCTAAGGAATTTCCATACAAAACCACAGATAATTTGAGTGATTATTATAACTGTCATAACCTTGAAGATATAAATCCATACAAAATACAACATGCAGCTACTTAAGTGAGGGAGATTCTGGGCGGAGATATTTGGGCACCTAACTAAGTAGAGCTGCATGCTGTATTTTGTATGGATTTATATCTTCAAGGTTATGACAGTTATAATAATCACTCAAATTGTCTGTGGTTTTGTATGGAAATTCCTTAGGGGTCTGCTTCCTAGGTGGTAGTTGGTGGGATCGGGCATACATGTTTCGAGATACCTCCCCAATAGAGACAAGTCTCGTATGTGGGGAGGGAGATAATATCCTGTTTAATAATTTCATTTCTTATCCTAAATCTTTCAGAGTATTTCCCGACATTCTCTGTAACAGTTTCGACTCAATATATCCAATATCTATACTACATATCTACCAGCTAATCTTAGTATACGAGCTACAGATTCACTGACATGGTATAATCTCAACAGATTCAATTATTTAAACGCTTCTTTCCAGTCAGCCGCTGCAAATTAAGTTATTGGCTCACTATGAATTACACAGCGGTTCCCAAACATATTATACTAAACCGTTGTTTATGGAAATGTAAGATTTCTATTAGGAACATTAATTCTGTAGACACAGAGATTCTCTAGTGAAAGAGTACCTAATTAAATATTTACAAGTATATGTATGTTACAAGTATGGTATGTATTTTATATTTCGAGTAGGTATGTAGTGTTAACTGCCAAACATCGCAGCACTGCGATAAGCTCGCCCTGGTGAACAAATGCTATGATTTATGTTAGCGTATCTCTATATCTTGTTCAACACCAAATATCGTTCTGATTATACACGATAAATGATTTTATATCTATTTGAGAATCAGATTGTGACTCAAATACACATATCTTTTGACTTTAAAATTACATATCTACTCGTAGATGGTGACAGTAATAATAATAGTCACACGAATAGTATTAATTTGAATTGAGTACATGGTTGGCCCAGTTGATCGAGGCGGCAATCTCTCAAGCGGGAGATGCCAGGTTCGAGCCCTGGCGGTGGCGATGTATTTCACACTTTGCGATACAGGCTAGTGCAAGGTGTGCATGACAGTATTTAGATTTATGTATATAAGCCTAGATCTTTTTTTAAAAAAACAAGAAATATACGGTTTTATTCATAGTGTTGGTATTTATTTACTAACAACATAAATGAAATTTTAAACTCATAAGACATATTGGATTTTCTACAAAATATTAATTTACTTTTCTTACATCTATCTATTTAGTTATTACGCTTTTAATAACTTGATCTATCATTATTTCTGCGTCTACATTTTCTCCCTCTCTTGTCTCATCCCACTTCCGTCCACTACTGAACGAAGGCAAGGCAATAACAGCTTTTATCTTGCTGTAAACTTTGAAGGAAAGTATTAACTCTTTGGATGTTAAAACTCAGACTAAAGTTTTGACAGGATAACTCTGATATTTTTTCAATATATTATATCCCACATTTTGGCAGTGTTATGTTCACCTACCCATGATATCAGCTAGATGGATACCTACCTCTCATTCTGTTCAGATCTGTTCTGGACCGCATTGCACCAATGAAAACCGACAGCTCTAAACATCCATCGTTGAGTTAATACAATCCATACACAATATATTATACAGAAGATATCAGTACCAACCTGTATGATACAGTAGTTACCTGATTGTATGGATTTGTCGGAGAGGTAATAATGCAGTGATCAGGGAACTGTAGTGAACTATGGCAAAATTAGAAAAACATAATTTTATGAGGAAAAATATTACACACTAAAGACTGCCACACTAAAATCAGTTCGTTTTATTCAATAAGCACTTCACGGCATGGGCGTCGCCAGCTTCGGAGCTAGGGGGGAAGGCAACAAAAATTTAAAACTTGATGTAGCATAAAAATGCGCAAATAGCGCTGCAAGCGAAATTAATTTTGGAAGACAGAGTGCAGAAGGTCGTTATGATTTATTTTAATATAAAAAACAAACAAAAAAATAGCGCCGAAGGCAAATTATTTTGTGAAACTATTTCATTTTAGGAGATTTTCACACCAGTTTTAGATTTTTTTGATATAATGGGAAAACGTGTGGTAGTAATGTGATTTTTTGTGAAGCTTTATCATTTATATAAAATTTTATTACACTAGAATTAATTAAGTGCATTTTAATAAAAAAAACACATTTCCTTTTTTTTTCAATTAAGTAGGTACTTACATCATAGTAAAATAAACTCTAAACACACTTTATTTTAAAAAGTTGCAGAATAGGGCCTATTTTTTGTTCTATTTATTATTTAAAACAAGCTGTTATTTTGATTCCAGATAAACAGTGATGTATTGTACTGATATATGAGGTCGGATTATGAAGCATTTCGCGGTATTTAAAGCAATGTTAGATCAATTACTTGAGTCCAAGACTAACAAACCATTGTACTGCATATGTAATACAAGATAATAGAATTATCTACAATTAGGTGTCGACTGCTGACGTAATATTCGCAAGACTTCTATTACACTTAATTGATGAAGGCTGGTCAATTGAAACATTTAACAAATCGGGCGAAAAGCCCTGAATCACTAACTTTTTCACTCATTAGAATTTGGATTTCCTGAATCGAACCCACTAAATAAATTTGTGAAATATCTACAATGTCGAGATGAAGATTTCATGTATGTCGATGTGTTTTACTTTTTTTTTTATTTATTTAAGTATAGATTTAAGATAGTTTATAGTATAACATTTTTTTAAATTTAACTTAATACATGAACTAAAATTAAGCTAAATACTTTTAATTATGACAAAATTGTGGGCGGAGAAATATTTCTTTGCTTATACGTGCTCATATTATCTTTTTTGAAAAAGAGGGATCGAATATGAAAAATCTGACTATGTTACAAATCATCAGAAAAAAAACAGCTTCGGATTTTTCAGGCGTATTCTTGGAATAACTATTTTATTTTAAAAAATTAATAAATCACGTTTTTAACGATGTCGAATACTAAAACATGTTCTTAATTATTATAGTATTTTTTCGATGATACCACGATGATGTCTATAAAAAGGAAGGAGCATACATATAGGAACCGGCCTCTGTTCAAAGGGCCTTGACATTGACATTCGAGCTGAGATATTATCGACCTAGAACTTACATAACCACATACCATCTTGAATATATGTATAATATAAAGTTCCAGAAATAGTGGTTGTCTAAAGTATCAGATTTCAACAGGTATACAGTCAATAATAAATCCATCAGGCTTATGACTGATCGTCGGTTGGGTTAAAGTGATCACTTTACACATTTAAGAAACATTTGACAATTACTTACAAATATTTAAATTTGTCCAAATTTCTTTACACAAAATCATGGTTATTGCAATAACATTCAAACTAAAGAAAAGTCGGAATACAGCGGTATGGAGAGAGGGAGTCCCTATATAGTATATGGGGATTTAACTAGGTTCCATACTGATTCCACGTGCGTAACATCTACCAGTTTTTACACCATCTTCAAATTTATCCCTTAGAGAAATTTATACTACAGTTTGACTTCCTGCATATGAGCACCTTTTGCTTCTTATTTGTTTTGTTGAACATAATACCACTCCAATTTGTAAGATGGCTGAGATCACTCGCAGACGAGTGGATAGCCGTAAAGTATAATAAAATAGAATAGAACGTCTATCAAGGTCAAAATAGTAATATACCTACTGATGGTGGGTAAAGTAATTTGATTCGCAAACTCTATATCTAGAAATGGAGTTGGGCTGGTCATGTGGCCAGAACCACAGACTCTAGATGGACAAAGAAAGTTCTGGAGTTGCGACCTAGAACAGGCAGAAGAAGTGTTGGTAGGCCTCAAGCACGGCGGTCGGACGATGTAAGGCGAGTTGCGGGAGGCGGTTGGATGCCGTCTGCCCAGGATAGGGAGCTGTGGAAATCAATGGGGGAGGCCTATGCTCGACAATGGACGCGGGGGGGCTGACATAGATTGTTATAATAATTTATTGTTTTCTATCGTAACAAATAGACGGATATGACATCGATAGAACATCGCCAATAACTCATCAATATTGTTACATTCAGAATGAATTTCTAACAAAACAAATAATTTTCTTTTATTTTTTGATTGACATTATTATTCGCCATCAGACTTCATACATTTTTATTTTATAAGCGACATCTATATAAATATTTTACAATGTTTGTTTATTTGTACCTCTATCCGAGATAAATTATTGTACGGCAGTCTTGCGACTGGGGAAAGCTGAAACCCCGAATATTCCCGAAGTGCAGTCTTGTTTTTGTTCTCTCTGCCTACTTCAGTTAGGATGCGGTTACAGAATAGAAGAAAATAGATAAAACAATGCTTTTTATTTATTTTTTTCTAGACGGTTTACGTACACAATCCCAAATACTTTCCTGCACAACTATTGTTTTATTGTTTTATTGTTCTCTATCGTCCGTAGGCCCATTCGGGCACTTGGATTCGTCAATTTTTACAATATCATTTCACAGCATATCATTAAACAAAGTATCATAAACAATATCATTATCAGATCAATGCCAATCAGAGTGTAAAGGGCTCTGATTGACATTTCGTCATACATCAAATCAATTTTTCAACATATCGTCAACGGAATTACATCAACAACTATTTAAAGGTATTAAAATTCTTTAAAAACATAGAGTGCAGAATTAGTTGTCTGCTTATTGATTTGTTATATCGTTTTTTCATTTATTTTTCGTGTTTGTTATTTTGTAACTTATTCTGTGTACACTCTTCGGCGCAAAGGCTGAACGCTGTCATGCTTAAGAGTGTAGTATTTTAGTGAAATAAAAACAAAAAAAAGTTTTAAAATAATGCATCGTCAACACCGAGATTCGAAGTCAGAAGCTCCCGATTGAAAGTCCACACTTGAACCAACTGCGCCAATCAAGTACACTGTAACTCTGTGTTCGTTAATTGAAGTATATCTCTATAATAACGAATTTTCACAGTGTAGGTACTTCACTTATTACGGCTTTGCACCCGATTTACGGGTGATGCTGTTTTCACAGTGTAAATATACACAAAGATTAGAGTTAAGAAATATATTTCCCTAGACAACAGCGAATGATAAAAACTAGTCACGTGATAATAGCTACATACATATATTATTATAGTGGGAGAAGTAAAAACAATGCTGATTGACACGAAGAAATAATAATAAAATAAAAAGCCGTCAGAGCTTTATCTGTTGTTGATGGAATTACAAAATGAATCGAAATAAAAGCACAACACCTACATACTAAAAATACATTAGTATGACATGTGTTTATTGTTCAATTCTCTGCCAATTCATACGTATAAATTTTATTTCAAATATTCGTAAAAAAACAAGAAATATGTAGGTATAATATTATTACAATTTACAGAATATGTGAAACACTTGTGTCTTGAATAAGTGCAGAATACATCGTCGGCACTAAGATTTGAACCCTGCACTTGCGATTTGAAGATCCACTGCCTAATGAATTAAATGCATATGTAATCGAATCAACCAATTAAGAGTATGCATACCGATTACCGACATTTCAAAAATTTCTAAAAAGGGAGACCTTATATCTCGACAACCGTTACTAAATATGCTTTGGAACAAAATAGGATAGATGCATTGAACATTTATCTAGGGAATAACCGTAAAAGATTTTTTTATCTTGCATAGGTTTCTCAAAAGAAAAATTGTAAAACACCTCTGATCTTTTTTCCGAAAGACGGAAAGTCGTTTCCCGAAAGTCGCAGAGTAAAATTTTTTCGTACTGATAATATGCATTAAAATCTAGGGAAAAACCGTAAAAGTTTTGTGACGCAAAATTAACCCCAAAAAATGGGAAAAACCCTATTTTTACCATTTTATTATGCGATTGTTCACGCGATTGTGAACTTTAATACCGGGGGGGTATGACTGTGACGTCATTCTTGGTGCCAAGCCCTTAATTACTCGACCGCAGCTAGTTGAGGCGGCAGACTCTCGAGCGGGAGGTGGCAGGCTCAAACCCCGGCATTGGCAATGTATTCTACACTTTGCGATACAGGCTTTTAGCCTAGTGTAAAGTGTGCAGGAAAGTATTTGAATTTGTGTTTACAAGTCCAGATCCTTTAAAAAAAATCAAATCATATTTGCTATTTTTCCTACATCTAATTTAGTAAATATAATAACTATACATTAAATAAGATACGAGTAATATAACTTCAGCTTAAGGCGTTAAGCTGAAAACTGTAGTAAAGTAATTTATCTTAGTCTCTGTGTTAAGTTAGTAAGTGTTCAATGTTCATAATACAATACAATAATACAAACACAATAACAAGTTTAATTTCATTCTCTCTAACTAAATTATTAATATCGCGAAGTAGACGCAATGAACTTCAGCCGAGACAATGAGAGTTACACAAACTATTTATCAGCCTACACAGGTAATTAAATAATTCTTAAATATTAACTTAGGGTGATTGATTTTATCTAATGTCTTTAGTACTTCAATAATTATGAGTTGGATATGTTTTAGAATTATTTTCTGAAGAATCGTCTGAATATCGTGTACTAGATAAAGGTTTCAAGTTTTATCTTCAATTATATTTCCATGTCGTATTGTGTACAAGTATTTATTGAAAGGAGAATGCTCATTAAGATTGAAAAAAACGGGCCCGCTGCAAACGAAATGTAGCTCAAATTATAGATAATAATGAGTCCAAAAAGCCGGAAGAACCTGGATGCGTAGGGGGAGAAACAGAGATGAGTGGAAGGAAATGGAAGAGGCCTACGTCCAGCAGTGGAGGGAGGAAGGCTGAGGAAGAAGAAGAAGAAGAAGAATGAGTAATTAAATACTGCATAGGGGGCATCATCGAAATCAATGGTTAAATGTGTGAAATACCTATTCGGAGTTTACAGGGGTCACATGGGTGCATTTATTAGTAAAAGGAGCACTAAACAGTTACAATTGCGGTTAAAAAGCGTATAATAATAATCGTCTTCGTCAGTCTTGGTTTTTCTAACTAAGAAATATTTTTTTAAAGGATCGTTGCAACATACGAACTCCTGAATTGATAAAATCGCTGTGTCTCCTCAATAACGAATAGATATTTTACACATTAAGCCATTGACTTCGATAATGCCACCTATTCAGTATTTAATTACTCATTTTACCTATCATTTGAGCTACGTTTCGTTTGCGCCAGGCCTGTTTTTTTTTTTGTATTCTCCTCTATATTCAAAATATGTTAACTTTAATCTCAATTGTGACAGAACATCTGTTGTAGAATTCAAAAGCTCTCTTTCTTTCACAATAATATTCGTAGAATTCGTTTAAGATCCTTTATTGATTCAATTGACGAAGTTTTCCCTACCGATATCTAAAGCTCTTAAGTTTTACGATTTATTTTATTCTAAAGTTGAATTGCCTCCATCGTAATCTGAGAATTTCCCTCTTTTTTTGAAGAGAAAACAAGCAGCCTCTCTTCTTTATTAAATAGTTTATTATGAATTAAATCAAAGGAGCTTTTTTTTCAGTTCAAACTTTGGAGACGACTTTTTTTTAAAGGATAGTTGAAAGTGAAATAATAGAAGTTTGTAGAATTTTAAGGAGATGCTAAATTAAAAATGTATTAGAACAATAATTTTCTTTTTTACGAATTGAAAAATGGTCGACAAATTCACAAGATTAAAGAATTTGAAATGAGAGAATTTTTGGAAATGATTTATTAAATGTAATATTATTCTCGACAATTCAAAGTTGATTTTTATTAATAAATATACAAATGTTTAATGGAGAGTGTCTGTCTATCTGCTATTACGCAAAGTTAAAAAAAAATTGATGGTGCCCCCACAAGCGCGCGAGCCCACACAAGCTTTTTCTGTTCATGAGTAAAAATGCGTGTAGATGGAACGTTTGTCTTGACGTGTACGTAACCGACCATTGACGCCTTTTTACTCATGAACACAAAGTGCTTGTATTGTATCGCGCGCGTGGTGGCACCATAAGAAGATTTCTGGTTACCAGTTGCCATGGTTACCAGCGGGATTAGGCGGTCACATGATATCCTTTAGTTCTTCCTATACAAATTCTGGACAGTGATCTGGAGATCGTCTCAATAAACGTGTTCTGAAAGACAGTGTTCTGGAGATCGTCTCGGGAGAGTTTGAGTTTGATTGCTTCTCTGTTTGTTGGTGGGATGTTGAATTCTGGGACTCCTGGGTTTTGCTGTGTTGCATTGTTGGTGTGTATTTTGAGTGATTGGATCTATAATTTTATTTAAATGACGTTATCAAAATTCTGGATTGTATGCTCTCGGTATTTCCCTCGCATATATATGTATGCGAGGGCAAATTCTGGAAACTTTTAATTTTTATTATTTGATGATGGGTGGTTTGGAATGACTGAATTTATTATTCTAATATTTTTATATGAATGACACTTTATTTGTTTATTTATTTTTTAATGGTATTTTCGAATGATTAAATTGTTATTTTGTTTATTTTTAAATTAATGTTATATATGTATGCGAGTGCAAATTCTGTAAACTTTTGAATTTATTATTTTTGGTGACTGAATTTATCATTTATTTTATTTTATTTAGGTAACGATATCGAATTGTGGTTTGCTTATCCCGGTGATTGTATATTTCTGTGAAGATCTTATACCGTGTGGTGAGATACAGGGCAACCAGCTCTAGTTCACCCACGGTTATGCTCTTAAACGTAGACAAACTATTTATATATTAATAAATGTCGATGTATTTTGAATTGTAATACCCATCTATGTTTGTATGTGCACTAAAAATAACTGAATAAAGTATCTATCTATGTAAAAAAATTAATACCTAGGTTCCCTAGAACACCGTTCCAAGTTATTAAAATTTGAATAGAAAAATGTTGACTCAAGCGACAAGAACGACACATGAAGTTAATAAAAGCCTGGTGCGAAAAGTTGGTTGAAAATAAATGTTTGCTCATTGGTTCTAATCTGGGCTACGCCGGGCAAATCATAACGTATTAAAAAAGCATAGCGTAAAACAAATTCATCACATTTTGTGGACCAAATTTAAAATTTATTAACCTTACCGCATATTTACTTAAGTAAATCAAATTATTTGCTTCATGTAACGCTATGGAGGAGATTGGAATTTCTTACATTTAAGAGTAGTGACCCAACTATGACGTCACGCTCATTTCCTGCGGCGTTAAGGTTCAAAATCGCATGAACAATCGCCAAACAAAATCAACCCTAAAAACTTTTTGGGGTTCATTTTGTTTCATTCAAAAAAACTTCGCCGGTCATTTTTAGATTTTAATGAATTTATCAATACAAAAAAAAATCACCCCGATTTTCGAGAAACGTGTTGCTGTTTTTCAGAAGAAATATCAGAGATGTTTATCACTTTTTTTTTGAGAAATCTATACAAGGTATAAAAAAATCTTTTACGCTCATTCCCTAGATAAAGTTTCAATGTATCTACAGCATTTTTTCCAAAGCATATTTAGTAAACATGCGTTATATCTTGTGTAGCTTCTAAAAAGAAAGGTAAAAAACACCTCTGCGCTATTTTTACAATTTTATATACCTAGTTGGGTCGTGAGCCCTAATTACAAAACAACATGTCTGAATTAGTGGTTGCTCAAACCTAACCTAACCTGGGCACGCCCTTTACATAAGGCGATGTTAGATAAATAAACAAATGAAAAATAACTAAAATTACTAAATACATAGACAAAATGTTTTAAAATTTTACCCTATAACTACGAGTACCTATATTTTTCAATTTCGAAGTTCTTGACAAAATCAATTTACGTAAAGGATAATGCTCATTAGCCATTGATTTCGGTGATGCCCCTTTGCAGCATTTAATTACTCATTTTACCTATCATTTGAGCTACGTTTCGTTTGCGCCAGACCTGTTTTTTTAGCATTCTCTTTTATTGTTTTTTTATTGTTTATTGTTGTTTATCATCCGTAGGCCCATCCGGACACCTGGAATCGTCATTTGAACATATTAAGCGAAAAACAATTATATATAAACAATAGTACATTAGTATATAAACATATAGAATTATACATCAATAGAACAGAAAATATGATCCAAGATCAATGCTGATCGGAGTGTAGAAGGTTCCGACCAGCATTTCGTCAATTAGTCAATACAAGTCAATACATAGAAAAATAATTAATTAAATGACAATAAGGGTATGTTGATTATCTTCATAATATTTCAAGACCCCCCCCCCTCCCCCCAATACAGCAAAGTCTCCTGTATGGGGAGGGAGGTATAGACACAAGTCTCACGTATGGGGAGGGAGGTATAGACACAAGTCTCACGTAAGGTTAGGGAGTGATTGAGAAGATTGTAGGCTAAATGAGTGTACTCGACTATTACAGAGAACTCATTAATATTACGAGGATACACAATTTATTGGAGTACATTAATTTGGCTTTCATGATGTTTAATTTTGGATGTAAAGTAATTAGTTATATTCTAGGTATTATTATGTTGTACTAAATATGCTGTAATCATTAATTTTGGAATATTAAAATACCACCTCATTAGCAGAGTATCAACTTGTGCTTAAAACAATATTTCATTTATATAATAATGAGAGTCAAGTAATCTATCTATCATATTTATTTTGCTTGTGTGGCATTTCGGCGTTGCTCTTCGATCGATCCCGAATCGATCCCTCATTGCTGGGGATCGTGAACTTCATGCGGTACTTCTCGCAGCAGTCTGGCCCACCCTGTTCTGTCTTCAGCAACGGATTTGTTTTTTTTTAAGGGATCTGATGGGGTTGCATACACAAACCCAAAAGCTTTCCTGCACACCTTACACAAGGTTAAAAGCCTGTATCGCAAAGTGTAGAATACATCGTCAGCGCCGGGGTTTGACCCTGGTACCTCCCGCTCGAGAAACTGCCGCCTCAACCAACTGTGCCAATCATGTACATTTGGTATGTAATAAACGCCTAGATTGGCACTAGAACAGTTCTTGAACTAACCTTGGAACCTAGGAGCTAAATTGTGTGAACCTTCACGGGTGAAAGCTAGTCAATTAATATTTTGTACATAAATATTTATCTAATATAAAACTTTGACGATTAATTTCAAAATTCCGCGGAATCTTTCTCCCTCATTAATTTTGTAATTCTATAATCTATTATTTTTTAATCAAGATTCAGGACTAAATTAAAGAATTAATTGAACGTACAAAATAATAACAATTTAAGAGCTTGGCACCAAGAATGACGTCACAGTAATTTCCTACGGCATTAAGGTTCAAAATCGCGTGAGCAATCGCATGATAAAATGGTAAAAATAGCGTTTTTTTTTTTTCATTTAATGGGATTGATTTTGCGTCTATCAGAAAACTTATACGGTTATTCCCTAGATTTTAATGCATATTATCTGTACAAAAAAAAATTACTCCGCGATTTTCGGGAAACGAGTTTCCGTATTTCCGAAAAAATATCAGAGGTGTTTTTCAATTTATTTTTTGAGAAATCTATACAAGATATAAAAAATCTTTTACGCTTATTCCCTAGATAAATTTTCAATGCATCTACCCTATTTTGTTTCAAAGTATATTTAGTAACGGTTGTCCCGTTTTTAGAAATTTTTGAAATGTCAGTATCCATACTCTTAATATCTAGAATTTAAATAAATTAAATCTGCAGGGAAAAATATACATAAAAATCCTTAAAAATCATTGTAAATACAAGCAAGAATGTAAGGTGATTTCTAAACACTGATGTTTCAGGCATAATGCTTGAATTTTAGACTCCGAGCATCAGCTAACTGAGGCTCATCCTCTGATATCCATGATATCTGTATAGGTGAATGTCTCCCAGTAGCTGATGAGTTTATAAAGTATATTTATTTAGATAGATAGATTAATTTTTTATTCGGTAAAAATAATATTAGAAGGTTAGCAACATTACGAGTAGCAAACAAAATAATATCCATGGACAGCACGGTTATAGTAGATAGTCAGAAAAAACTTTTAGAAAGGGATGGGATCCTCGTACAGATCAATCATGAATGATGATATAACTTTTCTGGCTAGTAATACTGAGGAGTTTGTTGGCAAGTTCTACCTCCGTATATATTATTAATATAAATAGTAATATTTCAGGCACAATGCTTGTATTTCATATTGATATCCGTGATATCTGGATTTTATTGAATGGTGCACTTGGTCCGATTGTTAGTAATAGCAATGTGTTTATGAAAGCAAAAGTGCTAGCGCACAATGCTGTCTTGGTGCCGAACCTGATGTATGCTAGTGATACATGGACGTGGATGAAGAAGGACAAATCAGGGATGAATGCAGTAGAAATGAGGTCGTTAAGAAGAATGTGTTGGAAAACGCTGAGAGATAAGATAAGGAATGAGGTTATTAGGGAAATGAGTGACTGCAAGACTGGTGTTGTGAGGGTATAGGTAGATAGATATCTGGATAAGTGAATGTTTCCCGGTATTAGGCTGATCAATTTATTTTCAAGTTGCCAGTTTATTCTAACAATTCAAAAATTGGCTAGTTTTTTTTAACAGCAGTTCTAAAATATAATTTGAAAGTAGCGAAAAAATGTAACCATATTATCTTATTATTACATCAAGCAACACTACGAGTAAATCAAGTTTTCTCGACCAACATCTATTTTATTTTTTCACTTTTCTTCTGCCATATTTCAAGTTCCAACGAAGCATCTTTAGATGTTTTTTTTAAACTCTTTGTAATATTATGTTGATTAATATTATCCTTTGTGTCCAGTCACCGGAGGGGCTGGCAGAGATAATGGGGCGGTGGATGGGGGGAGGCATTATGATAACGAGGGTACAAGAGGCAAAGACGAGAGAATTTATGGATGTCAGCACACTGGGTTATTCTTGAATGGAACAAGGTTTTCGCGAATAATAAAAGTCATTATTCAAAATCCGCGAATTTTAAACAACAATGTCTGGTCATTCATTCCACCCTCAAAAATGGAATTCGGCCATGAACCATTGGTAGAATATCTTAATATGATAATACGAGTATGATGTGTTATTTTTATTTTGTCCTCCTGAGATCCATGGGTTTGATGAAATTTCTCCTAACTTTTACAGATTCCATTTCGAGTCTCATGTAAAAAACTTCTACAAAACATTTCAAATCTTTTTCAGAAGTGAGTTTCGCCATGTTCAAATCATTCTGAATTTTATAAAAATGTTTTGTTGAAAAAATGAGAAGATTGTTTGTGTTATATTGGGATATACCTTTATATATCGCGCTTGACTGTTAATCCAGTGGGCGCGGGTTCGATCCCCGATGCCGACCACTTCATGACACAAACTTTTCAAGCTTACTGTGAAGTGTACAAAGGTGTATTTGGGTTTATTTCAATACGCCCAGATTCATAAAAAAAAAATGGTGTCACAAGTAAATGCTGTGTTTATAAAAAAAACACACAAACCAATCTCTCCAGCAAATATTTTTATGACACTAACAATGTGTTCCGAAGCTTATTGCTGAAGAAAATGTGGAATTCTCATGAATGTTTAATGTAGAACAAGAATTGTTGTGACGTCCCTAACTACATCACGTAATTTCCTCCATGTTTTCATGTCACATTTCAAGATATTACATTTTGATATTATTATGTTGTCAGTACTCACTACTCGGTAGGACTAATACTAAACGGAATACAAAATGGGATAAGAATGAGAGTTCATTGTATCACATTATTCTTATATTCTTATACTAGTTTAGTTGTACTAGGAGCCCCCAGCGTGACTCGCACTAACATTTTTTTTTAAACACAGAATCACTTAAATCTACACATGACCATATAGAATATAGATCACTCGATTTCAAGTGAATTGCCTAGGTAAAAAAAGAATAGAAAACACTCGAACTTGTTTTACCACAATACTCTTAAAATGCAGGTAAAAACCAGCCTTCGCGAATAAATGATGTGCGAAGGGTGATAATGAATGAAAATAGAAAATACTCGTATTTCTCTATATACATACAGTTGTTGTTCCATTTTTACATATAAAATGGTGCTTGTACAATTCAAAAATTTGGTACTGAGGCTATGTAAGACACTTTGTTGAAAAAAAAAATCAAACAAAACTCAAACTGGAGTTTCCGCGTTCAAATGTCGGCCTTATAGTCCGAGAGCCCGCTGCTTAAATTATGACGTAGACGACCGAATTATGAACGATTACGAATTACGAATTATGACCTAGTGCGATGTAATACCCTATTGGTAAGCTATCATTTATACCACACTTCGATCAAAAAACAGATATGTCATAATTTAAGCAGCGGGCTCTTGGACTACTACTGGCGTTTTCTGCATACGACGCAGTCTTTAGCCTAGTGCAAAGTGTGCAGGAAAGTATTAAGATTTTTGTATACAACCCCACATTCTTCTTCTTTTTAAGAGAATCTTTCCTAACTTGGCAAATTTATTATTAGATGACTGCAGATGTTCGTAGTGACTTCCCGAGTAGCCGACAATCAGGAGGGCTTGTGTATTATAATTAATAATCATGATGAAGTATTTGGAGATATTATTTTCATCATAACAGACTTAATAGCAGAGAAATAATAAGATAAGTGTGGTTTTGCTATCAAATTCTCTTTAGCCTTGAAACACTTACGTGTAGTGCCAACCCAACCATTAGAAACACATCATATTATACTAATATTTTTTTCTTTATGGCAACCCACTTAACAATGGGTGATTCGTGACATTCAGACAACTGAAATATAATATTAATTGGGTATAAGTTAATGGCCATTCGGAGAACAAATTAAACCCTGAAAACATTTCTTTTAGAGAATAGAGAGATGAGTAGGTATCTGTAAGACAAGAATCGTGAAGTGAATTGGTGTGGATATATGTTAGTGTCGTTTTTCAGCTAATAGTTAATTTTCAACTTCTTCTTCTCCTTAGCAATTATTAATCCCACATGGTGGTGGGGTCTGCTTTTCTTGTGTTTCGCCGCCACTGCTCTATCTTGCGCATCCTCCGGTAGAACATTACTCTCTCTGATGTCCTGCCTCACCACTTCCCTCCACCTGCGCTTGGGCCTTCCTCTGGATCTCCTTCCGGGAACATTGAGTGTTTGTGCCCTGTTGCCAACATAGTTAATCTTCAACAGTTGATCTTATTAAACACGTCAACACTGTTGACATACTTGCTTACTTTACTTTCCGTGTCCTAGTCCAAGAGCCCGCTGCTTAATTTATGACGTATCTGTTTTTTGATCGAAATGTGGTACAAATGATAGCTTACCAATAGGGTTTTACATCGCACTAGGGTTGCCTATCAAAATCTTGCCGCAACCCCTCCTGCCCCCCCCGAAAAGGTCCTTCTTCGCGGTTTTTCGCATTTTATAGGAATATGGTAAGAGATAGGAGAAAGTAGTCAATGACAAAAATAATCCTTGCCAAATTCTCTACAAAAAATGTTATGTCAATTTTTTCGTACAACTAGCAGTTTACTCGCAATAGCCGGTCCAAAACCGAAATTCATTTAAAAAACTAAAAAAATGAATTTAAACTAAATTGGTTGAAAATTGATAAGAGCTACAGGAAAATAGTCAAGGAACGAATTAATTACCATAGTCTTAGCTACAAAACGAGCTATAACTTATGTTCATATATCAATTAATTTAGGAGTTATTGCAATAAAACTCAGTGACGAAAATTCTTAAAATTTAGTTTTTCATAAAATAACCAGCGATATAGCGCCGCAGGCCAAATATTTTTTTCCATAAAATGTTAGTGATAATGGGTGGAAGAAAGTTAAAGAAAAAAAATCAAAAAAAAATTTTTTTTTTTCAAAAAATATCCTGTTTTTCGACCGGCCATTACGGGTAAACTACTAGTCCTATGAAAAAATTGACTGAACATTTTTTCTAGAGAATTTAGCAAGGATTATTTTTGTCATTGACTACTTTCTTCTATCTCTTACCATATTCCTACAAAATGCGAAAAACCGCGAAGAGGGACCTTTTCGGGGGGGCAGGGGGGGTTGCGGCAAGATTTTGATAGGCAACCCTAGTGCGATGTAAAACCCTATTGGAAAGCTATCATTTGTACCACATTTCGATCAAAAAACAGATACGTCATAAATTAAGCAGCGGGCTCTCGGACTATCCGGAACACCATCAAATTTTGTATCGCCAATGTTCATAAAATAAAATAAAATATATTCTCAGCTGACGCTAATCAATGTCTGATACCTATATTCCAAACAAACAACACAAATCAACAGTAAGGCCGATGGCCTCATACGCCACGAAACCCACGGTTCGAAACTTGTCGCCTACTTGTACATCCTGAAAATAGTTTACACCCCACATGAAGTTTTTTCAATAGTTGTTAGTATACATCGGCAGATTCGATGCCACTAATCTCATGATGTGCAATAAATCATTTTTAATCCACAAATTCCATAGACGGCTCGTGACCAAAAGTATTATTTCTCCTCGAATTTAAATTACGAGGGTTTCCATCTTTACCTGAATTCTATACAACCATCAATATCTATAGGGGAATAAAACAATAAGTGAAGTGTAAACAACAAATTCCACGCAACTTATATCAGCGTGCATTCTGCAGGTAGTATGAACAAAATTTGCGAATTAAATAAACTGTATAGTATTTATGTTCATTCTACATCCCTGCACATGTCCTAGTCCCAGGTATTTCTACCTAGAGCACCCAATCTCCCGATGTATAGTTATTAGGAAAATACGTTAATACTCCTGAAATTATGCAACCACTTAAGTAGAGTTCATAAATTAATCGTTGAAGCAAAATATCGTACATTTCTTTAATTTAGTAAGATGCCTAATAGAGAAAATTGATTCAATAAAAACCTTAATTACCCATCGCAATAAAACTAAAATGTCCAATCAAATTGAGTACCTACCAAGGGTAGACAGAGAGAGGAATGATTTCATAAAATAATAATTGACTCTTAAAAAGGTGAGGAGCTAATGTCATTACGAAGCGATGGGGCTGTCTTAATGTCTTGTAACATTTTCAAATCGGAAGTTCTGACCTTGCTGGCGAGAAACTTAAAGGAAATGTTAAAAAAAATATACAATTTATTAGTTGCTAGTGTTGCTACAACTAGGAGTACTAAAGCTTATTTATTTATTGAATTTCACATTTTTTACTGGTTTTGTAACTAGAATGAAAGTGAACAGATGGTTTGGGAACGTTGAGAGAATGAAGGATGACAGGATGACAAAAAAAGATATATCTGAGTGAACGAAGAGGTGTGAGGAAGCGCGGCCGCCCGAGACTGGCCTGGTCCGATCATGTCAACCAGATCCTCAAGGATGGGCGCGTTTTGAGTAAAAGGAATCGGAGAGCGTGTATGACAAACTGTATGAGTGTGACGGAAGCTAAGAGTGTGTGTAAGGATAGGGATGTCTGGCGTTCTGTCCTCTCTGCCTACCCTTCAAGGGACGTGGCGTAATGGTATAGATAGATAGAAAGAACAGTTTCATGATCATCATAATTGTCCATTGTCCATCATATCTACCGAAGCGCGAAGGCTTGAAAAAGCACTTAGAAATTTTCAGACTAAGCTCAATCATTACTTTTGTTGATAATATAAGCACAGAGCTTTGGTTACTAATATAAGCATTTGTCAACAATTTATAAGAAAAGCTGATGAAATCATTACTGCGCAGATTTATAGAATAAATCTTGTTACTTCTTTACTTAAACTTTTTTTACAGCCGACTTCTTCGTAAAAAAAGTCTTAACAAATTGTTATTTATTCTTGTTGCAGGAACTTTGCGGACGAAGAAGGGAAAGAAGATGAACGAAATTTGTTACAATTCAAAATACACACGCAATAACAATCAACAATAAACAACAAACAACAAACGCAAATATGGGAACATCAAACTGCTGTAAATATTATTCTCAGAGAACAACTTGACGATAAATAATTCATTAATCCTCTTGTGGTTTGTGGTTTAAATGCAAATCTCTACACAAATAATTAATATTTTAGTAGAGACATTAAAATGATAAATAACATAGTATTTCTTTACGCAAATAAAAATATGTTTAGGAAAAGTCATTTAAAAACTGCGATGTTCGTGTCGTATTTATTTCTATTACAATTTTACGAGGCAGAGACTAAGAGTTATTTAAAATTTCATAAGGATTACAGTGATTTCCATACAGACTACAATAATTTATTCAATAGTTATAACTTTAATAATGAAAACGATCAAGAAATATTCGTTGAAAATAGTAATTTGATTAAGAGAGACATTGTGTATAACAATAAAACGTTCAATTTCGAAAAAACCGACGATCAAATCGTCGATTTGAATTCAAAAAGTCACCGATTTATCGAGAGGGGTGAGAACATTGAATATGGACTGTTTAGTCCAAACGATACGGGAGAAAGTGACTATTCAGTGACGGATAAGACTTCCACGACCCACAGTTCGTTCATAAACGAATCAGTTAATAATTTGATTAATAATTATGACATTACTGACGATGATAAATCTCTCGATAGTAATACGATTTTGTTTTATTCTAATACAACCGTAGACCCTTTGGACAATGATACTACGACAGAATATTACGAGGAGTGTGTAGGTCATCCAGATTACTGCAATTTGACACGCGACCAATACATCGAGCTTTTACAAGAGTACGTGTTTCCTGAAGCTTACGAGTGGGTGCTTATAGTGTGTCATGGCTTAGTGTTTTTTGTGGGTTTGATCGGTAATGCTTTGGTGTGCGTTGCCGTCTACAGAAATCATTCTATGAGAACTGTAACGAATTATTTCATCGTTAATTTGGCCGTTGCTGACTTTATGGTCATCCTCTTCTGTCTGCCCCCTACGGTCATCTGGGATGTCACAGAGACTTGGATCTTCGGGAACGCCATGTGCAGAATCGTCCTCTACTTTCAGGTGAGTCAAAATTTTCTTTACTTTTTATTTTCATGATACGTCAAAATTATAATCGGAACCAAAAATTTCACTTCTCAAAACCAATTATGTGATATTGTTCCAATTAAAAATTACAGATATGTAAAAATCAACACAATTTTAGTTTTTGATGCGGCTTTTGTAATCATTGTGAAAAAATCGACTTTGTAATAGTCGTGAATGATCGACTTTGTAATAATTGTGGAAAAAAAAACGTTTTGAGTCGAGTTGTATCACACATTGTTAAGAATGTGGTGCATGTTCCTATTGTAAAACTACACATTGTAAGATATTAACATGGCAACAAAAGCAGCCATAACCCATATAAATATTTCATATAACAAGTCACTTGGTTTCAGTGCAATACACCAATCTGCAATATATGAGAAGCAGGAACAGCTATTTAGATAAAACGTTTTATCCATTTGCTCCGATTCGGTCTGTGATCAGATGCTGGGTATTTCGTTGAGAGACAGACGGACAAATGAATGGATACGAGAGAAATCCAAGGTCACCGACGTGGTAAAACGAGCAGCTGCCTTAAAATGGAGTTGGGCAGGATACGTTGCCAGACGCTCAGATTCTAGATGGATTAAAAAGACTTGAATTTACTTAAGGTACTTAATGTACATGAAATTCGACAACACAGCCGATGCTCTTCGTGGTGTAGTGGATATGATCCCTACTAAGCGAGACGAAGGTCTGGGTTCGAATCCCAGCCGGGGTGAACTGAAATGGCGAATGTTTCTCGAGTGTAAAGTGATCACTTAAGGCAGCCGAGGTCGGTCGTAAGCCCGACAATGTTCATCCCTAATTCTTCTATACTGTTGTGGGAATAATTCAATGGATTAAAAAGATTCTCGAGTGGCAACCTAGATAGTTTCATTAATGTTTTTAAAATATGGGTACAGCCGAAGCCAGCGATAGTAGAGTACAAACCTACATCCTCGAATTCCATCACCACCATGATTGGTGACGTCACCTTGTATCGGTGACAAACACCTTGTCTCGGTGACAAACACTTGAACTACGGAATATTTTTTCCCATACAATTTCATGGGGGCATCATCGTCAAATGTCAGTTGGGCATGGCTTCTATGAACAATATGGCGTCGGCCTCGGTACAGCTTTGACGAAATCCTTGAAATATTTCCTGTCGTTTCTTCCAAATGTAACAATAGAGAAACTTAATTAAAAGCAATTAATAAAGTAATCCAAGGGAGACACTAAAGGGAACTTTTAATGTTACGATGAATTGTCAAGTTTATTGTACCTAATCATTGTTCAAAATTATCGGAGATAAGGTTTTTAATATCCATAATAATTTTATAATAAGACTTAAAGCTTTCCATTCAATAAAGTTCTATGGATTTTTGTTTGATGAGCTTTCAAAGTTTTTGAATTGATAGATTATAAATTACTGTGTATTTGAATTAATTTAATGATTTTGGTGAATTTTTTTTGGAATAATAATATTTTTTTTTATTATTATTATTTCATTAAGTGTACACTTTAAGGATATAAATATTTCACTTGTCAAATATAGTTAAGTTCATTATGGTAATATGAATGGTGCCTCACTAGACTTGCGTCTGTATTGAGGCTACCTTTTACATATATACGAATATAATAAGTATACGGGAATTCAAAATGGAAGATTGTTTCTCCATGTTTTTTTAATGTTTTTGAGGGTGCTGAATTCGAATTTCAATAATGCCCCATCGTAAAAAAGATGCGTTTTGTGAAAACTTAGAAAAAAGGCTGTGTTCTTAGTAATTGTCTTATAACATGAAAACTACCTACTTAGGATAAGAATAACCTACAGTAAATTTCCTACGAATTATGAACAAGTTTTTTTTATTAGTTTAACGATTCAGACGTAAGTGTGTATTAAAGTTTGTCGTAAATTTCAGGTTCGGCGTAAAAAAAACTTAAATTGGGATCCAGCACCCCCAAAAACACTATGAATAAATAAATAAATAAAAACTTTATTGAAAAAAATCTAAATGGCGGATTTATTATCGTAGGCAATGTCTGCTAACCAACCACTTGTGACAATATATTTGAAAAAGACACACACATATAAGAACATTCATGAACCACATAGAAATAAATTTTTCTGTCTTTTTCCCCATCTAACCACGATTGTATTGGAGTAAAAGGTATTATTTTCTGACCTTGCACTCAAAATAGTTCGAGTCAAAAATCTCGAGAAAACCAAAGGTCGTAAACCTTGAAATTAAGAAACTACTGAAAAAAAAAAACAATATAGTAATGTACGATATAAAATTACTTTCTTAGTAAAAAAAAGAACTTTGCCAAATTAAATTGAAAAAACGTTATCAGTCTACGCACATTCAATATTGGTGTATGTTTACTTCTATTACAATAAGAAATTCCTTTCGTTTAACCTCACAACAAAGTTCAAGTTCAAAAGTAAGTTAGCGAAATATTTCAGCCAAAAACTATCTATTTATTTGAAACAACACACCAAGTCCTAGATTTACTGACGTATTCTGTCTTCGTTGAAGGACGCAATAGGATTGTTAAATGAAAAATAAGTTTATTTTGAAATCACAATTTACGTTTTGTGGGAACATCGCAATTTTTCTACATGTCGTAGTTTAATATAACACGTAGTTATATCTCAATAGATATACAGCAAAGGATAGACCTTTAATCAGACTTATGCAAAAAATAATCTTAGTAGAGGGCCGTGTACAATAGTACAATATATACACGTTTCATCACGACTCAACTAACAGCTTTCATAGCACAGCGGTAGAGTACCAGCTTGTCAGGTTGGAGGTCTGGGTTCGATTAGCACTAAGCTAAAACCTTGTATCGCAAAGTGTGGAATACATCGTCAGCGCCGGAGTTGGAACCTGGCACTTCCCGTTTGAGAGACTACCGCCTCAACCAACTGCAAACTTATTTATTATTATCAACGAATGCAGAATATCAGTCTCCCATATGCCTATTTGATACAATCGACTTCGAAGTCAATGTTTTAAGAGTACCTAATTGCTGTCTAGGTATGCATAATGTATTAATTTCTCGTAATAACGTAAAAAAACGTAAAATTACTGGTGCTATTTTCAAGAATGTTTTTATCTCAGACAGGAATTTTAAAATTCCTGATTTAGTAGAACTCCTAAAATTCACGCTTTTACATATTTTCAACCATAAAACAATCAGCATTCAATTACTATTTTACGAACGAATACACGTAAACCGTAGAATTTGGTGTATTTTAAAACAATTCGGTACTTAATCTTTATTTCTATCTGTCATGATTGCTTCGCTATCCCAACTTGTTCCATTTTCAAAATGAGGATCGATGGTAAAGCAGATACCTGCCTGTCTACATTTATCCAACGAACTTTATGGTGTGAACTTTCAATTTATTTGTGTGGATAAAACTTACTCTTGCAGCTTACTTCTTCGTACGTTTTTAGAGAAAACTTTTGATTATATTGGCGGTAGAATGAACATTTGATAGATAGATTCATTTATTTAAGGCAACTATGAGGTCACGGTCATTTCCCATGATTAAGTTTCAAAATCGCATGATAAAATTATAAAAATGACGTTTTTTCCATTTTTTTGTTAATTTGGTTTTAGTCAATTGACTTTTACGGTCATTCTCGAGATTTTAATGCATTATCGATACAAAAAAATATAAACGCGACATTTTGGGAAAGGAGTTTCTGTCTTTCGGAAAAAAGATAAGAGGTGTTTTTCACATTTCTTTTTGAGAAATCTATAAAAGATATAAAAAATCTTTTACGGTCATACACTAGATAAAGGTTTAATGTATCTACTCTATTTTTTCCAAAACATATTTACTAAGGTTGTCGAGATCTAAGGTCTCCCGTTTTTAGAAATTTTTTGAAGTGTTAATATGTCTGCTCTTAACAAAAAATCATTTTGTCTCATCCACATGCTTGCCGAGCGTCGACAAGTTTTGTGTTCGTGAGGTCGGTTACCTACACGAGCCAAGACAAAAGTCCCATTTTGCAATAAGTCCTCCCTGTAGCATTTTTCACAGTCCCTCTCTCTCTCCCTTGGCATTTATTATTCCCACATGATGGTGGGGTCTGCCAATCTTGTCTTCCGCCGCCACTCGACTCTATCTTGCGCATCCTCCGGTACAATGTCGCTCTCTCTCATGTCCTGCCTCACCACTTCCCTCCACCTGCGCTTGGATCTTTCTCTGGATCTCCTACCGGGAACATTAATGCCCAATCCCACCAACTTTAACCTAAGAAGGAGACCCCTAAGAAATTTCCATACAAAAACAGAGATATCATTCTATTTATTGATACGCAGGCCTACCAACCACACCCTAATTCCATACGAAATGCAACACGCAACTTACCTAGCCTGGACAGAGATATTTGGGCACTTAACGTAGGTGAGTTGCGTGTTGCATTTCGTATGGAATTAGGGTGTGGTTGGTAGGCCTGCGTGTCAATAAATAGAATATTATCTCTGTTTTTGTATGGAAAATTCTTAGGGGTCTCCTTCTTAGGTTAAAGTTGGTGGGATTGGGCATAAGTGTTTGTGCCCTGTTGCCAACATACTCTGGCGGTCTTCTGCTGACATACCCGTACCATCTCACTCTGCTCCCCTGAATACACTCTATATTTGGCTAATAAAGATTTATTTGTTATGATTCCAATTACGTATTACATTTGAGTATTATTAATTACTATTGTAGAATGAATTGATATTATGTAAATATAAATACATTACGGATTAACGTGTATTAGGTTTACCTCAGTATCAAGTTACACTACACCATATCAACTATTAATAACACAGAGTACACTCGTTAATAATATACAAACTGACATCCTGTTAATGAGGAGTATTATATATTATATTGTACTTCGATACCATAAATTGACTACCCCTGACATACACAATTATGTACATGTAGTCATGTATTAGATCAGAGTAACATAGTATAGAGTTGAAACGGTTAAGCCCTGCATGAGTAGACTCGTGCTATCTCCCTTTAATGCTATGAAAAATTAGGCGAGCTTGAGTTGACAGGGAGCTGTTGTCATCTATCAAGGCCCGGAAGATTTCATATCTGGGTCACGTGCTGCGTGGAGAGAAATACCACCTTCACCAACTGATATTGAAGGGGAAAATTGAGGGACGCCGAGGGCCCGGTAGAAGACAGATGTCCTCGTTGTGGAATGGACCGTAGTGTAGGTATTCCGAGAGGCGCAGGACAAAGACAAGTTCGCCCAAGTGATCGCCAACGTTGGGGGGATCCGGTCTGACAGGGCACATGAAGATGAAGAAGAAGAATGCTCTATGAGAAAGAGACAAACATAAGTTTATGTAGTTGGTTTCAGATCATCCCTTGTCCCAGCAAATGTGAGAGAGAGCGGGGGATTAGCAACCTTTCAACAATGAGAACACCTGCTAATATTTTTCTTTATAAGAAATGTCTGTACATACCAGGCGCGAAGCTACCTAAGAACACGATTCCCATCGAGTTACCTTTTGGAAAAAAAATAGATATAATAGTGTCTAATCTGACGTAATCCCATAAGAAATGTTAGCCCCGGCTTCCCTTCTGCAGAAATCCACCCTGCGCCACTGGACTACCTACTGACTACTAAGTAGGTAGGTACTTATCCAAGCCTGTGTTTGAAATACAGTTTTGTACCATTTTTTCCCTCTTTCAAGCTTTTTAATGTTAATTTTAAAATCTATCATTTTTACTGTTTGTGACGATCCTATATGGTGATAAATAAAAATGTAAGGTGCCCTTGGGGCGATTTTATCGCTAAAAGGCGCCCAAAATAGTACAATTATTATTATTAAAAGCTCCAAAGCTTTAGGAACAATAAAATGGGTATAGGTATTACTCAAATGGAATTAAAATTATTTTCAAATATCTATGGGTATTATAACAGCCTAATACCACTCTGAATACCGGGGGGCTCCATATGTTCCTTGGAGTAACACTAAAGGGTGAATTAACAGTAATTATTAGAAGTTGGTCTAGAAGCGGAGCATGTTCAATTTGCTTCAACTCAAATAGAAGAGAAGTCTTACAATATATGAAACACCTGAGAAAGTTCTGTAGGTTATGTTACTACGAGTATAACAAAACAAGTAAACTATATGCAGCCTTATAAATCAATAAGTTCAGAACTTTACTCATTAATAAAATCTTACACTTCAAGTTCATACGATAAATCACGTAACATGTACCTTTTACTAGTATTTTAAACCTGCTAGATAAGATGTTTGATAGACGGATACATTTGCATACATTTGTAGTGATCTCTTGAAGTTATTGTGTCATATTTTTATGAAACTAATGTTTTATTATTGTGTTTTGTACGTCGTTTGAAAAACCATAAATCAGAGAAGTTTTTTTTCCAAATTTCTGAATCTTAACGGAATTTTATTCTCAAGGAAAATCCCCTCTAAAGTCGTGACTCGTTTTTGAAATAACTATTTATCGAAACTTTCATGCGATATTTTTTATAATTATTGTTTCTTCGGATTGAAACTAATGAGTTAAATAGACTTAACACATACTTTAGTAACAAAACATAATTACAGAACTAAATAGGTACCAAAAATTGAACTAAAATTTACAGGGTCAGCAGGGTCCTACTTTATTAAGAAAATTCATTAAAAAAATGTTACAAGGTTATAATAATTTAAAGAAGCCAGTGGCAACTTGTTATTAAGGGCTTGGCACCAAGAATGACGTCACAGTTTTTTCCCACGGCATTAAGGTTCAAAATCGCGTGACAATCGAATGATAAAATTGTAAAAATAGCGTTTTTTTCCATTTTTTGGGGTTCATTTTGCGTTTAACAAAAACTTTCACGGTTATTCCCTAGATTTTAATGCATATTATCAGTACAAAAAAAATACTCCGCGTCTTTCGGGAAACGAGTTTTCGTCTTTCGGGAAAAAAGATCAGAGGTGTTTATAATTTTTTTTTTAGAAAAATCTATACAAGTTATAAAAAATATTTTACGGTTATTCCCTAGATAAAGGTTCAATGCATCTACCCTATTTTGTTCCAAAGCATATTTAGTAACGGTTGTCGAGATAGAAGGTCTCCCGTTTTTAGAAATTTTTGAAATGTCGGTATGCATACTCTTAAGTTTTCGGGTAATTTTTCATTAATATTAAAATCTTATATTAGCATTAGCATTAGCGTTAGCACGCCATGAATATAAATTGTTATTCCCTTGTTCAAATTATGTATTTACTTTAAGAAATTATTTCACCATCAACATCAAAGATGTACAATGTTCTTGTAAACTTGTTTATTATGAGTATGCGTACCGACATTTCAAAAATTTCTAAAAACGGTAGACCATGGATCTCGACAACCGTTACTAAATATGGTTTGGAACAAAATAGGGTAGATGCATTGAACCTTTATCTAGGGAATAACCGCAAAAGATTTTTTATATCTTATATAGATTTCCCCAAAAAAATTTTTAAAACAACCTCTGATTTTTTTTCCGAAAGACGGAAACTCGTTTCCCAAAGTCGAGGAGCAAATTTTTTTTTGTACTGATAATATGCATTAAAATCTAGGGAATAACCGTAAAAGTTTTTTGATAGACACAAAATTATGTCAAAAAATGAAAAAAACGCTATTTTTACCATTTTATCATGCGATTGTTCGTGGGAAATGGAATAAACGTGGGAAATTACTGTGACGTCATTCCTGGTGCCAAGCCCTTAAAGTTGTTTATTATGTTTCGTTATTAGGTTTAAGGTCCGCGTAGGCGTGGGACAGCTTCCCAAAAAACATTAAAAAAATTGAAGACACATTTTATTGTGAAGCATTGAATTTTTTCATGTCTCAGTTGGACCTCGTGATGTGTATACAAAATCTTTATTTATCATCTAAGTATGTACATTGTATTTTTAATGATTTCAAGAAACATGAAGTGAATTGTCATATTTATTGGAGGTACTTCAAAAATTTATTTTATGTGTAAACTATGTATAAAAAACATGTAAAAAAACTCTGAAATGAAAATCGAAATTAGATTTTATTATTACATGCATACTCGTACATATCCACGTCCGCTCCCTATGTGGAGCAAGTGGTCGTCACCCAGTTTTTCCAGGCTTTTCTGTCCTGGGCCAACTCCGTTGCCTGTTCCCATATCATTCCAGCCTGGCGCGGCTCCGATGTGTACAGCCTCTGGATGGTTATTGCAGGCCTGCCCAGACGTCTGTTGCCTACAGGGCGATATTGGAGACAGCTGTTGTTGATGCTATCAGCGGGCATACGTAGAATGTGCCCGAGCCAGTTTATCCTACGAGTCTGTATCACTTGGGTGATAAGTGGCTGATGCTGTGTTCGACTCCTGACTTCATCGTTAGTGACATTATAAGTAGGTACATACTTTTATCGCTGTATCTTGAGAGCAGATAAGGAATGAGGTTATTAGAAAAGTTGAGTGACTCTAAGACGGGTATTGTGACTGGAATGAAAGTTAATAAACTTAGATGTACCTACAGGGCATGTAGAGAGACTAAATGACGATTGGACGACTTAAGGGTATACACTACATACCTACCTAGTACCTATAGCCTAAGGTCCGACCGTTAAAAACGTGACGCATCTGTTATTTGATCGAAATGTGGTTTAAATGATAGCTTACCAATAAGGTAATACATCGCATTAAGGTTACCTTTCAGAATCTTCCCGTAACCCCCCCTGCCCCCCCACCCCGAAAAGGTTCCCCTTTACGGTTTTTGGAGATAGGAGTAAGCGCCGTAAGTGGTCAATGACGAACCGGCCGGATCTCGGGATACGATATGGGTGAACAAAGAGTAGTTCAAGACTGACCCGGATGATTCATGTCGACCAGATCCTCAAAGACTGGAGCGTTTTTAGTAAAAGAAATCGCAGAGCGTATATGACAGATTGCAATAATGTAACGAAAGTAAGGAGCATATGTAAGGATAGGGCTGTCTGGCGCTCTGTCCTCTCCCCTTACCCTGCAAAGGACCTGACGTTAGGAGATAGATAGAAGACAGCACTTAAAGAGTTAAGTAATGTCTTGTGCATAATATATTACCCGGTCTAATGAAAGTGTTTAACCTTCTCAGCTCCAATATCTCAGCCGATGTAAATTATTAACTTAAATAATTCTGGTGGAAATCGGGTAACAATGAAATGCAGGCCCTGTGCCATATTTCGCAAGTTGTTCGGAATTCAAAATACTTCGTGATAGCAGCTCTCTCACCGACAGTCGCATGTTTTTCAGTTCATACTACTTTTCATTGAAAAAATGTAGCGTGACATCATTACGAGCCTGCAATGTGTTTTGAAAATGTTTTGAACGGTTATCGATAGATGTCGATGTTTTTAGAAATCGCGGGAATTTTAAATTGAATTAATTGGTAAATATTGTAGTGCAAATATTATTAAGTAGGTCAATTGAGTTTTGAATTGAGTTTATTGAAAAGAAAAATAATTACATACATAAACAATACAGAAACAGGATCAGAAACAACATTGAAAAACATAAAAAAGGTCCCCAGAAGCATGTACAATGGTACGCTGAAAAAAAAACCATAAAAATGTACGCGCTCTAATTACGTATACACGTAAGGATATAAGTCTGGTGATCTGTTCTCTCTACCTAACCAGCAAACCGCGTCATTTTTGACGGGTTACAGCTAGTTATTATATAAAGCATCCCAGCCCGAAATTAAAGTTTAAGGTTGCTCATCAAAAGGATATAATTATTTTTAGTCTTACCCTTGCGGGAGATTAATGTCGCCGACTTTGTGATCGCGTGCCACTTTATTATATTGCATGCATAATTATCGAATCATACAATCTAGATGTGACTATGATTTTGAGGTTCTACGTATCCCACAAATAATTTAAATTGTGTAATTTGTAAGTATTAATTAGAATAATATTGAAAAAAAAATAGTGATCCTCGGTTTTTTCATTCCATTACCAGAAAGGAACTTCATTTTTTCTGATCAATCAAGTTAGTCATTTTAAAAAGTAAACTAACGGGCGAATAAACCAGGTGGATATCAACCAATCGGAGCACGGCATTCGATGTTGGGATGTTATTGCGGTTAACTATATTCAGGAGTAGGTGTTTTTGATAAAACAATAAGATCGAAAACGATGGACCCTATTTTAAAATATTTTTTTTTTTTGAGAAATCTACATGAGAGGTAAAAAAATATTTTACGGTCATTCACTAGATAAAGGTTCAATGTATCTACTCTATTTTTTACAAAGTATATTTAGTAACGGTTGTCGAAATCTAAGGTCTCCCGTTTTTGTAAATTCAGGTTTCCCGTTTTTGGAAATTATTGAAATGTAAAAGTATGCATATTGATGCATACTTTTAATAATACTATAACAATTAGATCATTGTTGACAGTTGGTGAAGTGAGAGATATACCTAAATAAATTAGCTTCATTATTAATTTATATTGAAACAATTAAATTATAACTTATCTATGTCAAATTTAATTATGATAATTTTCAAAATCCATGGGATAAGCATTGTATATTGTACCATGGGCGTCGTCAAATGGGCAAATGCCCCCCCCCCCCCCCTAGAGATTATAATAGGTATATATTTTTTCATACTAAATGATAAAACCTCACACAATATCAGATTATTACCACACGTTTTCTCATCATATTATAAAATTTCATAATCCATTAAAATACAATTGTTTTATATAAAAAAAAATCCTTGGGGGCTATTTTTTGTCACGTTTTGTAAAAAACATTTTTCATACATATTATTGTGAAAAGTTCCTATTATATAAATTTTCAAATAAACCAAACCACACCTTCTTCACTATGTCTCACAAAAAAAAAATTGCTTGCGACGCTATTTGCGCTTTTTTCATGTAACGTCAATTTTTTTTTTAGTTTTGTTGCATCCCACTAGCTTCGAGGCTGGCGACGCGACGCCCATGGTATGAAGTATAGTGTGCCCTTTCTTTCCGCAAGAATAACTCTTATTTATATAGCTCATTGTGAACAATGCTGTAAGTTCACTATTATTCTCAAAACAATACAGTCTACCTCCATGTGTTGCTTGACCGGATAAAAACCCATAAGAATATTGCCCAACATGAATAAGTCCCAAAAAGGCAAAAGCTATTTAGAAATATCCTCAGTGGACAAAAGCTCAAATATAATTGGAATTTATTTATTTATTTATTCACGGCGCAAGCCTTTAACATGAATAATAATAATAACAAGTACAATACAAGCAACAACAAAAACAAGTAAGTTAAGGTACATCTGAAACATTGACAAAAAATATAAAATATGAGATCAAAAGTACATGAGAGATGGTTTGTAAAGACTAATTTGCAGGTACAGACAGCCGACAATAATCATTATTAATATTTACAGTATATAGATATATGTTTCACAATTTGGACTTCAGCAATGATTTATATGTATTGAGTGTACAGTTGAATATACCTATCTATATTATTCAGATATGTATTCCCTACACTATGTAGTCTGTGTATAACAGTATTGCAAACATAGTTTGTAGCATTATTGTTACAATAAAAGGTGTCCTTTAAGCGAGTAATCCGCTGAGGTACTCGCAACTTAATTAATTTTTAATGGATTTTGAAAATAAAATTATTTTTATTTATTAACAAACGATGGATTGAAAAATAAACAAATAAATAAGCGGATCTAAAATGGTATGGACAATAAAATAGTCAACGTTTTATAAATAATTCATCTACTGGAATCTAATTAAAAATTTGGGCTTTTATCCCTTGAAGATATTTCTAAAGGGCTTTTGTCATTTTTGGAATTTATTCATGGTGGGCAATATTCTTATGAGTTGTTATCCGGGAACTCGTGGGTTGACACTGTATTAGAAAAAATGCGACAGGCTTAGAATGAAAGTCTTTGTTATTTTTACTGTTTGTGAAAAATTGTGTACTCTTTTTGTTTATAATCCCTATCAGTACAGTATCCTCTTTATAATCCTTTGTGTGAGCAATATTTTTTTTATTTATCACGGGGTTAATTCGTAGCACGCCTCTTGTAGCTTTTTTGAGCTTTCTTTTTGGTTAATACCACACGCGTTGGATAAAAATATGGACTGACCTTCGATGGCTGTAGGTAGATTCTATTTTTAATCGATCATAATGAAATCACAAGGTACTGAAAAAATATGTCGTATACCAACTTCAAATCGATATGTTTATCTATTTTTTTTTTTACATATTTAGAGACAGTAGGTTAACAAAGCATTCACAATGACTGGCAGCCAATTCGGAGCGTCTACAGTGTACTTGTGCTAACCATTTTCTAAAAAAGTATTACAAGATAAAAAAAAACATAAAAAGTAATGTGGTAGAAAATGATTGTTGTTTATTGTTGTGAATCATCCCTAGGCCATTTGCAGGCACTTGGACTCGTCAAAGTTACATGTTGACAGTAATATAGGTATACAAATAGAGATAAAACAATAAATATGCAGGGAAATTCAGTGCCAAATAGAGTGTAAAAGTATTGGCACTTCGTCATGGTCGTAAAACTAGGTACATATTCTACAACACTCAATAAGCACATACAAATAAAATTAACAAAGAGATAATAATTATGGTAACGTACAGATGTGACATTGCAGTACAGACTCACAATCAATTTTAATATCAGATAAATAAAAAAAGTGTTCATAATATAAAGTAGAATCCATAGCAAGAGAGTGTAAAGAGCTCTGCTTGTCCTTCGTCATGCTTAACAATGATTCTGTGCTAACCGGTGCCGGAAAGCATTTCGTCAATATTATAAAATTCATTACTTTAACGCAAGTAGTAATAATAATAGTTATCCACAGAACGGAAGATTATAGCTCACTGGGATGTGTGAATTTGAGCTTGTGTATCAAAACTAATGGACTTTATTGTACGAAATTAAGCTATTTTTGTTTTCATACAATTTCCCAATCGTGATAGACCTTTACATAAATTAAGCAGATAATCCCAACTACGCCTAAACTTAGGAGGAGCTGTAGTGAGTGATGCTGTTAGCATTTTGTAATTCAATTCTGAGTTCATTTCAAGGCGGTTGGCTTTCTGAGAATTCTCTAATTATGTTATAAGCCTAAAGCTAAAGCAGATGCTAATTATTGAAGATTACCTAATTAAATATTAATTAATGAAAGTATTACTTGCAATATTGTAAGACGATTTCTAAATACTGATATTTCAGGCATAATGCTTGTATTTTAGGCCCCGCGAATCTGAGCCCAATCCTGTGATATCCTTGATATCTGGATTGGTGAATTTTTCCCAGTATTAGGCTGATGAGTTTATATGTTAACCATGAATATGTAATTTTGGCTGATATTGCTGAGAAGTGTGTTGGCAAAGTCATGCCTCCGCGTAAAAGTGTTTTATCAAAAATAACTATAAATTTTTATACGACTTACATTTAGATAAAACAAACACATCGCGTAAACTGTCTTAAGGTTCGCTTTCGCGAGCTTTTATTGCCGAAATAATTGCGCAGTTAATAGCTCCAGCTCGGGCAATACGAGCTGCTGAGCAATTATTTTCCGAAAAATTGCCGTGAAAGAGAACCTTAAGTCATTTTTTTACAAAGCTCTTTTTCCCCAGCACCTTGAAATTATGCACACATACTTGTATTAATTTGCTTTAGGAGTCTGTTTAAAACTGCATCTTGTACTGTTTTATCAAAAACCCGTTTCAATTGTTAAAAGTAAAATTATTTCAAACTGTCGAACCCAGTCATTAAATTTGACCGAGAAGCGACTACTATCTGCTTTATTCGCACCTTATGGCTCTGGCATAAGTGCAAATAAAGCAGGTAGTCGTCCTTCTCTGTCACACTTTTATCACTATGTTCGACAGTTTGAAATAATTTAGACTATAGTTAATTTAATTGTTATATGGAGAAATAGGCGTATTATAGCATAAAGCATATAGCAGACCATAAAAAGAATTTTTTACGATTTTTACTTATTCTTTCTTATCTTCTAGACATATTACTACTGTTATGTTTCCTTACACAATGAGGTAGGTATACCAATAATAATAAACCTCAAAAGAAATGGCCAAAGGACCAAAGAACATGAGCATAAAATAGATATCCGTTTTATATACCCGACAACTATTATTCTTAAGCAAGAATGATCTTGGAAATTTAAATATTATTGCTCGATAGTGCAGTGGTTGGAGTGCAAACTATACTATCCATATCGGAGTGGAAACGTTGGTTTGTCATGCTTCTCGTAATCTCTGGCCTATTAAATACAGCCTCTTTCTTAGGCAATAGTGGTTTATTGTTTATTATTGTTTTCATCCTTTGGTCCATATGAACACTTGGTAACTCTATATAACTTTCAATGCCGCTCTCCAATTGGTTGATAGCCACCTTATTTGTTCGCCTGTTAGTTGTTAGGTTGTTTTTCAAAAGGTCTTACTTCAGTTAGAAATAATGAAATTCTTTTCATATAATGTCAATTTTTTTATATTTATATGTATTTCTTGTTCACTTAAAGATTAAATAAATAATGGAATTGACCAATAAGCCAAACCTAGTTGTCTATAAGTCTACTCGATTTCACAAAATTCGCACATATCACACACGTAATTATACCACACCATATATATTTTTCCCTACCCAATTCCTCCTTTCCCTTCCTCTCCTCCTCCCAATATCATTTTCTCCCAATCCTTACAAGTATGTTGTATAATGTATATATTGGGTATACTATACATGTTATTATAATTTTCGCTTTTTTATCTCTTAGTTTAAGTTGGTGTTTATTGTTTTTTTTTGTGTACAGATGTAATTGGTTTGCTTCCATAGTAATTTTACTTTATCTTTATACATAGGTATTGTTATATATGACTGTATCTGTACCTTAAAATAAATAAATAAATTAATATGTATCATATTATAGATGGGTATTTTTAACCGTAAAACAAACTAAAACTCTCCGTATATATCGTGTACCTATATTGTATGTATGTTCGCGTGTGTATCTGAGTAGGTATACTTTATTTGCCATAAAACCATTCTTGGCTTTCACGGCGATGTGAAAATCTAAAGAGCCGCAATTGACCATAATAATGTTGGAACCAAATCCGGAAATAACTATCCATTATGGCGGAAAATACTGCTTACCAACACAGGGTTCCTGGGGAAAAAAGAGGTTCCAAACCTATTTGATTTTATGGTAGTAACGTTATCATGATAGGGTAATGATAGACCAAAGGCATTTCGATTCATCTTATCGATTAACCCTAGTTGTTAACATAGTTAAATTGCTTGATAAAAAGGCACTAAAACGATTCAATAAAGAATCTATCTATCCATCCCCTTACGCCGCTTCCCTTGTGGGGTAGGCAAAAAGGAGAGTACGCCAGCCTTCTCTATCCTTACACACGCGATTGCTTCCGTCGCATTCATGCAATTTATCATACACGCTCCGATTTTTTGTTTATTTTTGCTCAAAAGATATATATTTTTTTAAATAAATGTTTGTTTTATCGAAATAAACCCAAAAAAATCTTTGCACACTTCGCAGTAAGCTTGAAAAGCTTGTGTCGTGAAGTGGAGTATATCGTCATTGGGGATCGAACCGCTCCACTGAATTAACAGTCAAGCGCGTTTCCCACCAGGCTACCGACCACCTTACCTTACCCGACATGATGCCACGCTTCCTCATACCTCTTCAATCTTCATTTATTCTCTCAACATGCCCAAACCATACGGCAATTCCCTTATGCCACGTAGAAACACGAAATTATATTTATTTATTTTATTTTATTCAAATATAATATTAGTATCACGAACCCGCATGACAGCTATCGCCTTTTTGCCAACCGGTGTACGGTTACATAACAAAGAAACGAACCATAATTCTCTAAGGGGCGGCACTGGAAATTTTCCAAGATTTTTTCTGTTTCAACTTTTTGGCTTTTTTATTTTATTTATTTTTATTTTATTACAAATAAAAGGACGAAACAGACAACAACTATAGATACAAGTAATAACATAAGAAGGAAGAGTTTGGGATGAGAGGATAAGGAGGGGGAGGAGTAAGGGAGGGGGGGGGGGGGTTATACGTGGTTTTTACTTTGGACGGCAGTACTATATTCCATGGTTGTCCCTTTTTGAAGCAATCCCTCGCCATCTGTAATAGACGCTTGAGTGAGTTATTACCTCATAATATTATGACCTTAATGTTATGAAATCGACATAAACTTTACCGGAATAGTATGAAGCATCTGCCATTCCCAGCTCAATAAAAACCTTTTATACCCCAGCGCCATCTAGCCGGAGGGAGGGAAAGCTGTATACCAATCTCACTATTTGACGTGCAATTGAGACATAACTGTTTTAACTAGATGTAGCACAAATTACTTAATTGTCCATTAATTTGACGCTTGATAAAAATGTCATTTTGTTTTTTGATGAAAAATGTTTTTTGTTCGAAATAAACCCAAATACATCATTGTACACTTCATAGAAAGCTATTGAAAAGCTTGTGTTGTAGAGTGGAGTAAGTCGGGGATCGAACGCGCGCCCACTGGATTAACAGTCGAGCGCGTTACCGACCGGGCTACCGACCACCTCAAAACTGTCCTCTGAAAGCATTCCCTGGACCATATGCAGATATCCACGATTCCACACCCAATGCCCTTGAATGGCTTGGAATCCTGGATGTTGCTCTGTAGGGTACATGTCTTCTATATGTAACAGATATCATTATTCTCTTATCTTCTGACGTTGCCGCCCAACGGTGGCAGAAGCCATACGAAGTAAAATGTCATAGTGGGACCAAACTTGATTTTTTTAACAGATGATTGATGACAGTGGCGGGTCTAGGTTTTTGGAGTGAGGGCACAAGAGAAATGCTTACAAAATGAAAAAAACCTTACAACATCAGATTATTCCCACATCATTTTACGTCATGGATTCTGTCAAAAAAGTACCGGAAATTGATCGTTTAATTCTAATTTCAAAATTCAATTCAAAAATTATTTTTGCCGCTAAGTTGGCACAACTGTTTTCTATACTGGCGCGGAGTTTGAGCACCATCTGTCATTTAGTTTGTTTACAGTGCTCGATTTTGTTAGTAAGTGTGTTTTGTGATTTTTAGAATGAGTAAATACATCGAACAAAGAATTTGTCTCAAATTTTGCATCACAAATGGAATTTCGTGTTCCGAGTCGCTGAAAATGTTGCAGAGAGCTTTCGGTGAATCGACTTTATCAAAAACACGTGCATATGAGTGGTACAGTGCATTCAAAAGCGGTCGAGGTGGGTCACAAAATATTAACAATTTCTATTGAAAACAACGTGTATTTTTGTAACTATAAGATTATTTTTATTATTATATTAACCTCTATGTAGTAAATGTCATTTTTATTTATGCCCTTAATAAAATTATATGTAATGTGACATCTCAATAGGTGTCTATGTAATATAGAATTATTTTATTACAAGACATAGGTTTATAAAACTTGGACATTGGTCCCTAAAGGATTGAGTCACATTTTCAGAATGAACTAAGTTAATAAAGTTATGTAAGTGTAAAAAAAATAACTTAACATTTTTTGTAGAGAATTTAGCAAGGATTATTTTTGTAATTGACTACTTTCTCCTATCTCTTACCATATTCCTATAAAATGCGAAAAACCGCGAAGAGGGACCTTTTCGGGAGGGGCAGGGGGGGTTGCGGCAAGATTTTGATAGGCAACCCTAGTGCGATGTAAAACCCTATTGGTAAGCTATCATTTATACCACATTTCGATCAAAAAACAGATACGTCATAAATTTAGCAGCGGGCTCTTGGACTATAAGTTAGTACTTCGAGTTACTAGCATAACTCGCGATGTGCTAGTTTCATAGAAAATTATGGGACTACACGGTGTAGAGGAGTTCCATACAATAATTTGAATGAATGCTCTTTACAAGATTTAGTATTCCGGTTAGAATAGAGTTGAATGGGATCAACACACACACACACACCTACAACTAACGGATCATAAATAACACTCCAAGCTTTGCTTTCCACATATTTTTATTTGTATTGTTAGCAATGAATGTATGGAAATAGAGCTGGAATAAATAGCGTTTAGTCTAAATAACAGTAGCATTTAAGTCCCAACCAATTTTGAGATTTCTAACAGATTTTTTAAACGAGAGTTTCTGTACTTTAGTCATCATTAATAACGCAGCATTTTTATATATTTATTTATTCTTTAAGTGTACATGCAAAAATTGGATTATAAACAGAAAATAAAGCAATGTTCACTAGGGCGAACTTATCGCAGAACCGCGATTTCATCCAGTTTAAAACCCTAACATTATTTTTCATAGTTCACCAAATATGGCTGTTCACTTGGAGGGCCAAAAGTTGTGTAAAAGTGATATATAATATAATTGTAATGTTGGTACCCCTTATTTTTAAATAAGCTGTCAAAATTCCGTATTTCTTGACATTACGCTATTCACAAGAAACGCAGTGCTAAATTTGAAAGATATATAGTTTTGTGTGATCCGAAAAGAAAGAAATGCAGCAATATTTCAGATGAACCACGTATTGCACTTAAAAAAAAACAGTGTTAACAGCTTTCACTAACCATCCTAATAACTGAAAAAAAACACTGTTCTATTTCCCTTCATCACATAGGAATAACAGTAGCATTCCACAGTTATTGTGAAAATAGTCGCAAAACGTTGGATATTAAATTTAATGTTAATTCATGATTTTAAATACCACGCTTTTTCACAGTTTAAATTAGCAGTGATTAAATATACGAGTAGCAGTGATTAGATATTGAAGGCAAGTATATTTCATAGCATAGTGCAGATGAAATAAAGCGTATTTTATGAGTTTGAACAAAAGACCTCGAGCAGATGTGAATTCCATAAATTCAACCGAATTGTCATAAAACTCAGTGCACGTAGAATGACACGAATGCAATGCAAATAATAACTAGAGATACGTGCACGAAGAGTTAAGCATTTTATCATGCGATTGTTCATTCGATTTTGAAAATTAACGCCGTGGGAAGTGACCATGACGTCGTAGTTGGGCTCGAAGCAAAAATACAGTTAGTAAGTCGCAATTCAACTCAGAAGGCAGATTTTGGTTCTTCTTGTATCTGAAAAGGAGGAGGAGCATACACTACACACCGGCCCTCCGTATAAAGAGCCTTAAGCGTCATTCAGTGTAAGATAACGGTTCTCAAAGATTATTCCAAGTGCAAATTGCTTGACGTTATTAGAATAGGTATGCCTCAACGAGCGTTGTATAGTTCCCCAACAACTTAAAACTTTGGATTCAAATCTCTGGCATACGATTGAATCAATTATTAGTTCAAGGACCATCTCACTTAAACAGGCAATCATGAATTCGACTCGAATACAACTGCTTAACATTTGGTTTCTTCTTGGAAGCTGTACAATGGACATGTATGGATGGGTAGGTACAGGTGAACTTAACTCTTTGTGGATTCAATTTCAATTTCAAAATTATTTTTATTTGTCTTCAATATTTTACACATACAAATATGGTTCCTTAAAACTACACATGTTTCGAGATACCTTCCCAATAGGGACAAGTCTCGTGTGTAGGGAGGGAACGGATTCGGATCTCTGTTTCCTATGTAACTTTGTGTATGTGTGTGACTCTCCTTGTTGGACGATTGTTGATATCTCTGATTTATTTTATTTTACTTGCTAGCTGCAACGCGTCAAAAATGAATGTGGGGTAGGCAGAGAGAACAGATCTCCAGACTTTCCTATCCTTACACACTATTATTGCACTTTTTTTTTATTTAGCGTAGTATTTTTTATTCTACTTACATAAAAACATTTTGTACTACTTACAATAATTACCAGTTCACTTTATAAATTAGAATGTACAAATTAAACTTTCCCGAGCTTTCAAACCCCTGACTTCTATAAATTTCGACATCTATCGATAATCATTCAAAATATTTTGCTGGCTTTTAATTATGTTACGGAATAATTTATCAATGAAAAGATTATTTTTGATCTGGGCTTGCATACACAAACCCAGATACTTTTCTGCACACCTTGCACTAGGCTAAAAGCCTGTATCGCAAAGTGTGGAATACATCGCCACCACGCACCGCCGGGGTTCGAACCTGGCACCTCCCCCTTGAGAGACTGCCGCTTCAACCAACTGCGCCAACATTTTATTTTATTTTATTTTACATATAAGGGACACTGACAGAGAGTTAACAACACATACACAATAACAAACATAAAATATGAAATGCGTCAACCCTCCAATTAAAAGTGTCCACAACTTACATAAACATTCTATATCTATAACTACATATATACGTAGGTATATATATGTACAACTATTATTCTACATCCACATCTTTTATTTTCAAATAAAAATATCAAACAAAAAGACAACAATAATAATTAATAATCATTGATGGTGGGGCAACAGCCAATGTTACTAGCAATATACAAAATGTGAACCGATTTTTTTTTTTTGAACTAGGCGAGTGTGAATTTGTCTAGGTTAGTGCGGATTATTGCCTTAAAGGATGACAGACCACTATTAAAGATGTCGACACCCTCCACGCGCCCGGCACATAGTACATTGTAGAATCTGCACATTCGGCAGATGGGATTGTACTGACCTATATTATTTTTATGCTTATTAGTCAAAAACGTATTTACATTACGGAGGCGCGGATTTGGGGCGTAAAAGTTTAATAATTCTAGTGATGTTGTGTCAATGTTATAGTTAACAATTTTGTGAAGTAAGGAAAGATCAGCAACAATTCGTCTGTATTGCAATTAAATTTTACTTGGCGTTTTTGTCTCCAAATCTGGCAACCGAATTTTAACTCATTTCCATACGATATTAAGCTCTGAAACTTTTACCAACTTGACGATATTACGATTCTGTACCACATTTGATCAGCCTATTCCAGAGACAAAAAAGGTGCTAATCGTTTGAGGGGATCAAAGGGTTGTGGGGTTCGTGTGTGGTGTCTATGAAAGGGCGTTGGAAAAGAAATTCAGATCAAAAATCAGATTTCGTTCAGTTACAAAAATTATAAAAGCATGTCATCATGGTTTTAAATTTACCTGTTGACTATTTAATTTTACTTGCACAGATTATTTTTCCCACAGCTGTTTGGTTTTCGGAATAACCGTGCGTAGAATGTAGATTGACTTTTGACCGACGTTTCGACACTCTTTCTGGTATCTTCTTCTCCCAGCAGGAGTGTCGAAACGTCGATCGAAAGTCAATCTGCCTAACCACGGTTAGTCCGAAACCTAATCAGCCATGTCAAATGTTTACCGTAAAAAACAATAGTTTCCCCTGTTTAGTCGGCTCTTTTTAAATCTCAGTATACCTACCATAAAAACTGACATACTTCAGTCAATGTTAAAAAGGCTATTTCATCCCTTTTACGTCTCACTACACAACACTCTTTGATCTCAGCCAACAGGTCTAGAAGTGAATCCTTTTTATACACCACGCTTGTATTGACTGAATCTATCGTTGTCTGAAAAACTGTCTGCGTCCATATATTCTTTCTTTTCAGATATTAATAACTTCCCAGTATCCTAGCTTCTTAAATTTTTGCGCAGATATTTGCTTTAGGTGATAGTTTAAAATTGTAGTATTTTTTTGTATCATAAACACGTTTCAATCGGTAATTTTTGATAATTTAATCACATCAGATTCGTAGTCACCTGAATTTACTCCTGGATATATGCAACCTCTATATCTTTTTATTTATGTCTTCAAAAGCTCTAAAACACGATTAAGGGTCCCGACCGTCGTGACGTCACGGTCATTTCCCACGGCATTAAGGTTCAAAATCGCATTAACAACTTCATGATAAAATGATAAAAATAGCTTTTTTTCCCCCTTTTTTGGGGCTAATTTCGCTTCAATCAAACAAAATTACGGTTATTCCCTGGGTTTTAATGCATATTATTAATACAAAAGAAAAAAACTACTCCGCGACTTTCGGGAAATGAGTTTCTGTCTTTCGGAAAAAAGATCAGAAGTGTTTTTCACAATTTTTTTTTGAGAAATCCATACAAGTTATAAAAAATCTTTTACGGTTTTTACCTAAATATAGGTACAATAATTTATCTATACTCTATTTTTTCAAAGCATATTTAATAACTGTTGTCGAGATCTAAGGTCTCCAGTTTTTAGAAAATTTTCGAAATGTCAATATCCCTACTCTTAAAGTGTACATAAATAAATAGAATCTTATTTTGATACTTTTATAAGGATTTTATTATATTCCCTTAAATTAATTAATTCGACTGTTAATCCAGTGGGCACGGGTTCGATTCCCGATGCTGACAATATGCCTACCCTTAAAAAGCTTTAACAAGATTGCTTAATGTATTTTTATATCAAAATTTTCCGGATTACAAAAATGTACAGTATTTGCTCCATGGTTGAGAAAGTGAATTACTGCAGTGTTCTGAAGATGGAATGTGCAATAAATATACATGAAATATTTGCATCAGAGTTGAAAATTTCCAGCAAACAATAATGCATGTAATAATTAGAGCTGTGTCAATAATGGTCAACAGTTAATCTTCAACAGTTGTTCTTATTTAACACGTCAACACTGTTGACATAAAAGTATATTGTCTGCGTACGTTAATCCACGCCAATAACTGGAGTGAGTATGTAAATATTCCAACCAAACCCGTAACAATAAATAATAACCCGTCAGCAATAATAGTAATATCAACAGAAAAATTAACGATAGCGTATTAGCCCCTGTTGACCGATGACCAATGACATTGCGAGATTCATTAGCATTTCGCGCGGAACATTAACGGCGAACCTTCCTGAATTGATCAGCAACGAAACGACTATATTAATGTTAGCAGTTAACGATAACTATTAATTGAGGTCAACATTAGCATTGGTTATACAGGCGTGAACTAAAATAGAATTTTTTCATCAATTTTCACAAAGCCCTATTTGCGATTATATTTAATAGTATGAATCATCAAATAACAAACTGAAGAACGATAACGTGTTATGAAAAATGATTCTTGTGACAATAACAATTCGCAAAACTATCTTGCCTTTAAAATGATTTATCTAGCGCCGCTCTGTACCATTTTCAGCATTGTAGGTTACTTGTAAAAGATACAATGTGATAATATTGAGAACCTTTGACAGCTCTTGTGACAAGGTCGACAATCAGGGCTACCAACAATACAATCTTGAACTCTGCTTGAAGCTAACGTCCGCACGGTGCAGGTGGCCAGATTAGAGGAAACGATCTGTAATTACGTTTCCATGTGGACACGCTAGGCAGTTTTGGGTTAATAGAGGTTAACGTTAGTATCGGTTAAGGTTAACTTTGGTTAGCGTAAACGCCCACCACTAGTAATAATGCTTCAATGTAAAATCGGGGGGAGGGAGGGAGTCCCGTCGGCGCCTCCACGTGGCGAACCCTGGGCAACGTGGGTGTCTTCGTCCCTCTTCGGGGGTCGGAGCCGCCTGCGGCGAAGTTCGACGGGATAGGGACGCTGGGCTGATCACCCAGCACCCGAAACTAATTAGGGATTAACAGGCAAAACACCACCAGGCCTCGGACGCACGGACCCGCACAGGGGGGGGCCCGCGCAGCTCGTGCATCCCCTGCAACGACCACGGAACTCAAAAGGTTTTTGAAAGTCGGGACCTACAACGTGAGGACGCTGAGACCGAACAAGGAGTTGGTTGCCGCCAAGGTAGCGAGCGATTATGGACTCGATCTGTTGGGTGTGTGTGAGGCGCGCCTGCTGGGCTCTGATCGGTGTGATGCCGGGGATTACTCCATGCTTTACTCCGGTCATAGAACATTACACAGGAGAGGCGTTGCCTTGCTCATGAGCAGACGAGCTTCTAGCTCGTTCCTTGACTGGGATCCAATTTCAGACAGGATCTTACGCGCATCCTTTAGGGCAGCGGGTGAAACGTTGACGGTACTTGTATGTTATGCTCCCACGGAGGATGCGGGCGTCGCTGCAAAGGACGGTTTTTATAACCTTCTGGAGGCTGTGACGTCTCGTATCCCCAGACGGCACAGGGTCATTGTGATGGGCGACTTCAATGCCAAGGTAGGCAGTGACCCGTCAAACGGACCCGGCGTAATGGGTAGGCATGGCATGGGAGTGCTAAATAACAATGGCACCCGGCTGATCGAATACGCGACACTCCATGGTTTCCTGATAGGGGGGACTTTGTTCCCCCATAAAGACATCCACAAATATACCTGGACCTCCCCTGATGGCCGAACCAGAAATCAAATTGACCACCTCTTAATCAGGGCTTCAAACCGTTCTGACTTGCTCGATGTCAGGACATACCGCGGAGTTGACCTGAGCTCAGATCATGAGCTGCTTGCTGGCTCTCTAAAACTCAGGTTCGAAAGATTTGCAAGACCACCTGCACCGCGGATACTTGATGTACGTAGGTTGGAGTGCCCTCAGTCGCGTATTCGTTACGAGGCTGAGCTTCACAGGAAACTTGAACCCGAGAGGTTTCTCTCTGACATACCCTCAGTGGAGGCTGCGTGGGAGAGACTCCGAGAGGTAATTAAAGAGTCAGCTGCTTCGATCATTGGATATAGGGACAGGAAGAATCCAGGCTGGATGTCAGCGGAATCATGGAGACTCATTCAGGATCGTCAAATGTTAAAGGTCCTCAGAGATGGCGAAAGATCCCCGAATAGGCTGGAGACCTTGAGAACTCAATACAGAGAGCTTGACCGCAAGGTGAAGCAATCTGTACGTCGCGACAAACGGCATAACATCGAAGCCACCATACAGCGGGCAGAATCTGCAGCGGCCGTGAATGACTCGAGGACTCTCTTCGAAATCTCCCGAGAGCTGGGCGGCAGGGGTCAGAAAAGAAGAATGGACGCGGTGCGAGACCGCAACGGAAATCTGATCTCTTCGCCTGACCTGCTTAGGGGGAGATGGAGAGAGCATTTTGAGTCAATTCTAAACCGACCGGACCCCTCCTCGCCCTTCAACATTGGCGAGGAGGAGGGAGACCTAAACATACCACGAGCGAGTGGTATAGTTGAAGGACCTCCGAGTCACGGGGAGATTGTGTCTGCTGTAAGGAAACTCAAGAATAACAAGGCTCCAGGAGATGATGGTATCCATGCAGAGCTCATAAAATGCGGCATGAACGCACTCATTGACCCGCTTTACCACCTCTTCAATAAGATCTGGAATGAGGGGCTCTGCCCAAAGGACTGGAGGAACGGAACCATCATAACACTATTCAAAAAGGGGAACCCTCAGGAATGTGGAAATTACCGTGGAATTACTCTACTGAGCGTACCCGGTAAGGTCCTATCTCAGATCATCTTGAACCGCATCCAGAAACCAATCTTAGCCATACTGAGGAAGCAGCAATGTGGCTTTGTGCCTGGCAGGTCCTGTTCGGACCCAATTTTCTGTGCCAGGTGTGTCCTCCAACAATCACAAGAGTATAACTCGCCAGTCGCTTGCTGCTTCATTGATTTCGAAAAAGCCTTTGACAGCCCCCATAGAGAATCAATTTGGAAGATATTGGCCCTTTACGGTATTCCCACGAGGCTGGTAGCCATGATCGAAGCCCTGCACACGGACTCGGAGTGCAGTGTGAGAACCTCCTGTGGTCCAACTGACACCTTCAGGATCACAACTGGGGTTCGACAAGGATGTGTACTGGCGCCTTTCATCTTTGTTACCGTCATGGACTACCTTCTCAGAAAATCCACGGGGAACTCAGGGGGAGTGCCGTTATTGCAAAGACCTGCCAACGAAACAAACGTGGGAACTCTACACGATCTAGAATATGCGGATGATCTCGCCCTATTCGACACGTCTGTGGGTGGACTACAGCACAGCACTACAATGCTCTACAACAACGCGACACGCCTTGGCCTCAAGGTCAACACTGGCAAAACTGAGTACATCTGTAACGATGCATGTCCGGATAGGGTCACAGCTATGATTGTCAACGGCAATCAAATCTCCCAGGTAAACAAATTCAAATACCTGGGCGCCACCATCACCCCGGCAGGTGACCTCCGGACAGAACTGCCCATTCGCATCGGAGCTGCCAGTGGGGCATTCAACAACATGGACAAGATCTGGAAGGCATCCGGGTTTAGTATCCAGACAAAACGCCGCCTATTCAACGCCTGTGTGATCCCTGTCCTCCTCTACGGCTGCGAGTCATGGCACTTAACCAAGGCTCAAGAGCGTAAGATACTCAGCTTTGAGAATAAGTGTCTTAGGAGGATACTGGGTATCACATGGCAAGAACGTAAAACCAACGAATACGTTCGACGGCGTTCCCAGCAACGATCAATCCTGTCAGTAATACAGGAAAGACGTTGGTCGTGGCTGGGCCATGTTTTGCGAATGCCCAACGACAGCTGGCCAAAGAGAGCGCTGTTTTTCCACCCACAGGGGTCCCGACCCCCCGGAAGACCCTCTTTCACAGTGCACCGTTCCTATGACAACGAGATCAGAGCGTTAGGAATGACGTGGAGAGAGGTAATATCACTCGCACAAAATCGCTCTGAATGGAGACGCCTGGTAGCCTCCCTGTGCTCCCGAATGGAGACATAAAGGGCGTAGTAGTAGTAGTAGTAGTAAAATGTTACACACATGGAGTCTCTCGAGATAACTCCCGTACTAATGCATACAAGAGATGTAAATTCCTTACTTAGAGAGTATTACTAGAATATTTACTACTGCGCGATGCATTTATTACAGTTTCTTTGTAAGTGTCTAATGTATGCTCTTTACTTTAGCATGTATGAGAAATATTAATGGTACCTACACTCTTATAATATATTATTTATGTGGTGAAAATATTATCATTATTATAAGAAATTTTCAACAGATAATCTTCTTCTTCTCTGCACCATATATCCCATTTATCTGGGGTCGGCGGCTCGGATCCTCTCTCTCCATCTGCTCCGATCGAAGCAGTCTTTTGGAGTAAGCTCCAGGTATTCCATGTCCCCTCTGATGGTCTCCTCAAGGGACTTCTTCGCCGTCCTCTCTTTCTTTGTCCTTCCACACACCAGTTTGTTACCCTCCTCAGAGCGGAATCCTCGTCCCTTCTCTGCACGTGTCCATACCACCGAAGTCTTGCCTCTCGGGCTTTTAGGTCAATCGGGGCAACATTCATAGTTCGTCTGATGTGTTCATTTCGGATTTTATCTAATCTAGTTACCCCGAGTGACCAGCGCAGCATTCTCATCTGGGTGGTATAGATCAACTGCTCTTCCCTGCGTTTCAGGGGCCAGAGCATGGCTGGTCTTACCATGGTCTTACTATGGTCTTATAAAAATTTCCCTTGAGGTTAACGGGTATTCTTCTGTCGCATAGAACACCTGAAGCCTCTCGCCACTTCTTCCACCCCACCTGCACTCTGTGCCTCACATCTTGCTCAATGCCTCCCTCCGTGTGCTTATGACTGCACCCAGGTACTTAAAGTAATAGATAATAGATACCTATTTTTCTTTGGTTTAATATGTACTCGTTTAGGATAATGATTCTTTATGGTTAAGTGTTCCCATACTGACATTTCAAAAATTTCTAAAAACAAGAGACCTTAGATGTCGACAACCTTACTAAATATGCTTTGGAAAAAATAGAGTAGATACATTGAACCTTTATCTAGGGAAAGACCGTAAAAGAATTTTTACATCTTGTATACATATCTCAAAAAAATATGATAAACACCTCTGATCTTTTTTACGAAAAACAGAAACTCTTTTCCCGAAAGTCGCGGAGAAAAAACTGTTTTTTGTACTGATAATATGCATTGAAATCTAACAGTAAAAGTTTATTGATTGAAGTGAAAATAACCCCAAAAATGGAAAAAAAACCCTATTTTTACAATTTTGCGAATTCTCGTGTGATATGTAGGTAGTATGTGTATTGTCGCTCTCTGGGTCTTGTTTTATCATATATCTGAACACCAGCCTACAAAAACTCAAAAAGACACTAAGCTGTCAAGCCGACTGGTGCTATATTTTATTGCAATAAATAATAATTATGATGTCTCTCTCAGTACAGGCCACACGAAACATTAATCATGAAACATAGAGTTCTATATACACGAGGCATCAGATTCCGTAGTGTAGATGACATCACATGATAATAATGAATCATGGCCTTTTAGAATGGGGGGGGGGGGGGTGGATGTAGCACACTCATGGAGAAGCTACAGCTGGAGGGTGGAGTAGGGGGTGTGTGTGTGTAAATTATTAGGGATGATACGACAAGATAATTATATTCGTAGTGCGTGTTAAGTAGATATTACAGTTAAAGCTTAAATATAGCCGTTGATGTATGCATTCACTAGTCACTGTATACATTAACTGATGATTTAAGTAAAAGTATTAACTCCTTATAAAAATCAACTTTGTTTCTCAGTTTCTGTATTCTTTTTTTGCTGAAACTGTTTATAAGTTTCCAGTTTATAAGTTTGGAATGTATACATTTTGTTAAATATGTAAAGCGGACGATTCCAAGTGCCTTAAATAAGGCCTACGGATCATTTAAAACCAATAAACCAACGCTACAACTAGTGAGTGTACACATTAACTAGTCAATGCATGCATTAACTATTGTGGATTCGTTAAAGACAACCAACAGGGTATTTTTATAAGTTTAAAATGAATTTTCGAAAAGTGTTCCAGATTGATATGAGAGTTTTGTTTAAAAATGTATATTTATTGAAGTTATCCTGCTAAGAAATATAAAATCAATCATATATAACTCACTGACAGCAGACAACAGTGTGTATAGGATAACAGCTGATCGCGAATGGCGGCCATTTTACTTATTAAAAAAAAACACTGCACGCTTTGACTAAATCTCTTTCTTAAATGTTCACACTAACTAGTCAAGGCGTAAATTAGAATGATTGTGAACACATTAATTATTGAGCATGTCAGTCAATGTATACATTGTCTAGTTAGTGCATGCACTCACTAAATGAACGCTTTAACTGTAACATCTCGTATATGTAGTATACTTACTTTAGTGTTAAGCTGTCCTGTCCATCTAGCCTGTTTGTTTGCATTTCTGTACATCGTGCCTACGCTATATGATAGCTACGTTATTACAGCTAATATAATGTGAATAACATTCAAAACTAAAGAAATACATCAAGACAGGGGAATGGAGAGAGGGGGCACTATTTCAAACTCGATCTATAAAATTGTATCTATCTAGCAGTGGCGTATATAGGTTTTCATTTTGGGGAGAGGGGGGGCCAAAAAAACTCCTCGGGAAGACAATTAAAATTTAACATAGACGGTAGTTAAAAATTAGTAATAGTATCAGAAATTTTTCGTGATGATAAGTGAGAAAGGTTGTGTTTTAGGTTGACATTATAAATAAGTGTTGTGTTAAAAATGCAACAGAAAAGAAGCGCCGTACGCGTTTTTTTTTTTGAAAAATGAGTGAAGTGATGAACCCGGGATCCTTTTATAGCAGATGCCACATAACTGCTAACATTGTTATATACGCCACTATTCAAAATATAGTTTTTCTTTTAATAATTACATACATACACCTTCTTCCCTGTCTATCCTTGATTGGGTCGGGGGCCCAAAGCATCTGTATATCTTCGCCAGAGGCCCCTGTCACTCGCAGCTTCCAGGACTTCTGGCCACTCCAACCACAGTCTCTCCTCGCACAGCTTCGTTACCTGCTTCTGCCAGCTATTTCTGGGGCGGCCCATCGGTCTCCTGCCTGCACCCTCGGCTTCCAGAGCTTTTAACGGAACCCGCTCCTCTGGCATCCGAATGACGTGTCCGAGCCATCTCAGCTGAGACCTCTCTATGAAGAGGAGTTAATAATTGCTTTACATTTCAGAAGGGGGTCGCCTCTTCCCCCTTATATACGCCTTTGCTAGGTTTTACAAGATTTTAACATTTCGGTACATAACAAAATGTTGAACTTATTCTCACATTACCCAGCACCCATACGATGTAGGAATAATTCATTGAGCAAGGTCAATTAGCAAAGTATAATTAATTGATCAATGTACCGCAAGAGCCACAAGTGTTCACTCATGTCTGTAGTCCAGCTCAATCAATCTCACAAAGTAACCCAATATCCTACCAAAATCTCCTAACTTTAATACATTTTACATCCAGTCAATTTATCTTACATCCTTCATCCTTGTAGAATTCCGGCGCTAGGCAACGAGTTTGGAGACTGCTTAGGATGGCGAGATTTAGGGGCGGCATTTAGAATACATTTATTTATTCATAATGCGAAATATTACAATAGTTTAAGATAAGCAATACAAATACAAATATAACACAAAGTAATCGTATTATCCTCAAACAGCAAAAAATGCTGGTATGAGAGGAATTTATGCCTCTATTGTAATTACTATAGCACTTATTTTGTCTCACAGTTTAAACTTGTACTTTTAATTAATAATATCACTAACACTGACACTCATTCATATTATTACTATTTACATTCACAAGTTTTAAGTCCATAAACATAAATAATCCATCTAACTGACAATCTCGTGGTTTCTTCCTTGTCCTTCATCCCATCCACCTATTTATTAATATATGTATTTTTATGTAGGTATAGGTATTGTATTTTTTATTATTGTTTATTTATATTTTCTTCTTTTTTATACACTTTTTTATACACTTGTATGTATGTATTTTGTATATCAAATGAATGTCACAAGTGGTTGGTTGGCAGACATTTCCTACGGCAATAAACCTGCCATTAGAAATATGTTTTTTTCGATATATATTTATTTATTTACACTTTAAGAGTAGGCTTATTGACATTTAAAAAAAAACGGGTGACCTCAGATCTCGACAACCTTACAAAATATGTTTAGGAAAAAAATAGGGTCGATATATTGAACCTTTATCTAGGGACTAACTGTAAAATATTTTATATATCTTGTATAGATTTTCGATAAAAAAAATGTGAAAAACACCTCAGATTTTTTCCGAAAGACAGCAATTCGTTTACCGAAAGTCGCATAGATTTTTTTTCGTATTGATAATATGCATTAAAATATAGGGAATGACCGTAAAAGCTTTTTTTGACTAAAGCGAAATTAGCCCCAAATAGTAAAAAAACGGTATTTTTAAAACATTGTATCATGCGATATTGAACCTTAACGCCGCGAGAAATGACGGTAACCTCATAATAATAATAATAATAAATAAATAAAGACCTATATTGTGGATATCACTATACCACATGATGAAAATCTCCATAAGGCTGAGCAAGACAAGATTACCAAATATCTTGATCTTGCTCATGAAATTATGGAGATGTGGAGAACACCTTCCACTGTCATCATTCCTATAGTGATGTCCACAAATGGTGTCATTCCTAAGAGTCTCAAAGTAAATCTTGAGAAGCTTGGATTGCATGGTGGGCTTCAATACGCCATGCAGAAGGCTGTCCTACTATCATCTTGCAGGATTGTTAGAAGGTTCCTCTCTCTATAGCTCTTAAAAACTCTCTCATGATAAGTGCATTCTAGTGCACATCGTGGGAGAGGGGGACATCCATTAGTATGGTAAAATGTTTTTAGTTCTATGTGATGTGTTTGTTTATTTAAAATTTTGTATTAATATTATTACCTATTATTTATTTTATATTTTTGTAATTTTTTATTTTAACATGTTTTTATATATTATTTGGTTTAAACGAATGTATTATATAGAGCTAAAAAATTTTGTATACTATTGTGTTAATAAAGTTGATTTGGAAATAATAATAATAAATAATAAAAAAAAAACTTTATTGAAGTAATAACATGCATTAAACAAATGGTAGGTTTATTGCCATGGGCAATATCTGCCAACCAACCATTTCAGAAATAATACAAAAACACTATGTGCGTACAAAGGAAATAAAATGATTAAAAATTAAAAACAATCATAGTTGGATCCCTAGCCTTAACGTTGGTTTCCATAGAATAATATAAAATTAATTGAAAATTCAGAATGTCTCATCTTTTATGAAAAGCTACGATTTGAAATAAATTAAATTTCAATAACCGCTGATCTGAAATTAATATTCGATATTAAATATTAAATATAAGGTACTGGGTTTATGAATAAAGCCTTTAGGTAACGGGACGTCGGCCCTCAAAAAGTTAAATCATTGTTTCTAAAGAAATTGTAAGGGATTGGTATTTATCGATTTTAACCCTTTCGGGATTGAAATTAATTTTAATCAACGTTTATGAAATTTAATAATACAGAAAATAATTTATTAAAACAGGTTTTTCAATTACTCTCTGCTTTTGGCTCAGTTAATTTTATAATTTTGCCATCTAACAAGCTTCTAACTAACGAATTTCCAGATTTTGGTTTTTTTAAATAGTGCGACGAATAATTTCCATCTGTGGCATATTATAAAAGATATTGTCTTCGAGTTTGTAAAATCTGAAAATATATGGAGAACAGTTAAGACTCGTAAACGTCGGAACATCTATCCTGCTTCCTCCCCAAGGAAGTTCACATAAAGCTACATTATGTGAATGTAGATACACCTCGCTTCTGTTGAGGAATATATTTCCATCTGCGTAATGCAGAAAAATCCAGTTCAATACCTAAAATAATTTAGGTATAATCTCCAATCATCTACAAACAATCTATTTTTTTAGTAAACAATACTTACTTGTTTGCTTACCTCTGACTGCCATATGGCCCTTGAAGGAATTCGACCTCTAAAACAAATCGTTTTCAAGTCTCTCGTCTCTCATCGCAGTCTCCCAGTTTTCTTTACTCTTGTTCTTGGGCATTTCGATGAGCGTGGCCCCTGTTATTGACCTTGGAGGATGGATCCAGCGTGGAAAACTCAATCATAAATATACTTGGCTTCTTTTTATGATTGCAAGTGAAAGCTGTCAACACTATTTTCCAAATACAATATGTGGCGCAGCGAAATTATTTCAGCATTTCTTTCTTCTTATAGATGACACAAATCTCTCAAATCTTTAATCGTATTCCTTTAGCACTCTTTTATAAAATATATTCGGCATAACTCTTCACTTTTGAATAACGCAATGTCAGAAAATTATGGAATTTCGACAGCTCTTCTGTCAAGAATTGAAAATAAGAGCCACCAAAAATACAATCATGCAATATTTCAATTGCAGATAGCTTCTAAACTGTCAATTATTGAAAAATTTTGATGTGAATTTGAAAATATGAAGTTCAAAACAAAATTGGGAGAACATTCGTAAAATTGACATAAGTCCTATAAACTCGTACATGTATATGCTGTCATGGGCTTCGGCGCTCTGAATTGTACTCAGCCAATAGTGAGGGAATCGTCTTGAAACTGAAGACAGTGGTAGATGAAAGTATGGACTACAGATTGGCCGTTTTAGAATTACAGGATTTGGAAATTCCTTGTGCAAAAAAAAATCCTTAAATAACTCTAAAATTTACGAGATCTGAAGATTTTTCGTTCAGTTTTTCAGATATAAAAGTATAATTTAGAGAAAATACTGGTAATTATAATCTTAACAAATCAGTTCTTTTAGATTTTTAATTTTTTTCCAGCGTTCTTTTAAAAAGGTATAATTCACTTTGTCGCTTACGTTATTCTTATTTCGCACTAACATTCTCATACAAAATTTGAAAAAGTAGAAGAAAAAATAGAACGTTTTTGCTCAGTGCATATAAGCCCTAAAGTGTGTTTGTAAATGTGTAACAGAATCCTGTCATGTGTGACCTTAGATAAAATCAATTTATTTGAAAATCAAGGGCCACTCCACGGTTTTTATTCCGCCCTTCTGACGTTTAATTCGAGCGGCGATTGTTTCAGGCATTCTGTGTAATAAAACACAACAATAAAATGTTCACATGGGGGTTGTTTAATAGAACGGATTACACATGAGAGGGTTAACATGATAATACTCGTTATACCCTTTAGCTGCGAAGGCCGAGGAATCATTTTTATTGTTTTTGTCATCTAAATAAAGAAGATTACGCTGGACGAAATTACCCAGCAGTAATTCCACACTGATAATAAGATTACACACAGATTTTCTTATATTTATAAAAGTGAACATTAAACACAATAAAATTTGGGCTCTCGGCTCAGGTCAATTCAGCCGGTAATTCCAAGTAAACCCTGGTTTTGCACTTTTAGGATGTCTAAGTTTGAAACATCGTCTATTTCTCGGCTGAGAATCGGTCGCTGTACAGTTGCTCAGCATCTATGCAGAATTGGTGTCGTATCTGATCCTACATGCCAGTGTGGAGAGGATGATGAGTCAATAGACCATATCCTATTTGCTTGTCCATTGCGGGGTTGTGGTGAGGACTTCTGCCGAAATGATTTCTCCAGACCCTTTGGCTCTGTTTCGCTTCTTTCGCTGCTTTGAATCATATCGCGTGATTGCGGGATTTCTAAAGAAGCTCGAATTAAAACTTTAACAGATTTGAACTTCTGAATCTCATTTCATCGTTTTCTTAGATGTGTACTGGCACAAATCACCCAATTAGGGTAGACTGCCTAATTAAAAAAAAAAACAATAATTTGACATAATAATACGCAGTTATTATAATAACAAGTAATGCTCACTAGGACGAACTTTTCATCCGTAATGTTAATTCATGAGTCATTTCTTCTGGCATTTCCTTCACATAACACATCGCCCGTGTTATTCCAGCATGTTTAATTTTTTTCCTGTATGATTCATTTCGTCCGGCATATAAAAAAATATTCACATAAAATATCGATTGTGTAATTCCGTCATGTGTAATTTCTTCCTGTACATTTGTACATAGTGCGTTTTATTGTATTCACTGACTGGTTGCGGTTTCTATTTCTTTACGATGCCCTTCGCGATAAGCATCATCTCCCTTTTACTGCCAAGACCGAAATATTTATCCCGTTTCTAAAAATAGGTCCAGTATATCTTATCTACAATATTTTACATTTTATCGCAACAATTTCATCTTTAATTTTCGCTTGAATATATTTAGACTCCACCAGTATTTAAAGGTCTGTTAAGAAGGCGAAATTTTATCAAAATCTGTTTTCGATCTGACTAGCTTTGCCAACGCCTTTTCATACACATGAACACTACACACGAACCCTATCCAAACCTTATATATCCTCAAACATTTATATGTTTTTGTCTCTGGAGTAAATTAATAAATAAATCTTTATTGGCCAGTAATACATATAACAACAAAAACAAGACATTGCAGTGTGCCAAAAGGCGGACTTATTGCAAAAGCAATATCTTACAGTCAACCCGAATATCTTACAGTCAACCCGTGATGGCTGATCCAATTCGGTACAGGATTGTATGTTTGCAAAGTTTCAAGTTTCTAAGGAGTCAGGAAGAAATTGAAAAATAGATTACGAAGTTTGCGCACAGACAAAAAAACAAAGGATAAAATAATTTAGTAAAAACCACAGTGAAGTTAAATATAATCTTGTAGGAAGAGTAAAAATTTGATTGCAAGATTGGAGACAAAAAAGACGCCAAATGAAACTAAATAAAATCGTGTAAATAAAAAAACATGCATATCGATATTTATAACACTTTTTTCTCTTGGAATATGTAAGATTAGAATCGTTTGGCCACACTCTTGTCGGCTACTGCTCAGATAACATGTCTGTATAAAACGAAATAATATTACGATGCGAATAAAGGAAGATTGTGGACACATAGGACTTTTTACTGGACGCACCATCTCAACCAAATCATCCAATGAGATCTAATGCGGCCGCCACATGATCGTGTAGGGTCGTGAAGGCTCGGTGTAAATGAGTAGAAAGGCGTCAACGGTCGGTAACGTACACGTCAAGACAAACATTTTCATCAACACGCCTTTCTACTCATTCACGCGAGGGTCGTCGAGGGTCGGCGAGCGTGAAGCGGCCGCATAATGATTTTTTTACCAAAAGGACACACAAGCAGTAATCGTTTTGTTACACTGATATTTATCCTTCAGAATCTGTCGGATGTCTAATATAACTCACATATTTGAATTTTCTTACTTTTCAAGTTCAGTGTGTGTATGATAATATTTCCTCTCGATGCCAGAGGGTAAATATTTTATTTTCGGCTTTTTGATAAGTGAGTACCACCTACGTTTAGTGTCACTGAGAGATAATTCAGAACTTTTGTCAAAAAAGCTTTTGACAGGATTAAGTACCAGAGCTTAAACAATATCATTCGTTTTAACTTTCCGTAAGCCTCCGTTTGTTTATTTATTCTTACAAAGTATCATTTATACTAATTTCTTTGCGGGTAAAAACATAATTTTTGTGGCAAACGAGATATAGGTAGGGTACTAACGATACTTGAGTTATGACATTTTTGTCAAGTAATTTTTTTTTTCTTTTACTTTTTTATCCAAAATATATTTTCGAGTCATAGAAACTTTTTTATCACAGTCGCAAATACATTTTTGACAACAACTAAAAATTGCATGACTATCTGCATATGAAATGTCATAGTAAAGTTGCATTGGTACGAAAACGATTATGTCCAGGAATCAGTTTTACACGGGAAAACTGTCAAACTACACATTTTACACTACAAAAGTCTAAAAACTACAAAAAAAGTCATTATAATACTTATAAAGAAATGTGACAAAAAGCACATAAATAGTGATATTTGTATTCCGGCCACTGCGGCCGGATGAGACCGGTTGATGGTGTTTCTCAGAAAAACGTTAATATATGGGAAATTTTGCTCATTTAGGTACTCCATATGAGGCTATTAGATTACTGAAAAGCGCTTGGAGGTTAATATTCATTAAGAACCCAAAATACTGGATTGAAAACGCTACCGGCTTCCCCAACCGGACAAAACAAGTAAGGGGTTAAAGAGAAAAATAACTTGAGTTACAAAACATGCAATAGTGGTTGCATAAAACTTAAAATCCAGGCGCAAAGCAGCCGGGAACAAAATACTAGTTTTATATTAAAATATTTTTAGACAATATACTCGCAACTATGCCACGGATCACTTGTAACCTTTTCTTTTGTGTATCTGAGCAAATATCTAACCCCTAAAGCTCTTTATCCACTCACAATATAACTACACACTCGTATTCCCAAACGTTTAACACCAAACACAGTTTTTGTTTATTTAGTTCGACCTTTTCAACTATCGAGTTCTTTGAAGTGAACAAAAAATATCTCTGGATTACTATGGTCCTCTCATAAACAAATTCTTTGAGGAGTGGAGATTCGAACCCTGCCAGATTTTTAATGAATATTACATGTAGGGATAGGTTTTCTATTGAATACACGTCAACAATGCAAGCATGACAATGAATTTCACAAAAATAATCAAAATATTGTTTATATTAAGATACCGTTTGCTTCTCCTCTTATGTTATATCCAACCCCGTCTACCACTAGTTCCTATACCATCCCTGTATCCACTGTTCCCCCCCAATAATGATTAATTCAATTTTTTTCTATTGCTACTTTTTCTTCTTGATTTTCTCGTGCTTTTTATTGTGATTTGTTGAATATAACCTTTACCGGTTTCATCATCATTTCATCACCAGCCCGCGGTCGCCCACTGCAGGACATAGGTCTCCCCTCTCCTACTCCACTTCTCCCGCTTCTGTGCGATTCCCATCCACTAGGGTCCGGCAAACCTCTTGATGTCGTCCATCCATCTAGTAAGTGGTCCCCCTTGTGGTATTCTGTCGCCTTTTGGTCTCCACTCCAGCAGTCTCCTCGTCCATCTGTTGTCTGGTTTAGTTGTTAATAATGTTTTGATGTATATGTGTCTTTATACTCGTATAGCTGTTTCTTCATTATTTATTTTTGTGAATCGTCCCTAGGTCATTTGCAGGCACTTGGACTCGTCAAAGTTACATGTTGATAGTTATAGGTATACAAATAGAGTTAAAACAATAAATATACTGGGAAATTCAATGCCAAGCAGAGTGTAAAAGGCTCTATTGGCACTTTGTTCTCTATAGAATAATAAAATGAAATAAAAAAAACGTAGACCAGTGTCGGCTATAATAAACAATTAGCCTTCCAATTCCCGGTCATTATGATTTATGTCCGGATTGATCATATTGCTTGTAACATACCTCCTACATAACATTGTTGAGACCTTCTTTGTATTAACTAGTAGGTACCAGGTACCTGCTTTGGTAGGGTTTTCTGTTATTTGACGTCAATAAGTTCAACAAAAGTAATTCCGCGCTCTTTCAATTAGCCTCGTTTGGAATTTCCTCTGGAATATTCGAGGGACAACAATAATAAAGCAATAAGCTAAGCATTAAAATTATTAGACTTTACACAACCAAGCAGGGATCGAGAACCATTTACAGATATTGTTTTACCACATCAGATAGCTTTGTAGATTTTCACGGTCCTTGTTAATCTCTTCTCCATTCTCCTCAGGTATACCGTGTGTAGATTGTCGATGTTGTCGAGCTTTCGGCCTACTTGCTGAGGCCATCTTCAGGACTAAATGTAAGTGTAGTCTAAATGTAATTCCTGAAGATGGCCTCAGCAAGTTGACCGAAAGCTCGACAACATCAATAATCTACACACAGTACACCCGAGAAGAATGGAGAAAAGATATTAATCACATCGTTTTTCATCATGTCATGAATTTTCAATGGGTAATTGTAATTATTGTAAAAATCCATTAAATCAGAGTCGTTTCATTGAAAAAAATTCTTCTTATGCTTTGTGACAAAATTTTCACCTGCGGCGCTAGTCCTTTATCATGCTGTAACTAAGACGCCGAACAAAGGTCACAGACATAGCAGACCGTATCGCTGGGTTAAAATGGCATTGCGCGGGCCACGTTGCGAGACAGGGGAACGAGAGATGGGCAGCCAGAATCCTAAGATGGCGACCATGGGAGAACAGAAGACCTGTGGGACGACCCCAAAAGAGATGGGTAGACGATATAGTCCCAGTCGCAGGAAGGAACTGGGTGAGCAAAGCCCAAAGTAGAAAAACGTGAAAAGTGTTAGAAGAGGCCTATATCCAGCAGTGGAGAGATGGCTGAACAAGAAGAAGAAGAATTATAATTATTGTGAAATTCCATTAAATCAGAGTCGTTTCATTAAAAAAAATATCTCCTTATGCTTTGTGACAAAATTTCCACCTGCGGCGCTAGTCCTTCATCATGTTGGAACTTAGAAATAAATCCAGATGCGTTACTATTGAAAGACAACCAAGTTCACTAATTCACCCATTTGCGATATCTTGGGAGTGAAGAGGCATGCCCTTGAAATGACTCGGAGAGAGTACGGACCAAATATCAAATGTCCGAAGTCTGTCCTCCTGCATGAGAGAGTTTCGCTCCAGTTTTTGGACTTTTTGTGTCATATTGTTAGAACTATTTAAATATTAAATGAGGGGAAACAGAGTGTCGGAACTCAGAACCCTGAGAGTGATTGTGTAGTGCAGAGGGAAACGTGATACTCAAATCAAAAAACGAAAAAATCATCTATTAAGGGCTTGGCACCAAGAATGACGTCTTAGTCTTTTCCCATGGCATTAAGGTTCCAAATCGCGTGACATTCGCATGATAGCGTTTTTTTCATTTTTTGGGGTTAATTTTGCGTCTATCTAAAAACTTTTACGGTTATTCCCTAGATTTTAATGCATATTATCAGTACAAAAAAAATTTACTCCGCGAATTTCGGGAAACGAGTTTCCGTCTTTCGGAAAAAAGATCAGAGGTGTTTTTCAAAATTTATTTTGAGAAATCTACACAAGATATAAAAAATCTATTACGGTTATTCCCTAGATAAAGGTTCAATGCATCTTCCCTATTTTGTTTCAAAGCATATGTAGTAACGGTTGTCGAGATATAAGGTCTCCCGTTTTTAGAAATTTTTGAAATGTCGGTATGCATACTCTTTATAAAAAAAAACACTTTTAATCCGGTGAAATTAAACACAAAGCAGTCTCTCGATGGAAAGTTGTGGGGTAGTAGGGATTCCTTTCATTCTACACGTTTTTTGGGATGATGAATCCGAATCCGAGGTTTGCCAACAAAATTTCGATACGGAACATGGCGAAAAATACAAAAAATGGCGAAAATATTCGTTTTCTGGCGATTTCTTTATAAGAACTCGAAAACTGTCAACTTTCGTAAGTTATTTTTCTACACAAAATGAAAGTACGTATAATTTACTACAAAATTGCCATATAAAATTTTTCTCTAAAATAAACACGAACGGAGCTGTCAAGGTCCAAAAAATGGCCAAATATTCTTATTGTTTTACATTACGAGAATCGAAAATGTATTGAAAAAGTTTACCTTGTTGCCTTCATAAGCAAATTTCAACAATTATTCTTTAAATTCATGAGTCATATTTTACCTCGTTGGAATCAGAAAACACAAAGAAAGCTATTAAAGAAATTTTTATTTAAAAATACCGTGAAATATTTGAGCTAGACATGTTTAAATAATTTTATTTAAAAATATAGTAATTTGTTTAGGCTAAAAATGTTTAAACCTTTTTAGCTTAAACACTTCACTATATTTTTAAATAAAATTTATCCTGAAACCTTGCTCCATATTTACTGATTCCTACGAGGTAAAATATGTATCATAAATCTGAAGGATAATTGTCAAAAATTGGTGATAATTCTAACAAGGTGACCTATTCTCCATACATTTTCCATTTTCACAATTTAAAATAACAAGAAAATTTGGCCAATTTTTGGAGCTTGACAGCTCCACTGCTAGTTATTTTAGAAAAAAAAAAATTATAAACCAAATTTGTAGGAAATTTTATGTGCTTTCATTCTGCTAAAAAGATGACCCACAAAAAGTTGATGGTTTTTAAGTTCAAATCCAGAATTCGCCAGAAAATGTAAATATTCGCCATTTTACCAATTTTTCGCCATGTTCCGTCACGAAATTTTGTTGGTAAACCTCGGATTCGGATTCAGCACCCCAAAATACGTATAGAATGAAAGAAAAACAGACTACCCCACAACTTTCCATCGAGAAATCTAAAAGCACCGTATTATTTATTTCGATTCGTAATGACGCAACGTAAGGTCATTTGATAGATTTTGTTTACACAATCGCTGCAGGATATTTTCAACAACTTCAAAGTGACGTCAAACGATTTGAATAGGTAATTTATGACGTCAAAGTTATGTAATTTGATTTGATTTGATGTCATTTTGATACCACAGTAGGCGTTATCGCTGGAAGGGATTTTTCAGTACTTTTTAAGATTCGCTTACACGGACAACTTTTTCCGAAATAACTGTGCAATTAATTGCTCCAGTTGGGACAATTAAGTGAAGCAAGCGAGGTGGTCGGTAGCCTGGTTAGCAATGCGCTCGACTGTTATTCCGGCGGGCGCGGATTCAATCCCCAACTTACTCCACTTCACGACATAAGCTTTTCAAGCATACTGTGAAGTGTAAAAAGATGTGTTTGAAATAAACCCAGATTCATTTTTTCAAAAAAAAAATATTACGGAAATATTTATTACATTACTTCACGTCGGCGACACGAATTTCTGAATATCCAATCGGTTTGGAAATTTTAATCAATTCACTTTCTCATTTGCACTCAATATCGTTGTCTCGCTTTAAGTATTGCCAATATTTTTTTAATAAAACGTATCTGGGTTTATGGAATAAACCCAAATACAAATTTGTACACTTCACAGAAAGCTTGAAAACTTGTGTTGTGAAGTGGAGTAAACATAATATAATTGTTCGACATTGCTCTATTAACTAACATGGTGGAGGGAAACCAAGACACGGGACCTATAGGTCCTAAGATGTAAGAAATTAGGTGGTGGTCTTGACGCATGGAGTCGATGAGGCTCGCCACCCATCACGCCGCGTTAAGTACCAGGGAGGGCGCAAAGAGGAGGGCAGAATGCCGGATTGGTGTGTGGAATATAAGAGGAGATATGGAAGGTAAGATGAATGAAATGCGTGATGTTTTGCATGAGAGGAACTTAGATATATTGTGTTTATGTGAGACGAAAAGAAAGGATAGAGATTGTGATGTGGTGAATGGAATGGCAGAGATGTGGTCTGGAGTGCCTGAAAATGAACATGGACGTCAGGGAGTGGGTGCTATATTATCAAAAAGAATGACTGAATGTATGGTGAAGCGTAATGGGTATGGACTGGTAGGACCGAGACTCATCTGGATTCGTTTCAAGGTAGGCATGACCAGGCTGTTCCTTATTATAGGTTACGGTCCAGGGAATGATGCCTTGGATGATGAGAAGGATGAGTTTTGGAACTTAGTGCGGGAGACAGCGTATAAAAGAAGAGCGAATGAAAAAGTAATATTGGCAGGTGATCTGAATGGTTGGGTCGGTGTCAGAAGGAAGAATTTTGAGAGAGTGTTGGGATTGCATGGCGATGATAGGGTGAATGATAACGGGAAAAGAGTGTTAGAAGTATGTTTGGAGTTGGATCTCTTTGTGGCGAACACATTCTTCGCACACAAGGAGATCCACCAGTACACTTGGCAAAGAGAGAGAGTTGATCGTATTGAAAGGTCGATGATTGACTTTGTATGTGTGGACTCTGAGCTCCGGAAGGCGACAAAGGACACCCGGGCATTTCGGGGCGCCGGACTGTGGACGGATCACTTCCTTGTGATAACAAGGATTGATCTTTTCTCCGGTTGGCGCTCGAGGGCTCGGAAGTTGGAGCCTGTCCGGAGAATCAGGGTCGAAAAACTGAAAGAGACGAATGTTAGGGATGAATATGAAAGACTGACTAACGAAAGGCTAGAAGTACATGATGATGAGGAACGCTCGACGAGTGAACTATGGAATGTTATGAAGGAGGTGCTAGTAAAGAGTGCAAGAGAAGTATGTGGAGAAGCGTTGGTAGGAAGGAAAAAAGGTGATGCCTGGTGGGATGATGAGGTGAAGGATGCTGTAGTGAGGAAAAAGAAAGCGTGGAATGATGTGCTTGGTGCGAAACCAGATGATGGAGGTGAGAAAGAAAGAAAGAAGAATATATATAAAGCGTGTAGGAAAGAAGTGAAAGAAATGGTTTGCCAGAAAAAGAGAAAACTTGAGGAAGAGGAATGTATGAAATTATCGAGGAACGCCGAGGAGAATTTGAAAATATTCTGGAAGGAAGTAAAAAGAAAGAGATCTGGAAGTGAGAAAAACAGTATGAATTGCATCAAAGATAAGAATGGTGATTTAGTGATGAATGGAGAAGAAGTTGTTGAAAGATGGAAAGAATACTTCGAAGAATTGTATGAAAGTGGTACTAGTACAAACCAGACGAATGTAGCAGATAGTATGAATGTAAATATTGCTGAGGACGAGGAAATACGTATGAATGAAGTTGTGCTTGCATTGAAAAAAGCAAAGAATGGTAAAGCTGCGGGACATGACTGTGTGGCCATAGAGTTCATCAAGCAAGGTGGCCCGAAGATTCTCGAGTGGTGCCTGAGGCTCTTCAACTTGTGCTGGGAGAGTGGCTGCACTCCTGAGGATTGGAGGAGGGCAGTCATCTGCCCTTTGTACAAGGGGAAAGGCTCAAGGTTGGAATGCGGCAGTTATCGGGCTATCAGTTTGTTGAGCTCTGTGGGCAAACTGTATGGAAAGGTATTGATTGAAAGAGTAAGAAAAGTGACTGAAAGTAAAGTATGGGATGTGCAGGGTGCTTTCATGAGTGGCAGGGGGTGCACCGATCAGATCTTCTCCCTACGGATGGTCGTGGAGAAGCTTCTGGCTAAACACCAGAGGCTCTTCTGCGCGTTCGTGGATCTGGAGAAGGCATACGATCGTGTGGACCGAGAAAGACTGTGGCGTGTACTGTCGGAATATGGGGTGAGCGACCGACTGATTGGCGCAATCGCGTCTCTATATACGGAGAGCTCTGCTTGTGTCAGGGTGAATGCTGCGTTGTCGCAGTGGTTCGCTCTCACAAAAGGGGTTAAACAGGGTTGCGTCATGTCGCCTTGGTTGTTCAACCTGTTCTTCGACTACTGCATGCGTCCTCTGAATGAGCTGAATGTTGGTGTGGACCTAAATGGAGTGAAAGTATGTGCGTTAATGTTTGCAGATGATTTAGTGTTGATGGCTGATGATGAATGTGAGTTACAACGGATAGTATCCTGTGTGTACGAAAGCTGCGATATGAATGGTATGAAAATGAATGTAAATAAAACGAAAGTATTAGTGTTCGAAAGAGAGGAAATAAGGACAAATTGTGTGATAAAGGTTGGTAATGACTGTCTGGAGCAAGTGGATGAGTATGTATATCTGGGAAGTTTGTTTACTAGAGATGGACGCTGTGATGGAGACATTGAAAGAAGGAAGCTGGCCGGTACTAGGACGAATGGTGCGCTCGGTCCGATTGTTAGTAGTAGCAATGTGTCTATGAAAGCAAAAGTGCTAGTGCACAATGCTGTCTTGGTGCCGACCCTGATGTATGCTAGTGAGACGTGGACGTGGATGAAGAAGGATGAATCAGGGTTGAATGCAGTAGAAATGAGGTCATTAAGAAGAATGTGCGGGAAAACGCTGAGAGATAAGATAAGGAATGAGGTTATTAGGGAAATGAGTGACTGCAAGACTGGTGTAGTGACAAGAATGAAAGTAAACAAACTAAGATGGTTTGGGCATGTTGAGAGAATGAATGATGACAGGATGACAAAAAAGATATATCTGAATGAGCGAAGAGGGGTGAGAAAGCGCGGCCGTCCGAGACTGACCTGGTCCGATCATGTCGACCAGATCCTCAAGGATGGACGCGTTTTGAGTAAAAGGAATCGGAGAGCGTGTATGACTAATTGCATGAATGTGACGGAAGCTAGGAGTGTGTGTAAGGATAGGGCTGTCTGGCGCTCTGTCCTCTCTGCCTACCCTGCAAGGGATGTGGCGTGAGGGTATAGATAGATAGATAGCTCTATTAATTTCTCCACGATGATCAATACGATATTCCCCAATTATTTGACGTGGTCGGTAGCCTGATTGGTAACGCACTCGACTGTTAATTCAGTGGACGTGGGTTCGATCCCCGATACCGACCTACTCCACTTCACAACACAAGCTTTTCAAGCTTATGTATACAGGTATATTTAGGTTTATTTCGATAACCCCAGGTTCATTTTTTATATAAAAAAATATATTGCCGCTCGAAAAATTGCCCGTGTGAGAGCACCTTTATATGAACAACACACATTGTTACGCTGGTACTTGACCTCTTTTGATCATCTTGAATACTGTTTGAATAACAATACCTAATTTATGATCGTATCAAAAGGCTTTTGCTATTATACAATAATTTATTATTCATTTTTTGTATGAAACTGTCACAAGGAAATATGCGTGGGTATTAAGGACGCCGTGAAAAGAGCGTCGCGGCGTGTAAACAAAGTGTATCAACTGAATTTAAATAGCGTCTTTCTGAATCAAGGAAAATAATTATTAAAAGTAGGCATATTGATATTTTCGAAAGTTTCTTAAAACGGTTGAGTAAAAATGTTAAGGAAGATATTATATAGCCAAATATTATAAAGATAAGAAGAAATATAATGATGAAAAAAGCCTGGAGGAGTTCAGGAGGTTGCTGAAGACTCACTTCTTTGCGCGTACCTACGGGTCGGTCAATGGCCAAAACTGATTAGATTTATTTTTATTATTTTGTTTGTGACGATTCTATGTGGTGATTTATACTCAGAAAATTGTATGGTGCCCTTGGGGAGATTTTATCGCTAAACGGCGCTAATAAGTGGTATGAATATTATTTTTTTTAATTTATATTTTTCATTTATTAAGAAATATTTGAAACTGAATTTTATCTTTACACAACTGTGTCTAAACTACTTATTTAAAGCAATACGATTTAATTCAGTAGATAGTTTTTGGTGACACGCAGCGCCGCAGTGGTAAAGTTTAAAACTAAATTGTGACATTTATTGTTAATCAGTTTGTCAGTCGTTCCATCTGGCATCTGGCCATCACTGTGAGACACTGTGCGTCCTTCAGGCTTATCTTGGTCTGATAAATAGTATTACTTAATTTAAATAATAAAGTTTGTTAAATTCGCAAAAACACTGCCTAGCATTGCTAATGAACTGAATTTTGAATCAAAAGCATTAGGACTCCTGTGAAGTTTAATTGATGGGGAGAGGTCAATTGAAATTTTTAGTCAATCAGCGCTGGTTTGCTACTGCCCTACCAAATAAATATAAATATTGAAAAATAGGGAGTAAAAAAATATGTACTTCTTTGCTTCCATGTGTTTTGTTTGTACCTATTGCTTTTGAAAAAAAAAAGGCTCGAATATAAAAATTTGCCTACTGCAGTTCGCTTCATGTTAATCATTATTGTTATCAAATTGGAGAAAAAACACGATTTTTTAGTTTTCCGTGGAGCATCGTATGAAATTTTCAAAAACAATTACTTTGGTGCTATCGGATAATAAAACATATTCTCAATAATCATATTTATTAGTTTTAAGATGATATCACCAATATTAGTTGAGAAAATACACATCTCCCGATGTTTAAAAAAGGGGTAGGAGCATACAAAAACCATCAAAGGGGTCTTAAGTAAAACAACCACTGTGAAACTTTGTCAATTATTGTATGGAAATCGGAAGATGAGAAAATAGAGATGTGCTGAAAAACAACTGAGTCATATTGCACGGTTCTTTTTAGTGAACTATTGAATTTCTTGGTGAATCAGATCAAACGATTCACCATAATACCAAATTATAATTAATAATATGTTCGTAGCGAATAGTTCATTATAATGAGTTATTCGTTACGAACATGTTATTCTGTTCAGTCATATCTCCAGTACTTTCTGTAATGAATACTTTCTGTAATGTAAGCCCAACTCTATTTTCCTCGTTCGATGTCCTAGTGTTCACTTATGTACTTCCGACCTTACCAGTTGACTTTATCAGCCTTAAGAAATAGCTTAATACCCAGGGTAACATTCAACCATTCTACCACATCCTGTTTTCGAAGTTTATTCAAAGTTACAATTTTTTTTAAAAGTTGTGTAATGTATAAGTTCGAAAATATTTCACAATTAATTTATTATTCCCCCGATGGGGAGCTGCACCTCTGGGGACCTGATTCTAGGAAATGACAAGGCGATGCATGTCGCTGCATATTGGAGTGGCAGGGTATGACCCACCCAAACGCGTAAAGTAAGTAGGTAATTAACCAATATTGTTGACGTGCGGATGCGACGTTTTTATTTCAACCATTTAGTTCACTCGTATGAATCGTTTCACTCATCTCTATTTTGTTGTGTCTAATGAAACAATTCTCACTGAGAGTTTTGGAACATCAAAAAGCGACTTTGGAAAGGTAAATAACTGAGAGAAGAAGAAGTTTCTCCACCGAGATTACAAATTCTGTTTATTGCAAAGTTTATTTTTAGGCTGGCCACACACGTCCCGAAGTTCAGTTCCGGAATCGACCGTTTTGCAAAAAAGTTCCGATCAAAACCTCTCTCTGAATTCAGCGTCACCCCGATTTTAAATTCAGAAAGAGGTTTTGGTCGGAACCTTTTTGCAAAACGGTCGATTCCGGAACTGAACTTCGGGACGTTTGTGGCCAGCCTTAGAAAGTCGAACGTAACTTTGACAATAGTCATTTTGTGAAGTTGCTCTTTAAAAGTATGCATACCGACATTTCAAAAATTTCTAAAAACGGGAGACCTTCTATCTCGACAACCGTTACTAAATATACTTTGGAACAAAATAGGGTAGATGCATTGAACATTTATCTAGGGAATAACAGTAAAAGATTTTTAATAACTTGTATAGATTACTCAAAAAAAAAATATTTTAAAAACACCTCTGTTCTTTATTCCGAAAGACGGAAAATTCGTTTCGCGAAAGTCGCGGACAAAATTTTTTTTCGCACTGGTAATATGCATTTAAATCTAGTGAATAACCGTAAAAGTTTTTGATATACGCAAAATTAACCCAAAAAAATGAAAAAACGCTATTTTTACCATTTTATAATGCTATTGTTCAAGCGATTTTGAACCCTAATGCCGTGGGAAATGACTGTGACGTCATTCTTGGTACCAAGCCCTTAAAACTATACTTGCATTTATAGGTCGGGAAATATTAACAACAAAAGTATAACTTAAAGCTAGGGACCCAACTATAACGTCACGTTCATTTTCCGCGGCGATAAGGCTAAAAATCGCATGAATGATTGCATGATAAAGTGTTAAAAATAGCTGTTAACTTGTGCTGTGTATCTGTTGGGATATAACTGCTTGTTAAAAAAAGCGTTTTTTTTTAACTTTTTGGGGTTAATTTCTTTTCATTAAAAAAAACTGTCATTATCCTAGATTCTAATGTCTACTATCAATAGCATTTCATGGGGTTAACTGGAAGAAATCATATAAGTTCGCCGTAATGAACAACGATTTATAATCTGTAGGTACTATGTCAATTTTTTATAGGTATTTATATGTATTTGTTGTTTACTTTAAGTTTAAATAAATAAATAAACATTTAAAACTAACGCAAAGTCCTGGCACCGTCGTATCGGTAAGATGAGAGTCAACTAGTATAAAGATGGGGGGGTCACTATTTAGTGTGAAGAAGTATGGAGATTTGGCTACATCCTATACTAATTCTGTGTCCGTGCAATCCACATAGTTTAAAATACTAACGTACGTATGGTGGTTGTTATAATTAGATTTACAAACACTATAATGTTGTAATAATATATAGGCTACAAACTTTATGTACCTAATGATACAAAATCAAATTCATTCATTTACACAACCGCTGAAATTGATATAAATTAGTAATTAGGAGTCAAATTCCAAACTTATGTGTAATTTCAACATTATTGGTATAAGTCAACATAGGTACCTATACTCGTATGAACATAGTCAGGGATCAAAGTTAGCTAACAAACTTTGACCTGAAAAAACATTACCATACAGGAAGTATTAAATATCCGTAGATTCAGATGGCATATAGGAATAACTCTTTCAAAAGTTTTTTTTTATGTATGGTATTTCAAAATTGGTTTCTTTCTTTATAAATTATTGTTTAAAATTGGGGTTAGCTGGCAGAGATCGCAGTACGGCGATAAGCTCGCCCTAGTGAACAATTGTTATAACTTCATTTTAATGTTTAGTACATATGTCTATATCTTGTTCACCAAAAGTGTACATAAATAAACAAATAATAATGTTAATTCTATCTCTTCAGAGACGACAGAAACCTAGATCGCCCTATCCTTATTGGTTTATTGGTTTTAAATCATCCGTAGGCCTTACATATTTAAGGCACTTGGAATCGTCAGGTTTACATATTTAACAAAATTTATACATGGCAAACTGAAAACTTATACAGACTTACAGCAAGAAAAGAATGGAAACAATAATTACATGGTGACACAACAAAATTATAAAAAAGGTGTGGATTAGTTCGATGCAGGTCTGGAGGTAAATTGTTCAGAACTACATTACGTCAATCTCAAAATAATTTTATAAAGAAATTAGGATAGATACAGATCCGTAGATTCAGGATGCATAGGAATAATGATAATTCTCCTCACGTCGCGTCGCCTCACTTGTGGGGTAGGCAGAGACGACAGATATCTTTACATACACTCCTTACTTCCGTCACATTCATGCAATATGTCATATGGTGAATTTTCAATATATTGGCAGCCGGCGGACGTTAGCTGCAAGTGGGGTTGCAAAATTGTATTGTTGGTAGCCCTGATTGTCGAACCTTGTCATGAGAGCTGTCAAAGGTCCGCAATATTCTCACATTGTAAATTTTACAAGTAACCTACAATGCCGAAAATATTACAGAGCGGCGCTAGAGAAATAATTTTAAAGGCAAGATAGTTTTGCGAGTTGGAAAAAGAAAAAAACTACTCCGATAATCAAGTTGGAAAAACAAAGTTGCAAGTTTATTCTAACAATCCAAAAATTGCCTAGTTTTTTTAAACAACAGTTCTGAAATATAATTTGAAAGTAGCGAAAAAATGTAACCATATTTTATTATTACATCAAGCAACACTAAACCAAGCTTGCTCCGTGAGACTTCTGAAAAAAAAATGTAGAGTACATTTGTAGGTAGCTCAATTTACAAAAAAAAAAAAAAATACGACTACATGGCGCTGAAATCCACCCTGTATTAAGTCGACCGATTACGTATTACCTCTATTTGTTTTTAAACCATTAAAGTCCAAAGTTATCCTTATAGGTTTATCCATATTATAGGAGGTTTCTCACATTGTTAGTTTAGGATTATTTACCTTCAATAATTTCTCAAATTCTCTAAATTCTCAAAATCCTCACTCCATACCCTTACGTACCTGAATGTAAAATGTATTTTTCTCAAATGCTTCCTTTTTAATGCAAAATATTTTTTCCCTTTTTTGAGGATATTTTCTTATCCGATTCTTTCCTTTCACTAAAGTATTTTCATAGTTCATAGATTCTCGGAATTTTTAATGCTTTTCAAGTAAAAAAAATAAACTTTATATTGTTTTAACCCTCCAAATCCGAGAACTATATTTAGCGATATTCTTTTTTTAAAGATATGTATAATTTGATATTAAAAAATATTTTTTTAAAAATCAACCGTTTATAGGAGGGGCTAGGGGGGGTGTAACCTATAGGTCACACTCGGACTTCACGGGATCAAATTAATTTGTATGAGAAATTTATTGTCTCATACTTTGCATTACATTTTTGGTCTTTAGAGAGTAAAATGAAACAAATAATGTTTCGGTTGACATTTTAATAGTTTATTAGTTATTTTAATAATAAAAAAATAATAGAAAAACATTAACAATTCACTTTTTTGATACTTTGCGAAATATTTAATACAAGGACCAACGTTGTCAAGCACTCAATGGACTTATTTCTCCATGACTACAAAATGTTTTATAGTCAAACTTGTTTGTCGGGATGTGCACAAGGTCCCATTCAATCCATGTCCTTTTACTATTCTTTACATATACCGATACTTGAAAATTATCTCCCAAACGACGACGATTCTTACAAACTATTTCGGCAGCCACAGACAATTGCCGCCTACAGAGATTGCTAATTGGCATATCTGTATTAATTCATGATATAATTTCTGCCAGCCAAAACGGTTTGTCTAGTGAAGATAGATTGCTGGATAAGTTATTCTCCGAATCTCTTGTATAAATGTTAAACATATTATTCACCAGACACGCCATCTGCCCCCTGAAATGCCACGCCATTCAAATTTAGCAATTTTTTCACCCGTTGTAATATTTTCACATCAGACAATAGCATCAGGGCTGACACAAGGTTTTTGACGCCTTAGAAAATGTTTATCATATTTACATTTTCCCCGGAACTCCCCTCCAATACACGAGGTCTCCTCACATTGGAGTGTAGTATGATACATGTAAATATTGTTATAAGATTTATATGTGTATACTATATGTGAAATGATAGATATTATTGATTAATAAACTTATTTGAACTTGTTCTCTGTGCTGTTCTATTTTGTCTTCTCTCATTGTTCTCTATAGTATCGCCTCCTAGCGGTAAATAATGTAACTCAAGTCGAGAAAACTTATCTGAACTGAAGCTTATCGATGACAAAAAAACCCAATGTATTCCTTAAAATTAAGGAATGAGATAAACCGTTTCCTACGAGGAGATATTGAAATTCGCTTAAATCTATGTAGTATTTTGATATTTATGTTCCCATTAACTGTGAGTTTCACCTTGTTCCAATGTATCCAGAATTTCAAACGTCTCGTGATCGTAGCGCTCTCAATTATGGTCGAGATGTTTTCGGTTAATACCACATTATTGACATAATATTTCGAAATATCGTTGTTCAGAACCTTTGCTATTCATCGACATTATACTCGTACAACTGATAGATGTCGAGCTCTTATATTTGAAAAGTACACTTTTATTTATAAACTGAATTGGTAAATACCTACCCCGCAAAAGTTGAAATTCCTTCCCTTACGATATCATCCCCCACTCGTCACTCCCTAATGCCAAGTTATATAATTTGACGCTCGTCATAATAATTATTTCTCGTGCCGTTACTCTATTAAAGGGCTCCTCACCCCGGCCCTGTGTGATAAGAGCTCGCGTGGGTTTAATCTTTGCATGTTTATTTGCAAACTTCCATTAATTAACAACGTTTTTTTTTGAAAGGCATTTATTACTTAAGTATTCTGACATTCTTTTGTTACTTAATGTTACTTAAGGGGGATATTTTAATAATATTATGCAAAAACTATTTCAGTATTTTGACTAGTTTTTTTTTACTAGCCAGAGGTATTTACTTACTTCTATATCTATCTATATCTTTCTATATATTTATATCTACATACTATCTATCTATATTATATTTATTTACTTTATTATTATTTATATTACATAAGTTATCTCTTTCTTTTCTCGGGTTGACTGTAAGATATTGCGTTTGCAATAAGTCCGCCTTTTGGCACATTACGATTGTCTTATTTTTGTAATTAGGTATCCATATTTTATTTCGGCAAATAAAGATTTATTTATTTATTTACTGGTCCACAATGCAAGCCTTTGACAATTAAAGTACATATTACACTTTACACGTCATATAAACGGAGAAGTTTAATAAATTAAGAATAAGTATATTTGAAAATACATATGTCAGGTGCAAAAGTCCAAAATCACTATTATAGTCCATCCGCAACCATTTTAATCATAGGCATATTGTCATTAAAAAAAATCTATTAACGAAGGACCTTAGATCTCGACAACCTTACTAAATATGCTTTGGAACAAAATAGAGTAGATACATTGAACCTTTTTCTAGGGAATAACCGTAAAACATTTTTTATATCTTGTACCTATAGATTTACAGAAAAGAAAAAAAAATGTATTGATAATATGAATTAAAATCTTGGGAATGACCGTAAAAGTTTTCTGGTTGAAGCGAAATTAACCCCAAAAAAATGAAAAAAACGCTGTTTTTACCATTTTATCACGAGATTTTGAACCTTCCCGTGGGTAATGACCATGACGTCATAGTTCGGTCGCGAGCCTTAAAACGTTTTTTACGATTACGTATTTTCATTAGATTTAACCCATAAACGGTCACGCAATCAATTTTGACAAAATGTCACTCATGTAAATAAAACTCGTAGGTATTGTGTTTTTTCTTAATGTACTAAATATTTACTTATTTATAACACGCAAACTGTTAAAAGTTTAATTTATTACAACGGCATAAAAAAAATGCACGCACATAAGAAGGAAATACAATAATTAATGAAGGTTATAGGTACTGGCCCCACACGCTTGCCAAACTTCGACAAGCCATGACAAATGCCGACTTACTCCACTTCACAACACAAGCTTTTCAAGCTTTCTGTGAAGTGAACAAAGGTATATTTGATTCATTGAAAAAAATTTTGGAGTTTGCGACATGTGCCAAACGTGTGGATCCGGTAGGTATAATAGGGTATAAGAAATTATTTTTTATTATATTTTATTTTATTATATGGGGTTTATTATGTACTGCGACCTATAAGATATATTGTACTCCCCCTACTTTGCCCATCTGGTGACTACCCAGTTAGAGCAGCCCCTCTAGTCCTAGGCGTCTTACGAAGTTCAGCACTCGGAGTGGGTCTAGGGAGGGAAGTGATTCCACCTCTATCTGGTGTTTGCCCAAAGCTCTCAACCTCATGTATCTTATAGCATCACAGTCTGCCAGAAGATGGTGGGGAGTTTCCTCCTCCTCCTCACAGAATCTGCAAACAAGAAACTATGTGAGTATAGAAAAATAAGGATTTAACGATCCAGGATATAAGAGAACTCGAATCACGAGGTTGTAAAAATGGCGGGGCCCTACTATAACATTTTGGTATTTTCAATTGGAACCTTGTCATTCTCGGGTGAAGTTTCATTGTGATTCGATCGTACCACCTCCATGCGGCCGCTTCACGCTCAGCAACCCTCCACGAGTTTTGTGTGAATGAGTAAAAGGACGTACGGACGAGGTGATTGTCTGGAACTGTATACGTAACCGACGGTTAACGCCTTTTTACTCATTCGCGCGGGACTCGTGGAAGGTCGGACAGCATGTGGATGAGGCAAGAAATAACTCAATGTCTATGATAAAAAAAATATCCTTGAGAAAGCTCATAAAATTCTTCAAACTATTTTTAGGTTGAGTAAATTTTATTAATATAAATAGTTCACGGCAGAGAACACTCGTTCTTTATGGGTGAAATGCCTAAAAATTAAAAAAAAAAAAAAAAATTTTACTTAAAAAATATATTCATTTGATACTTAAGGGGCTAACGAAAAATATTAATCCATTTTAATAGACTCGTTCTTTTTAAACATAAATATGAATGAAATATAATGTATAATTCAATGAATAGCCATAAATATGATTGTTGGTAAATATCTTGATACAAAACAATCGTGAAGTATAGTTTTTTTCGATCAACAGAGAGGAGAGGCATCTTCATTCACATAACGTAGCGTTATGTGAACTCCCCTGTGGAGGAAGCAGGATGGGTCCGACGTTTACGAGTGAGCTTTTGGCTGGCTTTAGTGATCACTTTATGTCCAGGCAACGTACACCCATTCCACTACATCCTGCTCTCAATTGTGCAATTTTTGAAAGTTTTATATATAGTCCAAGAGCCCGCTGCTTAATTTATGACGTATCTGTTTTTTGATCGAAATGTGGTATAAACGATAGCTTACCAATAGGGTACTACATCGCACTAGGGTTGCCTATCAAAATCTTGCCGCAACCCCCCCTGCCCCCCCCGAAAAGGTCCTTCTTCGCGGTTTTTCGCATTTTATAGGAATATGGTAAGAGATAGGAGAAAGTAGTCAATGGCAAAAATAATCCTTGCTAAATTTTCTACAAAAAATGTTTAGTCAATTTTTTCATAGGACTAGTAGTTTACCCGTAATGGCCGGTCAAAAAACAGGATATTTTTTGAAAAAATAAAAAAAAAAGTTTGATTTTTTTTCTTTCACATTCTTCCATCCATTATTACTAACATTTTATGGAAAAAAGTTTGGCCTGCGGCGCTATATCACTGGTTATTTTATGAAAAACTAATTTTTAAGAATTTTCGTTACTGAGTTTTATTGTAATAACTCCGAAATTATTAGATCTATGAACATAAGTTATAGCTCGTTTTGTAGCTATGACTATGGTAATTAATTCGTTCCCTGACTATTTTCCTGTAGCTCTTATCAATTTTCAACCAATTTAGTTTAAATACATTTATTTGTATTTTAAATTAATTTCGCTTTTGGCCCGGCCATTGCGGGTAAACTGCTAGTTCTACGAAAAAAATGTTGTAACATTTTTTGTAGAGAATTTAGCAAGGATTATTTTTGTCATTGACTACTTTCTCCTATATCTTACCATATTCCTATAAAATGCGAAAAACCGTGAAGAGGGACCTTTTCGGGGGGGGCAGGGGGGGTTGCGGCAAGATTTTGATAGGCAACCCTAGTGCGATGTAATACCCTATTGGTAAGCTATCATTTATACCACATTTCGATCAAAAAACAGATACGTCATAAATTAAGCAGCGGGCTCTTGGACTAATACGAGATTTCACATTCACTCCTCAGATTATATTTTGTTAGATTTTCTCATAAATCTAAAGGATGAGTCTAAGACTCTACAATTCTGATAAGCCTCCTTCTGCAGCCCCTTAAGAATTTCGATTGAAGAATATTATTATTTAATAAATATCTTTTCTATAAATAGTTCTACATTACTTTTCAGTACCTACCTCCATTAGCAATATTTATATAGGTACCTTTACTAAAAAACTTCCCCTTCATTAAGAGTAAGCATATTGACATTTCAAAAATTTCTAAAAAAGGTATAGATCTTAGATCTCGACAACCGTTACTAAATATGCTTTGGAAAAAATAGAGTAGAGACATTGAACCTTTATCTAGGGAATAACCGTAAAAGATTTTTATAACTTGTATAGACTTCTCAAAAAAAAAATTGAAAAACACATCTGATCTTTTTTCCGAAAGACAGAAACTCGTCTCTCTAAAGTCGTGGATGATTTTTTTTTTTGTATTGATATTATGCATTCAAATCTAGGGAATAACCGTAAAAGTTTTTGATTGAAGCGAAATTAATCCCAAAAAATGTTAAAAACTCTATTTTTTACATTTTATCATGCGATTGTTGGTGGTTGGTTGGCAGACATTGCCTACGGCAATAAACCCGCCATTTGAAAGATTTTTTTTTCAATAAAGATTTTAATATATATTTTTGAGGTGGTCGGTATAGCCTGGTTAGTAACGTGCTCGACTGTTAATCTGGCGGGCGCGGCTTCAATCCCCGATGCCAACCTACTCCACTTGACAACACAAGCTTTCTGTGTAGTGTACAAAGATGTATTTGGATTTATTTCGATAAACCCAGATTCATTATATTAAAAAAAGAAACTATTTATTTATTGATCATGCGATTTTGAACCTTAATGCCATGGGAAATTACCGTGACGTCATAGTTGGGTCGGGAGCCTTAAGTCACGTGTAAGTTACTGTTGGATTTTCTATTTAAGTTTATTTTCATTCATGTGTTACCAACCAACAGGTATCTTTATTAAATTTCTTGTTAATTTCAATTCTTGTCTTTGAACCTATATTATTTTTAACAAGAATTATGTCTAGACAACAGACAAAAACTAAAATTGAGACAGTATTTACAATATTTGGTCTACATTCTTTATAGATATTTGTAGCCTCAACTTGAACACATGTTTTTCGTGAAACATCAAATTTTCTAAATATTGTAGTTGGAACCTATATATCTTTATTGGCCAGTAAATATGTATATATAATAACAAAAACAAGACAATGCAGTGTGCCAAAATGCGGCAATATTGCAAAAGCAATATTTTATACTCAACCAGAGATGTACAACGGAGGTAAAAATCTCCATAATTGATCGTTAGTTGTTCAGCTGATTTACTTATATCGATAATCTCAAGGTTTTTGACCGTCGGTACTTGGTGGAAGTCCATTTTTAAGGTAAAAATAAAAAGACTATTATTTAGTTTAAAATCCACATTAATGACTTTAAATTACGCGACTAGTGTTCGAGGATTTGCACCCTCATAATCAGGCGATTGTATATAAAGCGCGATAAATATTATAGTCTTTTCATTTTTACCTTACTTACATCACTTAACGCTGAAGTAACATTCACCGATTCCAGTCAATCCGTCCTCCCCGACCGGGAATCGAATCCAGAACCTCTGTGTAAGATGAAACACTTCTATATGTAATCGTGGTGGAGGGAAGCAGGCAGATTGAAGGCAGACTTGAGTGGGAGTGAAACAAAAAAGGTCCAATATATCTTCACTCTTCACTCCTATAGACACACACATTTGACTGAAGAGTTGTTCCACTAGGAGTAGTACACAGAGCCCAACGATTCGAGAAAATAATTATACGTGTGTTCTTGAGAAGTAATTACTCACAATATGCAGAAGCAGTAGAAAGTACTTGAGTTTACTTTACTTGCTTGAAAACCTGAAATTAAAGCTCGCTGCTCTCAAAGCTCATCTAATAAGCTCTGTAAGGAGGACTGTAGTGTTATCAACTTTCACAATTCTGGTGAAAGTCATGTAACAATGTAACGCATGCAAGAACGTGGCAACTTTTGCTAGTTGTTCGAATACACTATACCTAGATAATGATAATGTTTTTTATTAATTATAAAAGGATCTGGGATTGTATACACAAACCCAAATACTTTCCTGCACAACTGCATGGAGAGAGTACATGGTTGGCGCAGTTGGTTGAGGCGGCAGTCTCTCAAGCGGGAGGTGCCAGGTTCAAACCCTGGCGATGTATTTCACACTTTGCGATACAGGCTTTTAGCCTAGTGCAAAGTATGCAGAAAAGTATTTGAGTTTGTGAACGGAAGCCCAGATCCTTTTATATAAAAAAAAAACATGCACTAGGCTAAAAGCCTGTAAGTATCGCAGAGTGTGGAATATGTCGCCAGCGCCGGGGTTTGAACCAGGCACCTCCCGCTTGAGAGACTGCCACCTCAACCAACTGCGCCAACCATGTACTCGTATGTTTACTTCGGCTTATACTTAATGAATTTTTTAGTGAATTTTATTCTACAGTTTGACTTTCTGCATATTATGTGCACCTTTTGCTTCCTATTTGTTTTGTTGAACATACTATCATTCCAACTTCTGATGGCTGAGATCGGCCGTAAAGTATAATAGAATATACCTATACTATACTATACCCTCACGCCACCTCCCTTGCGGGGTAGGAAGAGAGAACGGATCGCCAGACTTTCCTATCCTGACACACACTTCGGGCTTCCATCACATTCATGCCATTCCTCATACACATTCTACGATTACTTTTACTCAAAACACGTCCGTCCTTGAGTATCTGGTCAACATGGTCCAGCCATGTGGTTCTTGGACGGCTGCGTTTCCTCACACCTCTTCTTTCACCCAGGTAAATTTTCTTAGTTATTCTTTCATCGTTCATTCTCTCCACATGTCTAGAATATACCCACGGAATTTAAAATACTTTGTGATCGCCTGGAGTCGAAAAAAATTGAAGTCTGGATGACATAGGAGTTACTGAACGTTTAAAGTAAAATGGTAGGTGTTTCTAAACTTCGCAATAGGAATAATAATAATAACTTTATTGAAAATAAAACATTTATAAATACATTAGCATTAAAATTAGATTCACCTAACTAGGCAGAGCCCGTACCAAGGAATAAAAATGTAGGCGATAAGATAGAGAGAAATCTCATATTACTTGAGTGTGGGCCATTTTTTTGATAGCTGAAACATCAAATAAAATATGTAGCAAGAAATAAAAAGAAATAAAATCCGATATAAAGGAATCTATTGGAGGAAATATAAAGAAATGTTTACAGAAGGTACCTACTCAAACTATATTCCAAGTACACTATACCCTCGACATTTGAATTGAAAATGTGTGTCCTTGTAAATCAAAAAACGTTAAGCTGAGAGTAACGTACATAAAATTTCAAAACAAAATAGTGTTCATAATTTCATTATTCACTATTGAACTAACAATTGTTGGGTTGGATTAATTGGCAGAAAACGCCGACAGGCCATAAATCCGCCCTTTGCATGTTTTCACTTACGAGTATAGGATTGTAATAAAGTTTTTATTTATTTTATTCTTTGACACTGGTACATAGTACACTATAGAAAAAAATTGCGAAGATACTTTAGATTTGTCGTAACAGAATATTTTTCATTGCATCGTAGTTCTCAATACGTTTGCTTTTTACCCAAAAAGGTGGTAGAAATGAAACATAAAACAAGTATTCCATAAAATATGCGGCCAAACGCCTAAGTTTACCCGATTTTGTGTGGAAACTGGAAACGAATCAAAATGATTATTATCTCTTGTATTTATTCATTATACTGGCCGGTTGAAGATTCGTAATTACATAAAAAAACTTTAATTGTTGTATGAAATGCAGTATCTATGTTTTTATTTGTTTTCACATTTTATTGTGCCTTTTTTCTACACAGCTCATAACAAAGGCTAACCGCAATAGAGTGGGTGCAACTGCGCGTAAAACGAACACACAAAAACGTAGGATGCTTGTATTTAGTATTCTTTCCATTAAGTTTGTATCCAGAACTACCCCTACAATATCTTTTACGAAATCACTTGCTGTATTTTTTATTCCCTTTCTAGAACATTCTATTTGGACTGTACAAAAAGTAAAGAGTCTTTCAAACTAATTGTACAAGATTAAGTAGACTCCTTTCTTACTTGTAATAATCATTCTCTACCAAGGCCGTAGCCAGGAATTCATTGCGTGGGGGATTCGAAATCTGTAAAATTTGAAGGTGCCTAATGGAATAAAAACGAGCAAATTTTTTTTTTCAAGAATGGTAATGAACCTGATCGTAACGCATCTGGATATATTTCTGGGCTTCGATAAGGTAGCGCCGCAGGCCGAAATTTTGTGATAAAACATAAAAAAGTAGTTTATTTTTTGTGAACAAACTACCGCTTCAAATATACTAGCGCCGCAGGCAATTTTTTTTATGAAACAGTAATTTAATGGATTTTCACAATAATTTTTGAAAATTCATAACATGATGAAAAAACAATGTGATAATAATGTGATTCACTATGCATATAACTGTGGGTTGGCTGAGATATTTCGGGGGGGGGGGTTTCAACCCCTAAATCCCCCCTGCCTACGGCCATGTTCTCTACTAACATAACTTCGTCCTTGAAACAACTCCCATGGTAATGTGGGAAGGCAATAAGGATTTTTTTGCAAAAGTAAATACGATATAAGAATAAACAAAAATGTGTGTGGCAGGCGCCAGAAACTATAATCTGATTCCCAACGGCTTCCCTTTCTCAAACAATGTATTCTGCCTATTTGTTATAATATAAACTAAGAAAAAATATATTTGTTACTTTATTTGTAATCGCCTGATTATGAGGTTGTGAGTCCTTGAACCGCAGCACGTGTAGTAAAATTCGTGGATTTTAAAGTCTTGGTACCAAGAATGACGTCACAGTCATTTCCTACGGCATTAATTAAGGTTCAAAATAGCGTGAACAGTCGCATGATAAAATGGTAAAAATAACTTTTTTCAATTTTTTGGGGTTAATTTTGCGTCTGTCAAAAAACATTTTCGGTTATTCCCTAGATTTTAATGCATATTACCAGTACAAAAAAAAAATTACTCCGCGACTTTCGGGAAACGAGTTCCCGTCTTTCGGAAAAAAAGATCAGAGGTCTTTTTTATATTGTTTTTTTGAAAAATCTATAAGTACAAGACATAATTTTTTTTACAGTTATTCCCTAGATGAAGGTTCTATGCATCTACTATATTTTTTCCGAAGCATATTAAGTAACGGTTGTCGAGATCTAAGGTCTCCCGTTTTTAGATTTTTTTTGAAATGTCAGTATGCATACTCTTAAACTATATATTAGTCTTTCATTTTTATCTTTAAAAATGGACATCCACCGTGTGCCGACAATCGAAAATGTTAATACTATTCTATAATAGCTAATATTATCCAAGTAACAACCCTAATATAATTAACCGAAATAGAGATGTTATCTTAATTTCCCATTCCTTCTGTTAATATTAACTTATCATGTATTAACGATTAATTAAGTAGGTATTAAGTAAGGTATAAGATAATTATCATAATATATATTCAGTTAATTATTTAGTCAGTTAGTTAGCAGTTAATAATTCACAATATCTCTCTATTATCTTCATACAATCATATTTGGGAGAAGTGATGGAAAATATTAGTTTTTACCGTAATCGAAATTTTTGCAATTGTTCGATGTAATATTGTTAACCTATGGTTTATATCCCATATCCTTTTCAAAGACGCCAAAAACAAATACTTTTTAAACCAAGATTTTATGATTTCACATCCTGGAACTGTTTTTTTGCGATCTTCCAAAGGTTGCCAAGCCCTTCCCGGGTGCTTCGATTCTTTTGTTCTGATGGTGTATTCTACTAAGAGTTGTCGAAACTCGTAAAACACTTTCGTGAGATACGGGTCCCAAACACGGCGGTGTGCGGTGACTAGATTCTCTCGATCGCTCAGTGTCTTACAAGGCTTGAGCTGGACAACATCTGTCTTGCGATCTGGAGTTCTTTTCCAATGTTTTTTCATACGATATAACACATAACCCCGCACTACCCTTGGATCCTCCTGAAACCCTTTACATATTTTTTTGTCTCTAGAGAAGGCTGATCCGAAGTGACACAATTATATTGTCACCGAGTTTACGTACGTTTGCAAAGTTTCAGATCTCCAAGCAGTCAGGAAGTGATTAAAAAATAGATTACAAGATTTGCGTACAGACAAAAAAAAACAAACAACACCACGGCGAAGTAAAATAAAATCTTTTAAAAACTTGTCGAAAAAAAATGACGAAATTTCTTCCAATTCACCCAAGATTCTTTAAATTGTATAATAGATGAATTTTTAACATCAATATATCATTTACAACCCTATGACATACATTCCGCCCGTTATATATTACAGTTGACTATCCCTGAGTCATCTTTATTGCTTTCTACGATATGATTTTCTCAGACAACTTCGCGTTCGCATCAGGGATTTCCAATGCGGGACCATTATTCTCTCTCTTTTTATTCACGACGATTTCACAATAAAAGACGGATGAACAGATTGCGATCCAACATTGACAATACATGTAGATACCTATATCTAGTCACCGTATATTCTATTTGTATGTTCAACGTACATTAAATATGCTGGATATAGTTTGAGATTTTCACTTGCACTTTAACTGGTTGGAGATAACTAACTGTTTTTGGTATATCGACAATTGATCCCCCAGACAATTGAGCCCTTGGATTAATTATTGGTCCCATTTCTTATAGAATCAGAAACATCAATCTGTCGATTTAGCATAAATTGAGTGTAAGAATGTGGTGCATGTTCCTATTGTAAAACTACACATTGTAAGATATTAACATGGCAACTAAAGCAGCCATAATCCGCATAAATCATCATGAAATGCTGAAAAAACGACAGAGCTGGCTGGGATATAGGCTAATAAGGAAACAAATACCCGTTACGGTTAAAAAAACAACATTACGTAGTTGCAGCAAACCATAAAAAGCAGGCGCAGGCCGCCGCACGAAACATAGTTTTTGGTGTAAAAAGTGACATGTCCAAATACAGCAATCTGCAATATATGAGAGTCAAGAACAGTAATTTAGATAAAAATATATTTTTCACTTTACTCCGTATCAGTGCGAGATCAGATTTCTCTTTTTGATACTAAGATGCGACTCAAATAAAACAAATAATATTGTAATGTAATCAAAATCCTTGCCAAGGGATAATAAATTAAATGTTCTTTGGATAATATTCTACGGACTTAGCATAATTCCATCAAAACATCCATAATTTATCATAGAAGTACTTTATTATACCAGTATAGACACTATATTATACCAGCAGGAGACCGAGAGGCAGATCGCCGATGCGTTGGAGCGACCAAGTGAGGGCAGCCATAAACACCACTCTACACGAGGCCGCACATCTGGCCATGGATAGAGACTCGTGGAGGAGGATCGTCAACTGCGGGAATGAGAGTCGCGACCTTCAGTCATGAGGATATACGACACCAGCAGCAGACACATAATATAGAGAATAGACACAATAAGACTATTTGCATCACGACTTTTTTTTAGTTTTCTTATTTTTCTCAACATTATACTCTCTTGTTGCATGCTAATGACGCGGATCCTCATTATAGTATACTTTGCAGTGCTTTTGATACAAATATGCGACATGAGTACATGGTTGGCGCAGTTGGCTGAGGCGGCAGTCTCTCGAGCGGGGGGTGCCAGGTTGGCGCTGGCGATGGCGATGTATTCCATACTTTGCGATACAGGCTTTTGGCCTAGTGCAAGGTGTGCTGGAAAGTATTTGGGTTTGTGTATGCAAGCCCAGATCCTTTAAAAAAATGATACTACTTATTTATTTATTTATTTATTTATTTATCTATGGTACAAATACAGTCACAACAGTACAATTAAACAGGAATATGTATTGACAAACCTGACCAATTACATTTGTACACAAATAGCAACACACAAACACAGTAACAAACTTAGACCTATACATACATAGCAAAAACAACTTAACTAATAGATATTCTGATTATACAATATATGAATATATGAAAGGATAGGATGGGAATGGAATGGAATGAGGAGGAGGAGAGGGATTGGATTGGGGAGGAAATATCCCGTGAGGTACAATTCCACTCAAGTTTATATTAGATCAAATTATTATCGTTATGAAATGGAATACAATGCAAAAATATATTTATATACACATATTATATAAATACGCACACATACATACACACTAGGTGCAATATCTTCTCAATGAACTCTTGTATGTTGAAGGAGACGCATTAAACAAATCTGCGTGATTAATATTTCCCGAGAGTTTACGATTGTAATATGTACAAGACCTGTTAACAAATTCATTTTGATTGGAGTTGGTGTTAGAATCATGGACATAGAACAGGGTGTAGTGTCTGCCAATTCTATTGGGAACATGGAAATTTAATTGACGTAGTAAGTAGGATGAGTCGACTAAGGAATTTACAATTCTATACAGGAACATCTGATCAGCAATTAATCTACGATTCATAAGCTTTGGCAGGTGAAAATGTCGTTCGATCTCATCGTAAGATTTGAATGTATAGTATGACCTAAAGTTAATAAAGTTCATAAACTTCTCTTGTACCCTCTCAATCCTGTTAACATACACGATATACCGCGGATTCCACACCTGAGAACAATACTCAAGGTGAGGACGGACGAAAGAGTTGTAGAGGAGAACAAAAGTATTGAAATTGTTAAAGAATTTACATGTTCTCAGAATGAAGCCGAGGCACTTAGTTGCCTTGGATACAATATTATCTACGTGTTTTTCGTATGTCAGTTTACTGTCCAGCAATACTCCCAGGTCGCGTATATGATCCTTCCTTGTAATTAGTGTGTCATCAAATTTGTAATTGTAAATAATTTTATTTCGGTTGCGAGTGAATGTGACGGTATGACATTTGGACGTATTCATAAATAGTTTATTCTGCGTACAATAGGTAGCGAGTGCATTCAAATCGCTCTGCAACCCCTGGCAACACTCCGGGCCAATGATGGGTCTAAAGATTTTCATATCGTCAGCGAATAATAATATTTGGGAGTTTTTGAAGCATGCAGGAATGTCATTTATGTAAAGTGAAAACAGCAGGGGACCCAAGATAGATCCCTGAGGAACACCAGAGGTCACAGACTTCCAGACAGATGTATAGCCTGAGAGCGCAACTGCCAAAGATCTATTTTCTATGTAGGACGAAAGCCAACGAAATAGGTTCCCATGTATTCCACAGTCCTCTAATTTATCACGCAGGATGCTATGGTCAATCTTATCAAATGCTTTACTGTAGTCAGTGTAGATAACGTCAACCTGTATTTGATTGTCCATATAATTTGACAGTATGTTAGTAAATACGCCGAGATTAGTGACTGTAGATCTTCCCGGGAAAAACCCATGTTGAACCTCAGTAATTGATTTTTTTAGAACGGGGAACAATTGTTCAAGTACAAGGGTTTCAAAGACCTTAGAAAACACTGGGAGCTTCGATATGGGCCTGTAGTTATTTACCTCACCCCTAGAACCCGACTTGAATATAGGGGTGATGTAGGCTTTTTTCCATTCAGCAGGAAATATGCCAGCCTTGAGGGATCTATGAAATATTTTTGTTAGTGGGATAGCCAGATTAACAGCACAATTACAGACAAAGACCGAGGGTATTCCGTCCGGACCCGCCCCCTTTTTGGAATCGAGTGAGCGTAAGCATTTGAGAGTCAGTTCGTTGGTAAAGGATATTGAACCAATTTCTTCGAGCGATTTAGCAGGTGGGGTATCGCGTTCAGAGTTTCCATCGCCAGACTCGTAAACCGAATGGAAGAAATCAGCAAACAGGTCGCTAATTTCCTGGCCCGATTCCGCTCTCTTAGTATCCAAATGTACAACACTAGGAATAGTGCTCGACGCCTTTTTAGATTTCACATAGGACCAGAAGTTTTTTGGATCTTTGGAGATGTTGATTTCGGAATTACGAACATAGTCGTCGTGACACCCCTTCGCCAGATGCTTCTGTCTCTTTCTGAGGATAGTAAAGGATTCCCGGTCGCTCGGTCGTTTGTAGATAACATAACGTCTGTGATATTTGTGCTTTTCTTTGATGACCCTAATGAGAGCTGGCGAATACCAGGGTGGATAATGCATCTTGGTCACAGCTCGCCTTGGGACCGTGTCGCTAATTATGTCATTTAAAATATTGTAAAAACACGAAACGGCTCCATCAACCGACAGCGCGGTGTCGAGACAAGACCAATCAGTGCGCGCCAATCTATCGTTAATATCTGCATAGTCGGCCTTATGAAAGAGTAGACGCACATTTGTATTCTCGTTAAGGCCCCGAGGAAGTGACAGGTTTAAATTCACAGTAATAGGCATATGAAACTTGTCCACAGGCAGAGCGAGTGGGTCCACCACTGGATCGACCACAACATCAATATTTGACAAGACAAGATCCAGAATATTGTTCGAAGAATTAGGGACGTGATTATATTGGACAAGATCACAGAACTCGACGTTATTAATAAAAAGTGAACTAATTGAAGATGTATAATTAGACGGGGAGAGACCAGAGCATCCAGTGCCCTCCGAACTCCAGGTGACATCCGGCAGGTTAAAATCGCCCAGAATCAGAAAACCATCACCGGGATTTCCAAAAATCTTAGGACTCAACTCATTTGAAAATCTTGTAATGTTGGAATTGAAGTCAAAAGTCGTCGACAGATACACACAGCATATGTGTATGTTTGTATGGACGGATCCCGGGGGAAGACGTAAAGTGACCCACAAATCCTCGGCGCCGGAGTGCCAGGCCAGATTGCCAATTGTGTCAAACTCTTTTTTGATTGCCAAAAGAACACCGCCCCCCATGGAGACTCCCGTCATGTCTCTGTCACGCCGGTACACGTTATATCTATGGTCAAAGATCTCGCCGTCTAGAATGGAATCGACCAACCAAGTCTCAGTGATTGCTATTACGTCATAGTCATTACAATTTACATTTATAAAGAAGGCATCCGTCTTTGTTCTTAGCCCACGGGCATTTTGGTAATAAATTTTTAATGAATGTTCTTCTATTGTGAATGCAGAGTAATTATCAAATATAATGTACAAAAACTATGATTTATGAAAATAAAACGGGCCAGTAAAAATCCAACATTAAGAAAAAGAGCAAAAAATGTGTAGAATACAGACATTAAAGTATGAATTATACTTAGACGAAGTTGCAATTTATAGTGTAAAAGCAAGAACGATAATGCGTTGTCAAGTGATAGATAGATCAATCTACGATCATTTCTCAGCCTTGCAATCTCCAGTGATGTGGCAAATTGATAAATAGCATTTACAAGTATTCAATATCCTTCGGCCTATGTTGTTGTAGCGTAGTACGAAATATACCAAAAAGAATGTAGCACACGCGAAAATCGTACTTTCTGGGGTTTTTTGAGGATTTTAAAATTTCTGAAACTCAGTAATCAGTAGGTATTTCCTGTAGCAGTGAACGCGAAGAACCTTAATAATCTCGAGTGGCGTATTTTAAAATAGGTACCTATCATATGAATGAAACATGGTTCAAACCCCCCCTAAATTTCTCAGCCAACCCACCGTTTTATGAATAGGAGAAATTAATCACAAATCACAGTTGTTTCATTAAAAGTTTTCTCCTGCGGCGCTAATCTAATTAAGGCGGGGGTTTGTACGCGAAAAATAAACTGGACTTTTAAAAGATTCTGTTTTATTTACCTCCTTTTGAAAAAATTTACACCTGCGCCTGGCGCTAGTCATTTACCATATTGTGACCCAGAAATATATCCAAATACCTTACTAGTGAAATCAACCAGGTTCATCAACATACCCATTTTTGAAAATAATGTTGGTCTAGAACTCGAACCTCGATTCCTGGCTATGGCCCTGGAGTGAAATATTACTGAAATTCAATACGAATATATTATAATGTTTTGTTATAATGAGATAAGTACAAGTAAATGACTATTTTTATCTTATATGAAACAGAACTCTAGGTAGGTGTGTAAGTTCTCACATTGCCTCCTAAGCAGAAATTGTGAGTTATGATCTCCAAGCTACTATGGTACCTAATAAGTACATGCATTAATATTATCATCGTTTGTTATGTAAAGCAGTGCTTTCCAAACATGGCAGGTAAACAAAATCAATCAACTGAATACATGTAAATATGTAGTATCTTTCGATTCGAAGAAAATAATTATTATCTGTACTAGTGGGTACCTACCCGTGAAAATCACGGAGGCTTGCTTAAATATGTTTTTGTGTTACTCCCTATTACTACTCCATCCTCTAAAGTTCCTCGAGTAAACACAGGAAGATCACAAGGCTCCGTCTTTTCCCCGTCTCTCCAATATCGTCGTGAAAGTCGTAAGACCAGATTCATATTGTCGACTTTTTTAGTTGGCACCCACCCCTGAAAGCCACAAAACTCCTCTTACATGTCTATCTACATACATAGGTACTTTACATACATATAGATGGTGGGTACATTTAGTTCGATTTGGAATCTTTACATGTATAGGTACGTACCATATAGTATGTATATGAGAATTCTATTTTCATTTTCTGTCACGTTGTATAAAATGGTACTTACTTATCATTTCCCCGAAAGAAATATTTCAAAACTATTTTCATTCATAATTTTATTAGTAGGTAAGTTACCATTCGATATTTCAAAATTTTCATTCATTAAAGTTTATGTCTAGAAACAAAACGTGAGACTTCGACGAAAATGTCTAGCAGCCCACGAAGGCGTCGCTGCTTTAAATTTACATACATATTCATCGAACTTGCAAAATTTTCCAATGGGCAAGCGTTACATACCTACATGACTTGGATAATACGAGTATTATGTAATAGAATACTGTACTTATTATATTTATTTCAAGAGTCATTAAGTGTATTGGTATATCTGTATATGGAGAAGATACTTTAAACTGAAATGAAAATTGAAATAGAATTTTATTATTACTCTGAGGTCAAAAGCAAAAACCACGTAGGTATAAGCAAAAAAAGTTAAAACTGAGGTAATCGCGGAAAGCATCTATAGTATCGCCCATATATTCCATATATGCGTGGAATAGGGTGGGTTGGAAATAGGGGTTGCATATAAAAACTTTTTTACTATTTCTTTTTCTTGTGACTTTCAATGGTATCTGAATGTTTTTATATGAATGGACTAGATGTGCGCTTGTGTTTATTAGATGATGTATGAATGAAATGAGATAATTCAATTGATTTAAGACAACATCTGTGTATTTTATCTGTACGAGTGCATGTAAAAATAAATAAATAAATAGATGAATCTAAAGTTGATTTTGATTAAAAAAAAACTCAAAATATCTTAAGTTGGCTTTAGCGTGGTCCTTTCTTAAGGTTCGCTTAGACGAGCAACTATTGCCGAAATAATTACGCAATTAATTGCTCCCAGTTGCTGAGAAAGTATGAAATATTGCTGAAACCATTGCGCAATTGATTGCTCTTGTTGGGGCAGTACGAGTTAGCGAGCAATTATTGCTCAAAAAATTGCCCGTGTATGAGAACCTTTGTGACGGCGGTATAGGTTCGCCAAAACGTCGAAAGAAATCATATTCTACAACAGGATCAAGCACGAAAACTCTACAGACATTATGGACCATCGTTTTCACCTTTAACCACTCTTAGATAATCTCAGCGTTTGGGAAACCTTGATGTAGAGGTGTCTGATCTATGGAGGGTCGTATATTCTAACTGTGGGCCGGGCCTCTGGGGACCTCTACAAATAATGTCTTAAGATTAATATAATGCATAAAGGAAAGAAAAAGCAATTAAAATAATACGTATTTTAAAATTATTTCCTTCTTCTTCTAATATACGAGTATTAAGGAAATTGTTGTAGAAAAACTACAGAATTTTTTTATTAAAAAAATATAGACCGAACTGTATGTATGTACCTATGAATATATTTTTACCACGCATTTTATTTAACTTTGTCTGTCGTGGTTGATGTCTGCGTATACATTTTTCATATTACATTTTAATTACTTCTCAATGTTGTTATTGTTGACGAAATGCAGTTTTGGACCATTTACATCCAGACCTGCGTTGAATAATATATCTCTATCTATACTGATTTCTTTATAAAATTATGTTGTCATTGACGTAATGTAGTTCTGGACAATGTACATCCAGATCTGCAATGAACTAATCCACACCTTTTTTATTATAATTTTGTTTTGTGACCATGTAATTATTCTTTCCATTCTTTTTTTGCTGTAACTGTTTATAAGTTTCCAGTTTAACATTCCAGTAGATAAAAAAAACACATTTCGTACCTTCTGCGCTGGGACTTTTGGGAAGCTCAAAAAAATTAAGAGGAAAATGTAGACGCAGTAAACAACAATAACGACAGATGAAGTTTAACAAAAGCGTGAACATAAAAAAATATGGGGATGCCCGTCACTGTGACGGGTATAAATAAAATATTTTTACGTTGTATCCGAAATTACCTACGTTTGTAATTGAAACTCCGTACACGTATTTTAATTAAGAATTTTGATTACGGCTTACAGCATACATATCAATTTACTAAATTCCGGGGCAATTTGAGGTGGTCGGTAGCCTGGTTGGTAACGCGCTCGACTGTTAATCCGGTGGGCGCGGGTTCAATCCCCGACCTACTCCACTTCACAACACAAGCTTTTAAGCTTTCTGTGAAGTGTGCGAAGATGTATTTGGGTTTATTTCGATAAACCCAGATTCATTTTTTTTAAATAAAAAAAAAAAAAAATCCGCTCTGGGTACTCGAAGCAAATTAATTCTGTAATTGAATGAAACAATGATACGTATAGGTTGTTCCAACATACCTGAATGTTGGAATTTAAACTGAAAAATGTTTTTATATTTGAGTATGGAACCTACTGCCCTCCTACCTACAAGAGGTGCTCCATGAAAAAATTAGAAGCATGAAATAATTTGTGCGAAGATACCAGTATGGGATAATAAAAGTTTAATACACAGTAATATTGAATTTATTTTAATAGGTGTAGAAGGTGTTATTTAACACTATTATAACAATATAGATCAATGGATGAGATGATGGTGAGGGATATGAAAATCTAACGATTTTGACACTATTGTGTCAATAAATTAGCTTCGTGTTGTATGGACTTGTATTGAAACAATTGAATTATAACGAATCTATGTCAAATGCCTCTTGCCTTGCAAAGTCTTGCCTCATCACGACCCCGAAATAGGTCAAAAGGAATCGGAGAGCGTGTATTACAAATTGCATGAATGTGGCGGCGGCTAGGCGTGTGTGTAAGGATAAGGCAGTCTGTCGCTCTGCTCTGTCCTCTCCACTAGCGGATCCTGGGGGGGGGCTCCAAAACCATGAGTGACAGTAATTTATACACAACAAATTCAGAGGTTTCAGCCCCTTAGCCCCCCCCCCCCCCCAAAACGTTGAGTGGCAGTACTTTTTACCATCTGACGATATTCAGCCCCCCCCAAATTGAATCCTGGATCCGCCAATGGTCCTCTCTGCCTACCCTGCAAGGGAAGTGGCGTGAGGGTATAGATAGATAGATGGAGTATTGAAACAAATTTGTTGCTTTACATCTAGAATTTCTAGAAACTTTAACTTTTGTAATCGAAAACTGACGCATGATGCCCATTAGTAGGTACATACTGACTCAAACACACATACATTTCGACACAAAAAAAATGCTTTATTTTCGTGGAGTACACCGGGTACTGTAACTAGTGATAATATTATGATAATAAGTAACGACAAAATACGTTAAGGCTGGTAATTTATCTTGTGGTTTTGTATGTAACCCTCGGAAAATAATTGCGAGAAGAAAATGTATGGAGTAATAAAGATGATGTGTGCGTTACATTCAAACATCAGTCATCTGACGATGCAGTAGGCAGTCAGGGGTCCGAAACCGGGTTAACATATGTTTTTTTTAAGGTTATGTGCTTGCATACACAAACTCAAATACTATCATGCACACCTTGCACTAGGCTAAAAGCCTGTATCGCAAAGTGTGGATAACGCGCTCGACTGTTGATTCAGTGGGCGCGGGCTCAATCCCCGACTTGCCCCGCTTCACAACACTAGCTTTCTGTGAAGTGTACAAGAATGTATTTGGGTTCATTTCGATTAACCCAGATTCATTAAAAAAAACTACTTGAATATAAAAAGATATACATATAAGGTCGAGTGGTTGGGTAACCGAGCTTTCAGCAGCGATACTACTGCCATCTTCAGGGTGAAGTAGTTTTTGTATAAAAAAAAGTCCGTCGAGGTATCAGTAATTTACTGCCGCAGCGTGAGCAGTGTTGTGTAGTGAAACCCGAAGAACTAACAACATGGAAATGGATTCATCACACTGCGAAAGCCTACAGGATTAATATATACATATTAAAATATACTCGTACATTAAAAAAAGGTTATTTTGAAAATACTGTTCATATTTTTTGTGCTTTATAAAAAAGATATGATATTTCTGACTCGCGTGATGAAAAATACAATCCGTCAAGTCTGTAAAGTCCTTATTTCATAAAAGAATTTGTCTTTTGCCGACGAAAATAAAAATAAGTGAAAGAAATATTGTCTGCGTCGTGGTAAATCTCAAATCACCGAAATTAAAATATGAAAAATTACACAAAATATATTATTTTTATCCCACCCCTATGTTTAGGGCCTAAATGTCTATTGGCCTAATAAGGGCCTAATGTAATCAAAAGGGATACTTATCCATATATACCCTCACGCCGCATCCCTTGCGGGGTAGACAGAGAAGAACACACACACCTCGTTTCCGTCTCATTTGTGCAATTTCTCGTTTGTTCCCATTTGACCAACCGTTTGTCAACCAGTTGAACAAATGGGACTCATTTTTTCCCATTTGACCAACCGCTCGGTTTAACAACTGGGAATCAATATTTTTGTAATATTTTCTTCCCGTCTGACCAACCAACCTTCAGTATGGAGAAATTACAACATATTTATGATATATTTATATTGATTTTCGTGACGTTTCTTACCTACCTGCATACATACATACACATATCTTTATACATAGGTATATCTTGTACGAAAATGTTCGTAGGTAAGTATATAAGATGCTTCAGTTATTTTTTTATCATATTTAAGCATGGGCATCGTCAGGGGGGGTAGAGGAGGGGGGGCAACTGCCCCCCCAGAGATTGGAATGAGTATATATTTTTTCATAAGAAGAAGGTCGTGATATACTATACTATACCCGCCGCCACCTCCCTTGCGGGGTAGGCGGAGAGAAAGGATCGCCAGACTTTCCTATCCTTACACACGCTTCGGGCTTCCGTCACATTCATGCAATTCTTCATACACATTCTACGATTACTTTTACTCAAAACACGTCCGTCCTTGAGGATCTGGTCAACATGGTCCAGCCATGTGGTTCTTGGACGGCCGTGTTTCCTTACACCTCTTCTTTCACCCAGGTAATTTTTTCTTGGTATCCTTTCATCGTTCATTCTCTCCACATGTCCCAACCATCTCAACTTGTTCACTTTCATTTTAGGTCGTGATATAGTATGGTTTATTTGAAAATGTGTATGATATTTTGCACAATTATATAGATGAAAAATGTTTTTTATGAAAAAAAAATAGCAGGCAATTTTTTTAATGAAATAACTGTAAGTACCTTTTTTGATGGATTTTCAAACTCATTTTTAGAAAAATTATGATATAATGGGAAAACGTGTGGTAATAATGTGATTTTTAGTGAGGTTTTATTATTTAGTATGATAAAATATATACCCATTCCAATCTCTAGGGGGGTCAACTGCCCCCCCCCCCCGAGTAATCTTAGAATGTGTATGAAGAATTGCATGAATGTGACGGAAGCCCGAAGTGTGTGTAAGGATAGGAAAGTCTGGCGATCCGTTCTCTCTGCCTACCCCGCAAGGGAGGTGGCGGCGGGTATAGTACAGTATATCTTGACCTTCTTCTTTTGAAAAAATATATACCCATTCCAATCTCTAGGGGGGGGTTGCCCCCCCCCCCCCCTACTCCCCCTTACGACGCCCATGCTTATACCTTTAAATATGATAAAAAAATAACTGAAGCATCTTATATACTTACCTACGAACATTTTCGTACAAGATATACCTATGTATAAAGATATGTGTATGTATGTATGCAGGTAGGTAAGAAACGTCACGAAAATCAATACAAATATATCATAAATATGTTGTAATTTCTCCATACTGAAGGTTGGTTGGTCAGACGGGAAGAGAATATTACAAAAATATTGATTCCCAGTTGTTAAACCGAGCGGTTGGTCAAATGGGAAAAAATGAGTCCCATTTGTTCAACTGGTTGAACAAACGGTTGGTCAAATGGGAACAAACGTCTTATGCTTTGTGATTTCCTGTCGTTATTCATTCTCTCAACACGCCCAAACCATTAAGAGAGAAAATGTAAAAATTTGGAAACATCAATTTTCCAACTCAAAATATGTTCCATATTAATTATAATTTATAAGAACCATCCAGATACCTAGAAAAATTAAACGTATGCGTTGTGGGCAAAACAAAAAAAAACATTTTCGTACACTTTATAGTAAGCAATAAAAAACTTGTGTCGTGAAGTGGAGTACGTCGGCTTCGGGGACCGAACCAGCGCCCACCCGATTGTCATTTGTAAAAAAATCATACACAAATTAGTTTCCTTGTACACCAAGATCTGTTTAACTGCCACACTGCCCAAAGCGATTCTACGCGTTTTCCTCCGCAAATCTTACTTATACTGAGAAATGCCTTGTATTTAGCGGGAAAGAAAAATTCCGAAACAAGATGTTTAATTAAAAACGAAACAAGGCCTTACACATTTACCCATTTTCTCTAATTTAAAACATGTTTACCATGCTTTTATTTCACGTAATTTGTCATTTTGTTGTTGTCTGCTTCGACATTTCCCTTTTCATATTTTTCCAAAAACAACCAAGCATACTTTTTAGAACGTTATAATTTGGGTAAAAACCTGAACCTTGTTAAGAAAAATGATATAAAAATATATTCTTGTAAAACATAGAAAATAAGGATTTTTCTTAATTTATTACAAGACCTTATTTTGTTATTTTAATTGCTTTTTTGATAAATAACAAGTCATTATTATTATTCAAGATTATAATCATTAAAAAAATAAATTAATTTTGATTTTAGCCGATAGCGAATAAGTAGCGTATAATAATTATTGAAAAAAAAGTTTTTTTTTTCGTAAGTATAATAATCATTAGGATATCCGTTTTAAAATAACGAAGTTCATCAGGGGTGACTGCGGGATTATTCCTCCTATATCCGGAGTGACACTATCTATATCACGTGACATCAAGGTCCTATGTGCTGTCCTGAATTGTCCTCAGCCAATACTGAGAGAATCGTCTTTAAAATGAAGACAGTGATAGATGAAAATATGGACTACGGATTGGCTGATTAAGAATTACAATATTTGTAAATTCCTTGAATAAAAAACACTCCAAATGTACCACTGAAATGTACAAGATCTGACGATTATCCGTTCAGTTTTTCAGATATAAAAGAATAATTTATCCAAAACACTGGTAGTTATAATCTTAACGAATTGACTGTTGACCTCTAGCCACTCCAACCACAGTCTCTCCTCGCACATCTTTGTCACCTGCTTCTGCCAGCTATTTCTGAGGCGGCCAACCGGTTTTCTGTCTGCAACCTCGGCTTCCAGAGCTTTTAACAGAAGTCGCTCCTCTGGCATACGAATGACGTATCCATCTCAGCTGAGACCTCTCAATGAAGAGGAGTGTGGGTTCCACCTCGTGGGCACTGGCATGCGAAAACATAAATTGGTAGTCGACATTACGATAGCTGTTGTGAATTACATCTGCAAGTAACTCGAAAGGGCGAGGTGCTAGCATGTCTGTAACTTGCTTCATGCTATTCAGAAGATTAAGAGTTGGTTTTTCTAATATTTCAGTAAATAAAATCTCACAGGAAAGCGTTATTTTTCATGAATATTATAAGATCCATTTTCTTTACTCCGTGGGGAAGCTTACTCATTTATTATCACTCCATTAAAATATTATCTACCAAATAAAATTCTCAGGATATGCGTGTCCTGGTGAATTTTTTTCAGAGAAGGCGTTAGTATCGTTTTGAAACTTTTGTGTCGTAGATAGTATTTGTGCCATTTTTTCTGTTTTGGACAAACCCTCGTCCTTAAAATCTATGTATCCTAATTCTGAGACCAAGATGTTGACACGGACCCACCACTTTGAAAATCATTGATTTAAATTATCCTAATTTTTAATCAAAATTTATGCTCTCCTATTTTGAACGTCCTCTTTGCCTACCTCGCAAAAGATATGACAGTATGGTCTGGATCGATACGTGGATAGGAACAAATACGACGTAACAAGAATAGAACTCTATTTTTTCGGAAAAAACGTTCTATGAATTTACAATATTTTAGTCTGTTTAGCAGCCGTTTTTGAACACTAGTTTTGAAATAAAACATTTAGAAAGCAGTATAAGGATTTATTAAACTTCCCAGCACTTCTTGGTGGGTTGAAAGTTGAAATTGCGTTCGCCTCTCCTCCTTTGAATACAAAATGTGATTACCAGATTACCATACAATTATTTCTTAGGCAGATGGCTCTAAATAGAAGTACAGCTTGAATAGAGTAGGTAGGACGGTAGATACATCGCACAAGCCATATAACATGTAGTGGAATATCCGTCAATTTTTCTAGGGGGGGAAACTCAAGGCATACCTCAGATTGAGGTCAGCAATTCAAGGACATCATAGCATTTTTTTTTCAATTACCGCCAGCTCTTGCGAACGTGTCACAGGTTGCTGAAATTTCAAGAAAACCTCATCGAAATTTTCTCACAAGACCTGTAAACGAGGGGTATCCTTTGCAAAAGTGTTAAAAACAATATCTAATAATCTAATTCTATTTGATATAATAATAATATAATGATGATAATTTGACCCTACATTTAACTTACCCTGTGTACACAGTAATAGGGCGTTGAATTGACTCTTTATATTGTATTTTATTGTATTTTCTAGAGCACAGACAGTCTTACAAAAATCATATACAGTACAACATTAACAACAAGTGGACCAGTAAAGGCTCAAAAATTACTAATTGATATATATTTGACATGCATGCAAGAACAATAGTGAATAAAATATTAATATATGGAAAGATCAGCATGCAATTAGAAAAAATAAAACATCAGACAAAGAAACACAATATAAATATTAATAAATGAACAAATAAAATAAATAAGTATATGAATAAATATATACCTAAATAAATAAAATAAAATATATAACTATGTAAATGAATAAAGTTATAAATAAATCAATTTCAATCAGTATCAATTTGTTTTTGTCTAAATTCATGTTCAATGTCTGTCCCTGTACTTTTTGAATAAATAAATACATAAATAATGCAGACGGCGCAATACCAAATCTGTAACGATTTCCGTGTAATCAAAATATCTACAGAGTAACTCTGTTACTAGCACGGATCTTAATAGATTCAGTAGATGGTGAACTTCGTAAAATATTATGGTTTAGTACGAGTAAGGTTGCATTGCAAATAAATCGTATATTCATCGTATATCAGTTTTATGCGAGAGGACTCCCAGGCTACATATTGTGAGTAACAATAGACCTTGGCTAAGGGCCTTGGCCAAATCATGGCCTCCTCTAACGGTATATAAAAAAATACTTTAGTTACAAAACATGTACAATATGCTATAGTGGTTACATAAAAAGAAGGCGCGGGCCCGGCCCAATAAGCTGCATCGCTTTTTTTACCTATCAATCTATTGTACGACAGTAAATAAATGAAATAAAAAAGAAATGAACTCGTACACTAGAATTTAATTTCAGCGAAAACTGTGACATCTTGATTGCTGGCTGAAGGCGTCCGTTAAACCAATTAAAATGTCACCGCAAATGACTGACATTCACAATGAAAAAACAATGTTTGGATATGCACCAAAATTATTTTAGGTATTGGAACTGAATTTAATCTGCAGTCTGCAGATGAAAACATGTTACAGTTTTTTCTCAACAGAATCGAAAGGAAAAAAAACATTTTGAGTGACTTTCCCGAACACCTTTATTGAATGTATCGAATGTGGTTGACAGATTGGATGTCACATCTTTTCTCCATTTAATTTTCAAGTTCGATGCATACGCTAAAAGTCCAATAAATATCAAAGCAAAAATGAAAGTATAGCAAAATTAAAATATTTAGGTATCGCGTATAAAAATATAAGACTGAAAGTGAATAAACTAAGATGGTTTAGGCATGTTGAGAGAATGAAGGATGACAGGATGACAAAAAAGATATATTAGAATTATTTTTGTGAGACATAGTGAAGAGGGTGGTGATGTGGTTTGGTTTATTTGAAAATTTGAACTTTGCACAATAATATGTATGAAAAAGTCTTCTTAAAAAAAGTAATAATAATAGCGCCGCAGGCAATTTTTTTATGAAATAATTGTATTTTGATGGATTTTCGTGAAAATTTATGATATGATGAGAAAACGTATGGTAATAATGTGATTTTTTGTGAGATTTTATCATTTAGTACGAAAACATATTATATAACTATTCCGATCTCAAAGGGTGGGGCAGCTGCCCTTTTTTTTCATGACCATTGACCTTCTCTCCTTGTACCCTGCCTTCTTACTTTTCTTTTGTTCACATTCCTACAATTGTAATAACACATTTTACAGCATTCCTAATTAAATAAGAAAAAATGAATTTCACACATTTTTTGAAAATGCTTAATTAATTGCTTTTTATAAATTGAATTTTTCCAATTCTAATTATTTCGTAAAACATTCCAAAGTTCTTGTAATTGAAATTTTTGTAAAAGATCTTTTATTTTTTTTTATTTTCATTTGATGTTTGATTGTGACAAAGCGTATTGGAATTTATTATATTGTTTATTGTTAATCTAAATTCACTAAATATTTCTCATTTTCTTTAATTATTCTACCCGTGAAAATGGACGGGGGTCAATCACTTTTTTATGTTGTTAAATTAACAGAGATCAAATTTTTCAGTGCATTCAACCCTGCACTGGCGGTTACAAGGGGACTAGGGCTAATCCCCCCCTTACCATGAGTGACAGTACTTTACTCAGCAAACATTGCGAAGTCAATAATTCTGGTCTAATAGCAGATTAACTTATTTTGGTGTCAAATTTCGTAATATTATCTGACATTTTAAACTTTTCAGAAGTTTTGACTCTAACGGTGAATACAAAGAAAAAAAGAACATCGTTTTTACTTATTTCCCAACCATAAAGAAAAAACAGCCACTCGGTAGAATAAAAGTTCTAAAAAGACGTGGTATTTACCTCTCTTATTAACCACTGAGCTATTCCTACTAATTGGTTGAAATAATCGTTTCTGCGTCGAAATTATAACCATATAATCAACCAATTTGAAAAAAAACTTACTAGTCTAATTTATGACCCTCATTGAAATTTATGACCCTTATTGTATACATTATTGGAAAAAAATTGCCTGCGGCGCTAATTATTCTGTTCTTGTGTTACGTATTCTTTAGTTACTTTTTATTTAAAAAATTAACTCGATTATCTATCACATAATATCATTATTATTGCATTATGTCAGAAATTTAGTTATTCACACATTCTCTAAAAGAAAAATGTCTTATGAAAATTTTATGAACATAGGTCGATAGGAACACATTTTATTTTTTATAAAGGGCCCCATATCTCGAATGGCTTAGGGCTTTATTAAGTCTGGGCCCTGGTTACCCCATTGATTAGTTAATTAAGTAACGTAACTCCTCCTCGGAACACGAGTAATATACTCATATCCGGGGAGTAACAAGATCATTGCTTTATCATATTCTTACCATGTATTTAATAATGGTAAATTGTAAATGTATTTTATGTTCAATAAATATTAAAAAAAAAAATTTTAAATTGAAATGAATCTCAATTTATCGAAATAAACCCAAATACATGTTTGTACACTTCATAGTAAGATTGAAAACTTGTGTCGTGAAGTGGAGTAAGACGACATCGGGGATCGAACCCGCGCTCACCGGATTAAGAGTCGAGTGCGTTACCAACCAGGCTACCAACCACCTCGAGTAACGTGATGCTATAACAGTAGATAAGTATTTCATTTTTACGTTGTAAAACGGCCTTCCACCATGTAGCATCGCTTCAAAATCTAATCAGTAGATACTATTGGAACAATGCTGCGAAAGCTATTTGAAATATGAAAAGGGTAAACACATGACGCCTCGTATAAATATATGTGTATACAGCAAAAGTTTTATTTCTCATTTTTATGCTCCTATAGAAGCTTGTTCAATGTCCGTAGACATCAGATATGTGAAAAAGAAATCGAATTGCAAATTTATCCTTAGGGACACAACTTCCATCCGTCGTAGTAGAACTCATGGGCGTCGTAAGGGGAGCTGGGGGGGCAGGAGGGGCGGCTGCCACCCTCCTAGAGATTGTAATAGATAAAACTAAATGATAAAACCTCTCAAAAGTTAACATTATATTCACACGTTTTCTTAATATATCATAAATTTTCAAAAATCAGTATAAAAATCCATTAAAATTCAATTGTTTCATAAAAACTTTTGCCTGCGGCGCTATTTTTTATTGCTTTTTGTGAAAATCATCTTTCATACATATTGTTGTGCAAAGTATTATGTACATCTTCAAGTAAACCAAACTGTCTCTCAGTGGGGTTTGCCGGGGGGCTTCCTTAAGGCTAACCCTGGGTCCACCTCTTAATAAGATTTGTCTAGAAGAGCGGGTAATAAGGTCGCTATTAACGCGCCTGAGCTACCCGGGGATGTGGATTTTCCTTCAATGTCTCACAGAAAAGTTTCACCTGCAGCGCTATTTACGTGTTTTATATGCTAGGAATATCCTGGAGGGACCACATCACGAATGACGAAGTTCTCAACAGAATCGAAGAAGGAAGGCACCTTCTCAAAACAATATCAGAGAGACGGGCCAAGTGGATAGGCCACACAATACGACACGAAAACCTCCTCCACACCGTAATGGAGGGAATGACCGAGGGGACAACTCACAGAGGGCGACCCCGACAGGAATATATGGAGCAGGTTCTCCAGGATATGAGCTGCTCCTCATACTTGGAGCTGAAGCGTTGTGCGGAGGACCGGGGGGAGTGGAAAGCGAGGTGTTCTTTGCTGCAAACAAATCCATTGGATTGAAACCTGAGAAGAAGAAGAAGATATGCTATATCAATTTTTGTTGCCCCCCCTAGCTCCGAGGCTGGCAACGCCCATGGTAGAACTTATCCTAAAAATTTTTTAACAATGGAATTTCTTCTGACCTCTCTTTAACACTTGACACAAATTTCGTCAAGTCGCTCGTAAAATACTTCCTTTCCAAAAGTGGCAAAATACTCGTCCCCTGATGGTTTAAAGTGTGACTAAAAATAACCTATTTTTATTGAACTAACAGCGATCTTTGTTTTCTTATTAAACATTGGTGGGTCGTATAAGGAATGAGGTAATTCGAGAAATGAATGACTGTAAATGTGCGCTTACTTCGAGAAATAATTCGGGCAACTCGTACAAATCGTATTGATTAACATTATTTCGCAATTTATAGCAATTATTTCGGCAATATTTAAAACGAGACAACGATTTTGCGTGCAAACGCGAAAGAAAGTTGACAAAAATGACCAAACAGATTTAATATTTCAGTAATTCGTGTCGCCGACATCGTGATAAATTTCTTTCTCGTTTGGTCGTATTGTCTTGTTTTAAATATTGCCGAAATAATTGCTATATACTGCGACATAATGTTGAACATTATGCCTCTACCACATGCTCGCCGACCCTCCACGTTTTTTGTGCGAATGAGTAAAAAGACGTTAACCGTCGATTACGTATACGATCCAAGACAATCACCCCGCCGCACGTCTTTTTACTCATTCACACAAAAAACGTGGAGGGTCGGCGAGCATGTGGATGAGGCATTACGATTTGTACGAGTTGCCGCAATTTAATTTCTGACGACCAAGCTTGCTTGCTAAATTTATCATTGCCCAATGTCCAACGTTCAAACTTTTTCCTTTGAGGAATGTGATATACTTTTTTTGACCATACGATAAATAAAATAAAAATCGTCGGTGAAAAGCAAATACTTGCTTTAATCCTACACACGTTGAGATGAAAGCGTTAAAAATAGTTTTTTTTTTGCTTTTTCTGAAAAAATTGTAGATACTACTGGTCGATTCCACGGAAAATTGGACATGACAAGACTTTTTAAAAGTGTGGATAAGTTTGATTATTTTTATGTCAATATTTCAACCAGGGTCTATATTTTAGTGTGCTAAGAAATTTTTAGCCATTTTCAGACATTTAGTATACTATCCGCTATTTTGAAATCAGCTGAAAAAAAGCAAGGCGCAACGTAATAATTTAGAGATGTTTTATTATTATTTTATGAATAAGTTTACATTGATATTGGTGTTTTTGCTATTTATACTGGTACATGAGTCCTTTAATGATGTACTTGAAATAATTTTGGATATTTACATTATGTAAAAGAAAATATATAAGCCGATTAAAATTATGTGGATTTCGTGTTACGTCAGTGACAAAATATTGGTTTTGTTTTTATATATATATTTTGATGGGTGCAATTGTCTCTACATTTCTATTCCTGAAAGTATAGAAGGTAACTCATTGTTTCCCATTTTTAGGTTTTTCAAGACTCATACAAAAATATTTGAAAAACGTTGTCACTGACGAACAACTTTTGAGTGAGTCCGTGCGTAACCATAGCCATAGTTACGTGAGTGACAGAGATTTTCAGAGTTTTGATTAGGTTTGATGATGATTTCGTTATATTTAGACTGAAAAGTGAGAAAACATACATGGCACATTGCTACTACTACTATATCGCCCTATAATGTTCCTCAAAAGGAACACAGAGAGGTCATAAGTGTTTGCCGTCCAGAATGATTTTTTAAAGGGCATATTTTCAATTTTCATTTCGTTTTAGCACTCTAATGGTACTGAAAATTAATTATGTACAGTATTTATGTACATCGTATGGCATTGGAGAGACCAGAGTCAGAGATTAAGGTTGTGAGAGCTCAAAGCTATGCGCAGTGAAAGAGGGTCATGCGGAGCATTCGTGACCAAAAAGGATAAAAATGAATTTTTTTATTAACTTCAATCTGACATTGAACCTGGATTGCCGAAGGCAGTCCAAATAACAAAATTATGGTCATCCTGGAAGAATTAAGGGCGCCAACATAACTAATGAATGATTTTTAATGGATTTAATGCATATATGCCATGAGGGTTTATTGCGCCCAGTATCGCATGACTAAATTGAGTAATTCCAAAAAAATATTATCAAACACGCTAGTAGACGGATAAGCTCAGTAAAGAGGTTCACCACCCACTTAGAATGTCTCATTTTGGGATGCAAAGAAACATTTGTATGGACATATATGCATAAAAATGAGCATATCCGCACGCTTGTCCTTGGTTACCCCAGACTGTGGAAAATGGCATAATGGTATGGATGTGATGGAATACTCAAATCCTGATACCGAAAAAGGCATTCAGAGGAACAATTATAATATTTTTTTCTCACACTGCTCTCATTGTTTTTGTGGCTGGATGTGGCCAATACCGAGGATTAAATTTGGTGCTTAATATAAAAAAATGCTTAAAAAGATTAAATAACCCGATCCTGTTAATAATATAGGTATATTAAGCTATTCTGATACAATTTAGACATATTTTCTCTCACACAATTCGCAGGCGTTACGTCAGTGACAAACTCATGTTACGTCAGTGACACGATTTTTATTTTCTATTTATTTTGTTTGTAACATTTTTTGAAAATTGTTTTGACATTTCGGCAAGCAATTTAGTTGTGCTAAACATTTAATACCTCAATAAAAAGATATTTATTTATTTTCAGAGAAATTTTGGTTTTTTTGCGCCAACCAAAATCTCATGTCTTTTTGGGCGTTACGTCAGTGACAAGCACATTTTCATATTTTTCGCCCTCAAATTTTGAGAAATTTCACGTGGATGTTTCATAATAAGTTGAATACACTATTAATGAATCTTTATAAGAATAAATAACAACATGTTGTCTTTGAAGAAAAGCAAGAAAATGTAACATCAACATTGAATTCTGGGTCTAAATGTTACGTCAGTGACGGTGGAACGGACCTACTTAGGAAAAATCTACCCAGATCATCCACAAGATAAAGGTTCCTAGTATTTTCCTATTTTTTCCATAGCGTATTACAGTGGCGTATATAGGATTTCATTTCGGGGGGGGGGGTGCGATCTTATATTTGACTTTGGGGGGGGTGGAGGCAACAAAAATTTGAAGATAGACTTACAATACAAAAATTATAATAGCGCCACAGGCAAAATTTTTTCGTGAATGTAATTGAAAATGGTCGTGTTTTAGGTTGATGTTAATATTGTGTGCAGAAAATACAAAGAAGAATAGCGCCGCCGGCGAATTTTTTTTTAATAATGGGTGAAATGATGACCTTAAGTAACTTTCGTGTTTTAAAATATCGTATTTTAAAGGATTGTTCAACATTTCGCGGGGGGCCCGGGCCCCTTCGCCCCCCCCCCCCCCCTATATGCGCCACTGGCGTATTATGTATCCACTGAGTGTACTGATATTTATCTTGAAAGAATGGTTACTTTGGGATGTATGTAGGGCCCTTATGCCCGATCCCACCAACTACCACCTAGGAAGCAGACCCCTAAGGAATTTCCATACAAAACCACAGATAATTTGAGTGATTATTATAACTGTCATAACCTTTAAGATATAAATCCATACAAAATACAGCATGCAGCTCTACTTAGTTAGGTGGCCAAATATCTCGGCCCAGAATCTCCCTCACTTAAGTAGCTGCATACTGTATTTTGTATGGATTTATATCTTAAAGGTTATGACAGTTATAATAATCACTGAAATTATCTGTGGTTTTGTATGGAAATTCCTTAGGGGTCTGCTTCCTAGGTGGTAGTTGGTGGGATCGGGCATTAATGTCGTATGCGACCTTCTGAAATGAGCCTTTTTTCTAAAAGGACACATATTATTCCAATTTCCCAACGAAAATACGCCCACTCTTGATCCATTGTTTGCACAATAATTTATGTATGAAGCCATAAAAGAATGGAGAAAAAATGGGAGACCCTTTTTTTCTTTTCCATAAACTACAGTGAATTCTTCCATATCCGACACTTATTGTGTAGGGAACTGGAGGAACATGAAAAAATTTAATTCACATTACTTGAATTATTTTTGGTTAACAAATTATCCTTGTTAAGTGTTGGATTATTTCTATATTACAAATATATGTCAAAAATTTCTTGCCTCTCCTGGCTTCGAAGCTGCTAGTCTTATGCTGGATTAAATCAACTTCTTAGGAATAGCGGAGATAGGAGCCACTTAGCACAAATTTTGTATGAAAAATAATGATAACTGGCTCCTATCTTCGCTATGCCTCACCTAAGAAGTTGGTGAAATCCAGCATTATTTTATGACATTCTTATTTCAATTAAAACTCCTTAAACACCTTCTTAAAAAATACCACCCTCTCCCTTCAAAAGTAAGAAATGCAACAATACATAATTGGTACTTAATGTACATGAAATTCGACAACACAGCCGTCGCTCTTCGTGGTGTAGTGGATATGATCCCTACTATGCGAGGCGAAGGTCTGAATTCGAATCCCAGCCGGGGTGAACTGAAATGGCGAATGTTTCTCGAGTGTAAGTTAGCCGAGGTCGATCGCAAGCCCGACAATGTTCATCCTTAATTCTTCTACACTGTTGAGGAATACTACAACTTCAGCATCAGAATAAACGAGGGTTTATTGTGTATTTTTTATAGAATCATTCCACCCGTTTATTGTTAGATTTCCTACAAGTGCAGACATCAGCATGGTACGCCGGGATTCAGGAAGTATGAATTTATTGTTGAAGCCAAGAAGAATGATATTCAGACATTTTCATTGTAATGTATCTCCTACAATCTACATCCACATAATAAAGTTTGTCCAACACCCATCTTATTATGTTCTCCATTGTGGTTGACAAAGGGACCTTATCAATTGCTTAAAGTGGTTGTCATATTGTATACTGTATACTTGTAGTATGCATGGGTATTTCATGGCTTCATTATTCTTATATTATAAAATAGTTTCCAGCTATGATCAGAATATTATTATATCTCTATGTAATAACTAGCTTTTATACCCGGCAGCCTTGCGCCTGCATTTTCGGTTTGATGCAACCTTGGGCTGCGTTTTTTGCCGTTAATTTTCACTCAGCGAGTCAACGGACTATTATCGCACGAAGACAGAACGCATATGGGTGATTGTTCCAATTGGAATTGTCAAACAAAGATCTAGTCTCTCAAGCGGGAGGTGCCAGGTTCAAACCCCGGCGCTGGCGATGTATTCCACACTTTGCGATACAGGCTTTTAGCCTAGTGCAAGGTGTGCAGGAAAGTATTTGGGTTTGAGAAAGCAAGCCCAGATACTTAAATATATAAAAAAAAAAGTGTCAGGTCCCCGCATTCTTCACATGCTCCTATGTTAGTCGCAAATCTAGAATCACGGAAGTTAGCCGCGAATATTGCAGCAACTAGTCTTTCTTTGCTACAAATGGCTCCGAGTGGGACATTTTTATTTTCCGGGGGCTATTTCGTGGAGGGGACAACGCCACAACGAGGGGGCACCTAGCCTGTGCTTAATGGGGGTGATTAATAATTAATAAAAAAATGTGGAATAAACAAAGTTAATTAAAATATTTTTTGTAGATATACTAAAACATTATGGTAATGATTCCATGAAGGGGTTTATTTTGAGAATATTGTATAAAACGAAACCCTTTGTGTACTGAATAGATACCAAATTAACATACTTGTGAAAAAACCTTTCTTTTTGTTGGGAAAAAAGTTACACAGAAATACGAGTATAAAAATCATCCGTTTGACATTCAGAAATCTATTTATGGATAACGCGTGTAAATTTGATGCGAACAGTAAAATAATATTGGAAACAACAATTGGGAGCAAACGAAGCCAATTTTGTGATGTAAATAAAACCTCATTGGATGACTTTGACTATTTGAATGATTTTTGGTTTACAAATTTTATCTTTGTAAAGCGTTGGGTGTTTAATGTTTATGTTTATACATTCAGTAGTATATACAATACATAAACTGGATGACGCAGACGTAAAAAACGATTTACGTTATTCCTACAATAGGCTGACCTCGGCTGGCTTAATTGATCACTTTACACTCGAGAAACATTCTCCATTTTAGTTCACCCCGGCTGGGATTCGAAACCCAGACCTTTGTCTCGCATAGTAAAGATCTTATCCACTACATTACGAGAAGCGACGGCTGTGTTGTCGAATTCCATATACATTAAGTACCTATCTACCTAAGGAAAAGGGTGTTAAGGGGGATACACACCCGCCATCTATTATTGCCAAGCCGAAGAACGCTTGTTCACAATCAACTTCGCTAGATGGCAGCAGAGGTCACTAAGTACCATATTTGTGTATTATACCTAACGAGATAATCGGTCCATCTCAATCTTGGACGGCCGCGTTTTTTTCACACGTCTTCGCTCACCCAAATAGGTACATATTTTTTTGTCATCCTATTGTCATTCATTCTTTCAACATGTCCAAACCATATTAGTTTATTCACTTTCATTCTAGTTACAACCCTCATCTTGCAATCACTCGTTTCTCAGAAAAATCGGTATAATTCTTCTATTGGAAAATAATATATCAGAATTTTTTACTCTCGATTGAGGAAAAAATAGCGTTATTTTTCTAAGGCCGTTGTTTTTTTTCTATTTTATTAGGAATATATTATCATTCCTTTGTCGACCATAGACAATGTGGAATTTCCAATATAAATAACTTCGCCACACAAATTAAATTCTTATTTTATTGGACTGTTATGAATGTTGTCTATGAATCCTAATATATTGTTAATAACTAATATTAGGGACTCTGACAGGGAGTTAAAGACATTCACAATAACAAGCACAAAATGTAGAAACGCTCAACCTTCCAATTAAATGTGTCATTTCCCAAGGTATTAAAGTTCAAAATCGCATGATAAAATGGTAAAAACAGCGTTTTATTTCAATTTTTGGGGTTAATTTCGCTTCATTAAAAAACTTATATTATCAGTACAAAAAAATCTTTGCGACTTTCGGGAACGAGTTTCCGTCTTTCGGGAAAAAGCTCAGAGGTGTTTTTTCAAAAATTTTTTTTGAGAATTCTGTACAAGATATAAAAAAAATATTTTACTGTTATTCCCTAAATAAATGTTCAATGCATCTACCCTATTTTGTTCCAAAGCATATTTAGTAACGGTTGCCGACATCAAAGGTCTCCCGTTTTTAGAAATTTTTGAACCGTCAGTATGCGTACTCTTAATACCAAGAAATTCTATACAACTCTGAAAGATTTATCACATTGTATTACATCACACTGCCATTTCAGTGTCCCTACTCTCTCCGCAACGTCTGAGACCCTTGACCGTCGTCTTATGTCTTCATTTCTTATCCGGTCTCTCAAGGATACACCTATCATTCGTCTCTCCATCTATCTGGCAGTGGGCGGGTCATGTGGCGAGGCAGAAGGACGGCAGAATCCTGAGCTGGAGACCCTACGAAAGTAAACGAAGTGTAGGGAGACCACAAAGGAGATGGGCCGATTATATCATCGAGTGGGAGAAGTGATCTTCTCCTGAGATGAAGCCTCAGCAGCTGTACTTCCATGTGAGTGTGCGTGTGTGTGTGCACGTGTGCGCGTGTGCTCGTGTGCGCGTGTGCTCGTGTGCGCGTGTGTGCGTGTGTGCGTGTGTGCGTGTGCGCGTGTGTGTGTGTGTGTGTTTGTGCGTGTGCGTGTGTGTGTGTGTGTGTGTGTGTGTGTGTGTGTATTATGGTGTTCCATGTAAGATCAAATATATTATGTAAGATTGAATTAATAAAATACGTTGTAATTAGAATAGCATAGCTCGTAAGACTTACATATAAGTATAGATATAGTTTGAAATATTGTAGTAATAAGTGAAATTTTGTAACCTCCTTGGACAAGGATATTGAAGGAACGTAATTCGGGGGTGGGGTTTGCCGGGGGGCTCCCTTAAGGCTAACCCTGGGCCCACCTCTTAATAATATTTTGCTAGAAGTGCGGGTAAAGAGGTCGCTATTAATGCGCCTGAGCTACCCGGGGATGTGGAGGGCCTTAAGCCCGCGGGATTTTCCTTCAATATATCATCGAGTCGGTGGGACATGGGTGAAGACAAAGCGCCCAAAACAGAGAATTGTGGAAGACAAAGGAAGATGCCTATATCCAGCAGTGGAGGGAAAGGGGCTGATAAGAAGAAGAAGAAGATTACATCACACACTTTCACAATTCCCTACTAATATTTGATTATTCCATCAACACGTGACTGTAAATTTCACGTTTGTGATTCGACCATGAACATTCAACATATAAAGGATAATATATTATATAAACCTATATTACACACTTAGTACCTATCTGAATAATTACTTTTACCTACAATTAGTATGAGTTATTGTACATGTGTATTGTGTACATCTATTTGAATAATCAAAAGTCTTAGATAGGGTTGTATGTTTTATCCAACATTGAGACATAGGATAAGAAATAGGTATATGAACTGAACACGTAATATTTTGTACATCATTTGAAAGATAAGAGAAGTTTTTTTCCAGATTTCTGAATCTTAAGGCGATTTTGTTCTTAACGGAAATCCCCTCCAAAGTCGTGATTTCTTTTTGAAATAATTACCTATTTCTCAAAACTTTAATCCGATATTTCTTAACATTATTGTTTCTTTTGATTAAAACTAATGACTTAAATAGACTAAAAACATACTCAAGTAACAAAAAATAATGATATAACTAAGTAGGTACCTTTCCTAACGATGATATTGGAGTAAAACTTGAATAATTTCGGTATTTAGAGTATACAATACATTTCGAATATCTCGAAAACCGCAGGACTTTGGACAGTTTATCTCAAAAGATCTCAGTTGATCTCTACGATCACCCCTTAAAATATCTGTATCCATATAAAAAAACACCCAGTAAAGGCTCTAGAATTTAAAATACTTACATAAAAATATAAAATGTACAACCTTCTTCTTCTTTTCAGCCCCTTTCCCTCCAGTACTGAATATAGGCCTCTTCCACAATTCTCTGTCTATTTATTTATTTATTTATTTATTATATCATCGGCCCATCTCCTTTGTGGTCTCCCTACACTTTGTTTATTTTTGTAAGGTCTCCACCTCAGTCAGTACTCTGGAGGTCCGTCTGCCGTCTTTTTGCCTTGCCACATGACCCACCCACTGCCATTTCAGTGTCCCTACTCTCTCCGCAATGTCTGAGACCCTTGACCGTCGTCTTATATGTTCATTTCTTATCCGGTCTCTCAAGGATACACCTATCATTCGTCTCGCCATTGCTCGTTGGGTGTAAAATATACAATAACAGAATGTAAAAGATTTTGACGAATCGTCAGTATCACAAAAAACATTATAAAAATCTTCAAGTAAAATAACATACCTAGCCATGGTTTTTAGGTTGAATTATCTTCTTCCACTGTCCTCCGTGTGGCAACCCTGGCTCCGAGGGATTTGCTTGATGTGAATATTATTCATGATATTATTTGTCTCTCTCTCTCTCCTGTCGATTTCCTCACTGCTGAGGGTCGCGATCTCCAAACCCAAACACCCGTTGCTTGACCAATCCCCGCCACGCAGCTCTGTCCTCGGCAAGATGCACTGATTATTATTAAGATTATTCATTAAGACCAACCCTTGGGGAATTACATTTCTTAGTTAATAAAAGGAGATAATATTTACATTCGAGTATAAGCCTCTATCATATATCATAACATGAGCTTTTGTACAGTGCTGTGAAATTAGTTCGAATACCTAGAATGCTAGCACAATTACATAAAGCTCCCGAACCAACTCTGACGTCACGGTAATTTCCCATGGCATTAAAGTTCAAAATCACATGAACAATCGCATGATAAAATTGTAAAAATAGTATTTTTTCCATTTCTTGGGGTTAATTTCGCTTCAATCGAAAAACTTTTACGGTAATTTCCTAAATGTTAATGCATATTATTATCTATACAAAAAAATCTCCGCAACTTCTGGAAACGAGTTTCTGCCTTTCGAAAAAAAGATTAGAGGTGTTTTTAATTTTTTTTTTTTGAGAAATCTGTGCAAGATATAATAAAAATTGTACGGTTATTCCCTAGATAAAATTTCAATGCACATACCCTATTTTTTTCCAAAGCATATTTAGTAACGGTTGTCGAGATCTTAAGTCTCCCGTTTTTAGAAGTTTTTGAAATGTCAATATGCATTCTCTTAATGAAAGAAAACGAATAACATTCAAAGCCAAACAAGAGTTAGAAGAGACCGCCGAGAAAGGGGTAACAATTTTTTCAAAGGACAAAATATGGGGACCTAATTAAGTTCCATTCGAATTCTACGTAGTGCTAGTGACATGCTAGTGACCACCTATGTACATAATATTAACGTATGGGTGATGGATAATGAGTTATAAATGGAAAGACTTTAAATAACGCGACTAGTGTTCCTGATGAGGATTGACTTTGACTTTGACTTACTTACTTACTTTCCGTGTCCGGAACACCATCAAATTTGAAACCCCCAATATTCAGCCACCCGGATAGCCCTGGCGTTCGCCAGTAGCGCATCCTCGGGCGTGCATGTCGCACCTATTTGGGGACATGAAAACAGGTGACTGTGGTCCTGTTTGGCACCACACTCACAGGTGTCTTCCTCTCTGTAACCCCATTTTTTGAGGTTGCTGTAACAACTTTGACTTAGGAAAGATGATGAATCTGGGTTTTACGAAATAAACCCAAATACATCTTCGCACACTTCACAGAAAGCTTAAAAGCTTGTGTTGTGAAGTGGAGTAGGTCGGGGATTGAACCCGCGCCCACTGGATTAACAGTCGAGCGCGTTACCAACCAGGCTACCGACCACCAGGGTGATGAGGTTCACCCTGATGAGGATGAGAATTCTCGAACACTAGTCGCGTGTAGTTAAAGCCATTAATGTGGATTTTAAAACTAAATATATTCCTGTTTTTTTTTTTTCATTTATACCTTAAAAGTGGACTTCCATCATGTACCGACGGTCAAAACCCTTGGGATAAATAATAGGTTTTTAATTTGATTAGCAAACTTTACAATGTCAATAATAATATATAGGTTCGTAAATTTATGATTATGTATACTCGTGTTACTTAGATCGATGATGACAAATTGTCTTTGTAAAATGTCCCATTAGAAGTAAGAATTTGCCCCTCAAAATGAGATTAGTTCCTACACTTACACATATAGGCCAGTAGATCTAAGATTCGTTAGTATGGAGACCCAACATTAAATCAGGTAGCCGTGAATTTTTGGTATGTTATGTAGGACAATAAATTAGTTAAGAATCCAAATTTGCACAATTTTCCTCCCTCCGCCCCCTTAACCATCTTGAAAAAACCTTAAAAAATCACCACTTTTTATATATTATGCACTATAACATAGTTATTTCGCGTTTTAGGTCAAAATGAGTTATTTTATAATTTTTACATTATAAAATTTCCTACAACTTTTGTTTACAACATTTTGCACTAAAGTAAATACCAACGGAGCTTTAAAGCTTCAAAAATTGGACAAAATTCAGTATTTTTTCAATTTAGAGTTTTTAGCCAAGAACCATCACGATAACTCCGCCATGGTTAACTTCAGCCAAAAAATTCTTATAACATCTTATAGAGTATTTAATTTACTTCAAAACGCGTACATCCAAATTTATATTATGCTCAAAATAGCGGAGTGGGGACAGATTTAGAATAAACACGAAATAGTGATTTTTATGATTTTCCATACATTTTCGAATTTTACATACTTTTCGAAAATGTATGGGAAAAAGTTGTCTTTTTTACGTTTTAGCTTAATTTTGTCCATTATTGATAAGTTTTATGAGGAATATTTTACGTTTTTGGAATCAACTGATATGACGGAAGTCTTTATGATAAATAAGATACAAAAATATAGTGAAATATTTTGGCTATAGGTCTTTGAAAGTTGGCAAAAATTCCAGAAAAATATTATTTTGGTAAACATTGTAATTTTTCTAATCAATATAACATTTTCTCTTAAAATGTATTAAAACTAAGTATCCACATCTTTACTGAGTTCTGCTGAAGAAAATAAATTATAAAAAATATTCAGGTTTTTTCTCTGTGTTTCAAAAACTAGAAAATGGAGTAAATTTTAGGAAATTCGTTTATCACACTGTATCATTCAGCCTAAACCCAAATTGAAATCATGTGATTATTAGACTAAAATACATTCAAATATCTATCATTAGAATATACACAGAGTGTCCTATGTCGCATGGTGGAAAAGATACAGGTTGTTATAAAAGCTAATTTCATTATTGTCGATGAATTGCACTGTCTTTTAATTTTCGTTCGACAGAGTAAAAACCTAAAGCAATTTTAATTATATTTTAAATCAGGCGAGTTCCTTAAGGATATAGGTACTCAATTTAAAACATTTTAAGACATGGTTTTCTATTTGAAGGAATTATGACGATTGTTTGCGAATTAAATATTTATCAGAAAAATTATTTCAATTGTTAGAACATCTCTAATCTAAATATTTCACTATATATTTTGTATAATAATTATCAGAAAATTTTCCGTAATATTTGCTGATTCCAACAAGGTAAAATATGTTTCATTAATTGTAAGAACAATCGACATAATTAAGCGTATATTTAATTAAGTCAACTTTTCTTCATACATTTTCGAACGGTACTATGTGAAATCAGAAAATGTATAGGAAATCATAAAAAACACTTTTTAGTTTTTTTCTAAATCTATCTCTTCGTCGTTGTTTTAAGCACAATATAGATAATTCTATACGCGTTTTGTAGAAAATTAAATTCTCTATAGGATGATAATAAAATTTTCTGGCTAAAATAAGCCATAACGAAGTTATTGTGATGTTTAGTGGCTAAAAACTCAAAATTGAAAAAAATACAGAATTTTGACCAATTTTGGGAGCTTGAAAGCTCCGTTGGTATTTACATTAGAGCAAAGTGTTATAAACAAAAGTTGTAGGAAATTTTATAATGTACAAATTATAAAATAACTCATTTTGACCTAAAACGCGAAATAACTAAGTTGTAGTGCATAATATATAAAAAGTGGCAATTTTTTAAGGTTTTTTTCAAGGTGGCGAAGGGGGCGGAGGGAGAAAAATTGTGCAAATTTGGATTCTTGACTACCTCATTATCCTACATAACATACCAAAAATTCACGACTACCTGATTTAATGTTGGCAAAATTGCTTCATCGACTGCACTAATACAGGATCATCTAAAAAGAATGCCGAAATTTTTAAAAACATAACATTTAAATCTTTTCAGTTGAATGAATGATTCTTTCACTGATTAGTGTAAGTTTCATTGACTATAACAAAGAACGCACTGTGCTTTCAAATATAGCTGACTCGCCGGTTGGCCTTGACGACTGCACAGCTAGTTTACGCATGCGCTAACGCATTCTCTCCTTACATCAAACGAATTACTTATCACCATTGATAGTAATATATTATAGTTAGGTTGCACGGGTACCTAATCTCCTATGAGTAAAAAGACGTTAACGGTCGGTTGCGTACACGAGCCAAGACTATACACACACCTCTTTACTCATTAACGCAAAACTTGTTAACGCTTAGCAGGCGGGTGGCGCCAGCATTAGACATTGCTTTTGTAATAAGCCGCCCTTTAGCACACTACTGTTGTTTGTTTTGTAACACTTAAGGTTTTTTTTTTAAATAGGTACCTAAAGATTTATTAATTTATGTAATAGTGATTAAAAATAAAACCTAAAATCCAGTCGCAGGCCCGCCGTGTACAAAAGTTAAGTTTTCGAATCATATTATTTTTTGAGGTGTGCGATATGTGAGTGTGTGAGCGAGATTAAGTATGGCTGTGTGAGACGACTGGAATGAACTTATATATTTTAATTTGACTGTGGTGCGTGCTTGTGGGTGACAGCTGAATTATGAATGGACTAATCTTCATGTTATTACTTATATCTATAGTTGTTGTCTGTTTTGCACTTCTATCTGTAATAAAATACAAAAAAATCACAGCAATTTTTTTCGATGATCCTGTATACAATACACCCAGATACTGTATTTAGTGCCATAGTGTAAAGGTGAAAAAGTAACTTTGTGACGAACAGCTGCGCGGTGGATCTTGCTTGACGTCTCAGATAATTAAATTACTTACTCCGCTTCTACTCCCATCCTACATTTGTCCCAACCTTAGGTACTACTCATACCACTCTTTATATACTCTCTTCTTAAAATCTGTTTAGGTAGACTGAAATCGATTCTTGATATCACATAAAATAATACCTACTGTTTCTTTGATCAAATCATAGAATTAATTAACTTCCTCTATTCCTCTTAATATTGAGGACGCGGCGTGCGACTGCGGGCAGTTGCAGGAAACTGAGCACCTCCTGGCCTGCTCAATGGCTCCTGGGCGGTGCACATGGGAGAGTCTCGTAGATCGCTCTCCCTTGGAAGATGACGCAGGAGAGGTTGTGGCTTTCTGGGAGCGTAGGGGGATCTAATGAGTGCTGAACGACACGATAAAAAGAAGAAGATTAATATTGAAGAAGAGAATATGCATTAAAATCTAGGGAATAACAGTAAAAGATTTTTAGTTGAAGCGATATTAACCCCAAAAATGGAAAAAAACGCTGTTTTTTACATTTTATCATGTAATTGTTCACGCGATTTTGAACCTTATTGCAGCGAGAAATGACCGTGACGTCATCGTTGGCTCCCTACCTTTAAAGACTACGCAATAAAAAATACAGTTAATTCATGTCACGTCCCTTGCGGAGTACACAGAGAGAATAAAACATTAGAATGCCTTATCTATATACCCATTAATTCTCACTTCCGTCATATTAACTATTCCATTTATTCAAAAAATGTTCTCTAACGATTCTTGAGAGTATCAACGTACATAATTCTCAACCGGGTATTAATAATCACCAAGAATGACGTCACAGTCTTTTCCCACGGCATTAGGGTTCAAAATCGCGTGACAATCGCATGATAAAATGGTAAACATAGCGTTTTTTCCATTTTTTGGCGTTAATTTTGCGTCTATCAAAAAACTTTTACGGTTATTCCCTAGATTTTAACGCATATTATCAGTACAAAAAAAATACTCCGCGACTTTCGGGAAACGAGTTTCCGTCTTTCGGAAAAAAGGTCAGAGGTGTTTTTAATTTTTTTTATTGAAAAATCTATACAAGATATAAAAAATCTTTTACGGTTATTCCCTAGATCAAGGTTCAATGCATCTACCCTATTTTGTTCTAAAGCATATTTAGTAACGGTTGTCGAGATAGAAGGTCTCCCGTTTTTATAAATTTTTGAAATGTCGGTATGCACATTGCACACTCTTAACGTGATGCAAGACCGCGGCAACTTTTGCTAGTCATTTAAATACAAACATACATAATACATACATATCCACGTCCGCTCCCTATGTGGAGCAAGTGGTCGTCACCCAGTTTTTCCAGGCTTTTCTGTCCTGGGCCAACTCCGTTGCCTGTTCCCAGGTCATTCCAGCCTGGCGCAGCTCTGATGTGTACAGTCTCTGGATGGTCATTGCAGGCCCGCCCAGACATCTGTGGCCTTCAGGGCGATATTGGAGACAGCTGTTGTTGATGCTATCAGCGGACATACGTAGAATGTGCCCGAGCCAGTTTAGCCTACGATCGTCTATATCAAGTGGGTGATTCAAATATATACTGAAAATTAAACATTTTACTATAGCTGTGCCTTCAAGTATAGTCGAAAGATTTTTGACTACGTCCGAATTTCGCTCTATTTTTTTTAAATTTATAAATTTTTAAGAACTTTAAATTTTATCTTCTGAAATCCTACAGTGGAGGCCCTGGAACAAAAGGAGAAGCGTCGGAAGACCTCCCAAAAGGTGGTCTGATGACCTAGTTCAACAAGCCGGAGGAACCTGGATGCGGAGGGGGAGAAACAGAGATGAGTGGAAGAAAATGGAAGAGGCCTACGTCCAGCAGTGGAGGGAGGAAGGCTGAGGAAGAAGAAGAAGAAATCATAAAATTAGGAAACTATTATAAAACCATACGTACGTAGAATTACCTACTTCACTTCACTACGCAAGCTTTTCTAGATAACTCTGAAGTACACCTTTAAAGATGTATTTTAGTTAATTTCGTTAAATCTAGATTCATGAAAAAAAATGAAAAAATACTGACTATCCGTGAAAAAAATAAGTGAATATATTTTTTCTCAAACAAAAGGTGGTTGCTTTTAAGTAAATTTCCTTCTTTCTCTTGTTTATACGATATAAGGTCAATTACTGGTACAACTTCCTTTGTTTGGGGTCATTAAGTGGTACCTACACCCACTATCTTTAAGATAACCATAAAAATATACTCGGTTTCGCGTAGTATGAAAAAAGAGAAAAATATACCGACTACTCTCAAACATAGATAAAATATCCATTGTTTTTCAGAATGCTTTCAAAAATGTATTGACATGAGAATACTTTGCACTTTGCATGTCAAAGTGTGTGGCGCAACAATTTGATAAATTCTGATTTTGTAACAGAAAAATGTATTTTTTCATACAGTAAATAAAAATACGCTAGAGTTTTAACCATTATACAAAATTAGTATAGTATATTTTTTGAAGTATGAAAAAATTCTAATTAAAAATACATGTTTTTTTATTTATTTTTTTATGAATTGAGTATGTGTTATAAATAAATAAATAAATGGAATCTTAATTGGATATAAAACGTTATACCAAATGGCAGGTTTATTGCCGTACCCAATGTCTGCCGACCAACCACTTGTGACATAGAAATGAGAAAATTTGTACACATACTTAAGAAAGTCGGTGGTCGGTAGCCTGGTCGGTGACGTGCTCGACAGTTAATCCAGTGGGTGCGGGTTCGATCCCGATGCCGACCTACTCCACTTCACGACACAAGCTTTTCACTCTTACTGTGAAGTGTACAAAGGTGTATTTGGGTTTATTTCGATATCCCAGATTCATTTAAAAAAGTATGGAAAAACAAAAAGAAAAGAGAAAATGAAATACAATTAGGTATTATGTTCACTTAAAGAATAAATAAATAAATAAATTTCAAGATTCATGAAGTAAATTTGTGTGTGTGTGTGTTGGGGAGGAGTCCACAAATATTTTGAAGATAACAAAAAATGTATTTTCTATGTTAATTAGTAAAAATTTATTACTGATTTAAAGAACTATGAATATGAAATATAAATACAGATATCAAGAACCTGAAAACCCGAAAATGTTCATCCTTAAAGCTCGCGACCCAACTATGACGTCACGGTCATTTCCCACAGCATTAAGGTTCAGTAATGCGTGAACAATCGCATGATGAAATGGTAAAAATGTAGCGTTTTTTTTTTTTCTATTTCTTGGGGAAAATTTCGCTTCAATCAAAAAACTTTTACGGTTATTCCCTAGATTTTAATGCATATTATCAATACAAAAAAAAAATTTGCTGCGCGACTTTCGGGAAACGAGTTTCTGTCTTTCGGAAAAAATATCAGAGGTGTTTTTCATATTTTTCTTGAGAAATCTATACAAGATATAAAAAATATTTTTCGGTCATTCACTAGATAAAGTGCGTTCAATGTATCCACTCTGTTTTTTTCCAAAGCATATTTAGTAACGGTTGTCGAGATATAAGGTCTCCCGTTTTTAGAAATTTTTTGAAATGTCAATATGTCTAAGCACTTTTTACATTATGAAGAATGAAGATATTACATACTTTGACGAGATCTTTGAGGTTATGTTGACTTTACAAACTAAATTTGTCGTTAGAATGAGAATAAATTAATTACAGAAATACTCTTATTTGCAATTAAACAAAATACTCCTTTACTCTTTCCTTTGCTTCTCACTTGTTCCCCTCATTCACCCCTTCAAACCCGCCCCCCACCAAGGCCGTATCCAGGAATGCACTTCGGGGGGTTTCGAGTTCTGGAAAATTTGATGTTTCCTTATGGAAAAAAAACGAGTGAATTGCGCCGCAGGCGGATTCTTTTTTCAAGAATGTAAATGTAAATGAATCTGGGTTTATTTATTTTAAGAAGAAGAAGACATCTTCACACACTTCACAGAAAGCTTAAAAGCTTGTGTTATGAAGTGGAGTAGGTCGGGGATTGAACCCGCGCCCACTAGATTAAAAGTTACCAACCAGTCTACCGAATGGTTGAAATAATGAACCTGGTTATACATCTGGATATTTCTTTGGATACAACAAGATAAACAAATAGCGCCGCAGACAATTTTTTTAAATAAAACAAGTGTGATTTAATGTATTTTCGGAATAATTATTGAAAATTCATAACATGATGAAAAAACAATGTGGTAATAATGTGATTAATTTCTCCTATGCATAAAACGGTGGGTTAGCTGTGGAATTTAGGGGGGGGGGGTTGAACCCCCGAAACCCCCCTCTGCCTACGGCCATGACTCCCACCCCTGCCGCTTTGAGAAAAGGACAACTTGTGTTGCCACTTTGTCAAAGAATTAATAATATTGTCATAATAAAATAAAATTTAATTTGCATTAATTAGCTTTACAAAACAAATATACATTTTCTTAAAAAAAAAACAATCGAATAATTGACAAAAGAGTGTATACTTTACTTGCTGTTGCAATTAAACACGTATTGTAGTTTTCAAAGAAATTCCGTGGTTTTTATTTTATCTTTGTAGCCCAGGGAAATCTCGGAAAGCTGGAAACTGTTTTATACTCGTCATTAACGTGCAAACAAGGTTTTTTGAAGTTTGCACTAATTTTCCGTTTGTGATAAGTACATGCTGTACCAAAAACCGATTTTTTTTTTACCTCTTTTCAGTTTTTCACTAATAACTCCTAAAGGAAGCATTCTAAGAAAATTTTGTTCTTCTATGTGGCGTAGATAACTATCTGAAAGCTGGAAACTGTTTTAATCTCTTCATTAACGTGCAAATATGGTTTTGTAAAGTTTGCACCAATTTTCCGCTTGTGCCAAGTACAGAGTGACCCAAAAACCGAAAAAAATGTGCTTTTACAGTTTTTCACTAATAACTCCTAAAGGAGGCATTCTAGGGAAATTTTGTTCGTCTATAAATTAAAGTTTATAAAATTCTTCATTTATTAAGTACAAATTTTATTCTGTTCTTTTAAAAAATAACTGAGAAACAGCGGTTTAAATTTGTATTGTTCTTCTAACAAATTACAATTTTCTCAATTTTCTTGAATCGTTGCTTTGCTCTATCACCGCTTCAAATTTTCCAAATTTTGTATGAGAATGTAATAGTCCAAGAGCCCGCTGCTTAATTTATGACGTATCCGTTTTTTGATCGAAATGTGGTATAAATGATAGCTTACCAATAGGGTATTACATCGCACTAGGGTTGCCTATCAAAATCCTGCCGCAACCCCCCCTGCCGCCTAAGAAAAGGTCCTTTTTGGGGTTTTTCGCATTTTATAGGAATTTAATCATTATTTTATATCGAGAAAATTTACAATAATCAAATTTCTAACCGCTAGAGTCACTAAAACATATTCTCATTTATCCATGTTTTAAGTCTAGGGTAGTATCTTCAGTATTAGCTGAGTTATCTTACTTTTTCCTTACGTAATTTTCCGCATGTTCTGTCACTGCTGTGGCTCCTTAAGGATATCCGCTGGTTTTAAGAAAATGTAATTAAATTTTAATAAACAGTCTGCTTTGGTTTGATTTCAATTATACAACCGTCTTCATTTGCATAATGGTACCGTATTGAATGGATTTAAGGGCTTGGCACCAGGAATAACGTTACAGTCTTTTCCCACGGCATTAAGGTTCAAAATTGCGTGACAATCGCATGATAAAATGGTAAAAATAGCGTTTTTTTTTCATTTTTTGGAGTTAATTTTGCGTCTATCAAAAAACTTTTACGGTTATTCCCTAGATTTTAATGCATACTATCAGTACAAAAAAAAATTTACTCCGTGGCTTTCGGGAAATGAGTTTCCGTCTTTCGGAAAAAAGATCGGAGGTGTTTTTAAAAAATAATTTTGAGAAATCAATACAAGATATAATAATCTTTTATGGTTATTCCCTAGATAAAGGTTCAATGCATCTACCCTATTTTGTTCCAAAGCATATTTAGCAACGGTTGTCGAGATATAAGGTCTCCCGTTTTTAGATTTTTTTTAAATGTCGGTATGCATACTCCTAATGAGATTTATTATAGGAACTCATAAATATGGGAACCTATATTACAATATTCATTAGGTAATTACAATATTATATTTATAGATTATTTTAAATATCACAATTCATGTACGAAGAAATCCGCAGAACCTGCAATGTTGAGGACATCGTAAGATGGAGCAGGAAAATAAGGAGGTTCTGGAGGGATCATGTTGAAAGGATGGACCCCACAAGAATTCCTAAGCTCGTCATGCAAGAGATCCCTGAAGGACGCTGACCACCGGGACGTCCACCGAAGAGATGAAGAGAGAGAGTTGGACCTCTTCATCACAAGAACGAGACTTAAGCCCTGATTAAACAGATCCAAGATCTACTCAAAGAGGAAGAAGACAATTTATGTTTGTTTATTTACCATTGTAGTACAAGTTACCTAGGAGCCATAGCTCCACATCAATGTTCTGTAAGTAATCTATTGCCCTTGGTGTCACCTTATGGATTTCATCAATAGCCCATGCCAACTTCTTGTCCGTATACCTCTCTACTATATGGTCAACAGTGTCGATCTGGCCACATTCACAAAGGGGTGATTTCTCTTACCCGGTGTCCGGTAAGTTCGTCTAAAATCAATCCGTCTAAAATCGACAAATTCATCGTTAGGCAAATTGATTTTAGACGAATTGATAATTAGACGAATTGATTTTAGACGACTTAATTTTAAACGAATTGATTTTAGACCGATTGATTTTGGTCGAACTTTTACCGTAAACCCTCTTGCCCCACTTGGGAAGCAAGTACCCACACCTACCGTGACCAGTGCGGAACCTATTTTAGGCCAACCATTCTTTAAAATGAGATAGACTAAGGAAAGTAAATAACCATCGCTGCGTATGTAGACAGTGCATAAAAAATTGTTTTCAGTTAGGTAGATAATACGTTGTCCCAATACTGTTGTAATATTTTGTAAATAAATAAATAAATCTTAAATTAAGCGAATCTTTTAATCTACAGCTGTTGACTTGCATTTTAAATATTAAAATAAATAAATGAATAATAAACACTTTTAGAGCAGAGCGGAGCTTTAAGCTTAAGCTCCTTGTTGTCTCACTTAAATTTACACAAAGATTAAATTTGTAAAGTTCAAAAGCTCGTCTCACTCGCGAATTTTATATTCTTTCCATTTTGTAAAAGTTTCATATAACGGATAAACTTTTTACTGTTGTATTTGAACTTTGTTCTTTCGCACAAACTTTTCAAGAGGTCACGCCATTGGGAGGTGGTTTTTAAGTATTTGTATTCGCGTTTCGATTCGTCCATTTAAGTTTTTTTTTAAGAAGTGTTTCTAGACAATTTACAACGAATGGGGGTAACTTATGACCAATTTTCGAGTGTTCAATATACAGCAGAACCTCGATAATCCGAAACCCAGCTAATCCGAACGCCTCTACAATCCGAAAGATCCTGCAACCGCCGTTTCTCACAGTCTCCAAGGGTACCATTTTCTATGTCGCTAAACACTACTCGTCAAAGCACTGTATTGGGATTCTTTAAAAAAGTGTGATTAATAGCCTTGTATCTAACATACATACTTAAATAAATACATTATAATGTAAAATATTTATGTTTTATTTCGAAAAATGCTTTTCAAAATGTCTACATATTATAATCCGAACGCTTCGTACATCCGAACAGGGTATACATTTTCGGTGTTCGGATTATAGAGGCTCTGTTGTACTTACGAGTCTTAATACTTTCACACATTTTCGTTAGATTTCATTCTTGGTCATCCTGTCATCATTCATTCTCCCACCATGTCCAAACCATCTAAGCTTTTTCACTTTTTATTCTATAGTCATTACACCCGTCATAAAAACGCCCCCAGGAGGTTTTTTTATGGTGCCCATTGTCCAAGATTTCAATGTAGGATGGTGGTGGTGAAACGCCACCTCTCAGTTGGGAGATTCGCAGTCCAACGAATTGCGCCAGCCATTTTTTTTATAGAAAGGATCTAGGCCCACACACAAACCTGATCCACAAACCCAAATACTTTCCTGCGCACCTTGCACTAGGCTAAAATCCTGTATCGCAAAGTGTGGAATACATCATCGGCGCTGGGGTTTGAACTTAGCACCTCCCGTTTGAGAGACTGCAGCCTCAACCAACTGCGCTTACAATCTACCCGTTCATTTTCAATTTCAATTTTACACATGCAAACATTATTTATGTGTTAATGTTCCCAGCTTACATTTTGTTTGTTTTTCTGAGAGCCTTTTAAAAGATCGCTATTTTATATTGAAATTATCATGAACATCAAACAACAAGCTTTGCTCACATTTCTCTATTAATTATTAAATACAAAAGCTTGAATAAACTCGGAGCAAAGCTTTCATAGCGTTTTGTATTTTTATAAAAGCTCTGTCTCATCGTCGCTTTTTTATTGCTAACCCTCGCCAACTGAAGTGCACCAAATTGTTTTTTTTTTTATTGAAAAATAAACTCGTTACGAAGCATTTTTGTTTTCTTTTTTAAAATAATTTTATACCATGAAATAATAATGAAGATATAAGGCGGACCTGTGAAACCGAGAACATCGTACGATGGGACAGGGCTAGGAGAATATTCTGAAGGGACACGTTAATAGGATGGATGACTCCAGAATCTCATATGTCGTGTCCAAGGAAACCCAGCTGGGCACCGGCTCCCCGGAAAACCGCTAAAACGATGGAGGGACAGCTGGACTTCAGCCTCCCAAGAATGAGGGCTTTCTCGAATAAACGGATCTCAAGATCTAAGAAAAGATGAAGAAGAAATAAAAATCATTTCGCCTGCTAAGATAACTGCACAATAATTATGTAATATCAACACTAATAACGAGTGGTGCAATATTTCAGTCATATAAGACTTATATGTCCTATTTCATTAACTGAAGTGTGCATGTGCGATGAATGAGTATGTGGGCGAGATTGGATGTGGTTATGTGAGGTGACCTGAATGAACGTATATTTTTTAATTTAACTGTGGCGCATGCTTTAAGGTGACAGCATTGTTGATATGACAGCTGGTGACATTATTGTTTATTGTTATAGTCGTCCCTACTCCCTAGGCCACATGAAATATTCACCAGTGTTAAAATAATGCAAAGGAAATACACATTTTATTTTGTGATAATGGTAAACCATAACCATGCAGCGACGGAGGGTTAAACCTTTATTTAGCTTTCCATAGAAAACGCTCAAATTGTTCCAATTAATTTGAATATATATTATTCTGTTTGAGTCTAGACAGACCATAGATAACAAGAGAATATTTTTGCATACGAGTATAAAATGAAATAAAAATAATATTGATTAGATACCTACCTACAGTGGCGTAGCGTGGGCTTCTGCCGCCAGGGGCGGAAACTAAATCCGCCACCCCCCCTTAATTAGGCATATAAATTCAATATTCCCGAAAATTTACAGGAATTATAAAGAACTTCTAGGCTGGAGTGGGATAACTAACATTTTGATATTGATATGGCCTAAAAAGAGATAGAATAGCGCCGCAGCCGAAGTTTTTTCAAGTGAGACAATTAAGATTAAGATATTGATATGGTACAAAAAGAGAAAAATAGCGCCGCAGTCGAAATGAAACAAGTGTGATTTAATGGATTTCTGAAATTTTACCCAAAAAAATGCCGCCCCCTATAAAGTGCCGCCCGGGGCGAACCGCCCCCCCGCACCCTCCACGCTACGCTACTGCCTACCTACTTCTATAATCAAAGCAAGTATATACATATGTTTTTCAATGCACGAAGCAAAGAAATATGAATTCTGTACTAATACAATTGAATAAATGCAAATGCAAAAAATAATATAAAAAATAAATGTAAATATATGCAATTATTCTTGAAGTAGCAAGTACAAGTGACTCTTGCAACTGATTCCAAATGTTCTATGTATGTATGCTTAAACTTAATAAATAAATAAATCACAAAATCAAAAGCTTCGTTTACAAAATCTTTGGCTAATTATAATAAACACTCGAATCTATTTACGGACTTTATAAAGTTGGAGTGTGATGTCTGAAGGCTTTGTGGAAAGCTCTTGAAAATTCAATAGGATGAGCTTAATTATCCAATACAATAATTTAATCAATTCTTAGTGATGGGGGCGTGTATTTGACAAGAGGTTGAAATGTGGGACAATGGATTCTCAGTTCGGTTCGCACTTTGGATCATCTGTGAATATAAATTTGAGACAATGGACCCGCGTTAATTCGGTTGTTATCGATTGTTTTATTCTGTGGGTTGATTTTAAATATGGCCGAAATTTAAAATACTTAAAAAAATTGCCGAAAATATTTCGGTAAAATTTGTGAGACTGAGTTCATTTTGGTTTATTTTCTTAAAATAAAAAATATGCAATGCGCTCTACAAAATATGTATTAAAAAAAATCATTGCAAAATTAAAATGGCAGTGGGCTGGGCATATGGCTCGACAAGAGGATACTAGGTGGGCACCCAGAATCCTACAGTGGAGGCCCTGGAACAAAAGGAGAAGCGTCGGAAGACCTCCTAAAAGGTGGTCTGATGACCTAGTCCAACAAGCCGGAAGAACCTGGATGCGGAGGGGGAGAAACAGAGATGAGTGGAAGGAAATGGAAGAGGCCTACGTCCAGCAGTGGAGGGAGGAAGGCTGAGGAAGAAGAAGAAGAAAAAAAATCATAAAAAACACACAAAAATATAGCGCCGAAGGGAATTTTTTTATGACAAAATTGTATTCTGATGGATTTTCATAATGATTTTATAAAGTTTTGGATATGGTGAAAAAACGTGTGGTAATAATTTTTTATGAGGTTTTTTCATTTAGTATAGAAAATTGTTTACTATGTCGCGGGCCGCACATTGACGACCAAGGCTCTTAACAGACATAATAAATTCTGCGCCAGTTTTTTTACGATTCCTTATTTATTTCAACTTCTAACAAACCTAGTAATTATTATCGAGATTTTTATCCGCCCAGTTTTCACCGACTCGTATGTATCCATTTTTTTTTATTGAAACTTGTTCTGTGTACACTCTTCGGCTCAAAGGCTGAACGCTGTAAAGCCGAAGAGTGTAATATTGTATACTTAAATAAATAATTGGGAATACACTGTATTATGATCGTCCGTTAATTTTGGGATCTGAGACGACCCGATTGGGTTAAAAGTTTAATTAACTCATCGACGGGCGGTGACAGGGGGTTAAATCAATTAATATTCTCAACACTTCATTCGTCTCACTTTCTTATTAATTAATTATTGTAGAAAATATTATAATTAGGTAGGTACTTGACTAGTTCGTAGACATCTTGTAAATACATGTGCCAAAATTTTTGAGAGACTTTGTAAAAAGTATATTTTTATTTGAATTTATTAACTGATGATAACAAAATCGACACTTTTTAGAAATATTTACGAAATAATAGTGTCAATTAATAAAACCACCCTCTCCCTTCAACAGTAAGAAATGCAACAATACATAGGTACTTAATGTACTTAAGTACTTACATGAAATTCGACAACACAGCCGTCGCTCTTCGTGGTGTAGTGGATTTGATCCCTACTATGCTAGACGAAGGCCTGGGTTCGAATCCCAGCCGAGGTGAACCGAAATGGCGAATGTTTCTCGAGTGTAAAGTGATCACTTAAGCCAGCCGAGGTCGGTCGTAAGCTCTACAATGTTCATCCTTAATTCTTCTAGACTGTTGTGGGAATACTACATTTAATAGTGTCAATTTATATTGCCACACCACTCTTATTTGAAAAGGTATCTCTCTACTTGTCAAATTTCACGAAGGGATGTTTGGTAACACGTGAAACACGTTTAGATTATATTTATTAGATAAAGCCGTTGAAGATTCGTGACATCTAAAGAAAATGTGTAAAAATCTATCTATCTGAACATTCCAAACCCTCACGCTAGGTCCCTTGCATGGTAGGCAGAGAGAACAGAGCGCCAGACAGCCCTATCCTTACACGCACTCCTAGCATCCGTCACACTCATGCAATTTGCCATACAAGCTCTCCGAGTCCTATTACTCAAAACGCGTCCATCCTTGAGAATCTGGTCGACACGATAATCCCTTTAAACCGCCATCACAAGTTTGAAAAACAAAGTTGCCAATTCATTCTAACAATAACACTAGCAAAAAGTTGCTAGGTTTTTTTAAATAGCAGTTCTGAAATATAATTTGAAAGTAGCGAAAAAAATGTAACTATATCTTATTATCACATCAAGCAACACTAATCCAAGTTTGCTTCGTGAGTCTTCTGAAAAAGAAAATTGACTGTAGGCCTCTTTAAAAAAATGACTTTGAGCTTTGCTCAACCAGTACTGGAACTTTCTAAAGGTTTCTCACCCGAAACACGCAGATAAAATGCACACGAAAAACGACCTTATGTATAACGCCATAAGGGTCATTTTCCTAAAACATTTTATCTGCGTGTTTAGGGCGAGAAAGCTTACAAAGTACCCCCCCTGTTCCTTGATTTTTATATTATTAATGCCTAATCCCACCAACTACCACCTAGGAAGGAGAGCCCTAAGAAATTTCCATACAAAAACAGAGATAATATTCTATTTATTTAGTTATGGAGCGTCGTGCGGCAATAAATCCATATGAAATGCAACATGCAACTCACCTGCGTTAGGTGCCCAAATATCTCCGCCCAGAATCTCCTCAACTAGGTGAGTTGCATGTTGCATTTCATATGGATTTATTGTTAACTCAATAAATAGAATATTATCTCTGGTTTTGTATGGAAATTTCTTAGGGCTCTCCTTTCTAGGTGGTAGTTGGTGGGATTTGGCATAAATCTACTAAACAAAATTTGTCTCAAAAGATTCTAAATGATAATATCTACCACGTTAACGAATTTACATCCACTCATCAAAGCTTTGTAAATTGGTGATCACTTCGTATATAGAAACCCCATCGGTTGTCATTATTTCCTTGTCCTATGGGCCTATAATGTAATTATTTTCAGAACCCCAACAGACCCTCACGTCCCAACACGTGATCAACATCTTGCCTTACCTAGTTATCTAGTTATAACATAACTAAACTAGTTATAATATAACTACTTGATAACTATTTATTATACACACCTTGTGGCGCTAATTAAATTATGTGGCGAGGTGTATCTGGTGAAAATTACACCCGAACCCAATGAATGATCAAGCAGAACAAATTATACGTACGCTGGTGAAATTTTAGCAGGTCAAAATTACACTTCAAAAAATTGCATCTTATTTTATTTGTTATAGTTTTTTAAGCAAACTTCTACCACTACACTATTAAGGTACATCTCAAAAATGGGGTAACCAGAAAATGTTGTGTATGCATAAAAACACACATTCTCTTTGTGCAGGTATTCATATGACATTCAGAATTGGTGACTAAAAAGATGTGCAATATGGAGGATTTCGAATACTTGGCTCTAGCTGGACACTGAAAAAATATTGCATAAAAATGGTGGTGGATTCAGAGAGAAAAATTAAGTGTAATTTTGTCCTCTAAACACACACTTTTTTTACTAGGGTCCTTTCACTTATTCAGATTTACCTTCCATTTCCGATTTTTTTCAATTTTAAATTGTAAAACAAAACCTGCCTTTTTTCTGTGTAATTTTGCCCGCAAATAACTTTATACGCGAATTTTGTGTAATTTCATCTTGCAATTGGTTTTTCTTTGAGTAATTTCGTCTTGCAACCGTAGCAAGGATACTTAACGTAGTTTCTCATTTAGTTAACAGAGAAAGTTATATAGTTGTGTTCATGGTTCTTGTTACACCATAACTGTGTGTATATATACCATAATATTTTCCCCATAAGATGTTAATCCTTCCATGGGGTAACTTTAAATGAGGTTTGCAGGGAGACCATTATTCCTCGACTACTGAGTCAGGTGTGAATTCTGTTAAGATGGGATCGTTAAGGATAATGTTAGGAAAAACGTTCAGAAATAAGGTAAGATAATATAAGTGAGTGTAAGTAAACGAGTTATGATGGTTAAGACATGTAGAGAGGATGAATGATGAAAATATGTGACTGGATCCTCTTGATCGCTCGGTGTCTGCCGAGGCTTGAGCTGGACAAAATCTGACTAACGATCTGGATTTCTTTTCTAACGCTTTTTCATACGATACCACACATGACCCCACACGATCCTTGGATCTCCTTCAAACGCTTTACATATTTTTTGTCTCTGGAGAAAGCTGATCGAAAGTGATACAGAAACGTATTGTCACCGAGTTCACGTATATTTGCAAAGTTTCAGGTCTCTTAGTAGTCAGGAAGTGGTTGAAAAATCGATTGCAAGATTTGGTCACAGACAAAAACATAAAAAAGTAGTAGAAATACTAAATCCTCTACATTTTAAACACTTGAGAGAGTTTGAAAAATGTGTGCCTTGTGCAAATTACTTGTACCTATGTTATCTAATCATATAACAATTCTCTTTAGGTTAAAAATGACATTACAAGTTTGGTTTCTTAAATGTCCTACAAAATCTCAGCTTCCGAATGTCTTGGAAGCTTTCCAAACGACTTTCGTGTAACTTGACTTCCACAGTACAATAAATAATTCTGTAAGCTCTTTGTGTTACATTATAATCAACTTATCTTTGTAGATTAGATAATATTTTGTTGGGTATAAAATAGCTAAGAAGCTAAGAAGGATGCTTACCAAGGGTTACTTGGAGAAATCACCGAGAAAAAATCACGTAAAGAAGATATCACAAAGAAAAAATCACTTAGGAAAAAAATTGCGTAGAAAAACTCATGTTGTAGAATTATCGTGGAGAATTAATCACACGTAGAAAAATATATGTAGAGAAGTTATCACTTATAGATGAATATGTAGAAAAGGTATCACATATAGAAAAATATGTAGCGAATATATCACATATAGATAAATTCATGCAGAGAAGATATCACACATACTCGTAGATGAATTCACGTAGAGAACATATCACACATAGGTAAATTCACATAGATAATATATCACACAGAAAAATTGACGTAGAGAAGATGTCCCATTGAGAAAATTAGCGCGGAGAAGATATCACATAAAAATATCACGTAGAGAACAAAGGAGAATGGGCAAAATTGTATTAGTCCGAGAGCCCACTGCTTAATTTATGACGTATCTGTTTTTTGATCGAAATGTGGTACAAATGATAGCTTACTAATAGGGTTTCACATCGCACTAGGGTTGCCTATCAAAATCTTGCCGCAACCCCCCTTGCCCCCCCCGAAAAGGTCCCTCTTCGCGGTTTTTCGCATTTTGTAGGAATATGGTAAGAGATAGAAGAAAGTAGTCAATGACAAAAATAATCCTTGCTAAATTCGCTACAAAAAATGTTAATTCAATTTTTTCATAGGACTAGTAGTTTACCCGTAATGGCCGGTCGAAAAACAGGATGTTTAAAAAAAAAAAAAAAAAATTTTTGATTTTTTTTCTTTAACTTTCTTCCACCCATTATCACTAACATTTTATGGAAAAAAATATTTGGCCCGCGGCGCTATATCGCTGGTTATTTTATGAAACCCTAAATTTTAAGAAATTTCGTCACTGAGTTTTATTGCAATTACTCCTAAATTTATTGATGTATGAAAATAAGTTATAGCTCGTTTTGTAGCTAAGACTATGGTTATTAATTCGTTCTTTGACTATTTTCCTGTAGCTCTTATCAATTTTCAACCAATTTACTTTAAATACATTTTTTTAGTATTTGAAATGAATTTCGGTTTTGGACCGGCCATTGCGGGTAAACTGCTAGTTCTACAAAAAAATTGACTTAACATTTTTTGTAGAGAATTTAGCAAGGATAATTTTTGTCATTGACTACTTTCTCCTATCTCTTACCATATTCCTATAAAATGAGAAAAACCGCGAAGAGGGACCTTTTCGGGGGGGGGCAGGGGGGGTTGCGGCAAGATTTTGATAGGCAACCCTAGTGCGATGTAAAACCCTATTGGTAAGCTATCATTTGTACCACATTTCGATCAAAAAACAGATACGTCATAAATTAAGCAGCGGGCTCTTGGACTATATGGAGCTTTGCCCATCCGCCGCCAGGGATAATTTTGATATTAACTAATGTGTTTTATACCTACAATTACTGTGTAGAAGTTTTATCGCCGTGGTTCACACACGAAGTGGGTAAAGTATATTTTTGTTTTAGAGCATTTTGCATCGTTTTACTGAGTAGAGTTTTAAAATTTAAGAGTAGGAGTTTAAGCCATACATGCTTATAGATAAGGCAATAATGGTTTGAGTGAATGAATCGCGCAAACATCCTTAAAGTAAATAATACATAACATTTTCATTCTGGAAGATATAGATTTTGCCATACGAGAGATGTAAGTACATACATATTTACAAGTACTACACAGATTTGAAGGAATATGCTTTGGCTTCGCATTTCTACCGCCAGAGTAGCGGTTTGGTATTTAAATATATTGAAATAATATTCAAATCCTTCAGCTGGCAACAAGCAAGTGAATATCAATGTTGTTCCCAAGTCGATAAATCTTTTATCTCGAGTCGAATCTCGAGTCTTTGAGACAACATTCGAGGCGAGTCTCAAAATTTAATTCAAAACACAAATATAATTCAAAAATATAACAATTTGACAGAAGAAATTAGGGCATTGTGGCATCAAAGTTCTGTAAAAATAGCTATAAAAGGTTTAAATTTACAGGAAAATATTTATAGGTACACAGCAATTACAATAATCTATAATTATTAACACATGCTCTATAGTACGTATTTTTTAAAAAAATCGAATATTTTTTGTGTTTTTATACAGACACAGCAAATACCGATTGCTTCATTATTTGGGACTTCCCTTCTTCTTCTTAAGTAATTGTTAGTCTCTTGTCTCTTGCGAGGTCGACTCCCAGCTGTTTATCCATCTCTTTGGAGGTCTGTCTGGGGGTCGCCTACTTTGGGGTTGGCCGTGCAGCACAATGTGAGGGAGCTTGGATGACTCCATTCTTCTCACATGCGCATACCAGTGTCTCCTTCGTTGCCTTCCTCATCTAACGACATCCTCGACCTCGCATATCTCTCTTATCATTGTATTCCTTACTCTGTCTCTGAGAGTTTTCTCTGCAATGTTTCTGAGGGTCCTCATCTCAGAGACTCACAGCGCGTTCTTATAGTTACTGTTGTATCTGCCCTGCATTCAACCCCGTATGTCGCAATGGGTCGTAGCCAAGTTTTGTAAATTTTAACTTTGCTGCTGGGATATTCCGTGATACTACAATAGTAGTAGAGTCACAAGTTGAGTCACATTAGACTAGAGTCCAAGTCATTTGACTCAGCTGTACTGGTGTACATATTAAGATACCACAGTCAATGTCGCTCATGAAAATCACATAGGAATTTAATATTAACATCATGAACACATATTGTGCAAAATATTGTGCAAAATATCATATTGATTATATTTTAAATATATTGTACATAGATATTTACGGTAAATAAAATTTATAATTATTATTAACATGCTTTTAGAAATATAATAAGTATTCCGATCGCAAAATAAGGAGGTTTTACTTATTTTATTTGCTAATTCAGAATTACGCAAATACCTAATAATGTTGCCAAGGTTAAAAATTTATCTTCATTGCCATAATAATAAAGTATTTTTTCTGTGGTTTGTAATAAATACAAGTACCTAAGACAGGGCTGCCATACATCCCGGTACACCGGGACATGTCCCAGTGTCCCGGTCCGAAAGTCATTTGTCCCGGTCAGGCATTTCTTAATATTAATTGCTCAATAAAACGGAGAGTTGTAACGAAAATCCATTATTTTACAACTCTTTAAAAAAAAAATTGCCTGCGGCGCCAATTACACTTCTTCTTGTTTTACATATTCTGCATTCATATCATCAGTACCTACTTATTTTTTATTTCGATAAAACTAAATAAAATTCTCACCACTCCTTTTATGTAGATAGGTACACACTCATGTCTTATGACTAAAATTTCGCCTGCGGGGCTACTTACATGGTCACTTCCCGGTCGGTATGTCATATTATATATCCGTTCGATGAGAAATGCAATGATAAAATGGCGGCGTAGTAAACACGCCACAGCTGTCAAAAGGCATAGACACCGCCCCAAGAAGAAAAGGAATAGATAAATAGAGGAAATAACGTATGAGACTGACCGTAGGCGCGCCTAAAGTAGCAAAACAAGGAGATGCTCTGTGTCGGTTGGTGTCCCGGTCGACAGTCCAACAATTATGGCAGCCCTGACCTAGGAGTCCATGGAATACAATGAGAATATATAACATTAGTTCATACAGCTTTGCTCTTACTAAGAAATTATTGCAGTGGAGGGCAGTTAAAGTGACAGAAGAGAAAATTTATAAGAAAACTTGTTACATTTTCATTTGAAGATTAATAAGCCAACGTACATGACTCAAGTATTATTACGTCTTGCAGTGTTATTTCATATCTACTAGCCAATCTTTAATGTAATTGTAAGATAACTTTTTCGGAAACTCGTGTACGATATGTGAACCACGGCGATAAAACTTCTACACAGTAATCGTAGGTATAAAATACATTAGAAAATATCAAAATTATCCCTGGCCGGGGATAGGCCAAGCTCCATACATTTTTACTCATTCTCCTTTCTTCTTCTCTATGTGTCCTATCGGGTCCCCCCGACGTTGACGACCACTTGGGAGAACGCCTCTCTGTCCTGGGCAGTGCGAAACAGCTGCTCCAGAGTCCTGATTCCGGCCCACTGCCGAATGTTTCGAAGCCAGGATAGCTGCTTCCTTCCGACCCCTCTACGGCCTTCTATCTTCCCCTTCATAATGAGCTGGAGAATGGAGTATTTTTCTCCTCTAAGGACATGGCCAAAATATGATGTTTTACGGAGCTTTATTGTGTTGGATAATTGTCTATTAGCATTTTCTTTTAACAAGTAGTTATCATTTAAATATATACAGCAAAGGATGGACTTTCCATCAGGCTAATGACTGATATCCGGCTGGTTTAGTGTGAACACTTTCGCTGGTTCAAAGTGATGACATTAAACAGCCAAGGATCGGTCATAAGTCTGATGGAAACTCCGTCCTTTGCTGTATATTTGTTGAGATAACTACTTATTATAGTCAATTACGACATCTAGAAAATGCTGATGTTCTCACAAAACATAAATTGCGATTTTCGAAATAATCGTATCGAAATTCGTTCATAAAAGCATTTTTGTAAGAGAATATAGTGGAGTTATTTGTATTTTATAGATGTAATATGTCTACAGACATATTTCCAATCTTTTTTCGTGATTTTCCCATCAATTTCTTATTATTTCCCCACTTATTAATGTTCCACTACTCGCATACGAGTAGGTGTCCAAATAAGAAAACGCTGATTGCATTTCCTCTGAATTCCTTTCTCCTTTTCATTTCTTCTGCTTCTTTCTATATTATTCTCTTAGCTAAGAAACTCCAATACAATTGAACCTCGAAAATATGATTTCATTTTGGACTGAATTGTTTGAACATTTCGGGTCGCAGACACCAATCCAAATTCTCGATAGAAGCGAGAGGTGCCTACATTCACATAATGTAGAAATATTTGAATTCCCTTTTGGAGGAAGCAGGATAGGTGAGTCGGCATCGGGTGGCTTAAGTGATCAATTTATGCAACGTTTACCCATTCCACAACATCCTTCTTCTATTCAGTTCAAATTTGAGTACATGGTTGGCGCAGTCGGTTAAGGCGGCAGTCTCTCGAGCGGGAGGTGCCAGGTTCAAACCCCGGCGCTGGCGATGTATTCCACACTTTGCGATACAGGACTTTACCCTACTGCAAGGTTTGTAGAAAAGTATTTAGGTTTGTGTATGCAAGCCCAGATCCTTTAGAAAAAAAATAAATTCAGTAAAATAGAATACCAAAAATAATTTTATTTAGGTATATCTCCAGAACAATTCTGAAAAACTTCGTGCACACTCGGTTGTTGTCTGTATGCTGTAAAAAATAATGGATAGATATCATCCATTATAAAATTTGCTCTTCAAGCAAAACACCCCGATTTAAGTGATGCATGTTGTAGATCGAATAGTTTAATATCCAGGATTCAGTGTAAGTAATTCTTTCCCCTCCCCTTCCCCTGAAATTCCTTTCCCCTTCCCACGTATCATTATTTTGTCAATAAGTCCTTAATTCCTTTGATTTAAGAGAGAAATGTGTAATTATATCGCGTTTTTTTATTTTTTCATTGCTACATTTTTACGTCAAGACATCTCGGGAATGTTTCTTTGATTCTCGCGTACGACGTAGCATCTAAACAAAGTCTATCAACTTAGTTTAAGAGTAGACATATTGACATTCCAAAAAAAAATCTAAGACGGGAGACCTTAGATCTCGACAACCTTACCAAATATGCTTTGGAAAAAAATATAGCAGATACATTGAATGGAATGAATGAATGGATGAATGAATGAATGGATACATTGAATGGAATTGGAACGAATGTTAAAGATTTTTTTATACATTATGTAGAATTCTCAAAAAAAATGTAAAATACCTCTGATTTTTTTTTTCCAAAGACTGCAACCGATCGTTTCCCGAAAGTCGCAGGAAAAAAAAAGTTCAGTATTCCTACAACAGTCTAGAAGAATTAAGGATGAACATTGTCGGGCTTACGACCGACCTCGGCTGGCTTAAGTGATCACTTTACACATTCGCCATTCAGTTCACCTCGGCTGGGATTCGAGGTGAACTGAAATGGCGAATGTTTCTAGAAAATTGCAGGAAGAGATGGTATTTTCCGACGCTTTACAAGGATAATTTGTAAACCAAAAAAAAAATAAGTAAAAAAAAGAACTGTATTATTATTAAAAACTAGGGAATGACCGCATTGTGTATGAATGATTGGTCCATCTTTTTTGATAACCCTGAGCAAACAAAAAGCGCTGTAAAGTATGAGCTACATGGGTCAATTATAAGTTCAGTAAGTGTACCTAATGATATCGTTACAACGGTATTATCAGGGATGCGGTGAGAAAGTGGCGAACTATTTTATTTGAAAACTTTTTGATATTTTAATTAAGTTTTATCCTTTTAACCCTCCGCATCGTATGAAACTTTGTTTTCACCTATCAGATAATCGTATTTGTGTGGCTGCAGTGTTAAATCGACTAAGTCCCGGTTGCTCGACGAATAGTATCGTCGGCTGGTAACGGTAAGGAGATAGAAATGTTGATCCAAAACAAAAGTAATATGCTATAGTAAGATATCTTACTATAGATTGATAGATACATAGATACTTTATCCAGTTATTTCAGTGTACATACAAACATAGATGGTAGATGGGTATTTTAATTCAATTAAAGATACATTTATCAATATGTAAATAGTTCATCTACGTTTAAGAGCATAACGGTGGGTGAACTAGAGCTGATTTCCCTGTATCTCACCACACGTATAAAATCATAACAATAATACAACTATCACAGGAGTACTATCCTATCTATCCTATCCTATTTCTTATGCTATCCGATTACCACTGCCGCCAGGACCAGTAAACGCATAGTAACGAAGTGTACTGACGCGCTATACTGGTAGATGCGTTCTCTCTAACCTAATATTGCTATCTCGTTTGCGCGCATAACAAAAATCGAAATGGCAAACAAAACGTCAGTGCGTGTTAATAAAGTCAGCTATTTTTTACCTTGCGTCATCGGTGTTTTGAAGCAACCCATTTAATACGTTTGCTGATCAGTAACGGCAATGGTAATCTGGTATTCCTATCGTGTTTCGAGCTACCGGCCCTACGTAAACGACTCGTCTGAATCTGAGAATTTCACCACACAATTGTGGTAGAATTTAACTCGAAAAGGAAACGAAAGCATAACATGATTATTTCAATGAATTTACTATTTCCGGTACTACTAGAACATCAATATTCACCATTTGCAGGTTCACGTTTTTACCGCGCTTTTATTAATGCTTTTGTGGTTGTCTGCATCAGCATTTTGCTCTTCAAATTTTAATAACTTTCCAAAGTCCTAGCACCTTTAATGTTTTGCTCACGTATTTGCTTTAGGTGGCACTTTAAAATTGTAGTAATATTTATCATACACACGTTTTAATCGGTAAATATTCATTAATTTAGTTTTTATATGTAGAAATATAACTGTGTGTCTTGGTATTGTTAAGTGATTACGTATTGTGGATTGCATGTGATCGGTGCACATTTGCACAATTGTTATTTAATTATGAGTGTATTCTTGCTGTTACAAGTTACAAGTGACGCCTCCTGGTGGTAAATATTGTAACTACAATTGGAAAAGCTTATCCGAGGCTTATCGACGTTAAACAGATTCCAAGGCATACCTTAAAGTCAAGGAACTAGATCACTCATTTTTTATATGGGGAAATTGAAATACCTACGCTACAATCTAGTTGCACTCTATTGCTTTTATAAGGGTAAATAAAAATACACTGAAATCTATTTGCTCTCCTTAACGTTAAGGGGGACTTTAAACATTAAACCGGGACTGAAATATTGTCCTATATGCACATTGCATTTTGAGCTTCACTTAGCTAGCTGCTACGCCCTTAAAGAGAGTGTAAAAGTATTAATGTGATAAACCGTTTTTGATAAAGGAACTAATTGTTCTCCTTAATATTAAGGTGGACCTTACACATTAAACTGAGATTGAAATTTCCCCCTGACGCATATTGCACTTTGAGCTTCATTTACCTCGTTGCTTAGTCTTTAAAGAGAACGAGTATTATGTACGTTATTTGTTTTACTCCTAATGCAACGTAACATGGGAAAACTAATAAATTAATAATAATGGTGGTATTTATTTAGTAAGTTAAACTCTGTCCTACGGGGATCTAGTAGCGAGAAAGATTTATCAAATACCTTCATACACACATACATACATACTGTAAGAACTCATTCAATAAAGAGAAAGTTATATACGGTAGTACTATATTGTGTTTTCTGAGGTTAAAAGGTAATATTTTCCGCAACTCAATCACTACACCGGCATTATTCAATGAACGAACACTCGCACCTTTATGAACACACATTTCACCATACGCATACTGACATTTAAAAAATTTATAAAAACGGGAGACCTTAGATCTCGACAAACGTTACTAAATATGATTTGGAAAAAGTAGAGTAGATACATTGAACCTTTATCTGGGGAATGACTGTAAAATATTTTTTATATCTTGTATGGATTTCTTAAAAAAAAATGTGAAAAAACACCTCTGATTATTTTTCCGAAAGACAGAAACTCGTTTCCCGAAAGTCGCGGAGGTAAAATTATTTTTGTACTGCAATAAAATCTAGGGAATAACCGTAAAAATTTTTATATAGACGCAAAATCAACCCCAAAAAATGGAAAAAACGCTATTTCTACCATTTTATCGTGCAATTTTTTATGCGATTTTGAACCTTAATACCGTTATTATACCTTAATTCACTCGCAAGCACACACACACACACACATTCACGCGAACACATTTTTGTACATTGTTTTTTTTCTTTTTTTACCACACATTGTTTTTTATCTCCCTTGGTCCCTACATGGTCAACTTGATCTCTCACGGTTGTACAGAGTACGCCTGTCTCCAAATAAAATAACCTTATAAACAAATCCTCAACAATTATACCATCATCACTACACAGATCTCTTTGATCGTTTGCTTATAATTCAGTATTCTATAATTGCTTTGTTTTTTTGTACATACATGTAACCTTGAACTTTTATGTTGTAAATAGTATTGCCCCGGAACAGGCTATCGCCTAGTGGGGCAATAAAATCCAGTACTTTTTTATTGTATTTTTACTTTGTAAAGCTTTGGATAATAAATAAATAATAATAATAATAATAATAATAATAACTTTATTGTCTTTTTTTTATATTAACATGGCAATGTATGTGAATTACAATGTAAGGTACATTTTGTTTCATCGACGAGTCTCACTGGGCTTGCGCCTGTGCCGAGGCCCCCTCGATGACCCTCTGCATAGCTGAAATGAAATGAAATGAAATAACCGTGACGTCGTAGTTGGGTCGGAAGCCTTAAGATAATTCTAATTAAGGGCTTGGCACGAAGAATGACGTCACAGTCATTTCCCACGGCATTAAGGTTCAATATCGCGTGACAATCGCATGATAAAATGGTAAAAATAGCGTTTTTTCTATTTTTTGAGGTTAATTTTGCGTCTATCAAAAAACTTTTACGGTTATTCCCTAGATTTTAATGCATATTATCAGAACAAAAAATAATTTTTACTCCGCGGCTTTCGGGAAACGAGTTTTCGTCTTTCGGAAAAAAGATCAGAGGTGTTTTTAATTTATTTTTTTGAGAAATCTATACAAGATATAAAAAATCCTTTACGGTTATTCCCTAGATAAATGTTCAATGCATCTACTCTATTTTGTTCCAAAGCATATTTAGTAACGGTTGTCGAGATAGAAGGTCTCCCGTTTTTAGAATTTTTTGAAATGTCGGTATGCACAATCTTAATAGAGGATTTTAAGATGGCACCGCACCTGGAGTTATTGATTGCGTCAGACTGTAAATATTAATCGCCCATTGATTTCCAATTAACCAAGTAATTATTACCAGTTTATTCCTATATTCTCTGGAGGAGGAGAGTTCAATGGAATGGAAGACAAGAAGGGGGACGGGGGGTGTAGAGTGGAGGAGGGTTAGGATGAAATATTCCACCACCTGAATGATATGGTGTCAGGAAATAATCGCACGGGAAAAAAATCTCAAGGAAAATATCATAAGGAGTATTAACGCATTTTTATTCAAAACATATTACTTAATGATTTATAAGACACTATAATTGATCAGTAGTTGTCTCAACAGATATACAGCAAAGGATGGATTTCTCATCAGGCTTATGACATCGGCGGCTAGTTTAATGTGATTGACGATCAAAGATTTCTAAAAACGGGAGACCTTAGATCTCTACAACCGTTACTAAATAAGTTTTGAAAAAAAAAGTAGATACATTGAACCTTTATTTGGAGAATAACCGTGAAAGTTTTTGAATTGAAGCAAACTTAACCACAAAAAATGAAAAAAAACGCTATTTTTACATTTTATCATGCGATTTTGAACCTTTTTATCGGCATTCCACCCATAAAGAACGTGTAATCTCTGAAATTAATGCCGTGGGAAATGACTATGACATCATAGTTGGGTCGTGAGCTTTAAAATGCGTTATTTCTTCTTGTGATATTTTTGCGTGTGAGATTTTTCCCGTGTTATTTTTCCCTGTGTGATTTCATCGTGTAACCGAGTGACGGAGGGTTAGGTAAGGATTAAATATTCCACCACCTGAATGATATAACCTGATTAGTTAATTGCCCCGACTCATTATTATTAATTGCCCCGACTCATTAATATTAATGGCACAATCTTCAATTAATTAATTGACTTCAATACCTCTTATTTGAATAAATAAACCATTAATCATTACATTTCTCTCTATTAAATCATATCTACTGACACTCAAATGTCAAAAATCAATTTTTATTGTTTTATATCGTCCGTGGGCCCATTCGGGCACCTGGACTTTTTACAGATAATATGATATTTTACAATTAACAATAACAAAAATCATTATCAGATCAATGCCAATCAGAGTGTAAAGGGCTCTAATTGACATTTCGTCATACATAAAATCAATTATTTAACATATCGTCAATGGAATAAAAAAAATTATGAACGAGGTACTTCTTCACCCCTCCGCGGAAGGCTGTATCATCTAGCGGTTTTAATTCTCTGGGGAGCGCGTTTAGCATCCGCACACTGAGACACACGAAGTTGTCTTACGTCTTCGTTTATTTAGGTGCGCTTTTTTTTTCCTTATTAGGTCAGGGGACCGTATATCCCCTGCGTCACTGCGACCAGAGTATGTCTACTGTGACACCCTTCAATGTTACAACTCGTCCTCAAGGCCGACGTGTCTCATGTAGCTCACGATCTGTCTTGGTGCGAGTAGTCTGCGCAGTAGGTGCGCTTACAGGAGCATTTTTTCTAGCAATAATACATGCATGTATACATATCCACGTCAAGCTCCCTATGTGGAGCATGTGATCGCCAACCAGTTTTTCCAGGCTCTTCTGTCCTGGGCCAACTCCGTTGCCTGTTCCCATGTCATACCAACCTGGCGCAGCTCTGACGTGTACAGCCTCTGGATGGTCATTGCAGGCCTGCTCAGACGTCTGTTGCCTTCAGGGCGATATTGGAGACAGCTAATTGCGCCAACTCGTACAAATCGTATTGATTAACATTTTTCGCAATATATAGCAATTATTTCGGCAATATTTATAACGAGAAAACGATATAGCGAGCAAGCAAGAAAGAGATTTATCATGATGACGGCGACACGAATTGCTGTGGCGATGACGGCTATGACGGCGACACGAATGTCCAATCGGTTTAATCATTTTAGTCAATTCTATTTCGCGTTGAGAGATATAGTTAATAACATAATCCTAGGTAATATTTATGTTCCAAAATATTTTCGAAGAAGAAAACAAACCTATAATAATATATTACACCACAGACAAAAGAATCGACAGTAGTATACTAAAATAAAGGATTTGACGAGGCGCCACTGGAATAGAAAAACAGTATCAACAAGTTTGTTCTGCAATTCAACTGCCCAAAAACGAATAAGGGTAAATGACAAAATCTAAATTATTATGTTGTTATTATTGGTTTATTGGTTTTAAATCATACGTAGGCCTTATTTGAGGCACTTGGAATCGTCAGGTTTACATATTGAACAAAATTTATATAATGCAAACTTATAAACTGGAAACTTATAAACAGTTACAGCAAGAGAAAAGTATGGAAACAATAATTACATGGTGACAAAACAAGATTATAAAAAAGGTGTGGATTAGTTCAATGCAGGTCTGGATGTAAATTGTCCAGAACTACATTACGTCAATGACAACATTGAAACTGACACAGGAACGCTTTAGTTCTCATAAAGGCTGGCCACACACGTCCCGAAGTTCAGTTCCGGAATCGACCGTTTCGCAAAAAAGTTCCGATCAAAACCTCTCTCTGAATTCAGCGTCACCCCGATTTTAAATTCAGAAAGAGGTTTTGGTCGGAACCTTTTTGCAAAACGGTCGATTCCGGAACTAAACTTCGGGACGTTTGTGGCCAGCCAAAGTACCTACATATTATATTCACTCATCTATATCTTCTTATTCAACCTCTGATCAACAATTCTTTCAACATGCCCAATTTATCTTTACATCGTTTTGACTTTGGACAGTGGTATTAATTTGATTGAACGAACATTGGTAACCTGAATACATAGAATAAATCCACCTGACATCTAGCCACCTCACACCACACATCCACAACCTAACCTCACTTCTATGTTCTGGTCCAGCTCCAGATGTCGCTCCCAATAATTGGATAATTATTATCATACATTAAATTAATTGTGTTGCCAACATCATGTATTCAATAAAACGTCAATAAAACTCTACCAAACTAATTGATTGATGTTCATTTTATACGAAACTTACTGAAATAAAACAGCGGGGCTGCCATAAACTGAAACAAAGTCATGAATATCCGAATTTTATTTTGAGAAGGGCAAAATATATTTTTGTAAATTTAGTACACGTTTGTATAGTTGAAATATTGTGTTGAGTACATGGCTGGCGCAGTTGGTTGAGGCGGCAGTCTCTCGAGCGGAGAGTGCCAGGTTCAAACCCCGGCGCTGGCGATGTATTCCACACTTTGCAATACAGGCTTTTAGCCTAGTGCAAGGTGTGCAGGAAAGTATTTGAGTTTGTGTATGCAAGCCCAGATCCTTAAAAAAAAATAGAATCCGTCAAAAGAGAGGTGGTCTAGGATTATTTGGGAACTATAATTTTAATTATTTTTGAAAATCACAATTTATGTTTTGTGAGAACATCGAAATTTTCTACATGTCGTAGTTGAATATAACAAGTAGTTATCTGAACACACAGCAACGGGTGGACCTTCCATCAGGCTTATGACTGATCGTCGGCTGGATTAATTTGATCACTTTACACTTAAGTAACATTCACCGATTCCATTCCATCACCAGCCTTCGCAGCGCAGCGGTAAAGTACCGGCTTGTCAGGTTGAAGGTCTGGGTTCGATTCCCGGCCGCGACAGATGGATGGACTGGAATTGGTGAATGTTACTTAAGTGTAAAGTGACCACATTAAGCCAGCCGACGATCAGTCATAAGCCTGATGAAAGGTCCATCTTTTGCTGTGTATCTGTTATATTTAACTACGACATGTAGAAAATTAAGATGTTCTCACAAAACAATTCAAAATGAGGTGGTCGGCAGCCTGGTTGGTAATGCGCTCGACTGTTGATCCAGTGGGCGCGGGTTTAATCCCCGACCTACTCCATTTCACAACACAAGCTTTTAAGCTTTCTGTGAAGTGTACAAAGATGCGTTTGGGTTTATATCGATAAATACTTATTGACGATATAATATTGACTAAACTTGTACAAACTAATTAGGTCGCTGTTTGAACTATATACTTAAATACTCCATGTCCATTGTATTTCTATGTGTATTCAGTGTCTGTGTTGTACTTATGAAATAAATAAATAAATAAATAAATAAATAAATCCAGATTCATTTTAAAAAAAAGGCTTTACTAAAAATCCAACCCCATTTTTCCTGACATCCATGGTCCATAGCATAAAAAAAGGAAAAAACATGAATTAAAACACTAAAACACATCTGCGTGTGTTGGGGGTTGTTCAATATAAACATTTAATTTTATTATCAACTGTAATAACGGGATACCTTATACATAATAAGATTTTATTTATTTTCACCGTGCGAATAATAACATAATCGCAAAAAGTATTATTATTTAATAATGCATTGTTTTAAATTTTATTGTTCATTAAGGTTTGCGTGTGTTTTTGAACGACCAATAAAAAACCAATTTGGAACGATAATTATTATTTGAATTCCACATACATAAGGGTTTAATATTGAAATATCGAATAAAAGTAGCAATAAACCTTGTTATGGAACGTATTGTTTGAAATTAAAAAGATTCGCTTCCATATTCGAAATATTTCGGTTCACCGCAAAGGCGTATATAGCCTCACCCCCCCCCCCCCTCCCCCCGAAATGTAAAACAATTATTTAAAAAACGGTATTTTAAAACATGAAAGTTACTCAAGATCATCACTTCACGTATTATTAAAAAAAATCGCCTGCCGTGATATTCTTCTTTGTATTTTCTGCTCACAATATTAATATCAACCTAAATCACGACCTTTTTTACTCACCTTCATGGAAAAATTTCGCCAGCGTCGCTATTATCGATTTTGAACTATGCGTCTATGTTCAAATCATTGTTGCCTCCATCCCTAGCTACGAAGCAGGCTACGCCTGTGGTTCTGTCCGTTTCTGTCGCAACTGTTGACAGGAGTTTTTTCGGTTTAAGAATGGTCAGGCTTTTGGTTTTCTCCCACCCCCCAAAGTCAAATACTAGACCCCCCCCCCCCCAAATGAAAACCTATATACGCCATTGGTTCACCGTACAACAATTCGAATAATTGTCTGGTATGAAAATTTTGAAAAGAGAATGTGTTTCATAAACACGAAAGGTATTCAATTGTTTTAGAAATATTTCCGAGAGCGATGTTTTCGTAGTGATAATAATATGCATTAAAATCTAGCGAATAACCGTATTTTTTTTAACAAATTTGAAAAAAACGCTAGTATTAGTTATACAAAAACTATTAAAGATACGTAAAAAATATGTATGGAAAAAAATAACCTTAGAATTTCCTATGTATTTTCCTTTAGGTACCTACTAACAAAATTAAAATGCTTAGTTATAAAAGAAATTTTTTTGACTAGAAGTTGATTGGTAATTTTCTTGTTTAAATACGATATTGTAGTTTACATATCGCCTTCATTTTACTGTGTTTCAGTGGCGAAGGCTGACGTTTTGCAGTAATTAACTCCAAATAATTTAATGCTCATTATGTTTATCTAACAATTTGTTTTTCTTTTGTTTCCAGTCAGTCTCCGTGACAGTGTCAGTGCTGACGCTGACATTCATCTCAGTGGATCGCTGGTACGCAATCTGCTTCCCGCTCAAGTTCAAATCTACCACAGGAAGAGCTAAGACGGCCATCTTCGTCATATGGCTGCTGTCACTCATATTCAGTAAGTTGAAATTCTATTCTTTTCCATTATATTTCATTCCTATTCTATTCTATTCTATTCTATTATATTCTATTCTATTCTATTCTATTCCATTATATTCCATTCCAATCTATTTCTTTCCTATTCTATTCTATTCCATTATATTCCATTCCTATTCTATTCTATCCTATCCTATTCTATTCCATTATATTCCATTCCAATATATTTCATTCCTGTTCCATTCTATTCTATCCTATCCTATCCTATTCTATTCTATGGCTCATCCAAACGCTTGCCGAGTTTTTGTACTCATGAGTAAAAAGGCGTTAACGGCCGGCTACGTACACCAGAAAAGACAAACGCCCCATCCACACGCCTTTTCACTCATTAACACAAAACTTGTCGACGCTCGGCAAGCGTGCGGCGCCAGCATTGTATGATATGTATTTATTTACTTATTAAGAGAGTAGTACAATGTAAAACAATGTAAATCTTGTACCTAACTGCTGAATAATTATAACTGTATATATATAATATTACCAAATTAATAAAAAAAAAATTGACGATTACATGTGCCCGACTCGGGCATACGTATCATTAAATACAATAAACAACAATAAACATTAGCTGTTCGAAAATAATCGTAACATCATAAAACATAAATAAAACAAATGATATGAACCCTTATTAGAAATTATGCGAGCGTCTATTTAAAAGGACAACAGGAATATCTGGGTTAAGTAGTCCTCCTGGTACCCCATATTGCTTACGTAATTAGCAGGAAATGTCAATATTGCAGCATATTGGTATAATATGGTTAGGTGTATTCTGAACTTATTAAACAAAGGTTTCCGGTTCATCACCACATGCGTACCTAACCTAACCACTAACAGAAACCACAATATCATCAGGTCGTAGTTACAAGTACATTATACCTGCTTACCTCTAATAGCAGGAAAGCTGGGAGGGTGGTTCAAGTTTAGAGTATAAATTTCATTATAATGTGGGGTGGTTCAAAATTTTAGTATGAATTTCTAAGTTGTTTCCAATAATTATTAAATACATCTATTCATAGCTAGATAAGTACCTCATATTGATATTTTTTTACCAATTTATCTCCCACGCGATATTTCACGAATAATTCTCCAATATCGTGTTTTTTTAATTTACGAAACAGTGGGCGGATAAATAGTATATTTGTGTCTACTTTTGTTCCGTTTAATTAAAATAAGAACCTTGTTGTAAAAAACTTGATTAGAACAGACTTATTTCTCTATATAAAAAAGTAAATTAATTAAAACACTCCAAATGTATTAAGGGCATATATAGAAAAAATCGTTCTATTTTCGCTTCAACTTTTTCAAATTTTGTATGAGAATGTTAGCGCGAAATAAGGATAACGCAAGCGACAATGTGAATTTTACCTTTTTTTAAGAAGAGCCTGGAAACAAATTAAAAACAGTTAGTTTGTTAAGATTATAATTACCAGTATTTTGGCTAAATTATACTTTGATATCTGAAAAACTGAACGGAAAATCCTTAGATCTCTTAAAATCCAGGGGTAAATAAAATAAATAAATAAATAAATTTTTATTGGCCAGTAAATATAATAACAACAAAAACAAGACAATGCAGTGTACCAAAAGGCGGACTTATTGCAAAAGCAATATCTTACAGTCAACCCGAGGGGTACTTTCGGAATATTTTTTTATTCAAGGAATTTCCAAATATTTTAATTTCAAAACAGTCAATCTGTAGTCCATACTTTCATCTATCACTGTCTTCAGTTTCAAGACGATTCTCTCAGTATAAGCTGGGAAAAATACAGGGCGCCGAAGCCGGATGACAGCATATAGGAAGCATATAGCTGGATGAAAATCGCTGTACAGCGATAGCAACCTAGTGAACATTTGCAACAATGCTTTTGAATCGGTTTAGGCTAATTTAGTTCACTATTTCAAAATGTGTTCTAGCAGATTTCCTCCATCTACCCCTAAATAAACAGCATCAAATCTTTCCGTTTCAGATATGCCAGAGTTTGTGGTGCTGCAGACCAAGAAGAGTTCCATCGTGAGGTTTGACTTGGATTACTTCACGCAGTGCGCGGCCACTTGGTCCAGAGACAGTGACCTCACGTGGCACATCATCAAAGCTGTCTTTCTATACACGTAAGACAATCATACTTTATCTTTGTAGTTCAACCATACAATTCGTGGGCTGAACCACCGCCACCTTGACATTTCTCTCTTTCTCTAGCCATACATAAAACATTATAGGTGAGGTTGCCAACACCGTCGCTAAAAAAATGTATGAAATAACAGTCCCTTAACAACGAGTATGATGGACCACGTATTATATTCTGTTAGGAGATTTGACAGGAGTGGTAGTCCTGTTTGATCATTATGCTATGTTGCCAACTGTTACAGCACGGCTAGAGTACCTACTTCTTCTAATTTCGCTTTAATCAAATAACTTTTACGGTAATTTCCTAGATTTTATTGCATATTATCGGTACAAAAAAAAACTTCGCGACTTTCGGGAAACGAGTTTCGGTCTTTCGAAAAAAAGATCAAAGGTGTTTTGAACATTTTTTATTTGAGAAATCTATACAAGATATAAAAAATATTTTACGGTTTTTCTCTAGATAAAGATTCAAAGTATCGACTGTATTTTTTCCAAAGCATATTTAGTAACGGTTGTTGAGATCTAGTTTTTCTCTCTCTCTCATCTCTCTCTTGTCAGTCTCCTGTTTTTAGAATTTTTTTAAATGTCGGTATGCATACTTATAAAGTAATCAGGTGTATTAAAATTATGCTTATAGATGAAACATTCGTGAAATCATAAATAATATAAGACTTTAAAATCCTACGTGAACCATAACTAAATCTCGTAAACCTAATAAGAAGATTAAAAAGCTTAGCTTCGAGGGGTAAGTCGAGCCGAGCTTTAAGTCTCTTTATGTAATAATTTTATTTCTTGAGGCAAACAGAACCCACTTTACAGAGCAAATAATAAGATTAAGAGTATGCATACCGACATTTCAAAAATTTCTAAAAACGGGAGACCTTCTATCTCGACAACCGTTACTAAATATGCTTTAGAACAAAATTGGGTAGATGCATTGAACCTTTATCTAGGGAATAACCGTAAAAGATTTTTTATATCTTGTATAGATTTCTCAAAAAAATAATTTAAAAACACCTCTGTACTTTTTTCCGAAAGACGGAAATCGTTTCCTGAAAGTCGCGGAGTAAAAATATTTTTTTGTACTGATAATATGCATTAAAATCTAGGGAACAACCGTAAAAGTTTTTTGATAGACGCAAAATTAACCCCAAAAAATGGAAAAAAACGCTATTTTTACCATTTTATCATGCGATTGTCACGCGATTTTGAACCTTAATGCCGTGGGAAAAGACTGTGATGTCATTCTTGGTGCCATGCCCTTAATTCCTGCCATCCTTGGTGGATTTTTTTTTGTCAAAAAGCAGGTAAATATTTGGAAGATATGTTTTCTTTTCAATAAAGATTTATTTATTTATTATTTTATTATTTATTTATTAATTTGGTACCCATGACAATATTAAGTAAATACTAGGTTCAATTCTGTAATTTTTTGAACTGAAATATGTTTTATGTCTCGTGCACACGCTTGTCAGGCGATCACAAACAAATTTTATTTATTTATTTAATCTTTAAGTGAACAAGAAATACATAATATGTATTTCTTGTTTTTTTTATGTTTATATTTTATATTATAAAATATAAACATAAAAAAATGGACATAGTACAGATTATAAATCGTTGTTCACTAGGGCGAACTTATCGCAGAACTGCGATTTCTTCCAGTTAACCCCAAGTGACAAACGTGTGTAGATGCTTCTCAAGCGCTTGCCGAAATGATTTGTATGTCGCCGGTACACGCTGGCGAGCGTCCACAAGTTTTTGTGTATAAGACTGAAAAGGCGTGTAGATGGAAAGTTTGTCTTGGCTTTCTTTTTGATTTTCAGTAAAATTTTACTACCTACAATCTTTCATCAACGGCTGCGTTCAGATTTCTTAGGTACTATGTATCTGTGTCACATACATAACAATCGCATAATAAAATGTAAAAAATTGCGTTTTCTTACTTTATGGGGTTAATTTCGCATCATTCAAAAAATCTTTTATGATCATTTCCTAGATTTTAATGCATATGATGAATACAAAAACAATTTTCTCTGACTTTCGGGAAACGAGTTTTTGTCGTTCGGAAAAAAGATCAGAGGTGTTTTTTACATTTTTTTTGAGAAATCTGTACAAGATATAAAAAATCTTTTGCTGTCATTCTCTGGATAAAGGTTGAATGTATCTACTCTATTTTTTCCAAAGCATATTTACTGAGATCAGAGACAAGACAAAGATCACAGATGTAGCACACAGAATCATTAAAATAGAATTGGGCTGGTCACATCATAAGTACTTTAGATGATAGATGGACCGAGCGAACCCTAGAATGGCGACCGAGAACCGGCTATAGGAATCCAAGCAGATCACAGGCGAGATGGTCTGATGACATCAGGAAGGTTGCAGGACAGCAGTGGCACAGATGGACAGGGAAGTGTGGAAGTCGGAAAGGGAGGCCTATGTTCAACACTGGACGAGGGAGGGCTGATGATGATGATATTTACTAAAGTTTTCGTGATATTTGTTCTGAAAAATACGCTTTCTCCGACACCCACCATCTTAAATTACAAGGAGTATAGTTACCACGATATAATAAGTACTACAGTATATGATTATGATTACATATTAACATTATATTACTTCCGCCTGAACAATTCTCAATTATTAGTTTCCATTATGTGATTACATAGAACCTAGGGTTGCAAAACGTCCTTTATTTTAAATAAATAAATAAATAAAAACTTTATTGCACATAAATTCATACACAAAGGGCGGATTTATCGCCTGTTGGCGATTTCTGCCAATCAACCCAAGGACGTACTGTAAAGGACGTACTGTATTTCAGACCCAAAAATTGATCTTGTCCCCTAATTTGGAATCTTCAATAGAGGACAATGCTTAACGAAGAAGCCATTATAGTCCGAGAGTCCGCTGCTTAAATTATGACGTATCTGTTTTTTGATCGAAATGTGGTATAAATGATAGCTTACCAATAGGGTATTATATCGCACTAGGGTTGCCTATCAAAATCTTGCCGCAACCCCCCCTGCCCCCCCCCCCCGAAAAGGTCCCTCTTCGCGGTTTTTCACATTTTATAGGAATATGGTAAGAGATAGAAGAAAGTAGTTCATGACAAAAATTGCGGGTAAACTGCTAATTCTACGAAAAAATCTACTTAACATTTTTTGTAGAGAATTTAGCAAGGACTATTTTTGTCATTGACTACTTTCTCCTATATCTTACCATATTCCTATAAAATGCGAAAAACCGCGAAGAGGGACCTTTTCGGGGGGGGGCAGGGGGGCTTGGGGGACTTGTGGGGACTTGGCTTCTATAAACGACAAACTACGTTACATTGCGCATTAGCATTGTTTTTTTTTATTGATAAATGTTCCTACTGATACCATAACAGCAATTTAATTAAAAAAATATTGATATCCTTTATTTTCTTCCTGTCCTTTATCTAATTGTATCAAATCCTCTAATACATAAAACGGGAGCTGGCAACCCTAATAGAACCCCTCTCCCCTCATAAGACTCCCCACTATTATTAGATCTAATGGGTTCTATTTTGAAACTCATTAGCTGTGTAGTGTGAGGCTTACTGTCTAATAATTATTTGGTATAATTATTATAAAATCATAGGGCTGGAAGAAGGGCGAATCAAGGGTGAATGCAGTGGTAATGAGGTCGTTGAAAAGAGTGTGTGAGAATAGAAAAGCAGTGAAAGATAATTCAAGGAATAGTTATTAGAGAGATAAGTGACTGCATGAAAGTTGTTGCGACTAGAATGAAAGTGTTTGATCTAAGATAGTTTGTGCATGTTGAGAGAATGAATGACGACAGGATGACTAAACATGTTGATTGGCAGAAATCGCCAACAGGTGATAAATCCGCCCCTTGCATGTAAACTTATATGTAATTTTTTTTTTAATTTATTTATTTATTTGTTATTAGGGAAATGAGTGAATGCATGAAAGTTGTCGTGACTAAAATGAATTAAATAAACCAAGATAATTTGGGCATGTTGAGAGAATGTATGACGACAAAATGACTAAAAATATATATTTGGGTGAGCGGAGATGTGTGAGAAAGCGCGACCTACTAAGACTGACCTAGACCGATCATGTCGACCAGATCCTCAAGAGGTGTTTTGAGTAAAAGAAACCGCAGAGCGCGTAGTACAAATTGCATGAATGTGACGGAGGCTAGGAGTGTGAGTAAGTATAGGGCAGTCTGTCCTCTCTGCCTACCCTGCAAGGGACGCGGCGTGAGGGTATAGATAGAAGTTGTCAGAGCTCATATACAAAATAATATTATTTATTTATTTATCGTATGGTCAAAAGAAGTATATCACATCCCTCAAAGGAAAAAGTTTGAAGGTTGGGCATTGGGCAATGATAATTTCGCTAGCAAGCTTGGTCGTCAGAAATTAAATTGAACGTTCTTGGGGTGTAAAGCTAGTTCGCCACCAAACGGTGAACCCTGGGTAACGGCAGATTACATTTTCCATCAATCTCCTGGAGTAAATTACATCACAATAATATTAGTGTAAACACAATATAACCGACATCAATTTTCTTCTTATTTCAGATTACCACTCCTCCTGATGACCATCGCCTACTGCCAGATTGTGAAGGTCTTGTGGAAGTCCAATAACATCCCAGGCCACTGCGAATCACAGAATTACAATAACTCCGCCAGTCCACCTTCATGTAAGTACCTACTTAACAATTTGTACTTATGTAACTATCTATCCTATCTATCTATACCATCACGCCACGTACCTTGCAGGGTAGGCAAAGAGGACAGAGCGCAAGACAGCCCTATCCTTACACACACTCCTAGCTTCCGTCAAATTTATGCAATTTGTCATACACGCTCTCCAATTCCTTATACTCAAAACGTGTCCATCCTTGAGAATCTGGTCGACGATCGGACCAGGCCAGTCTCGGGCGGCCGCGCTTCTAATGTAACTAAACTTTTAAATTTATATTATGTTCGCTGCTACGTGTATTTCTCGTAATTTCAAAACTTCAGTACGAAAAATAATATTCAACAACTTCTAATCATTATTCCAATTCTTTTTTCCTCTACTTACGTAACTATACAAATTGACAATAATGAGTGAGATTCGAACCCAACACCTCTCACTCGGGAGATCCAAGAGACATACCTTCAATTTACTGCATATTTTGTTCAGTAATTTGGCGAAAATTGTGGTAATATCAGGAAAAATATAGAAGTTTTTCTCCGTGGATTTTTATGTTTTTGAGAAGTGACCGCACGACCCTTGGGTCCCCTCAAACGCCATACAATTCCTTTGTCTCTGGAGAAAGATAATCCAACCTTGTACAAAAACGTATTTTCAGCGGGTTTACCAAGTTTTAGGTCTCTAAGTAGTCAGAAAGTGGTTGCAAAATTGATCGCAACAAAAAAAAACACCACAGAGAAGTTAAATAAAATCTTGTAAAATTCAGAGAATATCGCATACTCGTACATTTACTCATATACACTTGAATCTAAATTTCCTGTCCAAGGAAGTATTACAGGTATATTCTCCTATCCCAGGTAGGAACACATAAATTTATTGGTAGCCTTTTGACATTTGATAATATATCAAATTTCTTCCATAGAAAATCTCTTCATGAAATGGATTACAGATAAATTAATTTGTAAGGCGATCCCAACGTTTTGATATTTCATTAATACCAACTTAAGAAGATTAACAAGTGTTAACAGGCCTGGTAACTTGGCGATAATATTGATAAGAGATAGCCCGTTTCCATTGAGACGGCTTTTAGGCAACGTGTAGCGTACGGTTTAGACCCAATATATCCAAGGATCCAACGGTCGTGTGGGTTAATGTGTGATATCTTATAAAAGGGCGTTCGAAAAAAATCCAGATCGTAAATAAAATTTTGTCCAGCTCCAGCCTCCAGAGACACCGAGCGATTGAGAGGATCTAGTCACCGCATACCACCGTATTCAGCATCTCACGAAAGTGCTTCACGAGTAGAACTCGTATCTTTTTACAAATTTTGATTCTGTCTATTCTCTCGGTAGGAGGCGCCATTGGAATGAAGGAATCCAAGCGCCTCGGAAGGGCGTGTTTGGTATCGTGTTGAAGACCACGAAAAACCGTTCGAGGATGTGAAATCATAAAATCAAGTTAAAAAAAATACGACCACTTTTTTTAAATTTTAATATTTGACTAAATGTTATGGTAGGCGCCATCTCTTGAAAATATTCACAAACAGGACATACACACACTTAGAATTTTATGTAGATTAGTACTGAATAAGTAAGATTAATCTAAATCCTAGACGGCATGAATCTTTAAGGTAGTAATTTTCTAATTTCCAGCTTTATTCTCAAGTGTCGCAGCCTAACAATTAATGAGCTACTGAGAAGGTTGTTCTAATTTGAGTCTTTTCATCCGAAAAGACCATTTCGCTCTTTTTGGTTCCTACTTAGTTCCTTTCGGCATAACCTCCCAGCACTTGAAGGGCCATAGTAACAGAATACGCGGAAAACTACGTCGAGAAAGTAAGGTTACTCAGCTAATACTGAAGATATCATCTTAAGACTTAAAACATGGATAAATGAGAATATGTTTAACTGCCTTTAGAGTCTAGAAATTTGATATTTGTAAATGTACTGCAACTTGAGACTATTCCCGTAGTTTGTTAAAAAAATGAAGCGATCGTGAAACGATTTTTGCTCACTTACTATACCCCCATAATGCTAATGTTGTCAAGTAGTAGAAAACCCCGTATGTCGATATTTCATTTATATTTAAGATTTGAATTCATACTATGTTTCCGATTCTGTGCATTACATTAAGAACTCCATTATGAATTTAATGCTATCACTATAGAATGTGTTCTACTTCCATATTTATGTTTTTCTTGTTGTTTCGGCTTATTAGGCATTTTCAAAAACTTCTTACCTTAACTACAATGGTGTATGTTTGTACAACAGTTTAACAACACTCACTGTTCAATTATATAAATCTGCAACTTGTAAAGTTTTTTTTTTCAATATGTAAACCTGACGATTCCGAGTGCCTTGAATAAGGCCTACGGATGAATAAAAACCAAATGTATTTACACTTTCTTCTTCTTTCTCTAATACACAGTGGTTTTGCTATAGTGTTAGTATAATTGAAGTGAAAACAATACGTCATGGTAAGTAATAGAGGTTGCATAAAAACAATGAGCAATCCAGTCGGGTATTAAAGTTGTCGTTACAGTCCACTTTTTTCAGAAGTCTCAGGGAGCAAACTTGGTTTAGTGTTGCTTGATGTGATAATAAGATATGGTTACATTTTTTCAAAACTATATTTCAGAACTGTTGTTTAAAAGAACTAGCTAATTTTTGGATTGTTAGTAGAATAAACTGGTAACTTCGTTTTTCAAACTTGTGATGGCGGTTTAAAGGGATTATCGAAGAATTCTTTCTTTATCCAAATCGCAAAACTATCTTGCCTTTCATATGATTTCTCTAGCGCCGCTCTGTAATATTTTCGGCATTGTATGTTACTTGTGAAATATATAATGTGAGAATATTGCGGACCATTGACAGCTTTTATGATAAGGCTCAACAATCAGGGCTACCAACAATATAATCTTGAACTCCACTTGCAGCTAACCTCCGCCGGCTGCCAAGATAGATGAAACGATCTGTACATTTTCGTTCCTGTAAAAAGATGACATACCAAGTCTTCACTTTTCACAGACATTAAGCATTACAACACAAGAGTAGTGAATTAAGTTGTTAAGCCGTGTATTTCACACTTGTTAGCTTAATTTTAAGCTCTCTGAACACAAACAACAAAACGTAGGTACAATACGTCGTACCAACCTAACCTATATAAAGTATTATACTTATATGCAAATAAACAGTGTTGCCAGGATCGTGACTGAATCAAATATTTTTCACCAAAGTGTGCCTTTACCTTTCACTATAGAGAGATATGTTCACAACATAGTCACAAGTATGAAAAAAAGGCCTCCCAATTAGCCCCACCGAGATTGGTCAAATTAAGAGTATATACACTATACATATTGACAATACAAAGATTTCTAAAAATGGGAGACCTTAGATCTCAACAACCTTACTAAATGTACTTTGAAAAAAAAAGAGTAGATACATTGAACCTTTATCTAGGGAATGACCGTAAAAGATTTTTGATATATTGCATAGATTTTTCACAAAAAAATAGGGAAAACACCTGTGATCCTTTTTCCGAAAGACAGAAACTCGTTTCCTGAAAATCGCGGATATTTTTTTTTTGTATTGATAATGTGAATTAAATTCTATGGAATTAACCCCAAAAAATTGATAAAAGGCTGTTTTTACGATTTTATCATGCGATTGTTAATGTGATTTTGAACCTTAATGCCGTGGGAAATGACCGTGACGTCATAGCTGGGTCGCGAGTCTTAATTCTTAAAATGGCTCCTTAACAAATGAAGTTTTACTAGTACGTAGTGCTAGTGACCATACCTCTCTGAATACCTAATACCTTCACCTATTCCGTACTATTATTTATCTGTTTCTTAGACATGAATATGAGTTAGGCGCCTAAATCACGTAGAAAAATTAACGTATTTAATTTATTAAGGTGATATCCGCTACTGCATTATTATTTGTTAGTTATATTGCTAACCTTGATCGATAGATGGCGGTAAGTTTTGACCCTGCTGCATATGAACAAAATCTATCAATAGAGTTGAAAAAGGGAAAAGAAGAAATTATGGGTTATCAGGGTTTTCAGTTATTTCAGGATTCATAAAGTGAATTGGTATGTGCGTATATTGGAGACATATCTCGAAATCTTTTAAAGATAGGAAGGAATGATTTTAAAGTTGATTTTTCTATGTCGACATTTTATTGTTTCTATTTGTAGTAAAAGAGTTCCTTTACACATTTCACTAGGTTTTTGCATGTAACCGAGTGAATTTTTATTTTATTATTAATAAACCTTAAGGTGACGGAACTATAGGACTTCCCCCTAAATAAAAAAAATGCTTCTACTGAATGATAGTATGTCCCAATAATGGGACAAAGTATGTCCCAATAATGGGACAAAGTATGTCCCAATAATGGGATAAAGTATGTCCCAATAATGGGATAAAGTATGTCCCAATAATGGGACAAAGTATGTCCCAATAATGGGACAAAGTATGTCCCAATAATGGGATAAAGTATGTCCCAATAATGGGACAAAGTATGTCCCAATAATGGGATAAAGTATGTCCCAATAATGGGATAAAGTATGTCCCAATAATGGGACTAAGTATGTCCCAATAATGGGATAAAGTATGTCCCAATAATGGGATAAAGTATGTCCCAATAATGGGATAAAGTATGTCCCAATAATGGGATAAAGTATGTCCCAATAATGGGATAAAGTATGTCCCAATAATAGGATAAAGTATGTCCCAATAATGGGATAAAGTATGTCCCAATAATGGGATAAAGTATGTCCCAATAATGGGACAAAGTATGTCCCAATAATGGGATAAAGTATGTCCCAATAATGGGATAAAGTATGTCCCAATAATGGGATAAAGTATGTCCCAATAATGGGATAAAGTATGTCCCAATAATGGGATAAAGTATGTCCCAATAATGGGATAAAGTATGTCCCAATAATGGGATAAAGTATGTCCCAATAATGGGATAAAGTATGTCCCAATAATGGGATAAAGTATGTCCCAATAATGGGATAAAGTATGTCCCAATAATGGGATAAAGTATGTCCCAATAATGGGATAAAGTATGTCCCAATAATGGGATAAAGTATGTCCCAATAATGGGATAAAGTATGTCCCAATAATGGGATAAAGTATGTCCCAATAATGGGATAAAGTATGTCCCAATAATGGGACAAAGTATGTCCCAATAATGGGATAAAGTATGTCCCAATAATGGGATAAAGTATGTCCCAATAATGGGATAAAGTATGTCCCAATAATGGGACAAAGTATGTCCCAATAATGGGATAAAGTATGTCCCAATAATGGGATAAAGTATGTCCCAATAATGGGACAAAGTATGTCCCAATAATGGGATAAAGTATGTCCCAATAACTGGCAGTAAGCGCCTGCGGCCTGGTGATGAGAATCCTCCAAAACTGGTCGCGTTTAATAAAAGTGTATTTTTTTAAACTGTATTTAAGGGCTTGGCACCAAGAATAACGTCACAGTCATTTCCCACGGCATTATGGTTCAAAATCGCGTGAACAATCACATGATAAAACGGTAAAAATAGCGTTTTTCCTTTTTTTGGGTTAATTTCGCGTTTATCAAAAAACTTTTACGGTTATTCCCTAGATATAGGTTCAATGCATCTGCCCTATTTTGTTCCAATGCACATTTAGTAACGGTTGTAAGGTCTCCCGTTTTTAGAAATTTTTAAAATGTCGGTATGCATACTCTTAAACCGTCTTCAATTTTTTCTTATACTATGTATACCGTCTTATATATCGTCTATCATATACCGTCAGTCGAAAATTTTAATATCAATTGATATATTTTGTTTACATGCTCGCTGACTGTAAGCCCCGTCACGCTATAACGTGCGGCTGACAGGGCGGCATGATTTAAGCATTCAGGTCACGGAATTGCCAACATTAGCGCGCATTAATCAGTTTTAAATGGGTAGATTTTTATACTGATAATTTACATACACATTAGTAAATAATACATACAACATAATTAATATCAAAACATAATTAGCCTGTTTGTGAATAATGCTATATACCTAGTACCATCTACAGCCCTTTTTCTTTCAAAGGTCTCACGGAGCAAACTTGGTTTAGTGTTGCTTGATGTGATAGTAATGTATGGCTACATTTTTTCTAGACTAGTCTAGACTAGAGATGGACGCTGTGATGGAGACATTGAAAGAAGGAAGCTGGCCGGTACTAGGACGAATGGTGCGCTCGGTCCGATTGTTAGTAGTAGCAATGTGTCTATGAAAGCAAAAGTGCTAGTGCACAATGCTGTCTTGGTGCCGACCCTGATGTATGCTAGTGAGACGTGGACGTGGATGAAGAAGGATGAATCAGGGTTGAATGCAGTAGAAATGAGGTCATTAAGAAGAATGTGCGGGAAAACGCTGAGAGATAAGATAAGGAAAGAGGTTATTAGGGAAATGAGTGACTGCAAGACTGGTGTAGTGACAAGAATGAAAGTAAACAAACTAAGATGGTTTGGGCATGTTGAGAGAATGAATGATGACAGGATGACAAAAAAGATATATCTGAATGAGCGAAGAGGGGTGAGAAAGCGCGGCCGTCCGAGACTGACCTGGTCCGATCATGTCGACCAGATCCTCAAGGATGGACGCGTTTTGAGTAAAAGGAATCGGAGAGCGTGTATGACTAATTGCATGAATGTGACGGAAGCTAGGAGTGTGTGTAAGGATAGGGCTGTCTGGCGCTCTGTCCTCTCTGCCTACCCTGCAAGGGATGTGGCGTGAGGGTATAGATAGATAGATAGATAGATAGACATTTTTTCACTACTTTCAAATTATATTTCAGAATTGTTGTTTAAAAAATCTAGCCAATTTTAGGATTGTTAAAATAAACTGGCAACATTGTTTTTCAAACTTGTGATGGCGGTTTCAAGGGATTATCGGAGTATTTTTTTTATTTTTCCAACTCGCAAAACTATGTTGATATCGTCTACGAAATGTTTCATGTATTTATTGTATTTGTTGTAAGGTTTTTAAGATAAAATAAAATAAAACGACGGCGTCAGACCTTTTATTTAGTTTTGAATGTTATTTTTATTCCATCAATTGTAATATTATGTATAGCATCGGTATTTTCTTGTCATAAGGAGTACCTAACACAAAGCATTCGGTGGGCCCAAGTATATATTATGAACCCGCTACACGCTCGTGAGCCACCACAAGCCATGGTGTTCATGAATAGAAAGGCGTCAACGGTCGGCTACGTACACGTCAAGACAAACGTTCTATCCACACACCTTTTTACCCATGAACACCAAAAGGTCGCGGTGGCTCACGAGCGTGTAGTGGGGGCATAACACAAACCTTTTTATATATTACACACACATTTTCAAAAGATTTATCTAATAAAAAAACGTGTTTTTGTTCAACTCCCCGCAAATTTTCACAGGCGACTACCAAAAACATAAGATTGTATAAAGACGAAAAGGGTGTACTGATATAAACAATATCTTCTAGTCAACCGCCTTCCCCTCCTAACGTATCCCTTTCATCTCTGTTGTCACCACATCCCTCTTCCCTCTAATTAGTCCCCTTCCTGTCAATTATCCCCCCATATTCCATCATATTATATTGTATAATATTATTATTCCATTACATAATACTCGTATTATCCAAGTCATGTAGGTATGTAACGCTTGCCCATTGGAAAATTTTGCAAGTTCGATGAATATGTATGTAAATTTAAAGCAGCGACGCCTTCGTTGGTGGCTAGACATTTTCGTCGAATGTCTACTTTTTTAAACTTTTATGAATGAAAATTTTGAAATATCGAATGGTACCGTACCTTCTGATGAAATTATGAATGAAAATAGTTTTGAAATATTTCTTTCGTGGAAATAATCAAACAAGTACCATTTTATACAACGTGACAGAAAATGAAAATAGAATTCTCATACATACTATATGGTACGTACCTATACACGTAAAGATTGCAAATCGAACTATTTAAAGTACCCACCATCTATATGTGTGTAAAGTACCTATGTATGTAGATAGACATGTAAGAGGAGTTTAGTGGCTTTCAGGGGTGGGTGCCAACTAAAAAAGTCGACAATATGAATCTGGTCTTACGACTTTCATGACGATATTGGAGAGACGGGGAAAAGACGGAGCCTTGTGATCTTCCTGTGTTTACTCGAGGAACTTTGAAGGGCGGAATAGTAATAGGTGGTTTCACAAAAACATATTTAAGCAAGCCTCCGTGATTATCACGGGTAGGTACCCTCTAGTCAATAGTAATTATGATATTGATTTATGTACTCCGGCCCACACGTGTGCCTGAAGTATTCAAGCGAGGCTCTAAAATTACTAATTAAAGTACTTACCTAACGAAGTATACCTAAAGATATTAGTTTATGATCAAAATACTAATAATTTTGAGTGTCTGAAGCCATGGGTGTCTCAAGGAGGGGGGGGGGGGGGCAGGAGGAGGCAGAAGCCGACAGAAGAAGATTGGAATAGGTATATACTTTTTCATACCACTCGTAAACGATGAAACCTCACAAAAAACACATCTCTACCACACATTTTTCATCATATCATATTTTTTCTTAAACTTGTATGAAAATCTATAAAAGACCTTAGATCTCGACAACTTTACTAAATATGCTTTGGAAAAATAGAGTAGATACATTGAACCTTTATTTAGGGAATGACCGTAAAAGATTTTTTATATCTTGTTTAGATTTCTCAAAAAAATGTGAAAAAACACTCTGACCTTTTTTCCGAAAGACAGAAACTCGTTTTCCGAAAGTCGCGGAGATTTTTTTTTTGTATTGATAATATGCTTAAAAATCTAGGGAACAACCGTAAAAGTTTTTTGATTGAATCGAAATTAACCCAAAAAAATGCAATTAAAACGCTAATTTTACAATTTTGTCATGCGATTTTGAACCTTAATGCCGTGGGTAGGAAATTACCACGACGTCACAATTGGGTCGGGATATTTAACATAGACTTCTAATTATATCCAAATTCACACAATAATCCAAGTATTTTATGTTTAAGATACTCAGGCTATATATGGGTGTTTAAGCTAGTAGGCATAATTCAATATATTTATTAGGTAGGTCTAGGTAGTAATGTATCCAAAATAACGTTCGAAATTTAGTTTGAAAGTTATATTTATAGTCCAAGAGCCCGCTGCTTAATTTATGACGTATCTGTTTTTTGATCGAAATGTGGTATAAATGATAGCTTACCAATAGGGTATTACATCGCACTAGGGTTGCCTATCAAAATCCTGCCGCAACCCTCCCTGCCCCCCCCGAAAAGGTCCCTCTTCGCGGTTTTTCGCATTTTATAGGAATATGGTAAGAGATAGGAGAAAGTAGTCAATGACAAAAATTATCCTTGCTAAATTCTCTACAAAAAATGTTAAGTCAATTTTTTCGTAGAACTAGCAGTTTACCCGCAATGGCCGGCCCAAAACCGAAATTCATTTAAAATACAAAAAAAATGTATTTAAACTAAATTGGTTGAAAATTGATAAGAGCTACAGGAAAATAGTCAAAGAACGAATTAATTACCATAGTCTTAGCTACAAAACGAGCTATAACTTATGTTCATACATTTAATAATTTCGGAGTTATTACAATAAAACTTAGTGACGAAAATTCTTAAAATTTAGTTTTTCATAAAATAACCAGTGATATAGCGCCGCAGGCCAAAATTTTTTTTCTATAAAATGTTAGTAATAATGGGTGGAAGAATGTGAAAGAAAAAAAATCAAACTTTTTTTTTTATTTTTTCAAAAAATATCCTGTTTTTTGACCGGCCATTACGGGTAAACTACTAGTCCTATGAAAAAAATGTTGTAACATTTTTTGTAGAGAATTTAGCAAGGATTATTTTTGTCATTGACTACTTTCTCCTATCTCTTACCATATTCCTATAAAATGCGAAAAACCGCGAAGAGGGACCTTTTCGGGGGGGGGCAGGGGGGGTTGCGGCAAGATTTTGATAGGCAACCCTTGTGCGATGTAATACGCTATTGGTAAGCTATCGTTTATACCACATTTCGATCAAAAAACAGATACATCATAAATTAAGCAGCGGGCTCTCGGACTATTATGGTTATTCTGAATTGAATGCAATCGATTGACTAATTGGAATCAAAAGGGCGGCAATTGGATTCTTAACTTTGGTTATTCTGAACGCGCATCCTATTAGAATGACGATTGCCGGGCTATTAGAATTATGATCCAATCATTAGAATTCTCGTCAAGTGCTTTGAAGGTGTTAAGTGGATTGCAATAGGCTGTTTTAATATGTTTTTGGTACACTTTTTCTATTAAAAATGGCACAAGAGTATGAAACTTTGGCAACTTTTATCCAGAAGGAACTTCTCGAATCTGAAAAGTCTATTTTATACTGACCAACGACGCGCGTATATTTCTAGGTTATGTCAACCAAATTTTTTTGCACGTGTATGTGTGTATGTAGGATCTAGTATGTACCACAGAACACTCACACTCTCTGGCAAAAAGTATGCACCTGCATAATAAAAAAATATAGAACATGCCAACATATAGACAAAATCTGCGATCTCAGATTCATAGAAATCTATCGTGTTTAACAGTAACAATTAACTAGTAACTATACACTCTTGTCTTCCATTGGTTTCGACATTCGCACTGACATTCGAAATTATTTTAATCACTGTTTCCGTCACTGGTGTAGAGGTAGTATGCAACGCACGACGAAGGATACGAGTACCATAAAAGTTAAATAATTGAACGAAAGTAAACATCTGTAAAGGAGAATAACATTCACTTATCATAAAATCGAAACAACAAAAGCTTCTCCGCGCTATTTAGCGCCATTGTTGACACCACTTTGACATTTACAATGACAGATACGCCATAGAATATAGACGGGTCCACGCCTTGTCCAGGCAGATTTAGGTCAATTCCAATTCACTGACCATAGACTATCTAATCGTGATTTCAGAATAACCAAAACAAGCGCTATTGCATAGCGATTAGAATTTCGAAGCCAGGTATGCATTGCAATTGGATGGACGGCAATCCAATAATAGAACTTTTCAGAATAACCATAATTATAAGCTATTAACGTAAATTTTCAAAGTACATTTAGGTACTACTTATCGCCCGGTATTCACCCGACCCTAAGGTAATAAATAAACGAAAAACATCAATTCGCGAAAAAAACTGTTTTTAACAAGATTTTCATGTAACTTCTCTGTGGTAAAATGAAGTTGGGTAGGATTCGTTACCAGACGCTCAGATTCTAGATGGACCAAAAAGATTCTAGAGTGGCAACCTAGAGCAAACAAAAGGAGCGCAGGAAGACCTCAGGCAACATGGTCTAACGATGTGAGGCGAATCGCAGGAAGCAAGTGGATGCAGCATGCCCAGGATAGGGATCTGTGAAAAGTCAAAGGGGAGACCTATGTCCAGCATTGGAATTAAAACGGCTGAAGAAGAAGAAGAAGAAATGGTGATTTTATTAGATTTTTTTTCTGCGCGCAATATCGTATTTCAACCACTTCCTGACTACTTAGAGACCTGGAACTTTGCAAACGTATGGAAGTAAACTCGGTGACAATACAATTCTGTATCAAATTTGATCAGCCTACGCCAGAGACAAAAAATATGTAAGGCGTTGGGATTTAAGGGTCGTGTGGGGTCATGTGTGATATCGTATGAAAGGGCGTAGGAAGACACCGAAGATCGAGAAGATTCATGTCACCGCCGTGTTTGTCGTCTTACGAAAGTGCTTCACGAGTAGAACTCATATCTTTTTACAAATTTTGATTCTGTCAATTCTTTGTGGAATGAAGGAATCCAAGCGCCTAGAAATGGCGTGTTTGTTATCGTTTGGTAGACCGCGAAAAACAGTTTAAAAAAAGACGTTCACTTTTTTATTGTAATTAATGAATCTATATAATATGTATAAAGTAAAGTCCGATTTTTGTAAGTGTTCGCATAACTCCCGTATTTTACAATGGATTGCTGCGAAAAGTTAGAATAACATTTGCGATAATATGGGCTGTGTTCTAACGTTGCCGGATTTTGGAGAAAAAGCTTTTCCTATAGGAGATGCCGTGATGATGAGGGGATCTAAGGGTTGTGTGGAGTCATATGTGATATCGTGTGAAAGGGCGTTGGAAAAAAAATCAGATCTTAAGTCACATTTTGTCCAGCTCAACCCTATAAAGTATGCCGGGTTGGTTTTTAAAATTTGCCGTTGCGAAGCACGGGTAACTCAGCTAGTGTTTTATAAATGGAAAATATATAAATAATGTAGGTAATATATGTACATAAACCATACTTTTCATTACAGTTAATAATTGTCAATAATATTTGACTGTTTACTTTACTCATTAATTACACATTAATTTCAATAAACTTTCGCTAATTAAATTCAGCAAACAATATTAAGTATGATATTATATGTTATGCGACAAAACACTGGTTCTCAAAGTTACAAACTTAACTTCAATGGCAATTAACAGTATGAGGAACATACTTGCTATACATATAAAATCCTCATTGGAGACTGATTGACACATCAAGGCAAGCCTCAGCCCAAAATTTATTAAATTAATAATTTTCGTTGACGTCATCTATATTTTCAAATCCGAAGTGATGGGCCATAAATCGACAGTACTTTCTATGGATAATAGCAATAAAAACGTATCTATTCGATTATACTAATATCGACTTCGACTTCGTGGATCGCGCACACTCGTGTAATATTCGACTTCAAAGTAATCGACTTCGAAATTGTAGACTTACAACAAACTATCGACTTCAAAGTAAGTAGTTAGCTTCGAAACAAACTATCGACTGTACGTAGTTTATCCGATAGTTACGTACAAACATGAATAATAATAATTATAAAAAAAGCTTTATTGCAATAATAAGTACATTACAAGTGGCGGGTTTATTGCCAGTGACAATATCTGCCAACCAACCAATTTATGCCAACCAACATTGTAAGTCGGTTAATACAATTCATTGTAAATTATCAACGACCTCGATTATTTCGACTGTAAAACAAGGCGCCATTTCCCATCACTATTTCAGTTGTATTTGAGAGTTTTATTTAAGCAACAATAAATACTTTTATTGAATAAAAGTGGCCCCAAGTGTTCCAAAATTAATTTAAAAGTGGACATTGAATTCTAAATGGGAAAATAAAAATTGCCTCCCGTCAAACTTTTGTAATTCATCAATGTCTTCGTCACTGTAGTGCGAAAGAGAGTGAAATCATTTTGGTCAGTATAATATCAAAATATCGTTCAGTATTTTAATAATTTTTATAAAACAACAGCATATCTTTTGTAGTCCATCCTTTTAGAAGATGTGATTAATACATACAGCACCAGCCAGTAAAGTTCATCAATTTGTCCTAAATTGTAGAATCCATCGTCAAATTCTGAATTGCAAACCGTGACAAAACACAGAATAAGAACATTTCTGCATGACCCGGTAGATCTAAAAAAAAATATATATTTTAATTACAATTGATTAAAATAATGACCAAATTAAAACGGTTATTTTGCCAATACCAGTTAATTGCCACCACCCCGATTAATCATTCATTGGTGTTTGGTAATAATAGAAATACTGAAAATTTATCTAAAAACTGACGATTGTTTAAAATACTGACCGAATTAATAAAATAATATCGTGAAAATGTGGTTAATTTCCTGAAACATTCGCTCCTTTGATTTGACACAACTCAGAATTAACGTCTAATATTGAGGAATGATCATTTGCAAAAGGAATTTAGTCATTAATCATTGTATTATGACAAGACTAATAAATGTAGCAGCAGCCTTAATAATATAATTAATTGAATTAATTGATCATCCCTTTAGTGATATCCACAAACGGTGTCATTTCTAAGAGTCTCAAAGTAAATCTTAAGAAACTTGGGTTGCATGGTGGGCTTCGATACGCCATGCAGAAGGCTGTCCTGTTGTCATCTTGCAGGATTGTTAGAAGGTTTCTCTCTCTATAGCTCTCAAACTCTCCCATGATAAGTGCATTTTTGTGCACATCATGGGAGAGAGGGACACCCAATAGTATATAGGTAGTTTTTAGTTCTATGTAATATGTTTATGTATGTTTAAAATTTTATATTATTATTTTTATTTTAAAGCTAGTTTTAATGTTTTTGTATTTTTTTATATGAATGTATTATATAGAGCTGAGAATTTTTTGTATACTTTTGTGATAATAAAGTTGATTTGAAATAATTAATTGTAAATTATAAATTAAGTCACTTCTTCTTCTTCATTATCCCCTTCTTCATTCATTCCTCCACTGCTGGATATAGGCCTCTTCTAACTGTTTCCACTCGTCTCTGTTCTGACCCTTCCGCATCCAGGTTCCTCCAGCGATCTGGACAATGTCGTCGGTCCATCTCTTTGGTGGCCTTCCGACACTCCTTCTATCTGTCTAAGGCCTCCACTTCAATATTCGTGGCGCCCATCAGGGGCCTGAGTCAAACCACGAAACGTGACGGAAACGTGACGGAAACGTTGACGTTTTACGCGTTGTTTCCATGGTGATAATGCGCCAAAGTTTCTATCACGTTTCATGTTATGCCTCAGTCACCCTGCCTAGCCATATGTCCTGCCATCGCCTCCTAGAGTAGGTACTCTAGCCATGCTGTAACAGTTGGCAACATAGCGAAATAATCAAACAGGACCACTACTCCTGTCAAATTTCGTAACAGAACATAATACGTGGTCCATCATACTCGTTGTTAAGGGACTGTTATTCCGAACATTTCCTTAGCGACAGTGATGGCAACGCTACAAAACGAAGTGGTCTCAATTTTCTACAGCATGGCTAGAGAAAGAGTGTCTAAGTGGCAGTGGTCCTGCCTATTGGAAGAAATAAAAATAAATTCACTGTAAATGGTTTAAACATGTTGACAGTACGAGTCGAAAATATGGAATCAACTTCATCATAAGCACCAATATATATTTTCAGATCATGCATATACATTTTCTCGCTGTTTGCTTCTGACCGTGTTCATGTATGAAAGAAAAATAAAATAAATTTAATAAATCGCCACCCCTGTTTCGCAATACGTGCAGGGGTGTGCCAGGGAGGCGTAATTTAATATAATATTATAACATGTAGGAAAATATAATTTTGTTTTGTAAAATCAATATGCGATAATAAAAGCAAATAAAAGCATTGGAACGTTTTTTTATTGACTTTTGATGTTAGGTTAGTTGAAATATATTTATATTATACCTACAATGCTACATATGTATTTAATGATATTTATATAGCAAAATAAATACTGTGCATGTGTTCTTTTGTCAAAATAGTCTTATTTAAAACAAGTAGTTATACCTCAACAGAAACACAGCAAAGAATGGACCTTCCATCAGGTCTATGACCGATCGTCGGCTGGCTTATTTGATCACTTTACACTTAATACATTGAAGGACTCCTACGGGCTTAAGGCCCTCCGCATCCCCGGGTAGCACAGGCGCATATAGCGTCCTATTTACCCGCACTTCTTGGCAAAATATTTTTAAGAGGTGGACTCAGGGTTAGCCAGAAGGTAGCCCCCGACAAACCCCACCCCTAACATACATTCTTTCAGTGTCCTTGTCCAAAGATGGAAACTTTACACTTAAGTAACATTCATTAATTCCAGTCCATCCGTTTGCCGCGGGCTGAAATCGAACCCAGACCTCCAACCTGACAAGCCGGTATTCTACCGCTATGGTATAATGGTTGGTAGTTGAGTCAAGAAGAAACGTGTGTATGTGTTGTACGTAGGCCCTCTATTGGGATATTTTTTTTGGTTTTGGTTTAATTTAAAACACCCTGAAAGTTATGAACCTAATAGATAGGTCCCTAACTTTGCGTTTGATCTATTTAATATTGCCCGCGCAACGCTGGGCATTAAAGCTAGTAATAAATTAAATTTACATTCAATATGTAGGTATCTTGTTTCCTTTTCTTCATAAATATTGGAATCCTACACCCTCCCCCCTGCTCCGTCCCTTTTACCCTCCCCCTCTTTTCCAGAATTGGAAATCTTCTTAAGTACTTATAATATTATATTGCAGATTTCTTAGAGTATGATAATATTTCGATTCCGAGCATAAGCTCTGTGGTGTTCACTTACCTCCCTAGTATCAGCAAGCTGTCCTGGGCTCTGGTAAGCGTTGCTAGTCTGGTGGTCTGCAGTGAAGTGGCTCTGCTCTGGTATGCCTGGAGCCTCCTGGCCTCACTACTACATTACATGGTGCAATAGTAGGAGGAGCTAGTCCTATGCCACCGCCTCCAGTACTATGGATGTAGACTATACTGTAGCCCAGAGTAGGTTTTTACCTGATGTGGTGCAATGCCTATCTAGAGCATATATTCTATATGTACTACACTTGGCTTCTAATATACTACATTTCAATACCAAGAAACTGTAAGATAACTAACTCACACAGATAAAAGCAATCGCGGTTAGCCGGAAATCAAAAGATTCAGATTGCTCTGAGTAAAAATCATTCCATTACCGCTTAACTTTTTCAATTTTTTCGCGGGATTTTAAGCACAAAATAAGAATAACGTAAGCGACGAAATCGATTTTGGCTTATTGCATAAAAAGGGATCGAATATGAATCAAAAAATATCCACAAAAGTCCTAAGTCTTACTTTAAATATTCTATCAACCAAATTACAGCTTTATATCAAACAAACTACGGGAATAATATCAATTTTTAATAAACTGGAATTATTTTTTAAAGAGAAAAAATTTCTATCCACCATATTCATTAAAACATATTCTCATGTATCCGTGTTTAATATGATATCTTTCGATTGTAAAAAAAGGGTAGAAGTCGACTATAAATAAGATTATTGGATTTTCTTGAATATAATCGAATTGTGTCAGTTTTTTTTTAAATCGATATAATCGAATGTGCTATCAATTAAGTGCCCATCACTATTGCAGAGAATTATAAAGCTAGTACAACACAGTCGACATTCATTAATGACAACAACATGTACAAACAATGTACAGCACGCTTTAGTTGTAAGATACAGCGTATAACGTTCGTTGTTATTATTACATGTTGATGAGATATTTCTTATAACGCAATCTGTCTAAATTATTGACTTCATACAAAGCGAAAGGCGTTCCCGTCTTGCACAGAACACGCTGTATACTTACAGCAATGATTCTCAAACTGGGCTTCGCAATTTAAACCACATTACATTCAGTATATGTTGAAGGTTTTCACGGTGTGCGATTGACATTCTTGCTTGGTTTTTCAGGTGAACCGTGTGTAGATTAACTTGATCGACGTTTCTACGTTCCTACTGTTGTCTCCCTCCTCAGATAAACGTATGACAAATGTTAAAAACATCACATTCATTCGCTGCTGGATATGGTGGCATTTTTACTTTTTTATTGACAGGGTCCTGGAGCCTGAATCAAAACACGAATCCTGACGAAAATGTTGGCGTTTTGTGCCTTATTTCCATGGTGATAATGTAATAATATTATCACCGTGAAAACAACGCCTAAAACGCCAACACCAATTTGCGTCACGTTTCGTGGTTTGCCCCTGAGCTCACAAGCCACTCACCATCAATCGGTAGAATTTCGACAAAATAATAGTGTATGGATGGTGAATAAAATAATTCGATTTGTAGACTCTATAATGTACTTATGCTAATATATAGGTTCCTAACTTCATGGATTATAGGAAAGCTAATATTAAAAGATTTCGTCACACAAAATCACACAACAATCCAAATATTTGAAAAGCAGTGTTATTTGTTAATATTGTTCTTAGCTGCAATATGTCATTCATGGACGCCATAGTTGAACAAGCAGCTAACTCTATTTTTAAATCTGCTTCTTTTTTAATTCAGTGACAGTTAAAATTTAGTCTGTGCATTACCGCATCAAAAAATTGGGTTGGTGCAATTACTTTGTTTCGCCATTCTTGTAAAATTACATTCCAACGTTCTAGCTTGGCAAAAAACTGTAACTACAGTGCATTTCGCGTTAGAAGTCCCCTGGTGCAAACTTGGTTTAGTGTTGCTTGATGTGATAATAAGATATGGTTATATTTACTACTTCAAAATTATATTTTAGAACTGTTGTTTAAAAAAAATTGACAATTTTCGAATTATTTGAATAAACTGGCAACATTTTTTCTAACTTGTGATGGCGGTTTAAAAGGATTATCGGAGTATTTTTTTCTTTTTCCAACCCCCAAAACTATCCTGCCTTTAAAATTATTTCTCTAGCGCCGCTTTGTAATATTTTCGTCATTTTAGGTTACTTGTAAAAGATACAATGTGAGAATATTGGGAACCTTTGACAGCTCTTACGACAAGATTCGACAATCAGGGCTACCAACAATACAATCTAAACTCCACTTGCAGGTAACGTCAGAACGGTGGTCAAGACGGATGGTACAGATAATAATGCTAGAGTGAGAAAACGCTAATGAGAAATTCGTAAGTGAGAGTGAGAATGGAATAGCAGAATAAAATCATGTAATATAGTCAAAACCTTATTTTTTTTATTGAGATAGTAAAATTGATGTAGTTTTTAATACTTCTTCATAAAGAAGTTTTCTGTATATAACATAATACGTGCGTTATGGGGATTTAAAAAATCAGAAAAACAAAAACGCGTTTTTCTCCAAACTACGTTTTTTGACTTACCGCGTTTTGCCACTTGACGTCAGAACTATAATGCCTCTACCACATGCTCGCGGACACTCGTGTGAATGAGTAAAAAGTCGTGCGGACGGAGTGATTGTCTTGGATTGTATACGTAATCGACGGTTAACGTCTTTTTACTCATTCACACAAAAAAGGTGGAGGGTCGGCGAGCATGTGGATGAAGCATCAGATGTTTTAATCATGCAGGTCTGAAATTATATCTTTGTTTGTAGTTTATAAGTTACATGATTTCTCTATCAAGTCATCCTAACATATTCCTTCGATCTATTGCTTACCACCCATTCCTCCTATTTAATCCAACTTCCTTCATAACACACTTCCTCCCTTTTCTTCCATTAAGGGCTTGGCACCAAGATTGACGCCACAGTCATTTCCCACGGCATTAAGGTTCAAAATCTCGTGGACAATCGCATGGACAATCGCATGATAAAATGGTAAAAATAGCATTTTTTTTTCCATTTTTGGAGTTAATTTTGCGTCTATCAAAAAACTTTTACGGTTATTCCCTAGATTTTGATGCATATTATCAGTACAAAAAAAATTACTCGCGTCTTTCGGGAAACGAGTTTCCGTCTTTCGGAAGAAAGATCAGAGGTGGTTTTGACATTTTATTTTGAGAAATTTATACACGATATAATTTTTTTATACGGTTATTCCCTAGATAAATGTTCAATGCATCTACCCTATTTTGTTTCCATGCATATTTAGTAGGGGTTGTAGAGATATAAGGTCTCCTGTTTTTAGAAATTTTTGAATGTCGGTATGCATACTCTTAAAGTCTTTATCCATCTTAAAGCATGTACAGTGTACACTATTTGCTCAAAAAGGACAGGTAATCTGTAATAGAAAATGTCATTCTCGCTTGTGTAAATATTATTTCTTGCTTATTACAAAGCTTTTATTTAATCCCTCGTTGTTGATGACGTGGTCTGCCTCTCCATTTTCCTTTTGAAATATTTAGTAACTTTCACATGTTCCAGGACCTCGAAATGTTGCACACATATTTGCTTTCGGTTTAAAATTGTGGTACTGTTTTATCATAATCTCGTTTCAATTGATAAATTTTAATTACTTTTCAAATTTACATACTCAATTAAAGTAATTAGAGTAAGCTGGCAGAGATCGAGATAAGTTCGCCGTACTGTTGGTTTAGGCAGCAGTCTCTCAAGCGGGAGGTGCCAGGTTCAAACCCCGGCGCTGGCGATGTATTCCACACTTTGCGATACAGGCTTTTAACCTAGTGCAAGGTGTGCAGGAAAGTATTGGGCTTTGTGTATGCAAGCTCAGATCCCTTGTTATTAAAAAAAATATAAAAAAAATATTTCCACTGAACTCTAGCAGGGCTTTGAGGCTAGTTTTCTATAAAATAATACAGGCGTCTCTGAATAAATAATACTAGTCCAAATTATCTCAAAATATATTACAAGACAATGAGGGCTGATCCAATTTAAAATTTCCATAATTAATAGCATAGAACATGACGCCCTATTCATCATTGTGTTGCCACCCTAGTCTAATCATCACTACGTCTTTCTTCTTCCTCATTATCTTTAGTATACAGGGTATAATTCTTATCTCTGAGTGCATTAAATTTCCCAAAATAGAATACAGTACATCCCTGCATTACAGTGATTCGTTTTGTAATAATTTTGATAAATGTGTTCACTGGAATAAATCGCAGCAAATTTATGGATTCGCATCATTGAACAAAAGTATGTGTTTTTTTTTTAATGTCACATATTTATTTTTTGTGGGAAACATCGAATTTTCTACATTCGTTGTTGAAATAACAAGTAGTTGTCTCAACAGATATACAGCAAAGGATGAACCTTCCAATTTATGTGATTTATTGAATTGTATGCGTTTTTGGGCATTTTTCAAGATTTTTTTTAACTTCACTGTGGTTTATTGTGTATTGTTGTTTATCGTCCTTAGACCCTATGTCGAGCACTTGGACTTGGAAAGCAATAATAATGCACAATATTAATGCTAAAGAGTGTAGAGGGCTCTGTTAGCATTTCGTCAGTGACATAGTATGAGCAAGATAAAAGATAGTGAAAGCACAATAAACAATTTGTGAACAACAAAACTGTGGTGTTTTTGCTAGATTTTTTTTTATATGTGCGCAAATTTTGTAACCGAGTTTTCAACCACTTCCCGACTACTTAGAGACCTGAAACTTTGCAAACGTACGTAAAATCGGTGACAATATAATGCTGTATCAAATTGGATCAGCCTACTCCGGAGACGAAAAAGATGTAAAGCGTTTCAAGAGGATCCTAATTTTATTCAATTTCTTTTAATATTCAATTTTTTCTGTTTTTTCCTATATTTTTGTTCAACTCCTTTTTTTTCTGTTTTGTCCTGGGGTTAACTGGAAGAAATCGCAGTTCTGCGATAAGTTCGCCCTAGTAAACAACGTTTTATAATCTGTACTATGTCCATTTTGTATATTTATATGTGTTTGTTGTTTACTTTAAGTTTAAATAAATAAATAAATAAATAATGTCGTGTGTTTCAAGTTTAAAGACGATGCTCTCAGTATTGGCTGAGAAAACGCCAAAACCGAATGACAGTATATAGGCTCTTAAGAGCACAATATTTACATACATATATATCTACAATCTACATACATGATATACAACCCTTTCTTATTATTTGCCCTGAGGTGTTGAAGCCATCTAGTACTCCCACATACAAATACAAACACGACCTCAAATACATTTCCTCTTTATAATCTGGGAATATTCCCCCGTGACTGTTCTCCGAACGTAAAATATATCGCGTCTCCTCAGAACGATCGAACCATAAAAAATGACCTGATATTCGTACTCGTTAAGTTTTACTGTTTTGCGAAAATTCGTGTTTTTAGGTTTCTACGCTATACAAGGTGTAAACTTACAAGTTTCTTTTTATAATCCTCTAGATTTATTGTTGCTCAAAAACATGATAATTTGGTTCCGACATTGCATCACTTAAAATATTTTTATAAAAAAGTGGAACCGATGTTTGTCATCCCCATTTTTTATAGAAACTATTTCATATGTTTAAAAACGACTCGGACGCTGCCTCAACTGATGTCTAACTTAATATAGTACAGGGTGTTTGATCGATGGATACAGATATCTTCAGGAGTGATAGTAGAGGTCATTAAGAATCTTTTGAGCCAAACTTAGCTTAGTACAAAGTCGCACGGTTTTCAAGTTATTCGAGATTTTAACTTTTTATCGAAAAACCCCAAATTACTCCAGTTTAACCCCGATAGCATCGTAGGTTAAGGTATCTACTTATTTCTACCATTATTTTTTGTTACTTGAGTATGTGTTCTATTTAACTCATTAGTTTAAATCTGAAGAAACGATAGTGCTACAAAATATCGGATTAAAGTTTCGAGAAAGAGATATCTGTCTCTATCTATCAAAATTTTTATTGAAAAAATTGATAAATCGCAAATTTACTACCTACTGTCATGTTATAATTTTTAATAGTATTTTCTGTTGGGCAGTGAATCGTTGCGCGATGATTCAGGAGCGGTAAAACTTTGAACGATTACAGTATTACGCATTATTATGAATAGCTGGTATATTAGTGTAAGATTATCACCAGACTGATAACGGATACGTGTGCGCCGTGTTTACAACCCCTGATGTTCATTCCTCATAACATTATGTAGGAACTTAATGGCTTGGCACCAGGAATGACGTCACAGTGTTTTCCCACGGCATTAAGGTTCAAAATAGCGTGAACAATCGCGTGATAAAATGGTAAAAATAGCGTTTTTTTTTCGTTTTTTGGGATTAATTTTGCGTCTATCAAAAAACTTTTACGGTTATTCCCTCGATTTAAATGCATATTATCAGTCCAAAAAAAATTATACTCCCCGACTTTCGGGAAACGAGTTTCCGTGTTTCGGAAAAAAGATCAGAGGTATTTTTCAATTTTTTTTTGAGAAATCTATACAAGATATAAAAAATATTTTACGGTTATTCCCTAGATTAAGGTTCAATGCATCTACCTTATTTTGTTCCAAAGCATATTTAGTAACGGTTGTCGAGATAGAAGATCTCCCGTTTTTAGAAATTTTTGAAATGTCGGTATGCATACTCTTAATACCCTATATACCTAGTACTAATATTATATTGCTTACAATGTACTTATTCTGAGCTTATGACTCATCTTTATGTAAATACGGAAATACGTAGTTTATAATTCACAATACTGAGTGCGTCAAAATGCGCGATTGAAAACCAATAATACACGGTTCACTTTTATGGAGTAATTCTCCAATCAAAAGTGAAATCATTCAATTGTAAATCGTCTAAACGCAGAAATGATGCAGTCACCAAAAGATTTATTTTTAATAAAGGATCTGGGATTGTATACACACAAACCCAAATACTATCCTGCACACCTTGCACTAGGCTAAAAGCCTGTATCGCAAAGTGTGGAATACATCGCCAGCGCCGCGGCTTGAACGTGGCACCTCCCGCTCGAGGGACTGCCGCCTCAACCAACTGCGCCAACCATGTCGTACATGTTTGGAGATACATATACCTAAATTATTTTAGGTATTGGAACTGGATTTTTCTGCATTGCGCAGATAGAAATACATTACAGATTTTCCTCAGCAGAAGCGGATGTTTCTACATTAATATATTGTAGTTTTATGTGAACTCCTTTTGGGAAGAAGCAGGATGGATGTTCCGAAGCATACGAGTCGACTGTGGCTGGCTTAAGTGATCACATTATACCCAAAATACACAATCGACAGCAGGATGCGGTGAAATAGGTGAACGTTGCCCCGGGTTGCAGAAAAATTACTTTGATTACGTAAAAAACAAGATGCATGCAATAGTGGTTGCGCATCCAGGCGCAGACCAACCGGGCACTTTTTTTTCGCAAATTTTCAAAAGATGGCGTGTACTATATTTTGTTCCATATTTAAAAATCACAAAAATATGTTATTTTAAAAGAAGATACTCAAGAAATGATTCGTTTCGAATGGGAGAAACTGCAGAACGTGCACGACGAATGTAAATATAAACATGGTGGAAGTGAGAGATTTATATAACGATTTAAATGTGTGGCGCTTTTCCCTCTCTACCTACATTGCAAGGGTTACTGCGTGATGTCATAGATAAGATGGATGGATATACATTATACAGATATTACATTAACTAATTTTGCATGAAACCGAAATGGTAACAGATTTGTATCAACCTGTATATAGGAATAATATTACTCCGAGGGGATGTGCGTCATTTGAGGGATCAAATATCTTCCAGAAATAGAAAAGGTACTCTCTTCATATCTTGTAAGGAGCGTCATGATTCTATGATAAGCAAATCATCCGTTATATTAGCGGACAGAGAGATAGCGATGTTTGTGTGTCTGGGGTAATTGAAGAGATGTTTTCAGACTTAGTGAATTAATTGTAAATCTATTAGTATTATTGATTGTTGACGAAATGTAAGCCATTTATGTATGCTAGTGAGACTTGGACGTGGGTGGAGAAGGACGAATCAGGGTTGAATGCAGTAGAAATGAGGTCGTTAAGAAGAATGTGTGGGAAAACGCTGAGAGATAAGATAAGGAATGAGGGTATTAGGGAAATGAGTGACTGCAAGACTGGTGTTGTGGCAAGAATGAAAGTTAATAAACTAAGATGGTTTGGGCATGTTGAGAGAATGAAAGATAACAGGATGACAAAAAAAAAATATTTGCGTGAGCGAAGAGGGGTGAGGAAGCGAGGCAACCCGAGACTGACCTGGTCCGATCGTGTCGACCAGATCCTCGAGGATGAACGCGTTTTGAGTAAAAGGAATCGGAGAGCGTGTATGACAAATTGCATGAATGTGACGGAGGCTAGGAGTGTGTGCAAGGATAGGGCTGTCTGGCGCTCTATCCTCTCTGCCTACCCTGCAAGGTACGTGCGGCGTGAGGTTATAGATAGATAAGACCATTTACATCCTGACCTGCATTGAATAATATATCTCTGTTTTACACTGATTTCTTCAAATTCTCTTGTAATTGGCGTAATGTAGTTCTGGACAATTTACATCCAGACCTCCATTGAACTATTCCTCATCTGTTTTATAGTTTTGTTTTGTCACCATGTGTTTATTGATTTCATTATTTTTTGCTGTAACTGTTTATTGATTTGCTGCATTTGACTTTGTGATGTTTGTTCAATATGTAAACTTGGCAATTCCTAGTGCACCCCACCCTAAAAATGTAGTAAAATGCTTTGTGTTTTTCACAAGCTTCTCTCTTCCCAAAACATTAAAGTAACATTGAGAATGGGTGACTGGATGAGTAAGGGCTTATTCTACAACTCGGAGATCCCAAAATAAATGTCGTTTATTTAGATTTCACACAAGTTACTATTACTATTGAATGTAACATTAGTGTAAAGTGATCACATTAAACCATTCGACGATCAGTCATAAGCCTGATGAAAAGTCCATCCTTTGTTGTTCATCCGTTTAGATAGTTATCTCAACTACGACATCTATGTTTCTCACGGTATGCAGTGGAAATGAGATTAGATTATTTTGAAAATCACAATTTGTATTTTGTGAGAACATCGGAATTTTCTACATGTCGAATATAACAAGTAGTTATTCCTTCCTCTCCTATTAAATGGAGGGACTGTGGATGTTACTTAAGTGAAAAGTGATCACATGAAACCAGCCGACGATCAGTCATAAGTCGCTAGCTAGGAAAGTCCATCGTTTGCTGTATATCCTTTGAAATAACTTGTTCTTCTTCTTGTTCAGCCATCCCTCCACTACTGGATATAGGCCTCTTCTAACGTTTTCCATTTTTTTCTACTTTGAGCCTTGCTCAACCAGTTTATTTCTGCGACTGGAACTATATCATCTACCCATCTGTTTTGGGGTCGTCCTACAGGTCTTTTGTTTTCCCATGGTCGCCATGTTAGGATTCTGGGTGCCGATCTCTCATTTCCCTGTCTCGCAACGTAGCTTGCCCATTGCCATTTTAACATAGCTTAACTAACTTAACATAGATAACTACTTAATAAAATTAGTTACTATTTGTCTTGAATATATCGAGACTCTGGTGTACGCATTCCTAGTAATGCATAGATACTAACATATTATGGTATTTTAATAGTACTCATATATAATTCCCTATATTATATTGCGTTTGTATCACGTATGATTCTAATATTAGTTGTGTCGTCGAGTAGAAGATATCTCAATTGGAATAGGCCTATATCTTGATTAGTTCACTATGTAATACTTTATAATATCTAACTAGATAAACTTAACATTCAAAATGTTTCAAATGGTTTGATCCAAGTGGAAATGGGGGGTTATGGCCTGGAATTGATTAATGTTACTAACTGTAAAGTGACGACATTTAACCAGCCGATGACCAGCCTATGGAATGTCCATCCCTCGCCGTATATCTGTTGATATAGCTACTTGTTATTCTAATAACATGTATGATATGTATGAACGAGTGCTGTTGAATGTTTGTTTTTTACCATACTTACTTCTTTCGTGTATTTCTTTGATACAATATCTGTTAACTACATTTATGCATTAATGGTCTTTCGCCGTGTGTTATTTAAAATAAAATCTATACTATTGATGTAGGTATCTAAAACTCTCATCAATATTTTGTAAACATTTCAAATATCTCCAACAATTTCACAACCCGACGATCTCACGGGGAATACAAATCTGTAAATCGTGCCCTGAAAAAATCCTTCGTATTATTTCCATCTATTTTTTTTTGTCACTCCTTTAACGTGACTGTATGTTTGTTCCAGGGGCCTCCAGTAGCAGGCGTACCAACACAATATCAGCGCATGCCAATGCCAGCACTGAAGCTCAGGTGCGCACCAGAAGGAAGGCAGCTAAGATGTTGGTAGCAGTGGTTGTCATGTTCGCTGTGTGCTACTTCCCTGTGCACCTCATTTGTGTACTCAGGTATGATATATTATTGCTTTTTTGTTTCGTAATAATACCAAATACACCTTTGTACACTACACAGTAAGCTTGAATAGATTGCGTCGTGAAGTGGAGTAAATCGGCATTGGGAATCGAACCCGCGCCCATTGGATTAACAGTCGAGCGCGTCACCAGCCAGGCCTCATTTATTTTTAGTCTAATTTTTTTTTCTGGGTTTATAGATTTTTTTTTATTTTTTTTTTCATTTAATTTCACAAACCCAGATACATCTCTGTACACTTCACAGTAATCTTGTGTCGTGAAGTGGAATAAGTCTGCATCGGGGATCGAACCCGCGCCTATTGGATTAAGAGTCGAACGCGTTACACCAATATTGGCGCACATGAACAAACCCAAATACTTTTATTCTATTTATTTAACGTTTCTATTTTATCTTCTTTTTTTTTTTTAACTCCTTCAGTCTTCTCTCAGCTCTTCGAAATCACTCCTCAACGTCTGTCACATCAATGCACAGAGTATCCCGGCTCATTATAATGAACTCATTGCCTCTTTCTCATGTGTCCCACTGCATGCTCTTCTCATAAGTGAATCCTGGCTTAGGCCTTCCCTTTCGTCTTCACTCTATCATCTTCCTGGTTTTAAACTGATTCGTTGTGATAGGGGCGGTCGAGTTGGTGGTGGTGTGGCAATTTATCTTCGAGATGGCATCAAATACAAGATCCTCGCTAGCTCCGGTTCCCGCCTAGCTGTTGGGATGGAGTACCTGTTTGTTGAGATCTCTTCTTGTCATTCTAAAGTTCTGTTAGGGGTTGTTTATTGCCCTCCCGGTTGCAATTATTTCTTGGAGTTGGAGACTCTATTGGAGTCTCTGGCTCATAACTATGAGCACACGGTTTTGATGGGAGACTTCAACACGTGTATTATTAAGAATGATCTCAGAGCCACTAAGCTGACTAATCTGTTAGATGGTTTGAACTTACACCTTCTCCCTCTGCGTGCAACTCACCATACACCGACAAGTGAAAGTCTTATAGACTTGATAATAACGTCTTCACCCAGCCAAGTTAGAAATCATGGTCAATTCACGGCATCTGGGTTTTCCCATCACGACTTGATATATTTATCTCACAAAATTAAGATGCCCAAACCTAAACCTAAGATGCACTCTTTTCGTAGTTTTCGACGTATAAATGGGAACCAATTGGACGAGGACGCCGCGAATATCAACTGGCAAAGCGTCTACAGCGCTCAAAGTGTGGACACCATGGTGACGGAATTCAATAATCATGTCATCACACTCTTCGACAATCACGCTCCAGTCATAACTATTCCCCTAAAACATCCACCCACTCCCTGGTTAAACGAAGAATTACTGAGACTGATGGCGAGGCGAGACAGAGCTAAAACTAAGTTTAAACAAACGAGAAGTCAAGAAAGGTGGGAGAGCTACGTAAGCTTAAGAAATCTTTGCTCTCAACTTTGTCGTCGAGCTAGGAAGGACTATTTCCAGAGTGGCATATCTTCATCTTCTTCAAATCTCACCTGGAAGTTTCTGAGAAAACAGGGTCTTGGTAGGCAGGGTTCACCTGATTTGTCTTCGGTAGATCTTGATGGTCTAAATTCCCATTTCTCCTCATTGCCCGTGGTGATTGAACCCAGCATTAAGCAGCAGTCTCTATTCAACATTAGGGACGGGGCTGTATTCGATTTTGAACCTTTTGTCTTTAGACTTGTAACTGTGGATGAGGTACGTAAGTCTTTCCTGTCCATTAAGTCCACTGCTGTGGGCTATGATGGACTAAGTCTGAAGATGCTGTCCCTTATTTTACAATTTATTATCCCTGTTCTCACATTCATTATTAACTCTTCGCTCACATCGGGCGTATTCCCGGCGGAGTGGAAGATTGCCAATGTAATCCCCCTTGCAAAAACTACTACACCGGCTTCCCCGGGGGACTACCGACCAATTTCGATTTTGCCTTTCCTTTCCAAGGTGCTGGAGAGGCTAGTGCTTCAACAGCTTAACGATTATCTTCTTTCACATAATGCTCTGGATTCTTGTCAATCTGGATTCAGAAAGGGACATAGCACCACCACAGCGTTGCTGAAAATAACGGAAGACATCAGGTTTTCTATGGAGCGGAGGCAGCTCACGCTGTTGACCCTACTCGATTTTAGTAGCGCCTTCAATTGCGTTGATTATGATCTTCTTCTGGCGCGGTTGGAGGCCCACAATATAACTGGAGTTGCTCTTCGCTGGATGGACTCCTACCTTAGGGATCGGCGACAGAGAGTATTCACTGCGGAAGGTGCTTCTGATTGGACGCACCTTCGGGCTGGGGTTCCCCAGGGTGGCATATTGTCTCCTCTTCTTTTTTCCTTGTTTATAAATCCGATAGCTCGCTGTCTTCGTGGATCTTACCATCTGTATGCTGACGATCTTCAGCTATATATTCACTTCGATCTGGACCGCATTGATTCTTCTTTTAACGACATGAACCTCAATCTAGAACATATAAGTTCATGGTGTACACAACATGGGCTGCTGGTTAATCCGTCTAAGTCTCAGGCGATTTTGATGGGCAGTTCCAGGCTTTTGTCCTCGCTTGATTTGGCTCCTCTACCTTCTCTGGTGTTGAATGGCTCCACCATTCCTTATTCGGATAATGTTAAGAATCTTGGTGTCTATTTCGACAGCGGGATGTCTTGGGAGAAGCAGGTTGGTGAAGTTAGTAGAAAGGTTTTTGGTTCTTTGCATTCGCTCAGGAGACTACAGAATTTCCTCAATCTTGACACCAAGAAAATGTTAATTCAATCACTCATCCATCCCATTCTGGATTATGCCGATGTATGTTATCTTGATCTTTCAGTTGAAGGCTTAAATAAACTTGAACGCCTGCAGAACGCGTGCATCCGTTATGTTTTTGGTCTTAAAAAATATGATCATGTCTCTGACTACCGTCTCAGACTTGGTTGGAAAACCATTCCGAATAGAAGAGATATCCATATATTAAGCCAATTATTTAAAATTCTTTTTGACCCTTCTTCACCTTCTTATCTAAGGGAGCGTTTTCAATTCCTAAACTGTCATGGTCGCCCGCTCCGTTCAGCTGATAACAATCTCCTGTTGATTCCACCTCATCAGTCCAGTTTCTACACAGACTCCTTTACGGTTCACAGCGCAAGACTGTGGAATCAGCTCCCAGCTAATATTCGCACTTGTTCTTCCCTGAACTCATTTCGTAGGATGGTTGTTGCTCGTTAGTCTTTCCGGCTTCTTCTTCTCTGTGTCGTCGACCTCAGGTCCAAATGTTCACAGCGAGTGGTCCCTTATTCCCCATCCCGCTCTTTCCCCCCTCCCCTCCCCTCCCCTGTGTGTATACGTATACATTTAAATTTATTAAAAGCTCATTATCTTTTTTTTTTTTTTTTTTATGTATATATATTTATCTTATTATCGATTAGTATGTATTTATGTCTGTATGTATGTCTATCTATATATTTTTTTGCTTTATTATTATTTATATTATATAAGGTATCTTTTTCTTATCTCGGGTTGACTGTAAGATATTGCGTTAGCAATAAGTCCGCCTTTTGGCACACAAGATTGTCTTATTTTTTTTGTAATCATTGTAATCATTTTGGTCAATAAAGATTTATTTATTTATTTATTTATTTATTTATTCTTTTTTTAAGATTTTTATGACGTTGTACTAGTCCGAGAGCCCGCTGCTTAATTTATGACGTATCTGTTTTTTGATCGAAATGTGGTATAAACGATAGCTTAACAATAGGGTATTACATCGCACTAGGGTTGCCTATCAAAATCTTGCCGCAACCCCCCCTGCCCCCCCCGAAAAGGTCCCTCTTGTCGTCGAGCTAGGAAGGACTATTTCCAGAGTGGCATATCTTCATCTTCTTCAAATCTCACCTGGAAGTTTCTGAGAAAACAGGGTCTTGGTAGGCAGGGTTCACCTGATTTGTCTTCGGTAGATCTTGATGGTCTAAATTCCCATTTCTCCTCATTGCCCGTGGTGATTGAACCCAGCATTAAGCAGCAGTCTCTATTCAACATTAGGGACGGGGCTGTATTCGATTTTGAACCTTTTGTCTTTAGACTTGTAACTGTGGATGAGGTACGTAAGTCTTTCCTGTCCATTAAGTCCACTGCTGTGGGCTATGATGGACTAAGTCTGAAGATGCTGTCCCTTATTTTACAATTTATTATCCCTGTTCTCACATTCATTATTAACTCTTCGCTCACATCGGGCGTATTCCCGGCGGAGTGGAAGATTGCCAATGTAATCCCCCTTGCAAAAACTACTACACCGGCTTCCCCGGGGGACTACCGACCAATTTCGATTTTGCCTTTCCTTTCCAAGGTGCTGGAGAGGCTAGTGCTTCAACAGCTTAACGATTATCTTCTTTCACATAATGCTCTGGATTCTTGTCAATCTGGATTCAGAAAGGGACATAGCACCACCACAGCGTTGCTGAAAATAACGGAAGACATCAGGTTTTCTATGGAGCGGAGGCAGCTCACGCTGTTGACCCTACTCGATTTTAGTAGCGCCTTCAATTGCGTTGATTATGATCTTCTTCTGGCGCGGTTGGAGGCCCACAATATAACTGGAGTTGCTCTTCGCTGGATGGACTCCTACCTTAGGGATCGGCGACAGAGAGTATTCACTGCGGAAGGTGCTTCTGATTGGACGCACCTTCGGGCTGGGGTTCCCCAGGGTGGCATATTGTCTCCTCTTCTTTTTTCCTTGTTTATAAATCCGATAGCTCGCTGTCTTCGTGGATCTTACCATCTGTATGCTGACGATCTTCAGCTATATATTCACTTCGATCTGGACCGCATTGATTCTTCTTTTAACGACATGAACCTCAATCTAGAACATATAAGTTCATGGTGTACACAACATGGGCTGCTGGTTAATCCGTCTAAGTCTCAGGCGATTTTGATGGGCAGTTCCAGGCTTTTGTCCTCGCTTGATTTGGCTCCTCTACCTTCTCTGGTGTTGAATGGCTCCACCATTCCTTATTCGGATAATGTTAAGAATCTTGGTGTCTATTTCGACAGCGGGATGTCTTGGGAGAAGCAGGTTGGTGAAGTTAGTAGAAAGGTTTTTGGTTCTTTGCATTCGCTCAGGAGACTACAGAATTTCCTCAATCTTGACACCAAGAAAATGTTAATTCAATCACTCATCCATCCCATTCTGGATTATGCCGATGTATGTTATCTTGATCTTTCAGTTGAAGGCTTAAATAAACTTGAACGCCTGCAGAACGCGTGCATCCGTTATGTTTTTGGTCTTAAAAAATATGATCATGTCTCTGACTACCGTCTCAGACTTGGTTGGAAAACCATTCCGAATAGAAGAGATATCCATATATTAAGCCAATTATTTAAAATTCTTTTTGACCCTTCTTCACCTTCTTATCTAAGGGAGCGTTTTCAATTCCTAAACTGTCATGGTCGCCCGCTCCGTTCAGCTGATAACAATCTCCTGTTGATTCCACCTCATCAGTCCAGTTTCTACACAGACTCCTTTACGGTTCACAGCGCAAGACTGTGGAATCAGCTCCCAGCTAATATTCGCACTTGTTCTTCCCTGAACTCATTTCGTAGGATGGTTGTTGCTCGTTAGTCTTTCCGGCTTCTTCTTCTCTGTGTCGTCGACCTCAGGTCCAAATGTTCACAGCGAGTGGTCCCTTATTCCCCATCCCGCTCTTTCCCCCCTCCCCTCCCCTCCCCTGTGTGTATACGTATACATTTAAATTTATTAAAAGCTCATTATCTTTTTTTTTTTTTTTTTTATGTATATATATTTATCTTATTATCGATTAGTATGTATTTATGTCTGTATGTATGTCTATCTATATATTTTTTTGCTTTATTATTATTTATATTATATAAGGTATCTTTTTCTTATCTCGGGTTGACTGTAAGATATTGCGTTAGCAATAAGTCCGCCTTTTGGCACACAAGATTGTCTTATTTTTTTTGTAATCATTGTAATCATTTTGGTCAATAAAGATTTATTTATTTATTTATTTATTTATTTATTCTTTTTTTAAGATTTTTATGACGTTGTACTAGTCCGAGAGCCCGCTGCTTAATTTATGACGTATCTGTTTTTTGATCGAAATGTGGTATAAACGATAGCTTAACAATAGGGTATTACATCGCACTAGGGTTGCCTATCAAAATCTTGCCGCAACCCCCCCTGCCCCCCCTCCCCCCGAAAAGGTCCCTCTTCGCGGTTTTTCGCATTTTATAGGAATATGGTAAGAGATAGGAGAAATTAGTCAGTGACAAAAATAATCCTTGCTAAATTCTCTACAAAAAATAACAATTCAATTTTTTCATAGGACTAGTAGTTTACCCGTAATGGCCGGTCAAAAAACAGGATATTTTTTGAAAAAATAAAAAAAAAAGTCTGTTTTTTTTTCTTTCACATTCTTCCACCCATTATTACTAACATTTTATGGAAAAAAAAAATTGGCCTGCGGCGCTATATCACTGGTTATTTAATCAAAATCTAAATTTTAAGAATTATCGTCACTGAGTTTTATTGCAATAACTCCGAAATTATTAGATGTATGAAAATAAGTTATAGGTCGTTTTGTATCTAAGACTACGTTAATTAATTCGTTCTTTGACTATTTTCCTGTAGCTCTTATCAATTTCCAACCAATTTAGTTTAAATACATTTTTTTTGTATTTTAAATGAATTTTGGTTTTGGACCGGCCATTGCGGGTAAACTGCTAGTTCTACGAAAAAATAGACTTAACATTTTTTGTAGAGAATTTAGCAAGGATTATTTTTGTCATTGACTACTTTCTCCTATCTCTTACCATATTCCTATAAAATGCGAAAAACCGCGAAGAGGGACCTTTTCGGGGGGGGCAGGGGGGGTTGCGGCAGGATTTTGATAGGCAACCCTAGTGCGATGTAATACCCTATTGGTAAGCTATCATTTATACCACATTTCGATCAAAAAACAGATACGTCATAAATTAAGCAGCGGGCTCTTGGACTATACAATTTGTCGAATCCAAAGGGTCTGACAGGGGTTTGAAACGATACAGAAACGATAAACAATCGACCTATTTTATCGAAATATCTTTTGTACTCAGTAATCCTAAGTGCTTATAAACCAAAAAGTATAGTTCTGTGCATATACGTGGAATAGGGGGATCGAAAAATAGGGGTTGCGTATGGAAATTCAGACATTTTTATGATTGAATTAGATATAAATGTTTAGATTTTCAGCACAAGAAATTACTCTTAATTCACAATTGAAATAAATTTTAACATACGAGTAACCCAACTTTTCAATACAAGTGAAAATTTAGCTCCCAAATGTGCGTCCCCAGTTCTAGAGATGTTTTGGAACCAAATTATGACTTGTAAAATATTAAAACGTACAAAATAAAAATCAACTTAGACGAACAAAGTTGTACGTATGAGAAATAAAAAAAAAATGTTCACAGGAACAAACTACTTCGGAATTCTTACAGCTAACCAGAGCATATTCGTATAATATAAAATAATTATTCCATTAAAATATTTTCTTCCGAGTATTGGACATAACTTTTGATAAAGATTCTCAAAAGAAAATGCATTTTTATTCTCTTGAAAGAAAGCGCATACAAAACACTTTTCAATATCATCTCATTCTATTGTCTTACTGTCTTGTCTCTTCATCATACTTCAATTATTCAACAGTAGGGTTGCCAGGTGTCCGGTTTTGGACCGGACTGTTCGGTTTTTTAGATCGGAGATAAATAAGTTCAACACGATCAATTGTATGGGCTTACAATCTTATCAAAGGCTTATCATTTATTTATTTATTTTATTTATTTACACTTTTGGTCAACAAGATACAGACATATGTAAACATTTCAATAAAATTATAACACTGCGATCTCTCCCAGCTAACCCCATTACATCATTCATTTTTCATAAAACAAAATTCATCTACTTAGCATTAAACACCGTTTTGAACTACTGCTACTAGCATATTCTGTATATTTCCTTAAGGGAAAATATCGCCTGCGAAAACTTTCGTCTGTGGCATAAATTGGTCATGTAATATTGAGTATACATGGTTGGCGCAGTTGGTTAAGGCGGCAGTCTCTCAAGCGGGAGGTGCCAGGTTTATACCCCGGCGCTGGCGATGTATTCCACACTTTGCGATACAGGCTTTTAGCCTAGTGCAAGGTGTGCAGGAAAGTATTTGGGTTTGTGTATGCAAACCCAGATCATTTATATAAAACAAATCAGAAAAATATTTTTATAGAGAGGTGCAAAAATTTAAAAAATGTCTGGTTTCTTTGTCCAACATATCTGGCGACCCTATTCAACAGTGAGGGACTTAATTCATTCTTTAAAATGTTTTACCTTCCATCTTCCTTCTATTATAATAACTGTTCTATGTCCTTCCTTCTTTACTTTAGTAGAACCTCTTGTATAAAGTTTATTAAAGAAGACAATGCAATTGTGAGAAGCTCCGTGACATTTTTCTCTTATTTTATTTCCAAAGATATTATAACTAGAACCCATGCTGTGTCCCCATGGCCATCGTAGGAATATATCAAAATTATTATCTGAACACACACCACAGCGAAGAAGCTACTACATTAGTCCTGAAGATGGTCTCAGCAAGAAAGCCGAAAGCTCGACAACATCGACAATCTAAGCACGGTACACCCGAGAAGAATGGAGAAGATATCAGAATTCTGAATGTTTGTAACCATGTCTTTTTACACATTTTGATTTTGTCAATTTATTCTTTGTAAGAGGCGCCATTTGAATGAAAAAACCCAGGCATCCCGGAAAGGAGTGTTTGGTATCGTTTGGAAGAACGTACATAATTCCTACAAACGGATCTAAGATGTGAAGTCATTACATCTTAATTGAAAAAAATACTTATTTCTAACTCAAATAACTGAGAACTCATTATCGCTTCATCATAAAGTGATTTAGAAAATTGATGTTTATTTGAAAGAAAACTTTCCACAAAAAAATATGTTAGATCATTAAAATTTTTCATATGCTACTGCATATGTATAATTTTATTGTATTTTTTTGTTCTATATATGTATGTTGAATCCAAATTTTTGTTATAATGCATTTTAAGGGCGCAAGCCGTATATGTTGAAATAAATAAATAAATAAATAAATAAATAAATAAATACTCTCTACAAAATCGACCAATTAAGGTATTTATCGAAAGCCTAAAATGTTTACTATGATTCTGATTTAGTTTTGTCAAAATTACGTCAGCGGTTTGTAAGATATAGTCAAAAATCCTAAACGAGACATTTTCGGACACTTAAATTTTTAAAAGGCAATATCTCCAAAACGGTTGATTTTTGGTCGCGCATATTCATCGACTTTTTTATTCATATTTTTTCATCCTCTTTCACCCTCCATGCGGACGGAAATACCCTATATATCTTCGTAGAAGAATCACACAAAGTTCAACACGCATCCATCACACTGTTTCTAAATGTCAAAGTTTTGTTTACTTACTGTCTTATTCACGGTCACTCACTAGTCACTACCTCCGCAAGTAACCACGACCTATCACTCTATCTACACTAACATTATTTTACCATCACTTATAATACTCGTGGGTGTGGGACACCTTAATGATGCGGGTGATGGGACAGTATAAAACAAACCAACACAGAACACTCTAATAAAGAACACGACAGAACACAATAGAATATTTCAGAACTATCAACAGAGAACGTGGACGGACATTGAGGAATATTGAAGGTGTCGAACGATTGTGGGTACTTGCTGGAAATTCATTTTTTACAAACATACAATTTCTTCCTAAACCTTGGATGGATCAGAGCCCTAAAGTACTTGTGAACCAGAAGTTACAGCCTCCAAGACCTCTGGCCACTCCAAACACACCACAAGGGCGCTTTGTTAATCTTATATTTATATGAATAATTAATATTAAAAAATTTCTTAAATAAGTGTGTTTTTAGCTGGTTCTTGAACTGAGTTACAGTCTCTGCCTGCCTAATGCTCATGGGGAGTTCGTTCCAGGCTGAAAGACCTGCAGAAAAAAAGGCTCGGCCGAGGTATTTGGGTTTCCCACAAATGTTTGGCATTTCTAATTTCATGGATGTGTCTGAGTGAGACCTGAGTGTGGTATGTCTGTGGGTTGTCGGAGACAAAGCTCTGAAATGTATTCTGGAGCCTAGTGGAGATAGTGTTCTGTTATCATCGTTCTTTTTTTAGGTGTTCTGTATTAGATCCGTCTGTATGATCCAGAAACCCACGATACACGTATCATAAAGTAAATGATATCACATGGTTATAATAATATTGTCGTTGTGTCCTTTCATCTTTCTGTTTACCCTCATCATCATCATCTCCCACATCCTGCTTCCTTCTGATATCCTATCATTCCACATGATGGATTCCTTTCACTCATCCTCTATCTCGTCCCATCATTCAGTGTCCCCTACTCCTTTCATACAAGATGATACCCCAGATACCCACCTGCACGGATTGATAGGGGTGGATGCTTAGTTTAGTAGGTAGAATTATTTGTGAAATATTTTTACTTGAATACTTACTTACTGCTAGCCACTTGCGTTCCACTGCTGGACATAGGCCTCTTCTTAACTCTTCCACTGTCTTCTATCTTGGGCTATGTTCTTCCATCCACGACCCGTAAGCTGGACAATGTCATCTGTCCACCTCTTCTGTAGTCTTCCTACGCCTCTTTTGTTCTCCCAGGGCCTCCACTTCAGGATTTTAGGTGTCCATCTGACACTGCCCTGTTTTGCCACATGTCCCGCCCACTGTCATTTTAGCTTTGTTGTTCTTTCTGCGATGTCGGCAACTTTTGTTCGACGTCTGATCTCCTCATTTCTAATTTTATCTCGAAGACTGGCGCCCAACACTTGTCTTTCCATTGCTCGCTGAACACATTTTACATAGTTTCTGTACGCTTCTGACAGTGAGGGACATAGTCTCCAAACCGTACGTGGTCCAAAATTATTTACAAATCTACTGCACCCCATAAGCAACTGAATGCTTGAGCAGGGTGCAGGAGTCAGAGAGAAGGAATCAGAGAGCGTGTATGACTGCATACATGAATGTGACGGAGGCTAGGTGTGCGTGTGTAAGGATAGGGCTGTTTCGCGCTCTGTCCTCTCTGTCTACCCTGCAATGGACACGGGGTGAGGGAATTAGATAGATATTTCTTCAACAAATACTCACTGCTGGGGGCTTCTACAAGTAGTACAGATAGAATAGATTTTATAATTGAATTCAACAAATTAACTACTGTTTACTATCAGATGAAACAAATAAAACAAACAATCCTCAGCATTAACAGTTTCTCATTGAAATTAAGTAAAAGTTTCACTTTACCTCCATTATTATGGGGAAGAGAAAGCTTGCGATAATAAGTTCCGCGATTATTTCCTGGTATTTCACGAGTTGAACTTTCATATAATAATTAGCTTATATTGTTTTCTATAGAATACAATTCCCGCTTCGACTTTTACCCCGAGGTAATGAAATGTAAATAATTTGTAAATAAATTCATAATATCCTATTACAAAATATAAGTTTTTATATACAATTTCGTTGCTATCCAAAGCATGGAAACTCGCTTGGTAAAATGTAATCCTTTTTCTTCGTCAGCCTACTCCCGTCCACTCCTGAACGAAGGCCTCCTCCATCTGCTTCCACGCCGCTCTATCCTGGGCTCTCTGGATTCAGTCGGTACCCACGTATTTTACCAGGTCGTCTCTCCATCATTGTGGTGGTCTTCCTACACCCCTGGTAGTCATTATTTGTTAAAATTTAATCCAATTCTAGAAAAACGTAATACTTTTTAATATCACAACTCTGCCTTATGGGTCCCCCCAACGTTGGCGATCAGTCGTGCGAAAACCTCTTTGTCTTAGGCTGCCCGGAGCAGATCTTCCACTCGATCGTCTCATTCCGGTCCATTCTCTGATGTTGCGCAGCCAGGAGATTTGCTTTCTACCGACTCCCCGTCTTCCTTCTATCTTGCCTTCTAATATTAATGAGAGGAGGTGGTCTTTTACAAGATTTAATATAACTTCACTCCGCTGTTTGTGTGTGCGCAAATGTTGCAACTGATTCTCCAACCACTTCCTGACTACTCAGAGACCTCAAACACTGCAAATAGTCATTTGTTAGATTTACTTTTATACCCAACTATCTATCTATCGATACCCTCACGCCGCGTCCCTTGCAGGGTAGCCAGAGAGGACGGAGCGCCTGACAGCTCTATCTTTACACAGACTCCTAGCCTCGGACCTCGGACATAATCGGACCAGATCATCAGTTTCGGGCGGGCGCGTTTACTCACCTCTCTTCGCGCACTCAAATATATATTTTTTGTCATCCTGTCATCTTTCATTCTCTCAACATCCCAACAATCTTAATTTATTCACTTTCATTCTCGTCACAACACCAGTCTTGCATCAGTCACTCAATTCCCTATACCCAACTACTTTCTGCCTGGGCACGAGGCCCCTAAGACCTGATGAGATCCATTTGATACCTATTCCTGTTACAAAACTTAATCAAGAATTGGCTAGAAAACGGCACAAACAATTTTCAAATTAAAAACTTTAGTTTAGAATCCAAATCGGATATTAAACAGGAAGTGAACTGACAACTGCCCGGATAAGGAGTGGAACCATTTCTCTTTGTCACAGTTGTTTGTTTCTTCCAACTCCTCCTATCTGTGGCGAGCTTTCAGCATATAGTTTATCATTAACAGAAATCACAGCTGGAATTGCATATAAGAGGCCTTTAACGAGGGAGTGTTCCTATATGTAAACTCCTCCCCTTTTAATTACTATCATTGTTCCACGTTAACTTCATCTATATCGTTCTTTGACCTCCCAAAATCCCAGCACATTGAATTTTTGTACACATATTTGCTTTAGATGACAGTTTAAATTTATAGTGTTGTTTTATTAAAAACACGTTTCAATTGGCAAATTCAAATTAATTAATTAATTTTAGGGTCCTGAAGTCACCGTCATCACGGCATTAAGGTTCAAAATCGCGTGAACAATCGCACGATAAAATGTTAAAAATAGCGTTTTTTTTCATTTTTGGGGTTTTTTTCGCATCAATCAAAAAACTTTTACGGTTATTTCCTAGACAAAACAAGGCCACTCTTTCGCGATATTTAAAAATATTTAGTGAGTCGAGTTTCTCGTAGGATTCTATGTTATTTCACCTGATTTGTAAAATGTTTCAACTGACTTGTTTGCCCTCATCAAATAAGCGTTATAGTAGTTTTAAAACTTAAAACGAAAAAAAGCCCAAGTTTTTCCAACAATGCTAAACTTTTACCTCCTAAACGATACATAACGTTCTTACCTACCAGTGGCGAAGAGTAGATTTGTCTTGGAGGGAAGTCGGAGCCAACATTTTATGTTAAAAATTAGACCTATTAGTTCAGTTATATAGTGGTTTCGCGGGGAAAAAATACGTAAGTATTTTTTCCCATCGTCTCGTATGCTTTTGGGGGCGCTGATTCCGAATGTCAACTTTGCCATCTCGTAAATGTGATGCGTTCTGAGATATCTCAGAAAGAAAGAGAAAAAATGCTGTTTTTACAGACTTTTACTGATAATTAAAAAAGTATTCATTTTAGAGAAATGTAGCTTAGGACAAGAATAAACTTCACTAAAATTCCTACAAACTACCGTACTCGGTAACTCGATATTATTAGGACCCTTCGACACTGGACCTACCTGTTATATAATCTGTTCTGGAAATATGTAAGGATTGAATTTCTTTATTCAGCTGATACTGCATTAAAGTTTACACCTGAAGTTTCCAACAATAAAGAGTGGACACTAAACAGTAGACATTAACCCAGTTACTAGTTTTCATGACTTTTGTTCTCGCGATTCTTTTCTAACTGCATTCTTTTCATAGAAACCCATTTGTTTTACGACTATCCACTCGCGTGCGAATAATCTGAAGCTATTATTACTTTAAAAGTTGTATGCATACTGACATTTCAAAAATTTCTAAAAACGGGAGACCTTATATCTCGACAACCGTTACTAAATATGCTTTGGAACAAAATAGGGTAGATGCATTGAACATCTATCTAGGGAATAACCGTAAAAGATTTTTTATATCTGGATTAAATTTCTCAAAAAAAATCTCTGATATTTTTTTCCGAAAGATAGCAACTCGTTTTCCGAAAGTCGCAAAGAAATATATTTTTGCCATTAATAATAAGTATGCATTAAAATCTAGGGAATGATCGTAAATGTTTTTTGATTGAAGCGAAATTAAACGCAAAAAATGTAAAAAAAACGCTTTTTTACCATTCTATCATGTGATTGTTCATGCAATTTTGAACCTTAATGCCGTGGGAAATGACCGTGACGTTATAGTTGGATACCGAGCCTTAGGGAGGGACCCGTGTTCAATGGAAGAAATCGCAGAGCATGCATGATGAACGTGGTGGAAGCGAAGGGTGATGTTCTGTCCTCTCCACCTAGCTAATGGGATGGAATAAATATACTGATTTTCTTTTATAGCTGGTTGCTCCAACTGACGTTATGTTTTCTTGTCTTTTCCAGGGTTGCGTTTGACGTGGAACAGAGCAGCTTCATGACCTTCTTGGCTCTGGTCTCCCACTGGCTCTGCTATGCCAACTCTGCTGTGAACCCTCTCATCTACAACTTCATGAGCGGTAAGTACGAGTATAACCAAATCAAAACAAAATACCTTTAATGTAAACTATGGAATTAAGCGAAAGTATCCAAGTACGGTTTTTTTTTATTATTGAATGTTGATTTAAGACGTATTAGTATTTAGTAGTAGGTAGATTGGTAAATAAGTTAATTAGGATATATTTTAAGGATAGCTTTACAATGAAGTCAATACACCTCCTTGTCAAAGTATTATCTATTTCAAACTAACTCCGAGGGTAAAAAAATAATGGTAAGTATCTATTATTTTATCCTCCCAGATCGCTCGACGATCAGAAGGAAATCTTGTATTAAATAATCGTTCTCGAGAAAAAGATAAGAATTTTTGCAGGACTCACACTCTATAACTAAATAAATAGAATATTATCTCTGTTTTGTGTGGAAATTTCTTAGGGCTCTCCTTCCTAGGTGGTAGTTGGTGGGATTGGGCATTAGTCTTCTGAATCAACATTTTTCTGTTTATTTTTTTCTCCTGTATAATTTCATGTACCTACAGACTTACAAATTAAAAAATATACTTACATACATACATACACCCTCAAATAACATCTCTATTATCCAGTCCTCTTTTAAAACATTTCAAATTTTTAATCATCCGTCGAATATTTATTTTGATGTCGAAACAGTCTCCACAAGACTTTATTAATACAGTAATTGAAACAGGAAATGTAAATAAAACAAATGGGTCCTTCCATCTCTATAACAAGCTCTGAGTATCTTTGATATTAAATTGTATTTTCAGATACACATTTTACGTATATTTCAGTCTTGCGGTAAAAATAATGAATACGAAAGTAAACCTTATAGGTACTACATTAGGTATATTTTTTACTTTTTTATTTAACGTCTTCTGTCGATTTTGTCTGAATTACAATAACTTCCCAATGTCCCAGCACTTTGAATCTTGCACACATATTTGCTTTAGGTGACAGTTTACAATTGCAGCTCTGTTTTATCATAAACACGTTTCAATTTTGAAACTTTAATTAAGTTAGTTGTTTCAGATTTCTGTACTAGCTAAAACTACTCCAAAATACAGGCGCACTTAGGCACACATTCTATCCTCATATACGCTCTTAGCTTCCGTCAGCTTCATGCAATTTAATATAGTATACGCCTTTTACTCAAAACACGGCCGCACTTCCTCTATCTTTATATTATAGTCATCCTGTCCTCATTAATTCTCCTAACATGCCCTGTATCTCTAAGCTTGTTAACTTTCATTCAAATCACTACATCCTAATGTCTTACATCATTCATCTCTTATATTTAATAACCTCATTCCTTATCCACATTTTTCTCAGCGATTTCAACAGCATTCAACCCTGATTCATCCTTCTTCAGACATGTCCATGTCTCACTAGCATACGTAAGGATTGGCAATATAATAAGACAGCATTGTGCACTAGCACATTAGCTTTCGTAAGCGCATTAGCTACTGCTAACAATCGGTCTGAATGCACCATTCGATGTATGCAATATTCCGAGGTTCTGGGACAAGTTATGAAAATTTGAAGAAGGAAATGCAGACTCAGTCAACAACGACAGATGAAGTTAGTGGTAAAGAAAATACTAGTCTTTAGAACCCACGTACAACGAGTTAGTTAAAAGTAGACACCAGAGTTTCATCAATCATCTTCATCATCTTTCACTCTTCATTCAACTCGTTGAAACTCAAGCAGGTAACAAACTTGAAACTTCATAATTTCAATAACGGATGGTATAGCAACTTTTACCCAGCTTTTTAAAGTACCATGAAATCAAAGAAACCAATAAAGCACAGATTTATTTTATAATAAGTTTTAACAGAAAAACTTTTCGTAAACTTTACGGGAAGCACTGATGTGCTGACGTAATTTCAGATGGGGAAAGGTTCAACATTTATTAATAAACTTTTTTTGTGAAGGTAAATAATAATTTTCTACCTTTTTTCAATCACTAGTACGAAAGTATATGAGTAGAGGTAATTTTATGCGTAAAAATAGAAATATGAACACTAATATAGTTTCGTAGATCACTAAATAACTCCAGTAGCGTCTTCTAGATCTTCCCCATCGGACAATATCTTCGACTTCGCAAGTCCTTCGTATTTCAGAATTCCTCACTCGGTCTCGGATTGTTACTCCCGCAATGGGTCGGAGAGTCTTCATCTCAGTAGTTCTGAGGAGATTTTTGGTCTTGGTGGTGTCAGCCCTTGTCTCGATACCGTATACCTCATGATTGGACTAAGGAACCTATATAAAGGTGGGAAGAACTATTGAACATTGAGCCCCTTCTATTATCTATGACAAATCTATGGTGGACGCCATGGGAGCTACAAACATATGATTGCGTGTCTTATTGGTTGTTCACAATTTCATGAAACCTGGTGATATTTCAGTGACTCATTATGTATAATCAGTGCGGAAATTACCTTTGGAATATAACCTATGTAAATGGTAAATAAGCGTACTTTACATTGAGAAAAAAAATGGCGTATACCTAGCGGAAAGGCTAGTAGCGGCAATGGCGGCAGTCAAGTTATGTCTATGGTCTTATCCGTTAAGTCTTCCTACTGGACGAACTACCTAATTGGACCAACAGAGGTCTTAATATCCTAACTTTGCTCTTCTTGAGCATGTGGTCGTTTCTCCAGGTAGCATTTCTTAAGCATCCAGTAAAAATTGCAATGTTTGAAATTGTGGGTAGGTACGAGTATATGCTATTATTATTTTGTAATCAAAAGGCATTAAGCCGTAAAGTAAAATAAATATTCACAGTTCACTGTTCTCGTTTGTGAAGTGGTGTTCCCGGTGGAATTACACTTTTACGAAAATTGCTGTCTTTCAAGTGTCATCTTAGGCAGCATCTTCTCTTATCAACCTCTTTGTCCCTTTTCATCCTTTTTATTCCTTTCCCCCTCCCTGTCCTGACGTGCATACCGGCTTTATATAAAGTATCTCTTTTTTTATAGGTATTTGATTTTTTTAGAAATTATGGAATTAGCTGGAAGACATCGCTTCACTGCGATAAGCTCGCTCTAGTGAACAAACATTATAGCATCTTTTGCTTGACATTAAAAAGTATGCATATTGACATTTCAAAAATTTCTAATAGGGGAGACCTTAGATCTGGACAAACGTTACTAAATATGCTTTGGAACAAAATAGGGTAGATGCATTGAACATTTATTTAGGGAATAGCCGTAAAAGATTTTTTATATCTTGTATAGATTTCTCAAAAAAACAATTGAAAAACACCTCTGATCTATTTTTCGAAAGACGGGAACTCGTTTCCCGAAAGTCACGGAGCAAAATTTTTTTCTTTGTACTGATAATATGCATTAAAATCTAGGGATTAACCGTAAAAGTTTTTCGATAGACGCAAAATGAACCCAAAAAAATGGAAAAAACGCTATTTTTACCATTTTATCATGCGATTGTTCACGCGATTTTGAACCTTAATGCCGTAGGAAATGACTGTGACGTCATTATTTGTTCTTCTTCTTCTTCTGCGTCGATGTCCTCACTGCTAAGGGTCGTGACCATCCTCTCTCCTTGTCCGTACTACGTTCTGGATTGTTGTCCTCCACCTCTCCCGACACACCGCCGTACGCATTGCTCCAACCACTGATGTACCTGTGGCAGCCTTGATTTGGTCAGTCCATCTAGGTAGTGGGGGATCTTCCTCTACCTCTTCTGCCTTCTACTCCTCCCACGACCATGAGTTTTTCAAGGCTATTGACGTCTCTTCTGGCAATGTGTCCGAAAAACTGAAGGACTCGCTTTAGACAGATGGAGAACAGCCTGTCGTCTACTTTAAGCTCCTTTAGAATGGAGATGTTGGTCCTTCTGGCTGTCCAGGGGATTCTCAGTATTCGTCTCCAGCACCACATCTCGAAGGCATTGATCCTTTGCCTTTCTCGGGCTTTTATTGTCCATGATTCTCCTCCATACAGAAATATAGTGAAAATTAGTGCCCATTATTTGTACCAAGGCCTTAAAATGTAAATAAATAAATTCAATTCCATTAACTATCCTTTCATATACAAGAAACCGCAAAACTTGTAAACATTAATAAGTTTTTATAATACACTACTTGCTATAGTAAGATTTGAAATGGGAGCACTTTCCTATAATAACATAATAACCATACTTTCTTCTTTGCATTATAAAGTGCAGTAACTGTACTCGTAACACTGTGAAATATGTTCCCTACATGGACGTCTCCAGCCTCGGAGCTAGAAGGGGGCAACAATTTTTCTTTATTGAATAATATAGCATAAAAAAACGCTTAATAGCGCCGCAGGCGATATTCTTTTGTGAGACATAGCGAAGAAGGTCGTGATGTGGTTTGTTCATTTGAAAATGTGCATAACGCTTTTCACAATAATGTGCATGAAAAATCATTTTCATATAAAAGCAATAAAAAATAGCGCCGCTGGCAATTTTTTTTATGAAACTGACGGATTTTCATACTAATTTTAGAAAGTTTACGATATGATGAGAAAATGTGTGGTGTTAATCTGATTTTTTTTGAGGTTTTATCATTTAGTATGAAATATTATAATCAATTTCGGTTTATTTCTCAAAATATTATATGTACAATTGAGTAATTTATGAATCTATCTATCTATCTATCTATACCCTCACGCCACATCCCTTGCAGGGTAGGCAGAGAGGACAGAGCGCCAGACAGCCCTATCCTTACACACACTCCTAGCTTCCGTCACATTCATGCAATTAGTCATACACGCTCTCCGATTCCTTTTACTCAAAACGCGTCCATCCTTGAGGATCTGGTCGACATGATCGGACCAGGTCAGTCTCGGACGGCCGCGCTTTCTCACCCCTCTTCGCTCATTCAGATTTTTTTTTTTTTTATGAATACCAATATTAATTAAGAAGACACAAATGTTATGCCTAATATGCCTAATCAAATCGCTAGGGGGGCAGGGGGGGGCAGTTGCCCCATGACGACGCCCATGGTTCACTACCTTGTTGTACTTACTGCATTATTTTCATCACCGTTACATTATTCAGAAGCACGTATTGTAAGCATCGCCATCTACAAAACTAGGGTAATTTCTTCATGGTTATTTTACCCCGAGCGCGCTTCGCTAAATAAAATCACACGGTAATAGAACGCGTAAGTAAACTAAACAACTATTCACATCCTCTCTAACTGCGATGCACTCGCTCACAAAAGAAGTCGCACTCTTGGAGGGCCTCTACTGGACTCCAAGAAGGCAAGACTAATCACACCAAGACAGATCCTGAGCTACATGAGACACGTCGGCCTTGAAGACGAGATGTAACATTGATGGATGTCACGATAGACCTACTCTGGTCGCAGTGACGCAGTGGATAAACGCTCCCCTGACCTATCAGGAAAAAACACACACACACCGCGGCACACCTGTATCCAGCTCACGGCACACCAGTGTGTCACGGCACATTTTTTTTTCGGGCTTTATCGAACTAAAACATAGATATTGAAATAGTATAAAAAGTGAAAAATAGTGCTGCAGGCGAAATGTTGGAGAAAGTTTAGCTATAAAATTTCCGTCCACATGCACGGCACTCTTTTGTGATAGTTATTCATCACTGTAGTTTTTTGTTTGTTTACTAAACTATCTACCTTCTTACATTTCTTAATTACGGGCTTCTCCCACTATATTGTTTCAATTCTTATATAAATACTCACTGTCTCTGTATTTCTGTTTACTTTATTCACAATCGCCTGATGATGAGGGTGCAAATCCTCGAATACTAGTCGCGAAAAAAAAGTCACTTTTGTGGATTTTAATCTAAATAGTTTTTCCATTATTTTCTTTACAAATGGATTTCCACCAAGTACCAACGGTCGAAAACATCGATAAACAAATGTGATTTAATATATTTTTGAAATCTATGCCATAAAATGCCCCCCCTAAATAGTGCCCCTCCCCCCCGCTTCGCTACTGGGTACATACCATTCTATATGCAAAACTTTGCCAATGTCATATCCATAGAATATGTGGGACAGATCATAACTTAATAATTTTATGAAAATATCATAGATATTATTTCTCCTGGATGAATAGTTACTTAACGACAATTCAATTCAGAGTAATATCATTTGGTAGTATTATTGATATTGATATGTAAGGACAACATATTAGATATTACATTATCCAATGTCCACGGCATATTTCAATGGTAGCATTGTGACTTACAGGAATACCAACTTAATGTAGATATAATAAAAATATTTTTTTGAAAAAGGAACACAGTAATCACTTGATAAACATCTGTTAATATTTCATCGTTCGCTAGCTTTTGCGTGTACCTACCAAGGTCTCTAATTGGCTTCAAAATCGCTTCTAATATGGATCGAATACTAAATCATAACACCTTACGATAAATAATCACATAATTATAACATTGTTTTTCCATTATTCCAGCAGTTTCACTTAAAAAAATTGCCTTCGCCGCTAATTGCGTCCGTTGCGTATTCATTGTCACTTTACCCATTTTCCCAAAAAAAATCGTCTGCGGCGCTATTTTTTGTTGCGATTTTTAATAAAGAAACAACTTTCATACCAGTTCTATATTTCAAGCTTCTTTACTCAAGTTTCGCGAATAATTCGTTGATTTTTTTTTTCCATATCTATATTATACTAGGATTTTAATTTGCTTCCCCTCCCCCACAAAAAAATTGTTGTCATTTCTTTCTTGGTAATAAATAATAATTTACTTACATATATCTAAATGGCATTTTACTCATTCATTTATAATTTCAAATGTGACTAAAAAAAGTTTGCCCAGACCTGCTCTAGAGTTATAGCCAAAGTTGACCTTGTCAGAAGTGGAACGGCCCTCCTGACGTTTGTATGGAAATTTTACTCACGATAAACTCACTTGACTTGATGGATGAGATTATTTATGGAGAGAGTTTTAAGAGCGAGATTGTATTTAGACAGTACGAAAAAGAAAATTACGGTCGTTTATAGAGCGTATATCGAGTGACTTGAGATAGAAAGTGCCAATACAGGTATACCTCTGATGAATAAACGCTAATCGAAAATACGTAACTGAGGTGCCTCGTGTAGACTGTAGAGCATCCCAGATAAATCTAATTTGTTCCATTATTGTTATAAGCTGAAGCGATATTATTCTTTCATATAGCTTCAGCCAGTGGGTGGCCGGGTATAGTACTCGTACCTACTTACCTTCCTAATAACATTTCAGGACAATGTTATTGAATTGAACTCAAATGAAATTAAATATATAGGAGAGGAGAGGAGCCAAGACCCACTCCACTACTATATACAGTCTAAGCATGGGCGTCGTCAGGAGATTGGAATAGGTATTTATTTTTTCATACTAAATGGTAAAACCTCACAAAAAATCACATTACTACAACACATTTTCTCATCATATCATAAATTTTCTAAAATTTGTTTGAAAATTCATCAGTTTCATAAAAATTGCCTGCAGCGCTATTTTTACATCTCTTTTTTATAAAAAATCATTTTTCATACATATTATTGTGCAAAGTATTATATACATTTTCAAATAAACAAACCACATCATGACCTTCTTAACTACGTCTCACAAAAAAATTTCGCCTGCGGCGCTATTTACGCGTTTTTTTATGCTATATCAATCTTTAAATTTTTGTTGCCCCTCCCTAGCACATAGGCTGGCTACGCCGATGAGTCTAAGCGTCCATTCAGGATGAAATCCTACCATGGGTATTATTCAGTAATGACTATTTAATAATTTGAGATTGAATTTATTGTTACTTATTGCTTTGGCAGAGGTTTCAATGTCTTATTTAAATTCTTCGTAATATCCACTTCCTTGGTGTGTAGTACCTCACTATCCTGGTATGGCTCTGGTCTCTGTAGAGATCCTAGTCCCCTGGTGGTCAGTTACCAAGTGGCTCTGCTCTGGTATTCCTGGCCTCACTACTACACTAATAGTATGAGGAGCCACACCTATATGACATCAGCTCCAGTACTATGGGTTGTAGCGCACACTGCATGGAGCTATATTACACTCGATAATTGTACAATACCAACTACCTACCAAACTCAGAGGTCTGTAGATTTTTTGTTAGATGAAGAGCTCCGTACATTATGAAAACTGGCTTTCTGAATGTTTCTGAAATGATTTTGACAGTAACCCGAACCGTAAACACACATTTTTTTATAAAAACTGTAACAACAGAACTGTATTCAATTACCAAAGTCTTCAAACATTTTATTGACTTGACAAGGAGGCGTTCGACATCATTGTAATAAAATTGTATGTATGTAGGTATTGTAGGTACCCAAGTATACACTTGATATGTTTGAAAAAAATCAATAGGTGTGGATATTTATCACCTTTTGACAGAACATGTGTAAGAAATTTGGTTAGTATTTTGGTTATAGTGATTGTAAGCGATTTGACAGTTTGTGGGGAGTCCCGATCGTAGAGCGCATCTAAGCGGTTGTGTTAGTTGCGAGTATTTGCGATATTATTGTGAGAATACAGTATTTAATTTATTAAGTCCGAAGCAGCAAAACATCTAGAGTGGTTCAAAAATTTTTTTCTTTTAATTTTTTTTTCCTTTTTCTTTTTTTTATTTAATTATTTAATTTTTTCAACCTTTTTGTAGATTCCATAGTGGAACAGGTTCCTCCAATATGGAGGTACCCCTGGTCCCTCCAGATCCTCCCGACCCGAGAAAGAGACCTCTTTCTCCGGATGTAGATATATCCATTTCTTCCCCTCCGTCTAAAGTTCCTGCTATATCTCCCAATCCTCCTCCTTCTCCCCAACTCCCTTACTCCCAACCTTTAACTTACAAATCCACGTCACTAGGGCCATTCTTGGTCTATGTCCAAAATGAAGATTCATCCAAACCAATACGTGCGCTGGATTTTGGTAAGTTGTTGTATTCTTCAAAAATTCAAGGTATCATCACCGGCTCAGTGAAGGCTGAGGGTAAATATAAAATATCTTTGACATTTTTGAACCCTAAATATGCAAACAACTTTTTGGATAGCCCGATAATAACTGAAAACAAATTAAAAGCGTATATCCCCACATTCAAGCTAACCAAACAAGGAGTAATTAGAGGAATTAGTGAGGATATCGATATGGAGGAATTAATAAAGTATTCTGAGCCCTCCCAATGGAAATTAATCAAGGCAAGGAGATTAAATAGGAAGATTCAGTCTAGTGAGGGAGCCACATGGAAGCCCTCACAAACCGTAGTTGTTACCTTCGAAGGGCAATCCCTTCCGGAGTTCGTATTTTTGTTCCACAATGCATTTAGGGTTGAGCAATATGTCTTTCCCACCATCCTGTGCTACAACTGTAGTAGGTACGGGCATACCAGAGCACAATGCCGATAATCGGCCCGTTGTTATAAATGTGGCGATGCTCATAATGGCGAAAATTGTCTGTCCCAAATTTTAAAGTGCATTAATTGTGGAGGGCAACACTCTGCTGCAAATCTTTCTTGTCCTGAACTCAAAAGACAACAGGACGTAAAAAAAACTATGGCTACGAACAATGTATCTTACAAAGAGGCCCTCGCCGCCCATCCTCAAAAATTCTCTCTATATTCAGAAGCAATGTCCCAGGCCCTTCCTTCTTCATCAGTAAACTCAGCCTTGACAGATAATAATGTCCACCCCCCGACACCATCCAGTCATCGTAAGACTATTTTCAAATTCAAAACCCCTTCGCACCCCTCAGTACTACCTGGTTACAACCAACCTGATCACAATTCCCTTCTTTTTTGCCCAAATGGCAGTTCTTGGTCATCTGCTCCAAATGGATGTGCTCTCCCCAACAATCTTCCAGCCCCCGATCAATCTGAAAACTCCTCATCTTCTGGTTACCTCCAAAATAAATTTTCCTCTGGCAACAACAACTTTTTAAAAACAATGATTTCCATGTTAATAGAAATTCTCTCATCTCAAAATTCTTTACCGTCCAACGCAGCTCAACTGATTTCCATTCTTCAGACCTTTTTAACCGAAAATGGCTCCACAAACTTTTAGTTATAAAAACGTGTCATTTCTACAATGGAACAGCCGCAGCGCTGTATCAAATAGAGATGATATTTCATTCCTTTTAAGGAAATACAAAATAGATGTCGCTGCAATTTCGGAAACTTGGTTTTCCTCAGACTCCTTTGTATCATTCCCAGGATATGACTGCCTTAGAGATGATCGCCCCGATGGTTACGGAGGGGCAGCTCTATTGATAAAAAAATCTTTCTCTTATGATCGTCTAATTCTTCCGACCTCCTCAAGAATGCAAATAGTCGCCGCAAAAATCATGGACATCACTGTGGTGTCGATGTACTCCCCGAGATCCCAGTTTGATACATTGTATTGGAACAGCATCGTCCCAATTTTCTCTTCTTCATATTTGATTATGGGTGATTTTAATGCACATTCCTCATCATGGGGCCCTCAAAAAACAGATTCAGCTGGCAAAGCGGTGTTGGATTGGGTCGACAACTTAAATTTATGTATCTTAAACGACGGCAGCCCCACTATAGTTCCTCCTCCACATCAGAATCCGACCGCGGTAGATTTAACGATTTGTACTGGTGAATTAGCTTCGCTGATCGCATGGGAAGTTCTCAAGGACCCTTTATCCAGCAATCACCTTCCTATAATAATAAGAATAAGATCAAACAATTCACAATCCAATTCGTCTCGTCATAAATCCGGATATAACACAAAGAGGGCTAACTGGAGTAAGTTTGGGGAGTCTATAGAGGGGGGTTTTATAGATCTCCCTTCTGATGATTCTATGAGTGATGTAAATATGGTTTCCGACAAGATTTCCCACCTCGTTCTTAGCGCAGCCGATGCTTCCATGCCTAGGAAGAGCTCTGTCGGACATCGTAGAGTATCTCCCCCCTGGTGGGACGAGGAATGTACGGCTATGGTTAGGCAACGTTCTGTGGCAATGAAAACCTACAGAAGGAACATGTCTCTTGAAAATTATCTCTCCCTTCGAAAGGTTCAGGCTCAAACCAAAAGAGTTCTTAGGAGTAAGAAAAGGCAGGGATGGTTCAGATTTTGTAGCTCTCTCTCTCCGGATACACCACCATCAGACGTCTGGAATTCCGTAAATGCTTTTAGAGGTGCCTATTCCCCAAGACCTAACACTTCAAAATGTACATCCTGGATTGATGGTTTTGTGCGGATTCTGGCTCCTGCGTATGCTCCCGGGGAGTTTGAGCTGCGGAAGGACTCTGTCTTCGCGCCCCAGCAATCATGTATTCTCTCTTCCCCTTTTTCCTTTAACGAACTGGATGTAGCAATTCAATCCGCAGGTGATTCTGCCCCTGGTCCAGACCAGATCCCATACTCCTTTATTCGACACTTTCCTAGACCCCTTCTTCTCAAACTTTTATCATTATTCAATGTGATTCTCACTACAGGTTCGGTCCCTTCATCATGGAAGCAACAATTTGTCGTACCAATTCCCAAGCCAGGTAAAGACTCGACGTTGGGATCCTCATACAGACCCATAGCTCTATCATGCTGCTTCCTAAAAATCCTCGAGCGGATGATAAAGGCTAGACTGGAGTGGTTCGTGGAGAGAGAAGCACTTCTGCCAGAGTGGCAATTTGGTTTCCGGAAGAGCCGATCGTGCCTAGACAACTTGAGCATTTTGGTGACTGATATTCATATTGCTAGAGCCCATAAGACGGATCTTATTGCGTGTTTTCTAGACATTCGTAGCGCTTACGATAATGTGTTGCTCCCAATATTGTTTGAGAAATTGTTATCTTTAGGTATTCCGGACATTATTTGCCGTCTGATTTTCAACATAATGTGCGAGAGGGAGCTCCTGATTAAGACTCCAGAGGGCGTGGTTGTGAGAAGAGTATATAAAGGACTACCGCAGGGGTCAGTCTTAAGCCCCCTACTCTTTAACGTCTACACTCAGGACATCCAGTCTCTGATTCCTACTTCTTGTAGTGTCTTGCAATATGCCGATGACTTTGTTGTTTACAGCGCTGAAAAATCCATTGCTCGATCGAGTGAGGTCATGGAGAGTACTCTCGAATCCCTTAGCGGCTGGTTTAAGAAAAATGGTCTTACTCTTTCGCCTAACAAAAGTAAAATTGTGTGTTTTTCAAACAAGCATAGAATTCCTAACATTGGTATCAAATTTGATAATGTTCCGGTTCCTTCGGAAGATTCTGTTAAATTTCTTGGCATGACCCTGCACCGGAAGCTCTCATGGAACATTCATATCGAGAAGGTCATTGCAAAATGTGAAAAAAACATAAACATTCTCCGTGCGGTGGCAAGAGTGTGGTGGGGTTCTCACCCAACTACAATGCGAACCCTGTACGATGCTCTGATAAGAAGTGTTCTAGATTACGGTGCATTCTTGTTTGAGCCTCTGCCGAATTACCTTGCAGATAAACTGGAAAGAATGCAGAACAAGTCAATTAGAGTCATCTTAGGAGCTATGCGGTCTTCACCTATCGTGGCCTTACAGGCCGAATGTGTCGAAATGCCACTTTTTCTTAGAAGAAAATCCATTGCTTTAAAGTTTCTTGCGGCAAGGCTGGCTCAGGAGAATCATTTGATCTTTCCCAAATTACAGGTACTCATTCAGAGATGTCAGACCGTTCCTTACTGGCGTTCTAGAATATACCCATTGCTGTGCTCGTCCTATCATTATGTCTTAAACAGTTTCCCGGATTCATTTCATTCTCTTTTACCAATGTTCTCTCTTCCGTTTGAGGCTACAACATTTCGTCCAGATGTGCTCCGGCACATGGATATTGACAAGTCAGCTTCGACTATGGATCCTAGTTCAGTCAACAAACTTTTCTTAGAGAAAGTAGAGGAAAGGTGGCCCTCACATGCCAGGTTTTTCACTGACGGCTCGAAATCTCTAGAGGGCGACTGTGGGGCAGCCTTTTGTGCCCCATCTCTCGGTATAGAGAGACAATTCCAACTTCCACGGTCCGCATCCATCTTCACAGCGGAATGTGTTGCCCTTCGGGAGGCGCTAACGGAGATCCTTTTGACTACCACCCCATACTCAATCATATTCACAGACTCTTTCAGCCTTGTAGATAACTTGTGTTCTGTTAAGAAATCATCAATAAATAATCACCTCATATATGATATTCTGAAATTTCTTTACGTGGCCTCTTCTCGTAAACTAGACATTACAGTCTGTTGGATTCCTTCCCATGTTGGTATAGCTGGAAACGAGCGTGCTGACGCTCTTGCTAAGCAGGCATGCAGCTGTAGTATTATCCCTCCTATGTTTGCTCTTCCTATTGCGGATTGCCAGAGAGTGACGAAACTTTCTGTCATGAGCGAGTGGAATGAGTGTTACTCCAATTCTACCACTGGTTCCCATTATAGGAGTATTCAACCGTCTGTTCCATCGCACCCATGGTTTAACAAAAGCAAACTTCCAAAGTTAAATGTGTCATTACTGTGCAGACTCAGAATTGGTCACGTCATCTTAGCCGCACACCTTTTCAAAATTAATGTCGTGAGCTCCCCACTATGTGAATGTGGAGAAGATGCTGAAACTGTTGACCACATATTCTTCGGTTGTCCCCTTTTGCCGAACGAGGAATTCCTGAAGGACATCAGCGGGGTGTGCAAGTCCTTGCCTATTAACATTCAATCGCTGTTAGCTCTGAATTCTCCGAAAGTGAATAACTTCATTGTAAAACACTTGAAGAAATATGATAAAAAGGTGTAACCGAGTTTTGGAATCATAAGTGTAATTTGTATTAAAATCTACCAAACGTGTTTTAAAAACGGGTTACTTGAAATCGGGAAATAAAAAATCCTTTTCATAACATTGATTAAAAAAAAACAAAAAAAAAACATTTTGCCCGACTCTATATTCCATTTACTTTAATTTTGCCTGTAGTTCCTGGAATTGAATTGTATTTTTGAGTGTACCTACGGCCTGTATATAACTGTGCTGTGCGGTCAGAGAGATATTGTTGTATATATTCTGTGTTTGTCATACAATAGTTTTTTCATTGATGTTATATAAATAACATGTTTGTCGTACATGTTGAAGATATTGAAACATTTTATAACACTGCATTTAATATTTGTTACCTAAATATAAAATACTATGATTCGTCACTCTCAGTGTAAGTAAATAAGTAAATAACCAAAACACTTGACAATGGCAAAATCACCCGCAGACGGGTGCGTGCCATATTTAAATAAGAAGAAGAAGAAGACAGTTTGTGGGCACCATTTTACTTACACTGCTAGCATTAAGTGCGCCGTCTAGTTAATGTCTGATTTTATAATTTTATCTTAGTTTATTAGCTATTTATGTTATGTTATTAAAATCAAATATAAATGAGTGCTTTTCACTGTTGTTGGCAGGTTTTCCTGGATTTTCAGGTTAGTCTAACCTTAATAAAGCACTCCAAGATAATTGTGACTTGTTGTGTAGAGGTGGAGTAGGTATACCTATATATTGCATATTATATAATATCATACCTTTACCTAATTCCTTTTACGTTTATGTTCTCCTGTTATATAGTGCTTCATTTAAATCCTTGCACTTAATTACTGTAAAGAGTACTCCAAGATACTATAAAATTAGCCCATATCATATGAAAGGGAATAATCCTAAAAAACTTTCGAAAATGTCTGAATGTTCTACCCGTCGGGTCTAAAAGTCGCCAGAAGTGGAAATTAAAAAAACAGTATTATTCATACAAAGGGGCAGTGAAAAAAAAGACCATTCTTATTGTTAACTGATAATATTCATTCCACAATCTTTATAGTGTATTGTATTTTTTTGGATATCGCAATATCTTCCAGCAGCTTAATATTATCTTTTATTTCATTGTTAAAGTTTCCACATAAAGTATTTTTAGGATTGTATGGAACCAATAAAATTTTATGGATTTGACAGTATCAATAGTTTCTTTCCGATGTCCTGTCATTGAAGACAATGTCTCAACATTCGCATGGCATATTTGTATTGACATGCCTTTGATTATTATTACTAGTCGTCATGGATTTCAAATTAAAAACAAACTTGAGAAAATTCCCGAGTTGAAAAAAAAGTTTAAGGTCCCACATGCTGTCATCCGACTTCGGCGCCCTGAATTGTTCTCAGCCAATACTGAGAGAATCATCTTGAAACTGAAGAGATTGATAGATGAAAGTATAGACTACAGATTGACTGTTTTGAAATTACATTTTTTTTTTGGAAATTCCTTGAATAAAAAAATATTCCGAAAGTACCTTTAAAAAGCAAAAAATAATAAAATATTCTATAATTTAATTTATTCTTCGAGTGAACAAAGCATACTCATACAAAAAAATGGACACAGTACAGATTATAAGGCATTGTTCACTAGGGCGAACTTATCGCAGAACTGCGATTTCTTCCAGTTACCCCCAAATTTAATTAGCTCAAGGAAATTTTGTTGGATAAATTGAGTGTAACTTCACTGAGCATCTATAAGAAACATCTCTAGTTTTCAACAATTTGGGATTTTTGCAAGGTCTAAGTACATATTGACTGGGCTATACACAATGATAAAATATATAAACCCAAAAGTAGGGACAAAAAAATATTGTAAATATACGGAAATACAATGCACCTAAATTCCTTTATTTTATTTTTTCACAGAATCTAGTTATTATTTTCCCCTTTCGCTATTTTACTTCCCACTTTCCACATACAAAAAACTGCAATTTCCACGTAGGTACAAACAAAACTGCAATATAGTAGATGACTAGTATGTTGTACCACCCATTCACCAAGTCACGCACAGTAATTTAAAATACAATTTTATAAAATTGTAATCAAATATTGATTGTTGTATGTCGTGATGTTATTGTGCTAAATCACAACACTTTCCATAGTAATTATATGTCCATAGAAATGTGGCACTTTTATTATACATATTTTATATATCTAGCGTTGTAAATATTTAAATATTAAGCATTTAAAAATAACCTGTACAAAAAAAGCATATTTTGAAAAGCATTTATTTAATAATAATATGTACATTGTATCGTCTAGTAAACACAAGTAGATATATGTTGCACTTAAAATACATAGTTGGTTCTGTATTCAACTATTCATTGGTTCCAGATTACTTAGAACCTGCAACTACATATGTACAAAAAACATATTTTGAAAAGCATTTATGTATATGTGTCATTTGTTTAATTAAGTATACTATGTACCTATTACTTATATCCAGGTACTTATTTGTATTATTAATTTATTCCTACGTATTATGTACAGTACATTACGCACATTAGGTAGATATAATATGTTGCACCATAGTTGGTTCTTTATTCAACTATTAGTTGGTTCCAAATTTAGAATCTGCAACTACATATTTAAAAACAACCTGTACAAAAAGCAATTTGAAAAGCATTTATTTATATGTACTATTTATATGTAGGTACTTATTTGTTTTATTTTATGTATTATGTACAGTATATTACGCACATTAGGTAGATATATGTTGCACTTAAAATCCATACTTAGTTGGTTCTGTAATCAAATATAAGTTGGTTCCAAATTCAACTAATTACGAGTATAATATGAAAATATTTCACTGAAAATCTAAAGTAAGTTTCACATTCCGTATTCAAGTTGGTTCCAAAAACAACTATTTAGAAATAGATGGAGCGTTTTTATAATAATAGCCTATATATGCAAACATTCAGCTTTTGTTTACATGTTGCACAAATAATATGTAACTGGATCTGCACCCGTTGGTTCCAGATACAACTTTTTAGGAATGTTTCAAAGCATTTACAAACTAATTAGCAAACCTGTATTTTTCAAACCTCCCTATTCCATGTATACCGGGGAATTACATACATGATTTGATCCGTATGAAAAAATATTTAATAAAAAAAATTATGGGTGCATGCTGAAAAATCAACCGTTTTGGAATATGGCCTTTTGAAAATTGCAGAGAATGAAAATTTCTCATTTAGGTTTTTTGAGAGTATCTCTCAAACTGCCGACTCGATTTTGACAAAAACAAACCAAAAATCATAGAAGCAATTTGGACTTTCGAAAAGATTTCTTTGATTTGAGAAAGATAATTTGTGATTTTTGCCTTAGAATATAGTCACATTTAGAAACATGTTTAGTCTGAAGAAAAATGATACATTTTCTAAAAAATATAAAATGTCTAAAAAAATTGCCTCATAATGAGTCCATTTTGACATTCTAAAATGAAGCCTTGACGAATTCTTGTTAATTTGAGTTTGAAAAAAGCACAACATTTCTTGAAGATGGGGCCACAGCGTCCTATTTTTGATACTAGTGCTGGATTTCACCAACTTCTAAGGTGAGGAATAGCGGAGATAGGAGCCACTTATCATTATTTTTCATACAAAATTTGTGCTAGGTTGCTCCTATCTCTCTATTCCTCGCCTAAAAGTTGGTCTAATTCTGCATCTGATGTCTTACGTGATTTTCTCAGTTTCAACCTTGTTGCCTAAACGCAATTTTTTCTTTGGACATCTGGCAATATTCTTATGGGTTTTTGTCCCACCACTGTATTATTGACGACATAGTGATGTGCATGACAAATGCAATTATTGTTCTCTGCCAAATCACATTATGGGAGCTGTCATTTGGAAACTGTAGGTACTTACCTATTTATTGTCCCACTTTGTACAACACTTTGTCCTGGGACAATACACAGACAATAATTCCTTTTAAATAAATTCATTTTCTTTTAAAATTTCAAGTAAATATTTTTACAGACATAAGAGCCGGAATAACTACCTATCCAATTTTTTGTTAATAAATAAAAAGTAGGTGAAAACGCGCTGCGGTTAAACATATTATTTTTATGAAGATGGGTAAAAGTATGTTATTACGAGTATTTTATTTTTTTTTTGTATAAAAGGATCTGGGCTTGCATACACAAACCCAAATACTTTCCTGCACACCTCGCACATACATCGCCAGCGCCGGGGTTTGAACCCGGCACCTCCCGCTTGAAAGACTGCCGCCTCAACTATAACTGCGACAACCATATACTCTCTTTTTAATTGATAATTTATTTTATTATAATATGTCACCGCCATCTGCTTTAAATCGTCTAGACACATTTTTTGGAATGTTCTCTATTTTTCGAATAATATCACATGGTGTTCGTTAAAATCCTACAAGAAATTTCACATATTTTTAAGAATTGATGTTTGCCACCTATCTGAATGTCATTAAAAGGTTTGCGCGAAGAGAATTTTTGTGTGTTTTTATGTACATTCAGCATTCACTGGTTACCCCACAATTCAAAACAAAACTGCAAAATTCACATATCAGAAACAGGAGAACTTCTAGCAAACACTGTCCTAATTTTTGATTAAGGTAGTTCCGGCTGTTGAATAATAAAAATATCTCTCCTAATGGATTGTACGTCTTCGAGTAAAAAGTCTCTTGGAGTAAAATAGGATTTATTCTGAGGTTTGATGAGCACCGAAGCATTCAGTCGAAACTCGTCGTCGAATATAGAATTTACAGGTGTCTGGAAAGAATCGCACAGGCAAAATATCACGGGAAAAAATGACACGAAAAAATCTCATGGACAAAAATCTCACATGGAAATATAACACAAGAGAAAATAGCATATTTTATTCGAAATTAATAAACGATTTATACTACTTACACTATTCTATCACCTCACGCCACATCCCTTGCGGGCTAGGCAGAGTAAACAGTTCGGCAGACTTTTCTATCCTTACACGCTCTTCAGGCTTTCGTCACATTCATGCAATTCCTAATACACACTCCAGCCATGTTGTTCTTGGACGGCCGCACACATCTTTACACATCTTCTTTCACCCACTATATTTTCTTTGTTGTTATCCTTTCGGTATTTATTCTCTCTACATGTCCCAACCATCTCAACTTGTTCACTTTCATTTTAGTCAGAACACCCGGATGAGGTGTCCGAACCATCTCAGCTGAGACCTTTCTATGAAGATATTTTTTTTAAATAAAAATAAAAATGTGTAAAGTATTTTTTCTTGTTAGGTATATTTTTCTCGCGACATTTTTCCTGTGTGATTTTATCACGTAACCGAATTTACACTTGAACAAGTGCTTGCACAATCCCTGCTATTTATGTAAATAGGGCGCCCTGGTCTAACGCGAAGCGACGGTGCAATCTAAAACGAAAGCTGATTAAACAGGAAAAGCTTAAAGTAGGGTGGTAAGCCTGTCTTTAACAAGTACAACTTATTTCCGAATCTTTTCTAAGAACAGACTAGAACAGGCTTTTAAACGTACAGTACATTTTCTACAGTCTATTTTTTTTTTCAGAAGTCTCACGGAGCAAACTTGGTTTAGTGTGGTTTTGTGATTCAGGTTTAGTGTTGCTTGATGTGATAACAAGATACGGTTACATTTTTTCGCTACTTTCAAATTATATTTCAGAATTGTTGTTAAACTAGCCAATATTTGAATTGTTAGAATAAACTGGGATCATTGTTTTTCAAACATGTGATGGCGGTTTAAAGGAATTATCGGAGTAGTTTTTTCTTTTTCCAACTCGCAAAACTATCTGTCCGCCAGCTGCCAAGATATAGTGAATAGATAATAATATATATCTTGGCAGCCAGCGGAGGTTAGCTGCAAGTGGAGTTCTAGATTGTATTGCTGGTAGCCCCTGATTGGCAAACCTTGTCATTAGAGCTGTCAAAGTCCGCAATATTCTTACATTGTATCTTTTACAAGTAACCTACAATGCCGAAAATATTACAGAGCAGCGCTAGAGAAATCATTTTAAAGGTGAGATCGTTTTGAGAGTTGAAAAAATATTCCGATAATTTTAACCGCCATTTAAACCGCCGTCACAAGTTTGAAAAACAAAGTTGTCAGTTTATTCATAACAATCCAAAATATGGCTATAATTTGAAAGTAGCGAAAAAATGTTACCATATCTTATTATCACATCGAGCAACACTAAACCAAGTTTTCTTCGTGAGACTTCTGAAAAAAAATGGACTGTAATATCGATTTTATTCAATAGGGAGGGCAATTGTGTATTATAATTATGATGAACATTATTTTAATTAGTTCCGTTCCGATATTTGCTCATTAATTTTCATATCGGATTACTTTTTTATGACGATAATTTATAACAGATATTGAAAATATATCATGTTTTAATGTAATTAGTGCTTTTATCATACTACATCAATTAAAAAATTTATTATTCATATTTCCATTACGTATTGAAAAATAGGTTTTCAATTTTGCAAAGTTAATATTGGAGGTACTAGTTAGGGTTTTCAACATTGTTTTTGGAAAAATGTAGTATTTTTTAAATTAAGGTATACAAAATAAAGTACAGTATCTTGTAGAGCAGAAAATTTTCTTTCGAATGACGTATAATCGTTACTATTTTGTTTTACTTTAGGGTTCCATGTCAAAATCTCAAGTGACAAAATCTCATATGTCAAAAGGGTAACCTACTATTGACAGAATCGCAACTCAACACCGGGAAATCTGATGCCGTTGTTTTTTTTTTGTTTTTTTTTGTGTGTAAAAAAAACAACCTAACGAACCTAACCCAACAATATTGAAATTAGCGGCAACGGGTTTTCCGGCGATGAGTTGCGATTCTGTCAATAGTAGGTTACCCTTTTGACAGTTGAGATTTTGTCACTTGAGTTTCTGTCTGGTTACCTTACTTTAGGCACTGTTTTTGTAATTTGACATCCTCTATATTTTAATTATGTATTATACAGAAGACTATGTATTATTAAGACCATGTTTATAATATATATAAAAATTTATATAGTCTCTTTTAATTTCACAGGTAAATTCAGACAAGAGTTCCGCAGATCCTTCTTCGAGTGTCGCTGCCTCGGTCTCGGACCTTCCAGGACGGACGGGTCCGGACAAAACAACCTCTATGGACGGGGAGCCATGTCCAGAGCGGGAACAAGAAGAAGCGAATCGTGCGCGAGTTATCGTTTAGCGCATCTGTCAAACTGCGACAGAAATGATCGCGATCGATCAAGATTACGGACGCATACGACATTCATCGAAAATAATAACAGCCGCAAACAAATACGTTCCGATTCCGTTAGTGACAACCCTGCTACTAAGTTAACTCTCGATATGGAGTCGAGACAATGACGTAGAGTGTCAGGGTCGACACAACACTGCAATCACTTTTCGTTCGAAGAACGGAATTACGGAAATCATAACAATGGTCACTATCAGAATACTTCGTTCTCGTTGCCGAACGTCGATATTCCAAATTCAAATATTATCTCCGCTCCTATTGGTGCTGAGGACATTGTTGTCAGGGTTGACTTTGAAATGGGTAATCGAAAAGCGGAACGAAGACTGTTGGGTGAATTCAATGCCAAAGGTAGTGTCAAAAAGGGGGGGAGTGGATATTTTTCTAAAAAGAAAAAAAGTGTAAATTTTGAATAATTGAAAAAATATATTTCATAGTTATTTTACTTAATTACGAGTATGTAAGTACCGCACTACAGGGACGGTAGAAGTAAATAAAATATTTTATATTAGGTATTATGAGATTTGTAAAGTTGAGTCGATTAGTATCAAAAACAGCAATCTGTCGATTTTGCGTAAATTGAGTGTAAGAATGTGGTGCATGTTCCTATTGTAAAACTACACATTGTAAGATATTATCATGGCAACAAAAGCAGCCATAACCCATATAAATATTTCATATAACAAGTCACTTGGTTTCAGTGCAATACACCAATCTGCAATTTGTGAGAGTCAGATAAAACTTTTTTTTTCAGTTCATTTCGAATCACTTCGATATCTGAGTGCTGTTTTTGATATTGTACGACTCATAATATAAAATTAATGGCCCTTTTGCTCCTTTTTTCAGTATTAACTAAAACCTAACCTAAAAATTACGCGAAGAATATAGAATATAAGTAAGATGAATTGTGTACTATATTTTAAGGCGTAAAACATAAATTTTAAGATAAGTTTAGGTATATCAACGCTCTCGACACCGGTTATAAGTATAGCTGATTAAAAATATTAAGTCATACCTAATTTAAACCGATATTTAAAATGGATTCACTTGTATTCAACAGGATATTAAGGAGTTTACACAAAATTAACTTCAAAAAACGTCAGTTTTTCCTAAAAAAATTAAGCATACCTACCTGTGATTCTTTCAATACAACATTTTAAAGAAAAAAAAATCCCGAATTTTAAATCCAAAATTAGCATGAAAAAAATTTTGGCAACCCTGTTTCATAATGTTAATAATTAATTTGCACACATTTCTAGAATTCAATAAAATACTAACGAATTATAAAAATTACGAATCTTATCAATGTGACGTGTATGGCAAAAAAGAGTTCGTATATGGCAGTGTGACATTCTTCTCTCACTGTCTACTCTACTGCGAACGCTATTTGAAGAGATAGTAGTAAAGTAAAGATAAAAAAAATCACAAAATTTTCTATTCAGAGTCTCTTGAATGAGTAAATAATTTCTACGATTTTTTGTCGGGTTCTTTATTCAAAAATTCAAAAAAGACTTATTCGATTGACAGGCTCTTAAAGCTCCACAATATCTTTGAATGTAAGACCCATTCATCTTGACAATGATGAATTATTGTCTGCTAATTTACATTTTTTACAATTCAATACCTTCCAACTAACCCATCCTCCTTTGCGGTATTAGTCCCCAATTCCAAAAAAAGAATTCAAAGGCGCAAATGTACACATTTATCGAATCAGTATTTTTCGTATAATTTCGTTCGTTCGTTCATTACTTTACTTTATGGTCAGTATTTTACTGAAAAATTCATTGCTGTCATAAATAAACGGCGTATCGCGAAAGTAAGGCGAAAATACGACTTATCTATTGAAATTCGTATTTTTATTATTGAAAAATATTTCTCACTTACATATTTTTAATAACCACAATTTATGTTTTGTGAGAACATCGTAATTTTCTACATGTCATAGTTAAATATAACAAGTAATTATCTCAACAGATATACGGCAAAGGATGGACTTTCCATCAGGCTGCTGATCGTCTGCTGGTTTAATGTGACCACTTTACACTTAAAGTAACATTTACCGGTCGGAAATCGAACCCAGACCTCCAACCTGACAAGCCGGTTCAACTGCTACCGACAATTCTACCGCTATGCCATGATGGTACACTATTCCCGGCCGCGGCAGATGGATGGACTGAAATTTTAAGAAATTAAGAGTTTACTTAAGTTTACTTACTTAAGAATTTTAAGAAATTAAGAGTTTACTTAAGAATTTTAAGAAATTAAGAGTTTACTTAAGTGCAAAGTGATCACATTATACCAGCCGAAGATCAGTCATAATCCTGATGAAAAGTCCATCTTTTGCTGTATATCTGTTGAGATAACTACTTGTTGTATTCAACTACGAGTACTACAAACATGTAGAAAATCCGATGTTAGAAAATACTTACAAAGGAAATTCGAAACAGATCATAAAAAACTGACCAAATTTAATAATCTAGTAGAATACTGACCGTCACAAAGTCACCATTTTTATATAGTATTGAATATTTTCGATAGTATTGAATCCTTTTATTATACTTTTATCTCACATAACCAATGATTCTCATTGACAATTTTATCTCAGCCGCAGCTATTTCTGAAGAATAATGAAAAATTAATAGGGTTGCTAGGGTTTAACCTTTCAGTGGGCAACTTTTAGCTGAAAAAAATATTGGAAGAAAAATTGGAATAAGCATAAAATAACTAGCTGTATTGCCCGGCGTTGCACGGGTAGCTATTTTTGACTGTACCAAAAGCATTGGGACTCAAATCCATCTGCTTGACAGAGTAACGTGCTCCTAATAACGACTATACGTTTTGTCATATTTCTGTAAATATTATACCTTCCTATCAAAATCTAATACTGCAGTCTTTATGCCAGTGGAAGGTTATGAATTAAAACTTGTCTATCTTCCAAATTTCACTTCTCTACGATTAGCCGTTTGGGCTCTGCGTTGATGAGTGAGTATGTCAGTCAATCAGGAGCTGTCGTTTATTAGTCAAGATATAGTTTCATCAGGAATAGTCCTGCCCTAGAGATTGGAATAGGTTTATATTTTCATACTAAATGATAAAACCACACAGAAAATCTACCACACACTTTTTCATCATATCATGATTTTTCTGAAATCAGTATAAAAATCCATAAGTTTCATAACAAAAAATTGCGTGCATCACTATTTTTTATTACTTTTTTATAAAAATAGTTTCGTCATACATATTGTTGTGCAAACTTTTACATAAATTTTCAAATAAACAAATCACGACTTTCTTTACTGTGTCTCACAAAAAATTCCGGTAACTTCCGAATTTGTAACAACCACATCTAAACGCCCTATCCACATATTTGAAGGGCACGTCACTGAATGTATGTACGGATATCGTACATAAAAAAATAATATTGTAATATGTACGTATATAAAATGTTGTATATGTAAAACAGTATTATAATTATAATTATAAATAATTTAATTAATTAACCACTTTGTGAGATTAATTAGTATACAAATTCTACGTAATTGTAATTAAAATAAATAATTTTATATGTCCCTAGTAATTATACTCTAATTAAGGGAGTAAGTGACAACAATGTACTTGAGTTTGTTTCATCCATAGACAATGAGAGATGTTTTCGGATGAGAAATGAAGGGATTAGAGAGATAAGTGTGTGTATGAAAGGTCGTCATCCGAGAATTACAAGGTTCTAAATGACAAGACCAAAATGTTCAGAATATGAGATCAAACTTTCAAGAACACATCTTTTACACACAGAATTTCGTATTTTTTCGCGAATAACGCGAATTTCGTGTTTTTTACACAAATAACGAGAATTTTCGAGTGTTTGACGCGAATTTCGACCTTTATTTTTGAAACATTACCAAAAGCAATGCGTCTATGAAAGTAAGAAGAACCACACTGAAAAAAACTTTTAAAGAGGTGTTTTATGTTTTTCTCAAACATTTTTGTTTTATTTTATTGTTTTAAGGATTTTTGTATAAAATATTGTTCACGATCAAATTTTTTTATATTCTTGCATTTATAGATGCAAAATAGACCACTGTAATGATTTAAATGTATGAAAAATAGCACCACATTTTGCCTAAATTGAGAAAAATAACACCACATTTTGCCAAAATTGTGAAATAAACACCACATTTCCCGAAATATAACACCGATTTTTTCCAGTCCATACTCATTAGTCTCGTTATTTACAAAACTACACCACTTAAGGGGGTTTTTGTTAATTGTGCTCTTAGATTATGTCGGTTGAAAACATTTTCATGCCAAAAATCGTAATCTCAAAATTTTATTGTTTGAAAAACCTTAGTACCTATTCTTAGGTGACGAGGTATTGTAATAGTATTTTTTTTATGAAATTCTGACTCTTAACATGACACTAAAAATATGAAAAGAGAGGGGGGGCAACTCTAAAATTCGAAGATTCCCCCGAGAAAAAAGATGTACATAAATTAATTTAAAAAATATATAATTTATAGAAATAAGGCGAACAATAAATATGTTTATTTTTAATTATTAATTTATTTTTCGACTGTACATAATATAAATAAAATGGGGAACAAAGGCGCTGTAATTTAAGATTAATAAATAAATAAATGTAATTAATTAAAAATAGTTCAATTATTATAATAAATAAGATTATAATATGTAAGTTTTCGGATGATGTCGTCAAGTACCAATATTTTATAAATAATAAATATAAAGTATTTTAAATTGATGGAAATTACTATATAGATATATTGTATATGTTATAATATGTATGTGTATAAATGTATGAATGTTTGAATTATTTAATTAATTATAATATTAATGTCAAATGTGAGAATTATAAATAAAATTAAAATTATATAAATAAATTATTGTTGGATAATAAAAGCTGTGAAAAAAGTTTTTTTTTTTTTTTTTTAGTTTTAATTTCACTGTTGATATTAGCAGATGGATGGACTGGAATTTGTATTGTACTTAAGTGTAAAGTGATCATATTAAGCCAGCCGACGAACAGTCATAAGCCTAATGGAAGGTCCTTCATTTGCTGTGTATCCGTTGAGATAGCCGCTTGTTATATTCAACTACGACATTCCCGGTTGCGGCAGATCCATGGACTGGAATTGGTGAGTGTTACTTGAGTGTAAAGTGATCATATTAAGCCAGCCGACGAACAGTGATAAGCCTGATGGAGGGTTCAACCTTTTCTGTATATCTGTTGAGATAACTACTTGTTATATTCAACTACGACATGTAGAAAATTCAGATGTTCTCACAAAATATACTCGTAAATTGTGATTTTCAAAATAATATTATTTTAGTACTTAAAACTGTCTCACTACCACTGTCCCTGCTGGAGGACACGAAGATAAAATAAATAAAATCCATTTGAAGCAAATTCTCATACATAATCCATGGTAAACTTATTACAGAATGTTTATTGTCTATGACTAAATATATTTTACCAGTAAATAACTACCAGTGTCCTCCGTGGAGGGCATGGGGCGAAGTTCTAAACTGAAAAACGCATTTCTTTTTTCTAAATTCATATAAAAATATATAGATATTAAATCCATAGTCAAAAAAAATCTACAACCCTTCTATTATATTAGGCCCTGGAACAGAAGAAGCGTCGGAAGACCTCCCAAAAGGTGGTCTGATGACCTAGTCCAGCAAGCCGGAAGAACCTGGATGCGGAGGGAGAGAAACAGAGATGAGTGGAAGGAAATGGAAGAGGCCTACGTCCAGCAGTGGAGGAAGGAAGGCTGAGGAAGAAGAAGAAGTAGTGAGAGAGTTAACTAAAATAGTATTTTTAGAGTTAAGACGAGTTGGCTCTCATGTACAGATACTGTTTACTAAATATTAATTCTGTCTACATATAAAATCCCACACTCCTTTCATAAATAACTTTTATTCAGCCATTTGAGTTTACAGGGTAGAACTACACACATGAGTAAACATTGTTTTGCTTTGCTTGATGCCAAACTTTCCCCACTCCTCCCCTGGGGAAGTTTTTATCTTAGGGAAGTATGAAATCGAATGCAGATCCACAACCTGTGGAATGCGTGCCACATTTCAATCAGTCTTATACTCGTAAGGAATAATTAATTTAAGTTACAGAAGACACAGGAATTTTGCGCATAATGTAATTTTCAAACGTTTGGCTAAGCTAGAATTTAGTAAGGATTATTTTAGTCATTGACCACTTTCTCCTATCTTAAAAGATAAGAGGTAAGCCATATTCCTTAAAAATGCGCAAACCGCGAAGGGGGACCTTTCAGGAGGGGGCCAGAGGGGTTGTAACAGGATTTTGGTAGGCAACCCTAGGCGATGGACTACCCTATTTATTGGAAGCTATAATTTAAACTAGGTACATTTCGATCAAATAACAAATGCCTCATATTTTTAACAGCCGGCTATTGGGCCATAGAATTAACAAGGACAGTTCTTAATAAATTAAATCCGAAAATGAAAATCACAGATTAACTAATTATCCACGTACAATGTTGCCAATAGGTATGTGGAGGGAGTTTTCTTAAAGTACACATTTCTCGTATTTTTTTGATTGGATGGTGAACTTTACCGAAAAATATGTGAAATGTCTTCTGGAAGTTGACCGACTCTGCATCACCTGACTTTTTTAAGACAATCCAAAAAATATAAAACAAAGAGTGGGGAACTATTCTACGATTCGGGGACCTCTACGGAGATTAGTTGGTAAATTTTATTTGTGCATTTAGAAAAGGATAATTATTGGAACAAAGGTAACGTACTTAAAGGTAAAGGTAAATCTTGATTTTAATTTAGAGGTGGTCGGTAACCTGGTTGATACCGCGCTCGACTCACGCGCTCAATCCAGTGGACGCAGGTTCAATCCCCGACTATCTCCACTTCACAACATAAACTTTCTATGAAGGGAACAAAGATGTATTTGGGTTTATTTCGATAAACCCAGAATCATTTTGTTAAATTAAAAAATATATATACTTATCTTAACACATTTTATAGACTTGACGAAAAAACAAGCATTCGATACGCAAAGGTTGTCGACACCACCTCGACATGTTCGTCCGGCAGAACAATGAAGCCATTGTGAAATTCAACATGAAAATACAATCAGATTAATAATATTAAAACTATGGGTTTTCATTCAGTTTTCAACTGCAAAATTAATTTAACTGGTCAAGTATATAAGCTGCACAAAATATACACAATTTCATTCCAAATGAAACAATGGTAGTTTATTTTATTTCCATGTTTTATTTTGACACAGAAACAGTACATGAAATGTAGACAATAATATTTTGAAAATCACAATTTATTTTTTGAGAGAAAATCGGATTTTTTACATGTTTTGTAGTTGAATATAACAAGTAAAGATGGTCTGACCAATGTCCATCAGGGTATGAATGATCGTCGAATGGATTGGTGAATGTTACTTAAGTGTAAGGTGATCACATTAAACCAGCCGACGATCACTCATAAGCCTCGTCGAAAGTTCATCCTTTGTCGTATATTTGTTCAGATAACTACTTGTTAGTGAGTTAGCTATCGCAGCAAAATTGATAAGCTCGCCCTAGTGAACAAATATTATGATTTATATTTGTATAATGTTCACATACCTCTGTATTTTGTCACGAAAAGTGTAAAGAAATAAAATCGATTCCCGGCCACAGCTCAACTGGAATTGGTGTAAAATGTACACTTAAGTGTAAAATGACCACATTAAGCCAGCAGACGATCAGTCATAAGCCTGATGGAAGCTACATCCTTTGCTGTATATCTGTTGAGATAACTACTTATTATATTCAACTACGACATGTAGAAAATTCCGATGTTCTCACAGAACATAAATTGTGATTTTCAAAATTAACCTAACTCCACTTCACAATACAAGCTTTTCAAGCTTTCTGTGATGTATACAAACAGTGGCGGATCCAGGATACAATTTTGGGGGGGGCTGAATGTCGTCACATGGTAAAAAGTAGTGTCACCCAACGTTTTGGGGGGGGCTAAGGGGCTGAAACCCCTAGATTTGTTGTATATAAAGTACTGTCACTCATGGTTTTGGAGGGGGCTTCAGCCCCCTAGCCCCCCCCCCTGGATCCGCTAGTGTATACAAAGATGTATTTGGGTTTATTTCGATAAACCCAGATTATTTTTTTATATTATAAAAAAACCTACTCATATATTTTATTAGGTATAAACGATGTATTTTGTTTTGTTCATTTTGATGTCTTTTCTTGTAAAGCCTTCAGTGAACAATTTATTATCCAATACTTACAAAGAAGACAACTGGTATGGAATGGTCAAGCAGGAATGGACAAATATTTCTATGTCGGGTCACGGCTTACAGTTACTTACAAAAAAAATATGTCTCCACCTTCCAAATATCTTTCAGACAATGTCTTCATCTTCGCGGTAATGAATTCCTTGAAATATGAAGCGTAACTGAAACGATGTGAGAGTTTACTGTCTCTGCGGAAGTTTTGTATCTGCAAGTGACATGTTGCTGAATTTTTGGCAGCACTTATTGTCAAATCTTGTCAAAATTCTGTGACTTTCAGACATTGCGTTCAAGAGCGTATATAGGTGGGGGGGCGAGGGGCCATCCCCCCGAAATGTAGAACAATTATTTAAAAACGTTATTTTAAAACATGAAAGTTACGTCAAGCAACACCAAACTTTTAATAATACAATAGAGAAAAATATTAACTATATTTTAAGGGCTTGGCTCCAAGGATGACGTCACAGTCATTTCCCACGGCATTTAGGTTGAGAATCGCGTGAACAATCGCATGATACAATGGTAAAAATTGCGTATAGAGTTAATTTTGGGGTTAATCCTCCCACAGATGGCAGTGAAATGTTGGCCTTTGTAATTGAGTTTCTTCGCAGTTGTCCTAATACGGCCTGTGGACCAGTGGGTAGAATCCTTGCTTCACAGACGTGGCGTGTAGGCTCGAATCCCACCCAAGATGCGAATTTTTCAGAGTGAAAAGGTGTAAGAATATACACACACAGGTGTTGAATTGTGAACGTTTCTCGAGAGATAAGTGATTCGTCCGGCATGTCCATCCTTAAAATTCGTATAGAAAAAATCGCGTACTGTGAGTGCCTCCTGTATCTTAATTATCTTATTCCATTCCACGAACATCTTCATCCTTAGTTCAATGTTCAGGCCTTTAGATCTCGGCGGGACACCTCCGTAATGAAAATGTATTTTTATATTTCTTTCAACGACTATTATTCTTATACCACTGGACCGTAAGGTATAAATATAACCAAGACGAGTGTAAAAAAAGTCTGTATTACTTACAAGATATTAGAGATACGACTTACACAACTATTTTAAGCATTCTGAGAAAGAATTGAGGTTATTTCAAGGATAAAATAGAAAACAAGTAAGACGCAGCTGATAGAATACTGGTGTGTTAGGTTGGAGGTCTGGTTTCGATTCCCGGACGCGGCAGATGAATGGACTGGAATTGGTAAATAGTACGAACACCTGACTTTTACATGAAACTCGAAAAAATACAAAAAAGGGTGGGCCCCAAATTTAGATTTTTAAGAAATACTAAAAACATTAATATGTATTACAAAAAATATATGCATTTGAAGTAGTAACCTCAACCGATGTACAGCAAAGGATGATTTTTCATCAGGCTTATGACTGATCGTCGGCTGGTTTAATATGATCACTTTAGACTTAACGAACATTCACCAGTTCCAGTCCATCCATCTGCCGCGGCCGGTTACTGAAGTGTAAAGTGGTCCCATTAAACCAGCCGACGATCAGTCACAATGGAATGTCAGTTCTTTGCTGTACATCGTTGAGATAACTACTTGTTTTTACAACTACAAAATGTAGTAGAAAATCAGACGATTTTGACAAAGTGAGTGTAAAAAAAATGTATATGCATTTTAATTCAGTCAGTCAAAGGTGTCCCATCCTGTATTAGTTTATTATGTGTGAGTATGTTTTAGTATCTGACGTTATCGTGGCAAAACTATCTAAGCAGCATACAATATTATCTACTCCACCTCCACCATATTGACATCAGTTGGTATTGAGTCTATTGAATGCCTCCTACATGCCACACATGCTTCGTGACATTCTGTGTTTGCATTGCAGTGGTACGCGTCACAGGGCTTTGCATTCATGCATGCTAAGATGTTGTACAAACATGATGACGCTATAGAGGTTGCATACACACAGGAGTATGTTCTAGATGACTGTTACATGCAGGGATGATACAAATGTAATTTCTTTATTCCGCGGATGCGGATGTCAAAAAATGGGGCGTATCACCGCCATCTTGACATTTTTCTCTCTATCTCTAGCCATGATGTAGGATTAATACATAAAACGTTATAGGCGAGGTTGCATTAAAAATGTCTAACGGAACTATTTATATGAATGAATGAATGAATGAATGATAAATATGTAGGTATAATTTTTAGATCTAGTTTACCACCGCCTCCTAGAGTAGGTACTCTAGCCGTGCTGTAACAGTTGGCAACATAGCATAATGATCAAATAGGACCACCACTCCTGTCAAATCTCCTCACAGAATATACTACGTGGTCTGTCATACTCGTTATTAAGGGACTGTTATTCCATTCATTTCCCTAGCGACGGTGACGGGAACCTCGCCTGTAATGTTTTTATGTGTTAATCCTACATCATAGTCAGAGAAAGAGAGAAATGTCAAGGTGACGGTGAGTCTACTTACTTACATATGTCATATAGCACATCAATTTATACAGATGCGGATATCTGAAAAGATGTAGATACTGGATACATATGCAAATATTCGCAACACCCTGTTCCAAACATAATGATGCTATAGAGGTTGCATACCGCTAGGCGACGACCGCGACATCCCGTAGTACGAACTACTGTTACAGATGTTGCATAAATACAGGAGTAACATCTTCTTCGATTTCAATTTTTCAGTTTAACTAACAACTATAGTTTTAATTGAAATAATTAGCGCTTTTCAAACATTTTTTTGGTACTATGTAAATACTGATATAGAGCATCTCCGTAAACTGGGACTTGAAGAGGACGGCACCTTCAGATTCTGTGAGGAGGAGGAGGAAACTCCCCACCATCTTCTGGCAGACTGCGATGCCGTAAGATACATGAGGTTGAGAACTCTGGGCAAGCACCAAATAGAGGTGGAATCATTTCCCACCCTGGGGTCTGGACCCCCTCCGAGTGCTGGACTTCGTAAGACGTCTAGGACTAGAGGGGCTGCTCTAACTGGGTAGTCACCAGGTGGGCAATGTATGGGGAGTACAATAGATCTTATAGGTAATACACCCCATCTAATAAAATAAAATAAAATATTGGTGTAACGTAATATCGGCGAGATCAGAGCATTAGAAATTCTGTAACAGGCACTTTGTAACAGGCACTTTACAAAACCACTCCGAATATGAATACTAGTATAAAGTTGTTGTAAGCAAATGAGGTATATGTCTTAACATTATCATACTGTGAGGTGCTCTGTCCTCTGTGCCTTGGTACGGGTGTACTCCTAGCCTCCGGAGTACCCTGGTCTGGGGCCTAGCCACGGCTCCCATGACCCTAGTAAAATTAGAAACAGAAATCACTCACGTGGGTTAATATTGATGCTTTGTGCTTCGAGGAGGAGGGGGCGGCAGGTAGAAGGTTTGAGGGACTCCCTTACACAATCTCTCCTGTGTTCCTACCAGCGTCCATCCTGGATCTTTCGGGGCTCAACCCATTCTCCGTTCCTCCAGACCCCTCCTGCCTCGGTATTGAAGGCTAGAAAATACATACATCGATTTAGTTTGAAACATGAAAATTATAAAGTTTATTGTAACATATTTTGCAAGGTGGTTTTACAAATAAATACATTATGTAATCTATAACTAAAATGAGAGTTTGATTAATTTTAAATCCCTATTGTTTTTCCCTCCCCGTAGGTTATGATTCCTTGTGGGCATCCAATGGCTTCGCTGGTACCTCCAGTTGAATGTTGAACAGTAAAATTAAGTAAATATAAATCCCACCTCAATATAAGTAGTCCTTACAACTCGTGCAGTGCTTTTATGTAAATCTCCTGTTCATGATGGTACATAATAATATATATCAGGTCCACTTCCATTTACGTGAATAGTTTTGGCATGCATCTTATAGTTCCACAGCTAAAAGAAACACACAGCGGTTCACCCCTTGAACCGAAAATATTATTTTAAACTTTTATCGAACATGGCTGTTTGCCATTTTTAAATTATTTGCAAGCGGGAGGCGCAGAGCGCCCCCGCCCCGTGAACTCGTGTCCGATCGAATTGATTCTTCTTGAATAATCTCTGCGCGCATAATCTTGGCGCATCATCTGTTTTTGTACTGCGCATGCGTTCTCTACGATCTTTGAAGGACCTTCTTGTAGTGTAGGCCCTGACGCATGGCCTTCACGAAATCACGTTACAGCCTACCCCCTAAGAGAAAGAATTATTAAGGTTAGGAAAGAATTATTATAGCGATCATCATAACAACAATATTGAAACATTTTCGTATAAAATAAACTATAAGATAGAAAACTGACATAGATGTCGATGTAGAATTTAAAAATGTACTTTTGCCCTTGTTGGCTCTAACGTAGTCCACCAAAAATGGAACCTGTAATACTCTAATGTATTCAATCTCTATGGGGAGGGCCAACACTAGGACTGTAATCCAGAAGAAGAAGAATTGGGTTGAACAAATGGGACGAACACGTTTTATGTATACCAAAAACTGCACAGCATTCATTAGAAACTTCATGTACGGGTATGTACGAGTAATGCAAAGGAAAATTTAGTACCAAATGCTATTATTTTACGATTGCTCTCGTTAGCATTTGGACCAGCACCAAAGCATTTCACGTTAAAATATATTAACCAGCTGAGCTGAATACTTAGTGCGATATTTTAAAGCCAGTAAACCTATTTTATATGCACGGATAATTTCTTCAGCATACCATTAGTTTGTTAATGCATTCGTTTAAGGGGCGATATACTTTGAACAAAAATCGTTCTGCTATCGCACTTCTACTTTTTAATTTTTTTATGAAATAAGAATATCATAAGACACAAAATGTAGTTTGGTTTATTGCATACAAAGGGGACCAAAAAACAAAAAAAATATCCACTAGAGTCACTGCGTCCTTACTTCAAATATTTATCAACCGAATTACAGCATTACATCTAAAAAACTACAGGAATAATCTCAAGTTTCAGAAAATTTCAGAGGATACTTCTTCCAAAAAGTCAATCAAAAATATTCTCAGTCATTCGTATTTATAGTTTTAGTTTTACGACGATATCTCCAAATACTGAAAATACGTCGCTTATCGGAATTATTGCAGCATTTCTCTCTTTTTGTATCACAAAAACCCTCATATCTTTAATATTGTTTCGTACCTAATTATGATTTACAACTTATCAGAAAATGACGGAATTTCAACAGCTCTCGTGACAAGATTTGACAACAAGTGCTACCAACAATACTGTAAGATGTCACTTGCAGATAATTTCCGTGCTGCCAAATTATATAGGACAAATGGTACTACTAGTGCGAGTATTAAAGGATTTTGGCTTACAATAAGAGAAGTACTTCTGATTTGCGAATATGTTATAAAGGTCAGTCTTGTGGTTCAGAATCTAAGTTTGCGACCTCCTCATCCTTGTGCGTTCACCAGGGCGAGACTAAAACCGTCGAAATTCCGGACGTTTTTCAGATTTATGATTATAACTTTTTACAGGTGCAAATGAGAATTATAGAAAATTAAATTTCCTATGACTTTATTATATTGAGTTTTTTCGTAATGTTATTATTAAATAAAAAAAGTTATGCATTGCCCAAAATGCCATATTATTGAAAAAAAATAGCATTTTTGTACGATTTATTTAGTAACGTAATATTTCCGTAATTTTTCCGTAACGGTAAGTTGTGAAGGAAAATGACATTAATACTAAAAGTTGTAGAACATTTAATTTACTATAAATTTAATACCAAAAGGTATTACAGCTAATTTAAAATCTAGAATGGTTGTTCTACATATTAAACCACAAATCAGTAATGTTTTGTACAATCTCACGGTACCGTAATTACTTGAAGGAGATTGCTTCCAAAGAAACTAGAGACGCTTAGGGATGAACAAAGGTTACATCAACATTTCTTACTGAAATTTATACAAGAAAGTCGTAGAATTCGGTTCAAATTTCATGACTTTAAAAGCTTTATTATTTGGTTGACGATTAATTTATCGATAATTGTAGTAGCCTATGCTACCCAGGGATGTCTATTGGATCTAATCAGATATTACATTATCCAATCAGATCTTCTTAGATCCTTCTTTGGAAAAAAAAAACAAATATTCCATAAAATACCATCAGTTCTAAGACACTAGCGACATCTGTTGAAAATTTTAGTAAACGGTATACCCCATTAGTGAGTACCAAACCAGTGAATACTATGTAAATATATAAAAAAATGTGGCATTCGGAATTGGTGGCAAACATCAATGTCGAAAAAGAAAATGTCTTAAGGAAGTCTAACGAACTTTTACAGGATATTCGAAAAAAATATCAAAGAAGAAGGAAAATCCCGCGGGCTTAAGGCCCTCCACATCCCCGGGTAGCTCAGGCGCGTTAATAGCGACCTCTTTACCCGCACTTCTAGCAAAATATTATTAAGAGGTGGGCCCAGGGTTAGCCTTAAGGGAGCCCCCCGGCAAACCCCACCCCCGAATTACGTTCCTTCAATATCAAAGAAGAGTGGGGGCCAATTTATAAGTCATAGAATCTCACAGTAAAGTACATTTATCCAAAATCCAAGAGGTGCAGGCAGAATACCGATGCGCCGCCCCAGAAATAGCTCGCAGAAGCAGGTGACAAAGATGTGCGAGGAGAGACTGTGGTTGGAGTGGCCAGAGGTCCTAGAAACTGCAAGTGACAGGGGTCTCTAGCGAAGATTCACAGATGCTTTGAGCCGCCAATTCAACCAAGGATAGAAGGGGAGGAAGATTGTAATGGTATATCCAAAATGCAGCCCAATTCATCTGCCATCAAAGTGAGAGATAATGTGTCGATTAATCTACCAGTCAAACTGCCATCCCTAAATAGAACTTTCAACGATCGATTTCACACCATTACATTTCAGATTCCTTTATTCTCCCCACTCACTACACACTCCACTCAACCATCCCATGTTCTATCCCATCCCTATCCCATCCCATCCCAAATATTGAATACACAACACCCACGTCCTACACCTACATACACTCTGTTCCACCCAATTTATCATAGGTGTTATAGAGTTTTTAGTAATTCACAGAAAAATACCAGACAGACAGAATAACATCAACAGGTGACCACCAACCATACAAAATGCTTGAGGTCCCATATATGCACTGAGGAGAAATGAATCAAACTATTATCACATCGTTTTTTCATTATGTTATGAATTTTTATTAATTATTGTGAAAATCCATCAAATCACAGTTGTTTTTTCAACACACAGCAAAAAAATTACCTGCGACGCGGGTCTGTTCATAAAAAAATAAACTGAACATTTAAACCTTTCTGTTTTATCTACCTTTTAATGTTTTACGATAAAACTTTTGCCTGCGACGCTAGTTGTAACCCAGGAATAAATTCAATAACAGTTTTCAAATTCCTTACTATTGAAATCAACTAATCAGGTTCGTCAATACAGCGATTTTTGAAAAAAAAAAATTGGAAAACTGACAACTTTTGTATGTTATCTTTCTACGCAAAATGAAAGAACGTACATAAAATTAATTACAAATTTTGTGAACGAAAATTTTCTCTAAAATGAATAGAACCGGAGCTGCCAAACTCCAAAAACTAGCCAAATTTACGTATTATTTTAAATAGTAAGAATCGAAAATGTATGGAGAAAGTTCACCTTATTCAGTGAGAACCAAACTTTAACAATAATCAGATATGACCTATAATGCAGTCACTGTTATATTTCGCTGTTCTTCAAAGTTGCAACACACCTTGAATAATTCATCTTACGTACGCCTTATTGCTTTGTAGTGCTTTCATTTATACTTTCAGTTCTTCACACTTTTTGACTTTATTATAAACTTATTACTCGTACACAAATTCAATAATAGGCTTTGATATTTAAATAAAAAGTACTACTATACACTCAGAATCAAAATGCTTTACATAAAATATGGTGATTCGATGAAGAAAATCACACTCGAGAAAAAAACTTGGATATATATTAATATAGCATATGAGTTGCATGGTATCAAACACCTACAGTCTACAGCAATCTGATCTCAGACTGATTCAGAGTAAATTGAATAAAATGTTTTATCTAATGTTGCCTCTCATATATTGCAGATTTGTGTACTTGAAACTAAATAGCGTTTTATAATTAAGGGCCCTTTATTAGCATTTTGTCGATTTCGCTGATTTTGCTGTTGTTTTTGGGAACCTTCCATTCAAAACTGAAGAACTTTAGAAACATTGTGATCCAAGAAAATGAATGCTCAATCTTCTAGAATGTGAATGCAATTAAAAAATAATAAAAAACATTACGGATAATGCAACAGGGTTGTTTTTAAAAAGAGCGTATTTTTCAATATTGAAAAAAGGGGTGAGTTTAGAGCTCTAAGGAAGATGTATCCTCACGTTTTTTTTACATTTTGTTTCGAGATATCGAAACCTTAGGTTGTTTTATCGAGAACGTACAGAAGAAAAGTGCGATTGGTAATTTTTTTTTAAAGATTTTCTGGAAAATAAGTTAATCAAAATTTCAGAAAATTTTGCTTTTTTTAAAGACGTAAAACATTCTCATGTTGTATTTTTATCCAACAAATTAATGTACTTCTGAGTAGTTCATAATGTTTTTAATCTTGCTGGATATTTTAAATTTTCAAAATATTGAAATTATCATAAGATAATATAAACACAAAATGATAATGATAAAAATCAGATTAGTTGGCGACTAATAGCCGTCGCGTGCGGACGTGGAATTTGCTGTCATTTTTTTCGGATGACATTTCATGAATATTTTGTGAATTTAAGAGATAAACACCAATTTAACCGATGTATATCTCTTCCTAATCGTAAAATCTATCAAATGTACATAAGGCAAATGATTATTAACAAAATATAACGTGTAAATTTAGTTTTCAGGATCTGTCATAATCATAACAATAATAATGTCTAATGTCATTATCATGCCACAGTCATACTTCGTCACATGCTAGAGAAAAAAATATCTGTTCCAGTAGTTCGACGCAGTAGGCACTATTAATTACATGAAGCAATATATTCGCAATATTCATATTTATTTATGTAAGCTCTCATCAACTGTATGTGTGTAAAAGATTTCAATGGTAAAAAAGTATAAAGTAGTAAAACATGAAAAAATCTTAGAATTAATGTTATCAATTCTTGACGATTTTCGAGTCTTCGTTATGATAACGATAAGTATGTAAATTGCAAAATAAATACGCAAATAATATGAGTAACACTGATATGATAGAAGATGATGAATGAGATTCTCAAGTTCGCATACTGAGTGGAAGGATAATGAGTTGCGGTAGAGGAGTGTACACGGACTAGCATAATTTTCCACAGGTTGGGAACCCAGAAAGTAAATCCTTATCATGTAAACGCAGTATAGCAATATTTCTTATTGTAATTTTCGGGGAATGGATCGATAATTCTAATCACAAATTCGTATGTAGTTTAAACAATGTATTCCAAATCATTGTTAATGTGGGAACAATTGTATTCTTTCTAAACTACGAAATCGTTTGAATTTTGTTTTATTCGAAAATCTATAGCAATATAAGACAACTTCACAACAAGGTGCATTGTATTTTTTAACTCTTATTCGATAACCTAAAAGTGAATCTAGAATGTTTTTGCGTGTGCTCAGTTACTCTTGTCACTTTTTTCAGTCAATGTCTATAAGTTAAATAATTATAAAGGCGCAATTCCACTGATTCAACACTAAGCTGCGTGCGTAAACCATGCGTCTAAAACGGTGCAATTCAGGAAATATTAGTTTGGCGCGTCATGTTTTTACAAACTTAAAAGTTAATAAAACTTATAAGTCAAATGCAAACCATTTTCCTTATGTCCTGGTAGATGTGCTAATCTTATTTACTGTCTTAAGTTTTGCCTACTTTCCGGGCTTGGAGGCCGTGTTCTAATGGTCGCTTGGGGACCCGACCATTAGACCACGGCCTCCATGCCCGGAAAGTACACATAACTTAGATATGATGACTCCGGCCGTGAAAGCTTCCGCACATACCTTATTTACTGTGTTTTTTCGCCCTCAATGTAATACATAACGCAGATTCCTTATTTACTTTTTTTACCTCAGCCATACCATACAATTGTATGTATTTACTTTATGTATTTAATTTTTCATTCTTCCGGTCCCTGTCGCGCTAAAACCGCACAGATCCAATAATTAACTTATATGCGCATTGTATTTTCGTTTAATGGAAAGACTATAAATTATGTGTATCATGTGTTAATGTTTAAAACTTGCCTCAGTGGGATTGCACCTTAACTCTCTAACTTGTGAAAATACATTCATTCAAACTGATTTCAATTTTGCAAAATATTACAATACGATACTAGCGCCGCGTATCGAAATTTCATTTTCAGTTTGCTAATAGCGGGCTCTTAAGGGGGCAACTGCTGTGTACTAGCTTTGGAGCCATAAATTTTTCTCATACAATACTGAGAGAAGACAGTGAAGACAGACTATGAAGAAACTGAAGACATGATAGATGAAAGCATGGACTACAGATTGGCTATTCTAGAATTACTATTCTATTCTATACCCTCACGCCACCTCCCTTGCGGGGTAGGCAGAGAGAACGGATCGCCAGACTTTCCTGTCCTGACACACACATCGGGCTTCCGTCACATTCATGCAATTCCTCATACATACTCTCCTAGAATTACAATATTTGTTACCTACTAGATAATACATATTTGTTTTACCTACTAGAATTACAATATTTGGAAATTCCTCGAATAAAAATATTCCGAAAGTCCCCTTGAAATTTACGGGGATTAAGGATTTTATCCGTTCAGTTTTAGAGATGTCAAAGTGTTATTTAGCCAAAATACTGGTAATTATAAGGTTAACAAGTTGGCTGTCGTAGATTTATTAGTTTGTTCCCAGGCTCTTTATAAAATGATAAAATTTAAATTGTCGCTTACGTTATTCTTATTTCGCGCTAACATTCTCATAAAAAATTTGAAAAGGTTGAAGCGAAAATAGAACGATTTTTACTCAGTACAAAAACTAGTTTAAAAGTTAGAATAACAAAGAAATTCCACAGCAAATCTTCGGTCAAGACACTGAAAACAAAAAAATAGGTAGGTACTTAATATCAAACAAAAAAACATTGAGGACATTGCTTTGAATCAATTATATTTCCACAGTCAATTAGATTCTATTGATATGGTGTCATGTTACTAAAAGAAAGAGAATAAAGAATGTGGGAGAATAATTGAGAAGGATAGTAGCGCCAGTGGCGGATTAAGGTTGCGCGAGGCCCATGGCAAATGGGCCTCCCAGAAGGGGGCCCCCTAAGCTCGTCCTTCATTGCATTAAATAAGTTATCTAATAATATATTTGCATCAATACTCAAGAGTAACAGAAATAAACAATATTTACAACTTTACAATATCCTTATGAAAAAAATGATATTCAAAACATTTCTATAAAAATATTCGCCTGCGGCGCTAATTGTAACTGTAATTGTATAAAAATCTCATGAGGTACCTAATTGTATACAGAAGGCCCCGGCTCTGGCAAGATGTTGTCTTGAATTCATCGTAATTGTACTAGTATTATTGATTGTTGACGAAATGCAGTTTTGGACCATTTACATCCAGACCTGCGTTGAATAATATATCTCTGATTTTTACTGATTTCTTTATCAAATTCTGTTGTCATTGACGTAATGTAGTTCTGGACAATTTGCATTGAACTAATCCACACCTGTTTTATAGTTTTGTTTTGTCACCATGTGTTTATTGATTTTATTCTTTTTTTCTGTAACCATTTATTAATTTGCTGCATTTGACATTGTAATATTTGTTTAATATGAAAATCTGACGAATCCAATTTTTATTTTTTATTGTATTGTATCGTCCTTAGGCCCTATGTAGGCACTTGGACTCATAATATAAATGGATACATGTATAATGATGAGTGTCGTAAATAACATATAACAATATCATAAACAATATTATAAACAATAAGTTCATTACTAACAGAATGTAGAGGGTTCTGTTAGTAATACGTCATTACAAAATAAAAATGAAATAAAAATAATAGTGCCTTCAATAAGGCCTACGGATGATTAAAAACCAATAAACCAACCTGAATATTTAGAGCCAGTGCACCACTGCCAATATCTATTATAGGTATGTATGTATTATATTGTTCACAGCTTTCTGAAGAATGTGAGAAAATGTGAAATGAATACAGAATCGTAGAAATGGCGACGAAATAAATGTCACTACTTTCAAGAGTAAAAAAGTTACATAGAGGGTGCTCCGAAAAAGTGATATTCAGGGTGATTATAAATAAAAATACAAATCTATATAGAAGATGTTCATAAATCACAATACAAGAATATATAGTAAGTAGTTATCTTAACAGATATATGGCAAAGGATGGACTTTCCATCAGGTTTATGACCGATAGTCGGCTGGTTTAATGTCATCACTTTACTCTTAAGCAACATTCACCAGTTCCGGTCCGTCCAGTTGCTGCCACCGAGAATCGAATCCAGACCTCACAACCTGACAAGCCGCTATTCTACCGTGCTATGATGGTTGGCAGTTGAGTCGAAAAGAAACATGCAAGTATACAAATCTAAAAATAAAATCAAATTGATTAAAATTTAACGTGTTTATAATAAAACAGTACCTAAGTACTACAATATAAAAATGACACCTAGAACAATTTGTTGGTATTTATTCATATTTCTAATAAGTAACCACCCCCATCTATTGTAAATCATCTGGACACACCACCTTTGAAAATGCTCTTGTTCTATTTTAAAAGGGCGGCTTTAAGCCACCCAATAGGGGGGGAGGTACGGGGGTCTTGATTATTTTACTACTGGCCTGCGGGCCATTGCATAGTCCGTTTTTAATATCTTCTTGTAATATTAAATTTTTATATCCAGTTTACATTACTAGCTATAACCCGTCATAAATGACGCGGTTTGCGAAGTAGGCAGAGAGAACGATCACCAGACTTTCATTAGCATTTATTTTCATTAAGCAGTGAAATAATACGCTTTACATACATAGCGGTAAAGCCGTTGCTTCAGAGTCGCAAGGGCGTGAGTTCGATTTTCACCCAAGTTTCATGATGTTTTTCAGAAAAAGTGTAAGTAACACACACACAGGTGATAAGGGATGAATGGTGAACGTATCTCGACTGTAAAGTGATGGCCTAAACCAACCACCGGCTGGTCGTAAGTCCAGCATGCCCATCTTACACTGTACATCAAGTTAGTATTTTCTATTCTACTTAATGATATTTATAGTAGATACTACAATATTAACCGAATCACTTTATAAATCAAAATGTACAAATTAAATTAAAGGAACTCAATGTTTACCTGGTAAATTTAATCTATTCTGAAAATGTCGACATCTACGATTAATATTCAAAACATTTTGAAGGCTCGTAATATCAATGTATACCGAAGGTTATGAACAAACAATATGTATTATATTACGCGATATTACGTGAATGAAAAAACGTAGTATTAGACGAATAATTTTCGATAACACCTGATGTCCTAAGGTAGAGCCGCGTAAAAAACCAAAATGTTGAAACTATGATAATCTCAAAGAACGTCTTGCATCACCCATATAACTCCACACATTTGCGTAACATAGATGTCATAAAAAGTAGTGGTTGCATATAGAAACTCACACTTTTTATGATTGAAATAGATGGGTCGTTGTTTGAAATACTCGTTTCGATGAAAACCTCTAAATACCTATAGGTGGCGTATACGTGGTTCTTGCTAAGGTCGGCAACGCTGCCATCGTGAAATAATTTAAATCTGTTTACATATTGTTCGTTCTTCGGGTTTCTTTTGTTTCTTCAGGGTGAAGATGGCAGTAGTATCGCTGCCGAAAGCTCGGTTACTTAAGGAAACCCGAAGAACGAACAATGTGGAAATGGATTCATCACGCTGCGAAAGCCTACAAGATTATTTAATTTAAATCTGTATTAGCCACCGTCCTGTGTTACAAACATTTCCACCTGATTTCCACCAAAATTATGTAAGTAGATGCAATCCATTGTGTATTGAAAACATGATGCTTCACGTCCCTTTACGAGTATATCTTCACATATTGCTGCACTGAGACGGAGCAGAATGGTTGGAAGAAAACTATTATATCTCTACCATCAATACCGTAGTTCCCTACGATGCGAATTACATAGGTACATGAATCTAGCAATACATCTCGGCTCAGGGATACAGCATAAAGTTAATTCGTAATGTGAGTGGCGGTGGGTAGTAACAGAATCGATTGCGAGGTCTTGCCTAAACGTTAAATAGTAATTATAAGTAATTTTAAGATGGATGTGAAAAACATCATAATTTACAACATTATTTTTCTCTAAATTACAATACAAAAGTACAAAATTTACAGATATTTTGATTTTCTCTTTTAAATTCTTTCTTACATATAATAATATCAAATTACCATCTTATTTTTCTTACTCGTTTTTTTTTTTTTAATCTGGGATTATGGAATACATCGCCAGCGCCGGGGTTTGAACCTGGCACCTCCCGCTCGAGAGACTGCCGCCTGCCGACTAAATTAACTAATTTCATAATATAAATTGGTTCAACATAAGTCATTACATAATCTTCAAGTCACATCCTTGTATTAAAATATAACATTCATGTCCTCACACAGTGGAGCAATGGAGCACACAGCATAGAGAGAACCAGTGGAGATTACTTTTGTTATGATTTTATTGTTATTTCAATATAATATTAAAGTTTTAATGCAGTTTCATCGTCACAATGGAGCTGTAACGCCACTGGGTGAATCTCAGAAAGAAGATAGCAGCTGTAAGTACCTACCAGCCAGTGGTGTTGCGAACAATGCGAATATAGAAATGGATACGGATGTCCCGCGAATATGCGATTTTTTTTTCGTGAGTGTAAGTAAAAAGGTCGTTTTTTTAAATTAGGTATTAAAAAGGTATTAAAATTGTGTGCAAAAAATACAAAAAAAGTATATTTTAAAAATATATGTGAAGTGATGAACCTGGGTAGCTTCCATGTTTTAAAATAACGTTTTTAAATAACAGTTTTACATTGTGGGGGGGCGCCCCCCCCCCCCCCCCCATATGCTCGATATAGGGTCTAAGGACGATGAACAATAACAAACAATCAGTTTTATAAGAGAGAACTCTCAGAATATATATTTTGAGTATCGATAGAGCAGAATCCTGGCTAGGACATAGGCTATTTAGAATATAGAAAACAAAAACAAATATTTTGTACCCAGCAAACCTAAAATCCGGGTCGCTGGGCACAATACTCTGGTTTTGTGCTATTAGGTATAGAAGATGTCCCACGCGTCAGAAGGGTGTTAGAAAGTGTCCCAGAGTGTCCTAAAAGTGTTTCAGGCATCAGAAATAAACTTTGGGGGATGATCGACTTACATGTAGGGTACTGACATGTTCTCTGATTACAATCTTATCCCAACTATAACATAGTGTGATATTATAATTATAAAGTCATGCAAATCTAATCAATCAACTCTTGTCTGAGATTTCTATGAAGATATTATTATTACAAGTCAGGAACGCCCTTTTCCTGTTCACTCTTGCCAGCAGACAGCTTCTCTAAGACAATTCTAACAAAGTAATTCTACTCCGGTTTACAACCAAAAAGCAGGTTGCAAATGTTGCGTCCACTCCTCAGCAGATGGCGTTAGCATCGGAAAATTGGTTCATTGTGAAATAGTTTCACTTGATTGATTTATGATGTACCTACAGTGCGTGCATGCTGTGGACGCTCTTAATTGGGAGGTTAACGTGAATTATATATTTTGTGTATGTCATTATGTATGTTTGTTAACTTTCTGTGTGTGCCCCCAATAAATAAATAAATAAATAAATAGTTTCCAGCTGTTGCATATATACAACTTACAGGACAGCAGGATGTGGTGGAATGGGTGAACGTTGCCCTGGACATAAAGTGGTCAGCCAGCCAAAGCCGTCTTGTAAGCGTCGGAACACCCATCCTGCTTCCTTCCCAAGGGAGTTCACATAATTCTACATTATGTGAATGAAGATGCCTCTCGTCTCTGTTGAGGAAAAACTGTAACTTAAGACAACTTTAGATTACAGTTTAAAGCTATGGGACCCAACTATGACGTCACGGTCATTTTATGAGGCGTTATGGTTCAAAATCGCATGATAAAATGTAAAAAATAATGTTTTTAACTTTTTGGAGTTGATTTAGCTTCATTCGAAAAAACTTTTAGGTCATTCTCTAGATTTTAATGCATATATTAACAATACAAAAAAAAAAACTCTGCGACTTTCGGGAAACGAGTTGCTGTCAATCCAAAGGTCGTGTGTGGTCATATGTGGTATCGTATGAAAGGGCGTTGAAAAATAATGCAGGTTGTAAGTCTGATGTTGGCCAACTCAAGCCTCGAAGACACCGAGCCATCGAGAGGATCCACTCACCGCATACCGCCGTGTTTGGTATCTCACGAAAGTGATTCACGAATAGAACTCATATCTTTTTACAAATTTTGATTCTGTCAATTCTTGGTGGGAGGCGCCATTGGAATGAACGAATCCAAGCACCTCGGTAGGGCGTGTTTGGTATCGTTCAGAAGACCGCGAAAAACGGATCTAGGACATGAAGTCATAAAATCTCATTTTAAAAAAATACGTTTACTTATTTTATTTTAATATCAGAATTTGGCTTGATTTTTATCAGTAGAATTATTCTTGAAACATTTTAATAGTAATAATTTGTAAAACTTTTTGACTGCGGAATAAATTAATGTCTTTCATCGGCAAAAAAATATTAAAAATTACGGCATTTTAGTTTGGTATCTGAATTTGATGACAGCTTACTACGTCGACGAAAAATCTTTGCATAACAAACTTTGTTCCATAGACAAAGTTTTAGCATTAATAACATCACAAATATAATACACAAGACCTCCCGAATTTCAATAGAAAGAAATTTTGTATTGTCGGTTGCTACAGCAAAAGTTACGTTAGTCGGCTACAGAAGTTAATACGATATACAGGATGTTTGATAGATGGATGTATAGGGGTAAGATTAGAGGTCATTTGGGATTTTTTGAGCCAAATTTAGCTCAGTCCAAAGTCGCACGAGTATTCGAGACTTTATTTAAAAACCCCGAATTACTCAAGTTTTACCCCAATAGCTTCATAGGTAAAGGTACCTACTTAGTTCTGTAATTACTTTTTGTTACTTGAATAGTTATTTCAAAAACGAGTCACGACTTTAGAGGGAATTTTCAAGATTCAGAAATTTGGAAAAAACTTCTCTGATTTTCAAATGATGTAAGTACAAAACATAATAATAAAACATTAGTTTCATAAAGATATGATACAATAACTTCAAGAGATCACTACAAATTGAAGCTAATTTCCACATATATTTGCACAGTGAACAATACATATTCTTTCGATTTCCTGTTTTCGAACTTTTATGTAAATTGTTGTTACTGAAAATATGTCTAACCTGAGAGTTCTACTATGCTAAACTCATTTCTGAACATAGGCAATTTAGTAGATAAGCAACCGTACTAAAATTGTGGTGATTTTTTAACACATACCCAGTTAGTGCGAAACACACGTAGAAGTTCTAGTTGTATCTAGATTAATGGTAGTTCTTGTGAAAGGTAGTAAAAACTCTCAAGGAAGAATGATAAAACAAAGTTATTTTTATAGTTTTTATTACAGTTTTGATAATATGTATTTACCCCAAATAAGTTGAGGCGCTAAGTATTAAATGGATTACTACAGAAATAGAACCAACATTGTGTATAAAGGTCCAATTCTACTGAGGCAACTTTCAGGCGACACGTAGCATGCAGCATTGATGCATGCCACACAGTCTTTCCACGGAAGGAACGTGAAACGACACAAAACAAGTCGCCTTGCCGCACGCTACTGATCGAACAGTGTCGTCCATAGATTTTGAAAATTATTGTAATTCCATTTGACATAGATAACTTCAATACAAGTCCATACAAATTCAATATGGAGACCCTGGTATATTCTGTGTGCCTGTATGGAGCGGAAACGTGGACAATGCCTGCCTACGAGAGGATGAGAATTGATGCGTTTGAAATGTGGTGTTGGAGGAAGCTCCTCCGAATACCATGGATAGAAAGAAGAACGAATGCGTCAATCTTATCTGAGCTACACATTACAACTCGTTTGTCTGCAGTGTGTCTGAGGAGATTGCTTGGTTTCTTTGGGCATACTGTAAGATGGGAGGCAGACAATTTAGAAAAATAATAATGACTCGCCAAGTCGAAGGCAGGAGAAGTCGCAGACGTACACCATTGAGATGGTCCGACCAGGTGACGGATGCCATCGGAATGACGTTTGCAGAATCATTGCGGCGGGCTGAAGACAGACAAGGGTGGGCAGTGGCGGATCCAGGATTTCATTTTGGGGGGGGGGGGGCTGAAGATGAAAAAATTTTTTCCCAGAATTTTTTGTTGACCTTTTTTTTTTTTTTTTGGTCCTCGCCTAAAATTTTGAGCCGTCCTTACGCGGCCTAAAAATTTGTCGAGCGGGGGGGGGGGGGGGGGTGAATTGCATTCAGTATACCAGATTTTTAGTTTAGTATTCAAAACACTACAAACGTCACTCAACGTTTTGGGGGGGGCTAAGGGGCTGAAATCCCTACATTTGTTCTATGTATGCTACTGTAATCCATGGTTTTGGGGGGGGCTTCAGCCCCCTAGCCCCCCCCCCCCCTAAATCCGCCCTTGAGGGTGGGCCAGACTGCTGCGAGAAGTACCGCATGAAAGTCACGATCCTCAGCATTGAGGAATCGATTTGGAAGAAGAAGAAGCAGAAGACCTCAAAAGCCTTAAGCTATCAAATCACAAACTCACTTCACAATATGTAAAGAAATTTAAAAACAATATTTCTTCAAAATTAAGATTAAATGTAAAGCTGTTGTATTGTATTTTCCTGCGTCTTATTATTTTATTTTAATTTATCAACCCGTGTATTTTAATTTTTGTACTCGTGTAGGGAAATTGCCAAGGACTGGTTCAAGTGGCTTTTGTATATTTATAGCAGGCACGAGCATCATGAGCGTCGTCAGGGGCGGGGCAGGGGGGCAGCTCCCCCTAGAGATTGGAATAGGTATATATTTTATTTATTTATTTATTTATTACACATGGAACAGATACAGTCACAAAAACAAACATTGACAGGTACATTAGTACAAAAATATCAATACACAAGACCAATCACATCTGTTCACAATTAGCACACACGCAAAACAAATAGATTACATTACATAGTTAAAAATATGTATCTTATATCTATAAAACATTTAAGGAGGAAGCATGGAAAAAGGAAGAAAAAGAGGAAGAAAGGAGGTTTTTAAAATCACATTATTACCACAAGTTTTCTCATCATAACATAAAATTTCATGAAAATCCATCAAAATCCATCAAAAGAAATTGCCTGCGGCACTACTTTTTAATCACTTTTTTATAAAGGACATTTTACATGCATATTATTGTGCAAAGTATTATGTACATTTCAAGCACTTAAACCAATGCACATCACGACCTTCTTCACTATGCCTCACAAAAAAATTTCGCCTGTGGCGCTATTTACGCTTTTTTCATGCTATATCGAATTTTCATTTTTTTTTGCCCCCCCCCGCCAGCTCCGAGGCTGGCGACGAGTAGTCATCCAAAATTAGCACAAATTAGTAATTACAGAAATCTACCGTCAAATCTTTCTAAATTTACCTCGGTGAAGATTTCCACAAGATTGTATTAGGTAGAACTAATGAATACATTGAAACATCAAACCGCGTCAAAGCTCTGCTAATATGCTCTACATTCATGGGCGTCGCCAGCCTCGGAGCTGGGAGGGTGGCAACAAAAATTTTGAAAAACGATATAGCATAAAAAAGGCGTAAATAGCGCCACAGTAGAAATTTTTTTCTGAGGCATATTGATGGAGGCCGTGATGTGGTTTGTTTATTTGAAAATGTGTATAACACTTTGCACAATAATATGTATGAAAATTGTTTTATAGAAAAGAGTAATAAAAAATAGCACCGCAGGCTTTTTTTGTGAAACTGATGGATTTTCATACTAATTTTAGAAAATTTATGATGTGATGAAAAAATGTGTTGTAGCAATGTGATTTTTTGTGAGGTTTTATCATTTAGTATGGAAATATATATAGACCTATTCCAATCTCTAGGGGGAGGCAGCTGCCGGTGGGGGCTGGCGACGCCCATGTCTACATTCCTTAAGCACAGTATGGCATGCCAGCATCACTCAGCAAGCTACCACATCAGCTGCTTCCGTCATATCCTTAATGTTACTTGGAAAGATCTTTCTCCAATCTATTTATATACGAGTATAAGCTACTCAGAAACCACTTTATTCTTCATATCAATTACCTCTGTTTAATCTTCACATATGCTTATTAATGACAATTATCTCTGCAAGCAGAATCTTCTTCTTCGAGAAATCAGCCGTTTTAATTCCAATGCTGGACATAAGCCTCCCCTCTGACTTTCCACAGATCCCTATCCTGGGCATGCTGCATCCATTTGCCTCCTGCGATGTCGACACCCAACTGTCAATCCATCTCTTTGGTGGTCTGCCCGGGAGTCCTCTGCCCTGGGGTTGGCCGTGGAATGCAATGTGAGGGAGTCTGGATGGCTCCATTCTCTTCACATGTGCATACCATTATCTTCTCCGTTGCCTCCCCCACCTAACGACATCTTCGATCTCGCACATTTCTCTTATCCTGGTATTTCTAAATCTATCTCGAAGGCTCTTACCAGATATGCTCCTGAGAGTCTCCATTTCCGACACTCTTAGCGCATTATGTATTTGATCGGTTGATCGAAATCCCTTATTATAGAAACAAATCTCATGTGGTAATAAAACAAAGCCATGCATAGAATTTTATTGAGATAAAATCACTACAGAAGATATTAACCTAGGGGGGAAAAAATGACTCATTCTTTGACTTTGGTTTATGTGACTTTCGTCTCGTCTTTGACCTTGATTTATTTAACTTGAGTTCTACATGGACATAAACTTGTTTCAAATAGTAATCTACAACATCTTAGTAAATATTCCGTTACTTTGTAATTCAATAAAACATTATTTATACATATTTGTGTTATTAATGTTGATATTCAGTGCTATTGTGATTTCTTTCTTTTGCTAAGACTCGCCGAGTGTCCCTGAGGGTTCCCTGATGAGTGTTTCGAAGCTGAATTGACTACGTTATTATTTGGCCCCGTCGAAATATCTGCGTTCGTCGACTGAAGAGGCGGTGGTCGATTGGGTGTTATTACATTTCCAACATTTGTAGACTTGGCTGATTGATTAATACCTGTCACAGCTCCTAGATTCATTGGATGAGGATACTGCCCTTGATTCGCTTGATTAACCCCTAATTGTACTCCGGAATTGCTTTGATAAGGATTTCCCCCTAGTGTTATCGCAGGATTCATAGGATAATGAATATTATTTGGATTTTTATCGGTGAATTCATTTAAATCTACATCAAATGGGTTAATTTTGTCGGGAGATAATTTTGATCTTCCCAAGAAACTTAGAACTTGATCGTCGTCTTTATGTTTTAAATTCTTCCCTTTATCTTTGATTATGCTTGTGAAAGTTTGTCCTAAGATTTTGTCAATATCCTCAACCGATTGTTTGCTCAAATCCAGAGCATCTTCATCATCGTCATCTTCATGCTTCTCCGATTCAGTAGCATTCTCAAGTTCATCACTATCTTCCTCCTCTTCCTCGCCTTCCTCCTCATGGTCTACACTTTCTCCATATCCAATATGTCTACTTCTCCCAGTAATTTTACTTGCGAGTGTATCAATTTCCTTCTCTATTGAATCACTTTCTTCACTCTCACCACTCTCATCACTTTCATCATCTTCTCCCTCTAAATATTCATCATCATCGTATTCCGATATAGTATCATCTTCTTCCGATTCAGTATTATGGTGTTCCGATTTAGTATCATCGTGTTCCGATTCAGTATCATCGTGTTCCGATTTGGTTTCATCATGCTTCGGTATTTCCTTTTCTTCTAGTTTCTTATCTTCCAACTCCTTAGCACCTTTATGACTTCTAACGTGAGGTTCTTTAATTTTCGTAGCTTCTTCGTGTTTAGTTTCATGAGTTCCATTATTACCGCTCTCTTTGTGAGTTTCTTCTTTTTCTTTTTCTCTTTCCCCTGCTACTTCTTCTTCATCATCATCATCATACAGGTCATCATCATCCACTGTGTCTTCCTCATCACTGACATCATCCTCCTGTTTCTTTTCTAAAGCACGTGGTTTGATTAATTCTTTTATTTTGTCTAACGCTATTTTTTTACTATCTGGATCATTTCTTATTCCTTTTATTTTTGAATGAATAGCCACCAAGTATTTCAATATCCTTCTGAAGAACGTTTTGTCTAAAGAAGCAAACGCCTCTGCAGCCACTTGACCGAGATCGAGGCTTTCTCTTTTCTCTGATGGTTTATAATTATCATTCATAACAGTTTCCGTCAAATGAGACAAGAGACCATACACAGTGTCAACGATTTTTAATATTTCATTCTTCTTTGCTTCGTGGTTTAGATCCAAGTCTTCAGCCTTTACGCCGACGATAGTGTCATCATCCGATGACGTCTTTATCGTGGCTCCATTAACAAACACAAAATTAACAAATAATAAACAACAAACTATTTTCAAACAATGTTTTTCAATTTTGAATAAATGCATTCTGCGTATCAAACTACAAACATAACTAAACATCTACACAAAGCGAATGGTTAATTTTCAATTCAGAAATTGATTTATTGTAAACCAATTTATTTTCAATATATTATAATATTTTGTTTTGCAACTTGTAAGTAATATTTTATTGTAATATGGATAATATTATTATATTCTCAGTAATATCTCAGTAGCGTAACGTATACCCATAAGAAACATACATGTCTTATGTGTATACATATTGACATTTCAAAAATTTCTAAAACTGGAGATCTTAGATCTCGACAACCGTTACTAACTATAATGCTTTGGAAAAAATAGAGTAGATACATTGAACCTTTATCTAGGTACTAACCGTAAAAGATTGTTTATATCTTGTATATATTTCTAAAAAAAAATGTGAAAATACCTACCTCTGATCTTTTTTCCGAAAGACAGAAACTCGTTTCCCGAAAGTCGCGGATTTATTATTATTATTTTTTTTACTAATAATATGCATTAATGACCGGAATGACCGTTGAAGCGAAAGTAACCCCGAAAAATTAAATAAACGCTATTTTTACCATTTTATCATGCGATTATTCACGTGATTTTGAACCTGAATGCCGTGAGAAATAACCGTGCCTTCATAATTGGGCTCCTAGCTTATCGGTGCTCACAATGCTCACATTGATGGTGTACTGAGATCGAAACAAAAAGGTTTGAAGTTACGCCACTGTAATTTCACACGTAATAAAATTACACCATTACAAATCTTTTCTTTTTTATTTCAATATCAAATTTCACATTAAATTCAATAAATTTCAGTCTATGATGCATTGCTCTATGAGTCTTACGGTTACCTCTAGCTAGAGCTAACATATTATGAATATTGTTAGGTAGATGAACTCAAACCATCTCTTAAAACTACAAATATACCTAATGTGAAATCATCTTCACAACTTTGTCTCCCGAAGCACTACAAACTACAATACCTGAGCCCTCACGTCTTTAATCTCTGACTCTGGTCTCTCCGAGTAGTGGTCCTTAAATCAAAATATTTCTCCCATCTACCTATAGTAAAAAATGTTAGTCCCGGCTTCCCTTGTACAATAAACCACCTGTGGACCCTGTTGTTCTACAGAAATCATTAAATTTTGATCAGAAAGTTTTCACACATCGACGCATTTTCAACTTTTGGAAAGGGCTGTACAATTTTACGATGCTTTCTATTTGAAGTGAAATGAGAAGTTAATTTAATGGTTCATTTATAATCTTAATTTATAAAATTGTGTAAATATAACTTAGGTATGTGTTAGATACCTAAATAATAAATAAGATAATGTATCTGCCTGATCTACCAAAGCAGAAATATTTGTTATTCTAAAATAGCATAACCGTAGCGTTGACCGTAGATGAAAACTTTACTGTCAAAAAAACAAACGTCAACTTGAAAGAGCTGAATGTCAAAGTTGTTTCGCTTGTCGATTATTTTGTTGCTTTCTACTTGTGCTTATCAATATTACGCATTATTGCGTAATATTTTGAAAGTGTTTGTTTGATTAGATTGACTGCTGTTTGATAACAATGCCTCCACGAAAGGCTGCCAGTAAGAAGGTATCGAGTGATGGGGAAGATTATAACTCGGATAACTACAGACAAAAACGGGACAGGAATAATTTGGTGAGGACTTTGAAAACATTGTCATTTTCCTTTCAATTCCATCTAACCTAAAAAATTAAAGATTGCAATGAGTCCAATAGTCCTTAATTGATGAGGTGCAATTATTTAAGGTTATAAAACCACCACAATCTGACATTCATAATGTTGATGTTTTTGACATACAACCTTTCGGCAGGCTGCCTTAGTCATGGATTTTTAACACATTTCTGTTCATCTTAGGACTATCGGTAGACGCACTACGACACTACAAGATTTTTTATATACGTAACCTCAAAACATAAATTAGGTGTTCGTCATAGACTTTTATATTAAATACTCATGTTCGTAAAACTTCCATCAGAAACATGGGCGTCGCGAGCTTCGGAGTTAAGGGGGGGCAACCAAAATTCAGAACTTTGATATAGCATAAAAATGTGGAAATAGCGCCGCAGGTTTCTTTTTTTTGTGAAGACAGAGTCCAGAAGGTCGTTATGTAGGTAGCTCGATTTATTTTTCTATTAAAAATAGCACTACAGGCTATTTTTTTTTGTGAAACTATTGCATTTTAATGGATTTTCATACCAATTTAAAAAAAAATTGATATGATGGGAAAATGTGTGGCAATTATATGATTTTTTGTGAAGTTTTATCATTTAGTATGAAAAAGTATTTACCTATTCCAATCTCTGACAACGCCCCTGATAAGACAATTTATTTTTATGTTATCTTGTTGTTTAATATTGCAATTATCTGTTTTACAGGCAGTCAAAAAGAGCCGTTTCAAATCCAAACAGAAGACAGCCGAGACACAGAAGAGAATTTCAAAGTTGAAGAGAGAAAACGAAGCTCTGGAAGATAAAGTTAAGATGTTAAGCAATGAATTGGATTTACTGAAGGAGTTATTCCTCAAGGCTGCAGCCAACAACCCAGACAAGAAGCTGAAAGAAGACCTGGAGAGGTTATTAGCTGATGATGATAGTGGAGAGTCTGCAACGTGAGTGGAGGGAAAGAGTCGAAGCCGCAGACTTAGATAAGAATAATATGAGCAGGGATTTGTCTCAACGTTTAAAGCTAACTATGGAGATAAGGTTATAGGTTCCTTAGCAACCAGTAAACAACCAGTTTGTTGTTGTTTGAATTGTAAAGTAAATTAAAGAAAAATGTTACGTACGTTCAAAACTTGTTCCATAATTTTATTTATTTATTTACACTTATTTATTTTTATCGTATGGTCAAAAGAAGTATATCACATCCCTCAAAGGAAAAAGTTTGAGGGTTGGGCATTGGGCAATGATAAATTTCGCAAGCAAGCTTGGTCGTCAGAAACTAAACCGAACATTCTGTACACTATTTACACTATTGGTGAACAATATACAGAAACATGTAAGCATTTCAAATATAAATCACAACATTTGTTCACTAGGGAGAGCTTATCGCGTGCTTCGATCTGTGCCAGCTAACCTTGTGTGTTGTATCAATTTACAAAAAGAAACATAATTTACGCACGTTTAAAAAAAAAAACTTGATTTAAGGCTAAAATTGAGTTAAGACTTTAACAGACAAATAACAACAAACTGGTTGCTAAGTGTTGCGAGGGAACCTATAACTGTATTTCCATAGTAACCATTTAACAATGAGACAAATTGGGGTTCACTAATCATTTTATAAGCCGTACAGTGATGTAATTTCTATCTCTTTCTTGTTGACCAGTGTTGACTCGAAATAGAAGACAGAAGATATAGAGATGTTGTTTATAAAGAGTCTATACTTATAATTTGTCTAAGGTCAAAGCCGACGTTATATTTAGAATGACGCCTGACACCAAAAAATAACATCACTATGGCAACCAATATAATATTGTATGAATTAATCGTTCATTTATTCTTTAAAAATAAGGATTTAGTACAAATAAAAATAAACATCAATGTTTACTAGGATGATCTTACAGTGGTAGAGCATTTTTTTTCCAGCTAATGCAAATTTGTCACAAATTATGTATATATTTTTTGTATATCTTGATTTAGGGTTATCCATTTATAATTTTGATAGTTTGTATATTATGAATTATATTTAAAAAAAACAGTTACTTAATGTATAATAAGAGTCGTATAGTGTCAGAAACGGTAATCTGATCTCAGACTGATTCAGAGTAAATTGATAAAACATTTTATCTAAATAGGTGTTCCTGCCTCTCATATATTGCAGATTGGTGTATTGCACTGAAACCAAGTGACTTGTTATATGAAATATTTATATGGTTATGGCTGCTTTTGTTGCCATGTTAATATCTTACAATGTGTAGTTTTACAATAGGAACGTGCACCACATTCTTACACTCAGTTTATGCAAAATGATTTGCTGTTTTTGGATACTATATGACTCATTTATTCTGTTAAGTTTAAGATTCAACAAAGTTGTGTATTCTGTTAATGAAATTTTAGAAATCTAATTATGTACTTTTTATATTCTAATAAAATGTTAACTTGAATATGTTTTTTATTGCTGACATTGGTTGTTGATTTTTGCCCCAATTTTTTAAATTAACATGCATGATTGGTGAACTCCATACTATATTGAAGGCATCATTCAGTACATTCATAAAAAAATGTCTGACTATAGGAGTGAGTAGTGCAGATATATTTGGACTTTTTTGTCTCATTCCCACTCACATAAATCATTGGAAAAAAATCTTGTCGTGGAGATATTTCAAATTTATTATTAATTTGAACTGTTGATTCATAAAACAAATACTGGATGATGTGGAGCAATTTCTGCTGAAACATTTGGTATATAATAGTAATTTTTGCTTTTACTTTTAGGAGTAATTTGCTGTAGACATTTAATACACCATGTCGTCAGAATTCCATATCTGTACTATAAAATCCTGTAAACATTGTAACTCTTGGATGACTCAACGTTTCATACTGTAAATACGACAGGATGTTAGTTAATTAGGCGCCTAGTTGTATTTTAAGTTGGCCCAAAGTTTATTATCCGTGATTTCCGAAATTCAATTTCCATAAATAAAAAAAGAGCATAACCGTAGCCATATGAGGAACTGTCAAACAGAAATGTCAAAATTCTCGATTTCACATTGAGCAATAGAAATAGAATTTGTTGCATGTTATTTCGTAATATTTTTTGAATCGATGTATTGAACTGTCTCCGAATTTTAATTATTGAAATATTGTATTTAATTTACAAATAATAATGCCGCCCAGAAAGACTGTCATTAAGAAAGTTTCGAGTGACGGGGAAGAATATAATTCAGATGCCTACAGAGAAAAACGTGACAGAAATAATTTGGTAAGAAAATTTGAAATTGTATTCAATTACTTGTAACTTTATTCACAAACCTCTACTAAAATAGTTCGTTTATTTAAAACGTGGATTATATCTGCTTTTAAAGGTAATCCATCTTGTAGTGTGTTCAATTAATTGGTGTGTAGTACCTCACTATCCTGGTATGGCTCTGGTCTCTGTAGAGATCCTAGTCCCCTGGTGGTCGGTTACCAAGTGGCTGTGCTCTGGTATGCCTGGCCTCACTACTACACTACATGGTAGGAGGAGCCCCACCTATATGACATCAGCTCCAGTACTATGGATTGTAGTGCACACTGGAGCTGGAGTACCCCTGACAATGGTCCAGTCACCTCATAAAGACATTACTCTGTAAAAACCAGTGGTTTATTAATTTCGTTATCGAATACAGTGATCGATCCCAAACTGATTCGGAGTAAATGGAAAAAATCTTTTATGTGAACAGCTGTTCCTGACGCATATATTGCAGATTGGTGTATTTGAAACCAAGTGACTTGTTATATGAAATATTTATATGGGTTATGGCTGCTTTTGTTGCCTTATGTTAATATCTTACAATGTGTAGTCTTACAATTTGAACATGCACCACATTCTTACATTCAATTTAATAATCTTTATTGGCCAAAGAAAAATATGCGTAGTTACAAAAGCAAGACAATGGTGGTGTGCCAAAAGGTGGACTTATTGCAAAAGCAATTTCTTACAGTCAACCCAAGAAACTAAAATTTTCAAAAAATCAGTTGCTGTTTTTACTGTATATTTAAAATAACGTATATTTCTTTTTAGGCAGTGAAAAGGAGTCGCATGAAATCACGGCACAGAACGGCGGAGACTCAAATCAGAATTACAAGACTGAAGAAAGAGAACGAAGCTTTGGAAGACAGAGCCAAGATGTTGACTAATGAACTGCAATTGTTAAAAGATCTCTTCTTGGCTGCTGCGGCTAATGACTCCAAGTTAAATGACATTGACTTGGATAAACTACTGGCAGATGAAGACAGTGTGGATTCTGCATCGTGATTGAATTAAAGTATGACTATTTTAATATAACTATGTAACTTATTAAAAGACGCAAAACATTTACTAACTTTAAGGTCCTATATACTGTTATACGGCTTCGGCGCCCTGCATTGTTCTCAGCCAATACTGAGAGAATCGTCTTGAAACTGAAGACAGTGATAGATGAAAGTATGGACTACAGATTGGCTGTTTTAGAATTACAATATTTGGAAATTCCTTGAATAAAAAAATATTCCGAAAGTACCCCTGAAATTTACGGTATCTGAGGATTTTCCGTTCAGTTTTTCGGATATAAAAGTATAATTTAGCCAAAATACTGATGATTATATTCTTAACAAATTGGCTGATTTAGATTTTTTTATTTGTTCCCAGGCTCTTCTTTAAAAGGTAAAATTCACATTGTCGCATATGTTATTCTTATTTTGCGCTAATATTCTCATACAATATTTGAAAAAGTTGAAGCGAAAATAGAAAGATGAAAAGTCGGTCACTTGATTTCTTTGGATTTAAACAAACTTCGAGCAGACATAAAAAGATATCACAGCAAGTTCGCCCTAGTGAACAATTGTGTATAATTTATTTGATTGTATGCCTTTTTTAAAAATATTTTGAATAATTTAATGCTTGGAGATATGTGATTTAATAAGATGTTAAACATTGTTTTATTTATATAATTAGAATGTTCTTGTCAATAGACTGAATGTATAGTGATTATTTTATTAATAAATATTGTTTTTTTACACAAACTACAATTTTTTACTTTTTTTCCTTAAGACCCCAAAATTGTATAATAGGATTTTTCAAGTATCCTGTCAAAATCCGGAGTTCGTACAACTTCTATAAAGCAGTCACATCTTCTTCAGCAAAGAGGTTCGCCACCAATTCTGAACGTCATAAATATTTCCACAAAGAGAGTAGTGTGAGTTTTTATACATGTACAACATTTACTGGTTACCCCATTATAGAGACACAGTTGGCTTATTTATCTCACTAATGGCTATTATGATGTTCCCGATATCAGTTCCATCGACACCCTGAATACCAATACGCATTTGAGAGGACATTCTATGAAGCTCACCAAGGGACGGTTTCACAGTAATCCGAGAAAGAATTTTATTTGCAATAGAGTGGTGAATATGTGGAACCATTTACCTAAAAATAAAAACACCGACAGTGAAGGTTTTTAAGAACAGATTAGATGACTTTCTCAGAAAGACGAATAGCACAGACATTGATTAAATAAATTGGAACGGTAAAGAAAAACAATTGTGTGAAAAAAATGAATTTATTTTTTTGTTACGTAAAATTAATAAGTATCTATAATTTATTATATGTAAACATTTAATATATATAATTATTTTTAATAAAAGCCTATCCCCCGTTTTCACCAACTTTTACCTAAGAAGGAGACCCCTAAGAAATTTCCATACAAAAACACAGATAATTTTCTATTTATTGATAAGCAGGCCTACCAACCACACCCTAATTCCATACAAAATGCAACATGCAACTCACCTACGTTAGGTGCCCAAATATCTCTGCCCAGGCTAGGTGAGTTGCGTGTTGCATTTCGTATGGAATTAGGGTGTGGTTGGTAGGCCTGCGTATCAATAAATAGAATATTATCTCTGTTTTTGTATGGAAATTTCTTAGGGGTCTCCTTCTTAGGTAAAAGTTGGTGAAAACGGGGGTATGTATTATTGTTTATAATTCATTTAAATGTATTTATATTCTGTTTTATATACATAGAGAACTATATTAGAGTTTTTATATGTGTAGTGTTTACATTGCTTGTTGTCCATATGTGTTATTTTAACCAATAATAATTGCTTCAATTTTACAGAACCAAGTCATGGGCAATTACGGGCAATTTTTAAGATACTGTAATATTGTTTCAACATTGTAATTCTCAGAACACAATTTTATTACAATCGAGCGAATTCGAAAACAAAACCTTTGAGTTTAGCTGGCAAAGATCGCAGCACTGCGATAAGCTCGCCCTAGTGAACAAATTATATCATTTATATTTGTAATAATACATATCTCTGTACTTTGTTCACTAGAAGCGTAAATAAATAAATAAGTAATTACAGATTTTTCTCGACAGAACTGAAAGGTATCTGCATTCGCTCAATGCAGCATTCTGCTAACTCCCTTGGAGAGGATGCAAGATGGGCATTCCGACGCTTAAAGTCGGCATTGTGATCTGGCTTAAGTGATCACTTTGTGCATATGCTACAGTTCAAGAACGTTTTGCAATGCAACAATTTTTTGATCCTATGTTGAGGAGTGGATGCGACACTTTAAGTATATCCCAATGATTTCAATACCAAAACAATTACAATATGCGTCATTCATTAAATGTTCCTACAATGTATTATAAACCTAACCTAACTCTTTAATCTAAATTGGATGGACATAAATAGGATAAACCCGACGATCAGAATACTTAATATGCTGTCTTCTAACTAATGATGTACATAGTTTGTGAGGAAGAGACAAACAATCGCTTCACTGATCGAGACTGGACGTAATAGTATTAACATACAGGCCGCGACAAGGTGGTATTTGACGATGATGACGTCACAAAAGTTGGCCAATCCAAGGACTTAACCTAACGATTGTAATGTATTGTTGCCCTCATAGAGATAGCAATTGTTTTGCTACCACTTGCAGGCAATTTTACGTTTGTATTAAAAAAAACGCTAGGTGTCTTACGCACTCCCGTCAATTAGTTTTGATTAGTCTATCCTACTATTTTAGTCTAAGGGCCAATCAAGACACCAGAAAGATGGCAGCGTTTCTAATGTCTAGGCTTGGTGACAATTAACGACAAAAAACGCAGCCAAGAGCAAATTAAGCAACTTCACAGGAAATCGAATTGTAATTTTTGTGGGACACATTTCTTCTGAAGCGTCGAGTCTATGTTATCCATAGTCCATCTTACTCATTACTAGGGAACCTGTATAAATGTAGGAAGTCTTAACGGATATAGCCATAGACAAAACTAGACTGCTGCCATTTTTGGTCCTAGCATTTCCGCTAGATATTCACAATTTTTTCTCGATGTAAAGTACGCTAATTTACCATTTAATTATATAGATTATATTCCAAAGGTAATTTCCACACTGATTATATATAATGAGTCGCAAAAATCACTGAAATATCACCAGGTTTCATGCAATTCTAGACAACCAATATGACACGCAATCATATATTTGTAGCTCCCATGGCGTCTACCATAGATTTGTCATAGATAATAGAAGGGGCTCAATGTTTAATAGTTCTTCCCACCTTTATATAGGTTCCTTAGTCATTACATCACATCACATTCCTACAGACCTCAATCAACAATATTACAATTTACAACATCAGGCCCACAAAGTAAATAATAAAACACATCTAGACAATAAGTATTTCATATTGGTGTATGTAATAGAGTAGTATATTGCTGTTTCATGTTACGAGGTATCTTTAGGAACTAACGCACACTTCAAAGAAAAGGAAAGATAAACATTAGTAGTTTGGTACAAGTCTTTTATAGTAACATACCACTAGCGCCAACTGCTGGTAATTCGAGGTACTACAAAAGTACCATATCTGTGTTTTAATCATGGATTTATAATACTAGTAAACTGGATGAAGAACATAGGTGTTTGTCTATACATTCTGGACGACTCTGGGGAAAATGGCCAGTTAGGCAAAAGAAGCAAAATGGAGGATTTTCCATACTAAACGGGCTATAGGAAACTGCGGTTTTCACATGGATTTTTGGTTTTCACTGTTTATATTTTAACTGAAAATGAATTATAGACATCATATTGACATAATTATAGGACCAAGCGATGTAAAAAGTCCATTAATCAGAATTTATGAGCAATTTTATAACACAGGAAACGGCACACGATGGAAGTAAATTAAATTACTTTTATTTATTTTTCTTATTCTTTTTTCAGATTTCCCTTTAAGAATTAAACTTTTTGCATAATATAAGAAAAAAATTGTGAAAAAATGTGTTTTCAGTAGTTGCCTATCACTAATTATGATATTTAATATCACGGATGTGAAGATGTTTTAAATATAATATCATTTATTATGTAGGAATTTATTTTTTCATTTTTTTTGTCATTTAAAGCTAATGTGTATGTATTTATAAATTTTTGCACAATGTTTAATTTATATTGTAATTTATGACAATAAAATAAAAGTAATTTAATTCACTTCAATCCTGTGCCGTTTCCTTTGTTAAAAAAATTGCTTATAAATCCTGATTAACGGACTATTTACATCCCTTGGTCCTATAATTATGTCAAATGATGTCTATAATTCATTTTCAGTTAAAATATAAACAGTGAAAACCAAAAATCCATGTGGAAACCGCAGTTTCCCATAGCCCGTTTAGTATGGAAAATCCTCCATTTTGCTTCTTTTGCCTAACTGGCCATTTCCCCTAGAACCACAATAGTCGGCCAAGAGATGAATCCAGTTTACTAGAAGTATTGTACATCCATGGTTTTAATGGAAGAAATCCATAGACTTTCACATTTTATCAAAGAGATTACATATTAAGTACTAGAGATCTGATTCTATGTACTTTCAATAGAATGGAAGTGACGCAATTTCACCCTCGGCACTTTTTGATATTTTAGAGTCGCAAAACTCACACTATTAACAAGATATCAATAATAAAAACTAAAACATCTTTAAAACTATCGTTTTAATTCTAAATAACGTTAAAACTAATACAGTTTTTAACTATGAGAGCAAAATTTCGAAAGCGTTGCCTACAAACTGTCAAAATTTTCCATACGATTTGACAGTTTGTGGGCACCAGTTTTGTTACACTTCTAGCATTGAGTACTCTGTCTAGGTAGTACTTAATATATTATGTCGCTGGTTGTCTATGACAAAATGACAGTTGGCTGGTTAGGTTAGGTTGTTTTTCTATTGGGTTTTATCCATAGTCTGAAAATTTTTATCGCACATGTGGGCATAAAGTCGCAATGTCAAGTCAAGTGTCAAGAAAAAAACAATCTATCAACCTAACCTACAAACTGACATTTTAATGAAATGATTTCTTCCATTTAAACGTAGGTGATGCTATTCTACATAGTACCTAGAACTGCCGGTAGTTGGCGCTAGTTGTACGTTGCTGTGAGAGACTTGTACCATCATTGGTTTAGAATGGCAGGCAACCAGTGTACATGTTAATATACCATCCAGAGTACATTTTATAGAATAATTCTTCGTTTTGATGAAAAACATGAAACAAAAACAATTTTATAAATTCTATATATTTGTTTAATTAATTCTGTGCACAAAAATAAGTACAATAATATGTAATTAAATAATTATACTTAGAAATTAACAATAATACAAGCTAGAAAGTTGCATGTGGCAAGTGATATTATAACATCGTCACCCGAGAATAACAAGGTTATAACTAGAGAACTTAAGATCTTGACTTTTAATGTGATCTATGAGTACAATCAACAAAAACCCCTTGAAGTGGTGTAGTGTGTGTAAATAACTACTAGAGACTAATAAGGTTCCATCTGTGTGTAAAATATATGGACTAAACTATGATCTCATTTTTCTCAAAATTTTGGTCTCGTCAGTTAGATCACAATAGTTACTTAAGTGCAAAGTGATCACATTGAGCCAGCCGACGATCAGTCATAAGCCTGATGGAATGTCCATCCTTTGCTGTGTATCTGTTGAGATAACTACTAGTTAGAATCTCGTTATTCTCGATGACGATATATAGAAAAAAGATTCATTCTCTCGATTACGTCTGATATGGATACTGGGATCTGTTTTTTTTTTTTTAATTAACTATCTACCCTTTCCTCCAATCTCTTGCGAGGAAAACTTGATGTCATATTGCCATATATCTCTACTTCTGCATACACTTCTTTCTTCCATCATATTTATGCAATTCGTCATACACGCTCTCAAACTGTGATCCTGAATTGGTTGAGAAATTTTCATTTTATTTATATTTTGAAGTGACCAATCCAAATAATTACTATACCACAGGCAAGAATAAACTTTGCCGCAGAATTTAACTTGGCACCTCATAAAAAAAAATATATATTTAGCCAATTTTACTACACTTTGCTACGCACATTACGACACAAATTATTTAGCCACGTACAATAACAAATAAATGCAATACACCACCGCCATCTTGACATTTCTCTCTTTCTCTAGCCACGTAGGATTAATACATAAAACATTATAGGCGAGGTTGCCGACATCATCGTTTAGGAAATGCATGGAATAACAGTCCCTTAATAACGAGTATGACAGACCAGGTATTATATTCTGTTAGGAGATTTGACAGGAGTGGTGGTCCTATTTGATTATTATGCTATGTTGTCAACTGTTACAGCACGTCTAGAGTAGCTAGTCTAGGAGGTGGTGAATACACGATACATCATTCCAAACTCTCCGATCAGCAGGTTTGTGTGGATTCTGAGCAAACACACTTCAATTGAATTTGAGGCTGTAACCGCCTGGATATTTGACAGATTACGATCATTTACAAACAAAAACACGTGACAACTATTATAATAAAAAGTGTGAGAAAATACAATAATTAAAATAATACATAATATAAGTCATAATATATACAATTAAAGTATTTACTTAAGAATTAAAAACAAGTGGACGAAATTACATAAAAACAGTTTGACAGACATTACACAATGTAAATATTGCACGATGTTTATTTTACGTAACACAATAAAAAGATAAAACAAATTCAAAAGGAGTCGTAAATATCAAAAACAGCAAACTGTCGATTGTGTAAATTGAGTGTAAGAATGTGGTGCATGTTCCTATTGTAAAACTACACATTGTAAGATATTAACATGGCAACAAAAGCAGCCATAACCCATATAAATATTTCATATAACAAGTCACTTGGTTTCAGTGCAATACACCAATCTGCAATATATGAGAGGCAGGAACAGCTATTTAGATAAAACGTTTTTTATATTTTGCTCCTAATCAGTCCGAGATCAGATTGCTGTTTTTAATATTGTACGACTCGATTGTAGAGTATGCCAGTTGTACTGCTAAATGCTCTAGAATTATTGTTTTTTTATTGTACTTCGATGTTTTAATTTATGATTGCATTATTTTATTTCACAAGTAACAGGGAGAAAAAACTAATGTTTTATTGGAATGTACTAAACGTTGAACTAATACAGTAAATAGCTTAGCTATATGAACAGTAATTAAAATTCTTTTAAAATAAAAACTAAACGAAATTTTATTCAATCCCTGTATTAAGACATTTGACAACCCTAAGTCGAGTCATAAATACTAATATAGATTTGAGATATACCTAAATTATTTTAGGCATTGAACTGGATTTATCTGCATTGCATAGAGTTTTTTCCTCAACAGAGACGAGAGGCATCTTCATTCACATAATGTAGCGTTATGTGAACTCCCTTGGGGAGGACAGCAGGATGGGTGTTACTATTTTAAATCGAGGAATTAAGTTCTATTAGATATTTAAACAGGAAACTGAGATCTCGCTGTAATTAAAATACAATGAAGCCTTTGAACTAAAAAATGCAAATTTAATCAAGTCAAATTAATTCCCTTCAGGGTACGCAGAGAGAACATGGCTCCCCTATCCTTACACACACTTCTTGCTTCTGTCACATTCATGCAATCCATCAAACACGCTTTACAATTCATTTTACTCAAAACACGTACATCCTCGAGCATTTGGTCGACATGGTCGAACCAAGCAGTTCTTGGACAAGCACGTTGCCATACATCTCTTCTTTCACCCATGAATATAGTAAATAGTTTTTGCTATCCTTTCATCATTCATCCTCTCCACATGTCCCAACCATATCATAATTTCAATTTATTTTAAGACTTGTGTAAGAAAGCTCACAGATTTTATTATCAATAATAATAATAGAATAAACAAAATTAAGTGGAGATTACTAATAATAATAATAATAAAAGTTTGTAACGTTTATTTAATTTATTTATTTATTTTACAGTAAGAAGGACCGTTCATTTTAGGGAACCTGTATAAAGGTAGGAAGTCTTGACGGATATAGCCGTACACAAAACTTGACAGCTGCCATTTTTGAACCTAGCATTTCCCCTAGGTAGACGCCATTTTTTCTCGATGTAATGTATGCTAATTTACCATTTATATTCCAAAGGTAATTTCCACACTGATTATACATAATGAGTCGCAAAGATCACTGAAATATCACCAGGTTTCATGCAATTGTGGACAACCAATATTACTTGCAATCATATGTTTGTAGCTCTAATGGCGTCCACCATAGATTTGTCATAGATAATAGAAGGGGCTCAATGTTCAATAGTTCTTCCCACCTTTATATAGGTTCCTTAGTTTATTTTATTTAATCATGTCTCGTGACTTAAGTAACGTTTCTCACGTTAATACAAAACCTAAGACATTCCCTAATCAATACGTTATGCAATTAATTACTAATACCAGGGTTCGTCAACATCCGATATTTTATTATAAATATCTGATATATATTGTGATATATATCAATGATAGATATCAGAGAAATTTTATGGTTCGCTATTATCCAATATTTATCATCAATATCAAATATGTATCATGATATATATCTATCTCTCTATACCTTCACGCCACGTCCCTTGCAAGGTAGGCAGAGAGGACAGAGCGCCAGACAGCCCTATTCTCACACACACTCCTAGCTTCCGTCACATTCATGCAATTTGTCATACACGTTCTCTGATTCCTTTTACTCGAAATGCATCCATCCTTGAGGATCTGGTCGACATGATCGGACGATATATATCATGATATATATGAATAATATATCAGCGAAACCTTATGGTTCATTAAAATCTTATATTTATAATAAATATTAGATACATATCAGCAAACCAGCATGGTTCGTTAAATCAAATATTTTTTATAAACATCGGATATACATCATGATATTTACCAACGATATATATCGGATAAATATATTTATCAACAATATATATCAGCAAACCCTGACTAAAACACACAAAGCCATCATTATAAATATTTTGACGATATCACTTTGACGATAAAGAGAGTTAACCCACATGAATACTGTTGTATGGAAAATCACTTTGACATCTGCAATATTTTATAAAGCTTCACCAAAATCTCAATAGATGGCGATAGCATAGAAAATTGGGGCAATGTGAAATAGTCCAAAAGGAACGTTGATTATCTTCGGTAATTAACTATGAAGATCTTTTAAATACTGTATATTCTACAAACTCTGTTATGGTTTCCATCGAAAATGTGGATTACTCTTCTCACCATAATCGTGACAAAAGTCTCTGCGTCGTCCGACATTCTCCTCCAATTTCTTTAAATAATTCAATTAAAATTACAACTTTTCTAAGATTTTTTCTACTTTTCGAAATCTCATTGCCAAACACTGTTGGCGGCCATATTTGTCGTTTGCGTTTTAGCGGGGAAAGCACCCGTCATCGACTGCGGAGCGGAGAATGAATTTGTACCGTGATGTCCTAAAGACATATTACCGAATTGCTGTTGTAAATTATTACCCGCAGGCTGCATACTAAAGAACTGTTGTCCGTTATTTAAACTGCTACCGTTTTGAGAGTTATTAGACGGTTGAAAACCGTTTACGTTAGGGAATTGACCGGGCATTTGTTGCGTGAATTGTGTAGGCATAGACGAGAAAGCGTTCTGTTGCTGGGCAAAAGCGTTTTGAGGCGGAAACTGATTGTGTTGCATCGGGAATTGGTTAAACGCTGTCGTCTGTTGCGACTGTACGGCATTGGGAAACTGATTGAAATTACCGAACGCATTTTGTCCCCCGCTTAGTGCCGCTAAATTAGTTTGTTGCGTAGCACCATTCTGCATAGGGAACGAAGCATTTTGAACGGGAAAACTACCGAATCCTTGCGCAAAATTATTCTGCGTTTGCGGAAACTGTGTTTGACTCATCATCTGATTAGAAAATGTGGCGTTAAAAGGAGCATTATTCGGAGCGGCAAACGACTGATTCTGCGTGGAACCCTGACTATACAAAGCTAAGATGCTATCCTTCGTCATCTTGGATTTCTCTTTCTCGCTCGGCGCCGGCTGGTTGAAGAAACTCTCCTCTTCCGTCTTAAGATCCATAGGTTTGTTTTGATCCACATTTTTATTTGTGTCTGCAGATGTTTGTGGTGCAGACAGGAAACTGCTGAAGACATCTTCGACTTGCTGCGTCTGCTGTGACTTGGCGTCATTGGCGGGGGATGCTGTACTCCCGAGGAGGTCCGCGGTGGCTGAAGTGTCTCGTTTAGGCGTCGTCCTACCCGGCTTAGGGCTGGCGGATGATTTGGGTTTTGGCAAGGGTTGTGGCACTTCTGAGGACTTCTGGAAAATAAAATCACAACAAACGATTAGGCACGATAAGTGATTAGAATGATGAGTGACTATTAGACGGATGTTGTAACCAGAATGAAAGTAAACAAGTTCAGATGGTTGGGACATGTTTACAGGATAATCGTCAACGAAAAGATGAAATAAGAAACTGCCTGGTCCGATCATGTCGACCAGATCCTCAAGGTTGGACGCATTTTGAGTAAAAGGAATCGGAGAGCGTGTATGACTGCATGCATGAAGCTAGGAGTGTGTGTAAGGATAGGGCTGTCTGGCGCTCTGTCCTCTTTGCCTACCCTGCAAGGGACGTGGCGTGAGGTATAAATAGATACAAATCTATGATCTTACATAACAAATTCTCAGTACAATGAAACACTTCCTCCGATCCTGTGAACTTCTGTGTACGGAGATTTCACCTGTATTCACAGTTTACGAAGGTTTCACAAGTCACCGACGATTATCACATGTAATTTTATGACTTACTCGGCTATTACATGTAGGGTTAGTATTACAGACCACATAACAGCTAGTATTACACATACATATACTATAGGTACCTACTTATTTAAACCAGAACTGTGATAAGGCTCAGGTGAATACAAAATCATTACTCTTATAATAATATTTCACAATCGAATTCGGTAACTTGCAACTACATATGAAATAATCTCAAACCCTAGTCGTTCCTCTTGGAACAGAGCAAGACGACAAAGTTTAAGAGTGGGTTTATGCAAAACGTATAATGTTTTTCCTGTATTAGGTACGTATATAAGACACATTTCATCTTTTTCAGCAATGATGTTCTTCACCCATTCTGAATGCGATGAATGTTTGCGCAAAGAGTATGTTGTGTTACAGTTGCCCTGGGCATAAAGTGATCACTTAAGCCGGCCAAAGCTGACTCGTAAGCGTCGGAACACCAATCCTGCTTCCTCCCCAAGGGAGTTCACATAACGCTACATTATGTGTATGAAGATGCCTCTCGTCTCTGTTGAGGAAAAAACTGTAATGTATTTCCGTCTGTGCAATGCAGATAAATTCCGGTTTCATACCTAAAATAATTTAGGTATATCTCAAAACAGTATGTTGTGTTTATATACACATGACCTTTACTGGTTACCCCATTATTGAGATAAATTAAATGATAGAAAGTAGTAGAAATTAATTGTGCATTTTTAATTATAAAATATTGTCATTTTTTATAATTTTATAAAATAATGAATACAAAACATGTAACGCAGTTGGGAATTGAACCCGGAACCAATCCATGCATATCAGCTAACCACAAGACTAAGGTGTATATTATATTTATACAATAGTATAGAATTCCTTGTGGTTTTTCTTATCACTAGTATTATGTACCCGATGATTTTCCAGTTTTTATGAATATGGGAATTCCTGATTAAGCAGGCACTTCAAACGTACATTCTCACAAGAGAAAATTGATGAGGTATTCTGTATTCTATCCAGCCGCGTCCCTTGCAGGGTAAAAAAGGGCCTCAAAAGAACGGAGGACTATTCTACAACACGGTGATCCCATAAAATATCTTCAAAGTAGTGAATTAATATAATTAAGGTGATGAAATGTGAAATATACTTTTGATACCGTGGACTTCTTGTCTGCTGGAGAAGGTATGGTCGTGTTGCCCAGAGTGGCTGAGGAGGACGAAGACTTCTTCTTTTTCTTCTGCCTTTCCATCTCCTCGTCTATCTCCTTATCCCTGCGGGAAAATAAAACAAAGTCGTTATTAGTATCAGGTGTTATTATTATTATTATTTGTTATTGGGTAGGCAGCTTTCGCTGTTTTGACCCAAGTCCCAGTTAAGTTGTGTTTATATTATCTAGTCTATTCTTGAAGGTGTTGGTGGTAGGAGCAAGTACCACTGACTCTGGCAACTGATTCCAAGCACTGACAGCTCTATTGGTTGTGGAAGTGTTTCCATGGGTTGGATGTGAATCTTGTTGTTGTCAGTTTGTTATATTATATTTACCAGTTGACTTGCGGTGGTGAGGGTGGCACCCACTCTCTGGCCACATACTTGCGATGTTCATACTTGGCTCTGATGAATGCCTCCAGGGCCGAGTCAGTCTGCGGTCGACGGAATGCGTCTGGCAAGTTGGCTTCGTACACGGCGCGCGCTCTGCTGTTCCCCATCTGCTGGAGGGATACCTACAAAACACGACAATTGCGTAAAGCAGGGTGACGAACTTGTAGAAAATCAGGTGTACGAAATTCACTTCCAAATGAATTAGGTAGGTATTCACAAATTGAAAACAAAATTGATAGGCCGGGTTTCCACCTGCAAGAAAACTTCTGCAAGAATTGTCCGCCAGTCTGTCAGACAGTATCTAGCAGACTGTCTGACAGACTGGCGGACACTTCTTGCAGGTGGAAACCCGGCGTTGCAAATATAGATTTCTTGAAGCGAATGCAGAGAAAAACTACACGAATTTTGATTTTTTTACAGGAATTTTAGCATCTTTTACTAGTATAATGCAATTTTTTCATATAATAAACCAACCACTTGTTCCGGAGTCCAAGAGTCCAAGTTGACACTCTTGACTTTGGAGATGTGAACTCCGAGGTTCCGATGTATTCCAGCACATCGGATGCAGAGGAAGATGCCCAGGTTCCATGATGCCCATCGGGGTCCTGCCACAACAAAACAGACAATATTAACATCCTATATATAACTCTAGTTGGCCTAGAATCCGACCGCATTTAAATATTTTTTTTCATTTTCCAAAAATATTTTGTATTTTGTATATATTACCTTAAAAATGGACATCCACCATGTACCTACTGATGGTCAAAAACATTGAGACGGCTAAAAGATTAAATGTGCAGACATTTCTTGAAGGTGATTGACTGTATTTTAAAACACAAAACTAACAAAAATATGAAACAACAAAAGTAAATAAAATATGGGGGAATTGGAGCAGAAAATCATTTGGTCATTACACTAGTACCAGAAGCCCCCAGTGTGATATGCACCAAATAGGTATTTGCTCAATAAATAATGAAAAGAAAACATTATTTATGTATAAAACTTACTGATTTATTTGAGAGATAGGATAAGAAATGAAGCGATGAGAGACTGTAAGACTGAAGTTGTGATCAGAATGAAAGTGAATGAGTTGAGACGATTGGGACATATAAAGAACATGAATGATGAAAGGATAACAAAGAAAACACACATGGGTGAAAGAAAAGGTGTAAGGAAACTTAGATATCCAAGAACCACATGACTCGATCAGATTTGAGAAAGATGAATCGTAAAATGTATGTGGCAGATTACGGAATTGTGACGAAAGAAAAAAGTGTAGGTATATAAGAGTACATGCTTGCGCGGTTGGTTGAGGCGGCAGTCTCAAGGGGGAGGTGCCAGGTTCAAACCACGGCGCTGACTATCTATTCCACACTTTGCAATACAGGCTTTTAGCCTAGTGCAAATTGTGCGGGAAAGTATTTGGGCTTGTGTCCCAGATCCTTTTAAAAAAATAATAATTGGGAAGTCTGGCATTCTATTCTCTCTGCCTATTCCGCACGGGACACAGCATAAGGAGATAAATTACTTCAGGTGTTTGTCATGGCTTTGGTTACACCCGACAATCCAGGATTTCATTCAATCGGGAGGGTTTGTGTATTATAATATTATGATTAACATTACAATAATATTTAATGATTAATTACATTTATTTAAATTCATGTAATAAAAGTATGAGTCATGATTGTGGCAGTGAGAAAGTATTATATTATGGTGGATTATCATACAATCAAACTATGATAACTAATTTACATTAAACTCTACACAATGCTTCTACTGCAATAATTCTTCAGCAAAATATCTGCATCTATAAGGTCTGGACTCCAGTGTCTGTCAAAATATAATACATATAACAAGGTCAACAGTTCAATACAGAACAATGTTAAATCAGAAAACACTATCACAGAACACTTCCACAAAAGAACGTAATAAAGGAAGTAATGGTCAGATAAGTCCACATTATGATTTGTCATCGTTCTGTGTTGGTAGTGTTCTGAAATGTCCTTACGTTGAACCATTCTGTATTGGTTTGTTCTGTATTGTCCGGTCACTGTCTGGAATACTGTAAAGTGAAGTGCGAATGTATTTGTGATTGTGGATGTGTGTGTTTATATACAGACACAGAATAACTACAATGACAGACTGTTGATAAAATACACAATATAAATGTATTATACAAATCGACCAGTGTTTAACAAGTCCTACTATAGAGTCGCAAAACTCACACTATTAACAAGATGTCAATTATAAAAACTAAAACATCTTTAAAACTATCGCTTTACTCCTAAATAACGTTAAAACTAATACAGTTTTTAACTATGAGAGCAAAATTTCGAAAATGTCGCCCACAAACTGTCAAAATTCTTCATATGATTTAAATAAGGTGATCATCCAAATGCGTTCTGTCTTCGTGCTATAATCGCTCATTGACTCGCTGATTGAAAATTAACGGCAAAAACGCAGCCTTAAACAATTGAGTACTCTGCATGTTGTCAACCTTATTGTAAAATGCATACTATAATGTACTGTACATAATGAAGTAAAATGTAATTACAAAGTGACTTTAGTTAGACATCATGTCAATAAATTATAATATGGTTGAAGGTCTAGGAAATTAAACATCAAACTCATGAAATATGAAGCTGTCACACCTCCTTACAGCAATGAAAAAATTTAAAACAAACATTTATTTTAACTTGCTGTGCAGTAGTTTGCGTTCTAGGAAATGCGGAATTCATTTTAATAGTGAAAAAATGAGTAAGAAAAAAAAAATAAGGAAGAAATTAATGACACCACGAAATAATTGAGCAATGCCTAAGGGTGACTTATCATTTCTAGGAATGTCATTAAACTACGCACGCGAAATTAATACTGTTCGTGTATTTAAATAGAGCAGAATACATATTGACTAGTTGTGCTGATAATGAATATTAACATAAGGTATGGATGTATGAATTTATTGGCTGATTAAAATCTCTCACCCTTAGCGTCACAATCCACACAGTATTTATTATCTTCGTCCTTCAACAGTTGATCCAATATTGTCTGACACTTTTCCTGAATCTGTTTTGCACGATCCTTTTCATTTCTTGAAGACATTGCAATGTGTTTTATTAATATTTAATAGGAATATGAGACACACCACCCAACTTCTGCTATTATTCACCACAAAATATTCGGAGGGGCCATTGACAGAAATGAAATGACAACGAAGCGGATATTTTATGGCTAGTGTGTTGCAGTGGTATCCGCATTCAGCCAGTTCTCAAGAAATACTCATTTTAAATTTATTTGTAATTGGTAAAAATTAGGTAAAAACTAATGCGGATTATAAAAATATTACATGATATCCAATGCCATTAATTGCAGAACATATTTTATGAAAGAAAATTTAATGGCGTTCATGTGGAAAACCTTTGGGTGAACTTAAATAAAATTGTTTCGACATTTTGTAAGCAATATTTGTAAATGTTTTAATAAAATTTTGTTAGAGATACGCGATTCTGCGTTATTTTACTGTGTGTATAAGTTGTTCATTTTAAAGGGAGTTAAAAACGAAATGAAAATATTTTCGTGTTGCGATTCTATCTTGGGTAGCGGTCCGATTTGTGCTATCAGCGCTAGCGACGCTCGCGGTGCAATCATGTGCACAGAACACATATACTCTAAAGGTGTGAATATACGGGGTCTCAGGAGACGCGCCTCCAGGCACTGACAAAATGGCGTCAGTCTCTTCAGTGAAATACACGACGGGAGATTTTCGTCTCTAGAGACGGCATCTCTAGTAAAAATGGCCGACAATCGCCTCCTGTCATCAAATTCTAAAATACACGGGACTATCTCGAGACGCGAGACTTTGGTCTGTTGCTGCATTCATTCTATTAGTATTTTTGGCGCCATAATGGCGTTTGGTTTTATGTACATACTCTATTGTCATGTATTTACGAGTATTGTGATTAAAAAATATAATTATATACCGCTTTGAAATTATTTATCGATTCAGTAATGTACATATGTCGGTCGGTACTTTACTTACATGCGTATGTGTATATTTCCTTTTCTGCGTTAGTAAATGAAATAGAATACTTAATTAGACCTTCTTTTAATGTACACCATTCCTATGACATCAGTGACATAAGCCAAAGCAAATATCGGTATGCACTACATACCCGAAACCGTTGTGAGTAGCGAAATTTTGTTTCCTCCTTATGTTCCTTCGATGAATATTATTAAAGGGTGAATTAATGGTAACTACATAGTTTGCTATAAATGTTGTAGGACATGAAGGGAATAACAAAACACGTAATGTTAATGTATTTTTCACAACTGTATTCATATTTCAAATGCAAATGCAACTCTGTTATTAATCCGCCATTATTTAAAAATAATATTATAATTATAATCAACTAACAATTTCATTATTAACAATGTACTAATATCGTCACAATCGCAGGAATGTTTAAAATTATATATCAATACAAAAACCACGTGCCCACGCGCGCCAATCCAATTCAGTTGCAAACATCTCCAAGAGACCTCAGATTAAAATTGAACATGTCAAAAGACCGGAGACGCGTCCCCTGAGACGAAAATATGTAAAATACACGACGCGAGACTTGCGTGCGCAGACCGTCTCAGGAGGCGCGCGGTATCGAGAGATATCTCGCGTCTCCGATGTGTTTACACACAAGAGACCTGTCATTTTGGTATCCGGGAGGCCAAAATCTCTCGTGTGTATCTTCGCCTTAACGATCATGTGTCCCGTTTTGACTATCGTAGGCGAAGATACACACGAGAGATTTTGGCCTCCCGGATACCAAAATGACAGGTCTCTTGTGTGTAAACACATCGGAGACGCGAGATATCTCTCGATACCGCGCGCCTCCTGAGACGGTCTGCGCACGCAAGTCTCGCGTCGTGTATTTTACATATTTTCGTCTCAGGGGACGCGTCTCCGGTCTTTTGACATGTTCAATTTTAATCTGAGGTCTCTTGGAGATGTTTGCAACTGAATTGGATTGGCGCGCGTGGGCACGTGGTTTTTGTATTGATATATAATTTTAAACATTCCTGCGATTGTGACGATATTAGTACATTGTTAATAATAAAATTGTTAGTTGATTATAATTATAAAATTATTTTTAAATAATGGCGGATTAATAACATAGTTGCATTTGCATTTGAAATATGAATACAGTTGTGAAAAATACATTAACATTACGTGTTTTGTTATTCCCTTCATGTCCTACAACATTTATAGCAAACTATGTAGTTACCATTAATTCACCCTTTAATATTCATCGAAGGAACATAAGGAGGAAACAAAATTTCGCTACTCACAACGGTTTCGGGTATGTAGTGCATACCGATACTTGCTTTGGCTTATGTCACTGATGTCATAGGAATGGTGTACATTAAAAGAAGGTCTAATTAAGTATTCTATTTCATTTACTAACGCAGAAAAGGAAATATACACATACGCATGTAAGTAAAGTACCGACCGACATATGTACATTACTGAATCGATAAATAATTTCAAAGCGGTATATAATTATATTTTTTAATCACAATACTCGTAAATACATGACACTAGAGTATGTACATAAAACCAAACGGCATTATGGCGCCAAAAATACTAATAGAATGAATGCAGCAACAGACCAAAGTCTCGCGTCTCGAGATAGTCCCGTGTATTTTAGAATTTGATGACAGGAGGCGATTGTCGGCCATTTTTACTAGAGATGCCGTCTCTAGAGGCGAAAATCTCCCGTCGTGTATTTCACTGAAGAGACTGACGCCATTTTGTCAGTGCCTGGAGGCGCGTCTCCTGAGACCCCGTATATCCACACCTAAAGGTGTAGGCATGGTGTAGGTAGCGTGCTATAAGCGCTATCCAATTCGGGACAGTTGTTTGCACGTGCAATCTGTCATTAAGACGATATTTGTTTTATTTTTGATTCAGAAAGTAAACTGAACGATATTATCACATCACCTGTTTATTCTAAAAGCACATCAGCAGAAAATAAAATCATTATTAACAATTTATATATACATATTATCGGCGATATCTTTCAAACTTTGACAGAACAAACGTCACTGTGACGTTTCCACACACAGTGCACTACCAAAATTTCGTGAGCGTTGTAAGCACCGGAAATAGGTATAAAATGATGACGTCACACGCAATCTGTAATGAAAGCGCAATTTGGACCAGAAAATAGCGCGCTCGCAACGCTTTGATTGCACAGATAGCTAAAACGGACCGCTACCTTGGTACGTCTGTAGGTACTTAGCTAAATTCGTATAATTTTCTTGTCTATGCCTTTTCCCGCCACTGCAAAAAGGGACTAAAGGGAGCTGTCAATGTGACGTTTTCAAAAGTGGTTTTGTTTTGTGTTTATTATCTCGTAAATTAGTGTTAAATTTTAAATGTGATAATGAGTTTGAGAACGAGTCGCATAATGAAAGAAATAGCAAATATTAAAAAGAATCCGCCATGGGGAATTACATGTAACTGCGCTGTGACTGGAGTTGTGGATAAACTCGAAGCAATCATCATGGGTCCAAGAGACTCGCCATATGAAAATGGAGCATTTAGAATTAAAATAGATATCCCTGAGAAATATCCTTTTGAACCGCCTCAGGTGAAGTTTGTGACGCCGGTTTATCATCCTAATATTGACAAAGGTGTGCAAATTCTTTGACATATTTTGTGACAATAACAATAATTAGCCAAGTAGGAATCTAAACAAAGGATAAAGTAAATTGGTTTGCAGCAAAGCCTCATGTCTCCTTCCCCACTCATCCCTGTCCTGTGCGGTTATTTTTAGCTCTTTATACGAGTAGAAGCCCATATCCTGGAACAGGTCGTCCAGGTATTCTTTCCTTGGTCGTCCTCAGTAGTTCATACGCCCGTAGTATTATAGCAGTATTGTATTGGGGTACTATTGTACAATTGGAGCCCCAACCATAGATATATCAAAAGGTGCAGACATAAGAACTATGGAAAAAGCAAATAATCCGCCGACAATATATTGGGTTAGGTTTAAGTTTTTTTTTTTGCGAGAAAAAAAAACAACCTAACAAACCTAACCCAACAATATTGATATTTTTTCTATGGTTGGGGCTCCAATTGTACAATAGTACCAAAACCAGAGGGTGTCGAATTATTGGAAAGTTCGGATTACTAGATTGTATATTGTATAGGGAAGTTTAAGTGAGCATAGCGAGGGGGAGAAGAGGTGGCGTAGGGTGCCAGATTACTGGACGTGTTGATGTACTGAAGTGCCGAATTAGCGAGACTACTGTACTTATTTTGTTTAATTTTATATTTCCAGCGGGTCGAATATGTCTAGACCTCTTGAAAATGCCTCCCACGGGGTCATGGAGACCCACCGTGGTGTTGGAGAGTCTCCTGCTAGCCATACAAGCCCTATTGCTCAATCCCAACCCCGAGGACCCCCTCATGCTAGACATTGCCCGGCAGTACAAGACGAATAAGGATGAGTTTATCAGAGACGCAAGGTTGACTACGCATAAGCATGCTGTGTTTAAATAAATTAAAAATTTGTTTAATATTTAAGGTTATTTATGTAGGTATGATTTTATACTGTCATGTAAGTGTAGTGGACATGGCTCAAGAAGATGAATCAGGGTAAAATGTAGTGGAAATGAGGTGATTGAGAAGAATGCGTGGGAAAACACTGAGAGATTAGTTAGTAGTAGCAATGTGTCTATGAAAATAGTGCACAATGCTGTCTTGGTGCCGACCTTAATGTATGCTGGTGAGACTTGGACGTGGATGAAGAAGGATGAATCAGGGTTGAATGTAGTGGAAATGAGGTGGTTGAGAAGAATGTGCGGGAAAAAATTGAGAGATAGGATGAGGCTATTAAAGAGATGAATGACTGTAAGACAGGTGAGAGAATGGATGATGAAGGGATGACTAATAAGATACATATGGATGAAAGAACGGGACTGAGGAAGGGCAGCTTTCCGAGACTAACCTGGACCAACCATGTCGACAAGATCCTCAAAGACAGATGCGTTTTGAGAAAAAAAATTGAGGAGTGCCTATGACAAATTGTATGCATGTGACAGAAGCGAGGAGTATATCTAAAGACAAGACATTCTGGCATTCTGACCTCTGCGTAACCTGCAAGGGTCGTGGCATAAAGGGATAGATAGATATTAGATATAATTTTACTTCATAAACAAAATGTGTATCTGTGTTTGTGAATATCACAATTTTTGTAATGAAAGTATTATTACTGTATTGTATTATAAGGATAAGGCATTCTGGCGTTCTGTCTTCTCTGCCTATCCTCCAGGGGATATGAGGGAGGGGATAGAAAACAGATAGATATTGGGTCCAATTCCATAACTGATTAAGTTTGTACTACTAACTAAAATAAGACATCCTTTTTATTCAATTATTTCAAAGTAAAATAATTTTTAATTCACAAATTATTCTTGTAAAGCGTTAAATTTTCTACATTCCGTAGTGTATACTATAATGCGGTGTTCGTACAAAAGTGTAGAATGCATGATAAACATTTTCAGGCTTACGACTGACCTCTACTGGCTTACATTCTTTTTAGTATATTTCGTACTACGCTACAACAAAATAGGCCGAGGCACATTGAATAGTATCATATTGCATCAAAAGCACTGTGTCAAAGTATACTATGATGCGAATCCGCATCATTGGCATGCAACGTGTTAAGCCATCCGAGGTCGGTCATAAGACCGACAATGTTTATCTTTAATTCTACACTGTTGTAGGAATACTGCATTACCGTTATTTTAATTCAGAAGGGTATAGAGTTGGACCTATGGTATTGTTTCTTGTGATGTGTATAGTATTGTTTAGGGTACATTGTTTATTGTTATCGTTTTTATAATTATTGTATTTCATGTACTTGTTTTAAAATAAATTGAACTACTTAATTATATGGTTTTTAAAAAATACTTGCTGAATTTTATTTTATATCCAAAACTAGAGGGTATTAATTGCAGAGACGAGCTACCAAAATATCTAAACAAATAAGAAACTCCCGAAATGTAGATCACTTGACAACGAGGCTCACATCTGATCCACGAAAACACATCGTAGCCAATAAAGTAAACCTTTGTAATTTATAAGAAAGAAGTATCAAGGCGAAGAGACGCTTGTATTTTATTACAATAAAAATTAAAAATTGCCCTTGTAAAATGTTGAAAACGCCATCAAAAACCATTACCTAAAAATGTAACTAATAACGAAAGTGCAAAGAGCTCAACCGTATTTGTATCTTCAATTTTTGTCTGTGATTTTATCTATGGTTAGTAAATGTCACATTGACAGTTAAGTTGACAGATTTTCTTGTATTGATTCGTTTCTCCAATTATTCTGGGAATTATTAATCAATTCTGATTATTGGAAATTCATTATTAAACGTTTTTCTAATTGCGAGTATTGAAAGCATTACTTAAAGTATCTAGTTTTCTTATATAATTGATTGCGACTTGCAAGAAGCGGCGACGATGGCGAATGACACTCCGGAAAGCGAGTTTTCTATAGAATGCTTCCAGAATTACTCTGCTCCGGAAGTTTTCATACAGGGACTGGCAGGAATGGTTAATCAAACGGATATTGAAACTATGATCAGAGCACAGAAACAAATGTAAGTAATTTTTAGGTACATGTTCCTAGTGGTTACCAAAAGTTATTTCTTTATTTTATGGTAGTAGTGCTTGGTATGGGATACTTGTTGATTGGTTGATCTTGAGTCCAAAGAGTAAATAAGTGTGCAAAGGTTGTAGAAAAGTTAAGGGATATGTTGATATTAAAATTCTTAGGGCACAATTCTTTAGAAGAAAGTGGTTAAATGTTAAGTGATAGGATAAGAAATGAAGTGATTAGAGAGATAAGTGACTGTAAGACAGATGTTGTAACTAGAATGAAAATGAACAAGTTGAGGTGGTTAAGACACATAGAGAGGATGGGTGATGAAAGGATAACACAAATGAAAGAAGAGGTGTAAACAAATGCGGTCTTCCCAGAAACACTTGGCTCAACCATGTTTACCAAGATGGATGTGTTCCGAATCAAATTAATCGAAGAGTGTGTATGACGAATTGCGTGAATGTAGTGGAATCAAAGAGTGTGTGTAAGGGTGGAAAAGTCTGGCGTTCTGTTCTACCTATCTCATTATTTTTTGTATGTTACTTCAAATTAGATTTATATTAATCATCACGATTTTGCTGTAAACTCGCCTTAGTGAACAACTCTCTATTCATTTATTATTAACCTGTTACCTGTTTTGCTCTGATTTATTGTATGAGTTTGTATTTTTTATATCTTAATGCATATCGCCGCTCGCTTTTTACTTTGACTTAAGCGACACAGGGTCAACTTTTCAGGAGAGCGATTTAAAGTTTAAAAAAACAGAAAAACCCTGATAACTTTTTTATTTATGAACCGATTTAAATAAATTGTATGGGGGTTTTGTTCGTGGATTTTGTTTCTATTTTTTAGTATATAATGTTAATAAATATAGTCTCTTTTGTGTGAGTTAGATGGCGCTTAATCCCTTAATGCCTAACCTGATATTTAGTATAATTCGAAATTTATTAATTCAAAACAAGTAAATGACCATTTTCCTTAAAATCATGAAAATTCAAAATGACTAACATGCCATTTGTACTCTTCCTCCAAAAAAACAAAATGACTTACACGTCATTTATATTGATTTTCTAATAATTCAAAATGACTAACACGCCATTTGTACTCTTCCTCAAAAATATCAAAATGACTAACACGTCATTTATATATTTTTTCTAATAATTCAAAATGGCTAATAGAACTTTTTGTGACAAACTGTATCAAGCAGAACGTCTAAATTAGCACTGAAAATAAAATCGTTATAATTCAAAGTGATTAATGCAACCATGTTTTCCAACACTTCCAAGTTAAAATGGCTAACACACAAACTCTTGTATTTTATATAGAATTTTGTGAGTAATAAAAGCTGAAGATCAATGTATTGGAACTCTAAGTATTCATCTTCATATCTGTTTCAAAAAAGAAGGAAAAAAATGTTTTCTAAATATATTATTTATAAATATTTCTTAAATACATTCTAAATACGTATATACGTTCGCGCCCATCGCACACAAAAGCAACACGTATATTGACAATGAAGTTGTTAGTTGAACGACCGATAATAATATTTTCAAACCTTATAATTCTGTTTCAAACATTTTGTCTTAAACGACGACAGATGTACCAAATATCAGCTATCGTTATAACCGCAAAAATACTAAAGTGCAAATTCAATTATAAACAATTAGTTAGAACGATTAACGGATAACATAAAATTAAAAAGTAACAATCCAATGTGACTAATGGCTATTTCAATTAAATTCAGTATTAAGTAGAAATGACTTAAAAGACATGTAAAGAGTAATATCCAAATTTCTAAAAGTCTAAACGACAACTTAACATTATTTAGTATCATGTAAATGTGACTAAACGAAGGACATGTTTAGATTTAATATTATACGATTTGACTAAAGTGCATCTATCTAAATAATTTTGATAAGTCAAAAAAGCTAAAGCGCCACTCGCATTGTTTTATGTGTTAAGTTTGTTTTTCTTATAAACCAAACATTCATGAATTGTGAAAATTTGGCAAAACAAAGCGCCATTCGTGATTTATAAGTTGTTATTTTCGTCGCTTTACCTATTTTTTGAAAGATAAAAGTTGGTTTTTTATTTGACTAAACGACCAAAAAAGTTGTCTGATTGACCTTGAACTTAGACCATTCGATAAAGCTCGCCGAGACGATTCCAACGATATATATAACTCATTTTATACCTAAGTGGCGCTTAAGTCAAAGTATTATTGTTTTATTGTTCTCTATCGTCCGTATGCCCATTCGGGCATCTGGACTCGTCAATTTTTACAATATCATTTCATCACAAACAAAGTATCGCAAACAATATCATTATCAGATCAATGCCAATCAGAGTGTAAAGGGCTCTGATTGACATTTCGTCATACACAAAATCAATTTTTCAACATATCGTCAACGGAATAAAATTCTTTGTCAACGAGGTACTTCTTCACCCCTCCGCGGAAGGCCGCATCATCCAGTGATATCAACTCCCTGGGTAAAAAACGAGCGGCGATATTATTTATTTTGTTGTGTTTGTGTGACTCTTACAGGTTGCAGCGCTTTGAGAAGACCAATGAAATGTTGACTAACTGTAATGCCCTGAGTGCCAGCAGACTGAAGGTTGCCGGGGCGGAGTTTAAGAAACACACACAACTACTGGTGGATATGAAGAAGGACCTCGACTATATATTCAAGAAGATTAGGTTGCTCAAAACTAAACTCAGGTAAATCAAATCTATTTTTCTGCTTCCAGCCCTCTTCAGTCCATTGTTGGATATAGGCCACTTCCGTTACTCTTCCACTCGTTGCTGTTCCATCGTATTTGGGATAACATTGGTCACAGATGCTTTGTAATTTTTTACCACAATATCTATGTTCACTCCTTGACTCTTGAATAACTGCGTTTCCTCACACCCCTTCATTCAGAATTATGTATGTAATTTCCCTGTCATTCTATTCCTAGACATTCTCTGCATTTTCCAACCTTTTCACCTTAGTCAGGACTCTTCATCTCTCAAATCATCTCATTTCTTACTCTGTCTCTCAGTGTATTTCCACACATTCTTCTCAAAGACCTCATTTCCACTGCAGTTATTCCGCTCTCGTCCTTTTTTAACCACATCCATGCCTCACTTCCATATCTATCTCTCAATGTTTCATGTACCACACTTTCCATTCCTAGTAAACAAGCTACCCTAATATACGTATTCATCCACTTGTTCTACGCATTCATTTCATATCTGAATTTCTTCAATTATTTTAAGGTTTCTGTTTTGTTTTCTAATTGTAATTTTTGATTTTCACAGCACTCAATATCCAGAGGCATTTGAGATAGCGCAGAAGGCAGCATTAGCTAAAGCCTCTTTAGAGAGAGATGACGACGAATTCGACGAGTCGCTTGAGAAACAAAACAAACCGTCAACGTCGTCTCTCAATAAAGACATGTCCAATTCAACGGAAACCTTGAAACCGAGCGTATCACAAATATTCAATAAAAGTCCAAACGATACGGAAAATAAAGAAATATCTGCAGAGGATGGTAAAATTAGGTTAGGGAATAACGAAAGACAGAATACGGTTGTCGAGGAAGAGACAAATTCATCGCAAGATAACGCTAGACAGAATGATGTTGCAACGAATCAAGATTCTGTTAAACATGAATCTAAAGGAGTACAGCAGCCTTTGAAAAAGACAGTTATTAAAGTTGATAGGACGTCTAGTGGCAGTAGTTCTTCAGATAATTCGTCAAATAGTGTATCGTCGGGTGACAATACTTCAGATACGGGTTGATTACTATGTCAAGTGCAAGTTAGTTAAGACTTACTCTCATATAGTATCAAAGACGGTAATCTGATTCGGAGTAAATTGGAAAAACGTTGATATGCCCATATCTAGCTTGCACTGCACTGCATGTCTCTCAAATACTTGTCCAACTTATACTATATAAACACATTAACACTTGGAGCACTGATAATATCACTAGGCAGTCTGTTCCATGCTTCAACAACATGGTTCGTATGAAAATGTTTGGCCAGATTGGAGTTAAATGTGGTTGGACTAAGTTTCAGCTGGTGTCCTCTCAGGTGTGTGTTGTGGTTGAATGTATATATGTTTCTGCCTCTCATATATTGCAGATTGGTGTATTGCACTGAAACCAAGTGACTTGTTATATGAAATATTTATATGGGTTATGGCTGCTTTTGTTGCCATGTTAATATCTTACAATGTGTAGTTTTACAATAGGAACATGCACCACATTCTTACACTCAATTTATACAAATGCCAGATTGCTGATTTTGATACTATATGGGTATTTAATTTATATTTATTGTAATTATTTTATTTATGTAATAAAACGTGCCATATTCATTTGTATCCATTGCTTTAATACATTTTTATTTTTCACCTACCAAAGCATAAATCTTTTTACCAAAAAGAATGGTGTTAGCAATGGATGTATTCAAGAATCTATCATATCGTCTGACACTAGAGAGACCAGAGTCAGAGATTAAGATCATGAGAGATTAGGTATTGAAGTACTTCAGGAGATAAGTAGGGAATGTCTTCTAATAAATGTGCTTCACATTTACACAACAGAGGAGAAGAAATATGTTATAAAATCATACAACAATGTTATTTCTAGTGCAGTACACTAAACTAATATCATATTGTATGAAGCAATTATCAAACCTCCCTGCCTACTCTGTAAGTTACGGAACCTATATAAATGAATGAATGAATGAATGGTAGGAAGACTTAACGGATAAAGCCATAGACAAAACTTGACTGCCGTCATTTTCGCTACTAGCATTTCCGCTAGATATACGCCATTTTTTCTCGATGTAAAGTACACTAATTTACCATTTAATTACATAGGATATATTCCAAAGGTAAATTTCTACACTGATTATACATAATGAGTCGCAAAAATCACCGATATAACCAGGTTTCATGCAATTGTGGATAACCAATATGACACGCAATCATATGTTTGTAGCTCCAATGGCGTCCACCATAGAATTGTCATAGATAATAGAAGGGGCTCAATGTTCAATAGTTCTTACCACCTTTATATAGGTACCTTGTGCGTGGAGACCTATATGAACTGTATTCATGTCGGTCTAATGGAGGGATATTTAATAAAAAAGGCGCAATAATTTAACAGAACATATATATTTCAATAAGAATACAATAATGCAAAGTGCATATAATAATACAATACAATATTACTTGTGATATTGTAGCAAACAATTATATTAATATAATGTTAACACCACGAGTAGAAAGGCCACAACTAACAATATGTAACCCTAACAAGATCGAAACGTTAGTTATACCCTTTGTACTCATTATTCCAGCGTTATTGGATAAACATTTTTAAACAATAATACATTTGTTAGCTGACGTAAACTAGAGTCCATTTTTAGCAACTTTGGGTGAAGAATAACAAATGATTCAGGTGGCTTGTTATTCTTCACGTAAAATTGGTGTAAACAGCGGTAAGAACAGTAATATCCCACCAAAGATACAGTTCGATCAGTGCCATTTTTAGAGACTGTTTTGCCAGTGATAAATAGACAGTAAGATGGGCAAACGATTATTGCATATATATTGTCTTGTAAATAAAGTCATTCCATTCTTTAAAACTGTAAGAGGTATTTCTCTTCCCAGAAACACCCATGCGATTTGCCATCCACTCTCAGATTCCCTTTACTCAAAACATATCCGTCCTTGCGACCGAACTTACACACCTATTCTATATATATCTTTTAATTCATCTTATCCTTGTCGCAATTTTTCGTCACTATTTTACTTTCACGGCTATGACATATCTTTTGGTTGGATATCACTGATCTAAATAGTACGGTTGACATAACCATCAAAACGAGGACATTCAATTCTATGCTTTATTCTTGTAGGCATTAAGATACAAAATAGGATGCATTAATTTTGGTAGTTACGCCATTTTGATTATTACGCAATTTGGATTATTACGCAATTTTGGTAGTTACGCAATTTGGATTATTACGCCATTTTGGTGATTACGCCAACTTAATAATAATAATATTAATTACAATTTAATTTAATACCTAATATTGGTGTAGATACATCCATTTCATGGAAATTTGTTACGCTAATATAAATAAAATTACGTAAAACATTTACAATAATTTATCTTTGTTTAAAAAATTATAATTCTATACACATCACAACCAATCAAACATATTTTTATAATAATTATTAATTTAATATTATTTTGACTATAACCCTTTTTACACACGATGATTTTAATTTTTTTTTGTTAAATTAGTACGTAACACCATAACTTACGCAACTGTGGGTTGTGTGACTAATGAAATACACGTCATTAAAACGCTATTCTAAGGTTGTGCACCGTGGCAAGATAACAAACGATTGAGATTTCCAAATTACTACATTTTAAAACAAAACTTCAATAATGGTGGTTGTCAAATAAGTTGCGGATATTCCTCGACAGATGGCGGTAGCATAGAAAAGTTGGTACATTGTGAAAAATTCTTCTGCAGCATATACAAAAAATTACACACCCGAAACCAGGAGATGTCTGAATGGGAAATGTTGACCTGGACTTAAAGTGATCACGTAAGCATCAGAACCGCTTTCCTGCATCCTCCCCAGGGGAGTTTACATAATGCTGCATTGTGTGAATGTGTACACCTCTACGCACATAGGTTCTGTTGAGGAAAACTGTTGTATGATTAAATTTTTATCAAATATTTACGCACAACACAAATCAGTTTTTGTGTTGTGCGTAAAAATACTTGTCTAACTAACTAAGACTTTATGGCTCCAGAAACTTTGATGGATAATTAATTTCATTTGTGACAATTTAATGTAAACATTAAAATCTTTGTCTACAAATAAAATGGCAAGTGAGGATTCAAAACAACATACGTGCTGGGAAAAGGGCATTACGACATATTTACAAAAAGACACTTTTCAATTATATTATCATATTTTACAGTTGACTGTATTGTCTTTGCCCCTTATTACGTAATCGAAAAAAATTGACATGTTATATTGTCAAAGCTTCATACATAATAAATGTTAACCTTACATATTAATTTCATTGTATTCATTCATATAAAAAAGAAACACAAAATAATTTCATTTTGAAACATTCATAGGTCATTTGTTCATGAGAGCAATGAATACCTTTCCATTAGAACTGATTCAAAATTCAAACTGTCAGTCGTCATTCCAAATTTGAAAATTCTAGTGTTCTGATTGGATGAATTCTACATAAGAGATTCTCATTGGTCAGCGAAATGTCATAGACAAATGCCCTTCTTAAAAATATATTCCAAAATCATATTATCAACCACAGAGAAGGTTCAAAACTTATGTTTTTTTGCCCAAATCAACATGTGACATGTTGGCTTACACGCAGAACGCCTAACATGCGATCTTTTATTCTATCTCCATGGTTTTTTTAACATTGAAATAAAGTTTAAAAACAACACAAATAATAAAAAAACCTTTTATGTGACATATTGTCTTTAAATTCACATATTATTTTATTCTACACTTACACATTAATAGTTTTAATACACCTTAGCGTCAAGCAGTTTTAGTTTATCTTAAGATTAATCTTATGATTAAGGTTAGGTATATAGTAGTACTCCATATTGACATTAATTTCTCTCCAATGACATCACAAGTACTTGAAAAGGCAATCTTATAGACGGCCTAGAAAGTTACACATTTGACACAACTAATAAAGCTCATTTATGTCACCATGAATCGTGTATTTTCAAGCATATACGGGTATAAAGTGAATGCAGCACCCTAGCGGTGCGATCAATTTTATGTTATACAAATTTATGTTCTATCTATACCCTCACGCCACGTCCCTTGCAGGGTAGACAGAGCGCCAGACAGCCCTATCCTTACACACACTCCTAGCCTCCGTCACATTCATGCATGCAGTAATACACGCTCTCCGATTCCTTTTACTCAAAACGCGTCCATCCTTGAGGATCTGGTCGACATGATCGGACCAGGCCAGTCCCGGGCAGCCGCGTTTCCTCACACCACTTTGTTCGTTCAAATATATCTTTCTTGTCATCCTTCATTCTTTCAACATGCCCAAACCATCTTAGTTTATTCACTTTCATTCTAGTTACTAATTTATGTTCCCCTTATAAAATAATGATATTGTGCCACACTTTTACGTGACATCACGAAGTAAAACACAGAGATATTTGACTATAAAGTTGCGCATATAGTATGGGAAAACGCTGTCAAACTTGACAGTTGGACCGTATTTTGCGAGTGACGTCACACTTTACACCCGTATAGCAAGTCGATACACTTTAAATGACTACAAACCAAAAAAGTTACCTCATGTGTGCCAAATATGTCACTCGTCTAGACACTCCAAGCGCCAGGCACTCAACCGTATTCAGGCCTTAATTAATGCATGATGCAGGCCTATCTTTAACCCATTTTTTTTTACATTGAGGACAGCAAAAATCATTCTCAAAATATCCACAACATAAGCTTTGTTTAGTTCGACGAGGGACTGTCTCTGAAAAAAAAACTCAGAGACATCATCGAAAGTCATGTAGGATATGGTATGGCTGTTGGTTTGGTAGCAAGGCTTCCAAGTGGGAGGTTCTGGGTTCAAATCCGGGTGGTGACAACGCACACTTAAAGATACACGCTTCTAGCATATTGTGAAGTGTACAGGAAAGTCTTTGGAAGCGGCATTCTTTCACCAGATTTGCTGTGATTCGATTAACCACTCCTCATCACTAAACTTAACTGTTATAGAACTCGAATGCTGGATTTCTCCAACTTTTTAGGTGAGGAATAGCGGAGATAAGAGCCACCTAGCACACATTTTGTATGAAAAATTATGATAAGTGGCTCCTATCTCCGCTATTCCTCACCTAAGAAGTGAGTGAAATCCAGTATTAAGTGTCTAAAGATATATTTGAGTTTATTTCGATAAGACCAAATTAATCTTCATTTTTTTTTTGACAAAAAATCAGGGCTTGCATACAGAGACCCAAATACTTTCCTGCACACCTTGCACTAGGCTTAAAGCCTTTATCGCAAAGTGTGGAATACATCGCCAGCACCGGGGTTTGAACCTGGCACCTCACGCTTGAGAGACTGCCGCCTCAACCAAACATGCACTCTTGATAAAAACTCAAGCAAAAAATGGGTTTATTTAAAAAATAATAATACATAAAAACAATACTTCACTTACTTACATACAAATATAATAATATAATGATTAATATGGTAATTTCCTTACGAGGTAGGCAAAGAGTCCATTCCTATATCCACCATACTTTGTTTCACAATATTCCCTACAATTCATTATGTATTTAGTTCCGCTAGCTAATCAGATAGAATTTGAGCTACATAATAATATTACTATTACAATATGTATTAAGATCTTTGTTACGCAGTCACATGCATTACGACGAGTTACGTTACGTTACGATTCACACTTACGACTTACATATACCAAATTACGAATGACTCTACAGTAAATATCCTTTTAACTGGACCATAACTTGTTCATTCCATTCCAAGGTTCATTTCTTCCATACACACTTTTCATTTGTCTCGTAAAGTAAAAACAGGAAATGTACAGTTTTCTGTAAAAACAGGAAATGTACAGTTTTCTGTAAAAACAGGAAATGTACAGTTTTCTGTAAAAACAGGAAATGTACAGTTTTCTGTAATAGGAACGGTACAGTTTTCTGCAAAAGGAAATAGTAAACAGTTTTCTGTAAAAACAAGAAATGTACAGTTTTCTGTAAAAGGAAATGTATAGTTTTTCAGAAAACATAGGAAACAAGTGGAACTCGGGACCTTTTGAGAACAGGGATAGGAATAACGCTTAGGGTTTAATTTTGAATGTTATTCATATTCCATCAATATTTTGATATAGCATTCATAAAATGGTAAAAAAAACTGCTAACAATTTTGAGATGCACAAAATGTTTTTGTGTATTGTATGTTTTTGTACTAATGTCCCTGTCAATATTTGTTTTTGTGACTGCATCTGTTCCATGTGCATAAATAAATAAATAGTGGCAACATTTGGAGTATTTCAATAGTGTTGTCGACTAATAAAAAAAGGCAACCCTATTTCAACATTCCAGCACGGTGTCAAAGTAACGTTTTGCTGATTCAGTTAAAAGGACTTTTACTGTACTAAATCTTATACAATCTTTGATTCATTTATTCAATCGCTACGAAATCATAAGCAAATTTTAATTAGTTTTCTTAGTATATTCATGTAACAAATGTCTTTCTTAGTTAAAATCCTATTCTATTCCATCCCCTCATGCCACGCCCCTCACGGAGTAGTCGGAGAGGACAGTCAACAGAACAGAACTTAGTTAAAATGTTTTAATAAAATTCTAAGTCTAAAACACTTATGTATTTCATAATATTTCATATATTTCACTTTCTAATAATTGTAAACAAATTACACAATATTTTTATTTAAGGCAAATTTTAAATACTCTTTTGTTTATAATTTTTTTATACGTAAACATTTCAGTTATGCACTTTCTTCAGTTTCACGCAAGCTTTTAGCTTACTGCGAAGTGTGTACGAAAGTATTTGGGTTTGCGTATACAAGCATGGGTTCTTTTTTGAAAAAAAAAAGTTTCAACAGTAGTATAAGATTATTTTGGAAATCACAATTTATGTTTTGTGAGACCATCGGAATTTTCTACATGTCGTAGTTGAATATAACAAGTACTAGTTATATCTCAACAGATATACTGCAAAGGATGGACCTTCCATCAGGGTTATGGCTGATCGTCGGCTGGCTTAATGTGATCACTTTACACTCAACATAAGTAACATTCACCAATTCCAGTCCATCCATCTGCCGCGGTCAGGAATCGAACCCATCTACCCTGATCTAAGACTTCAGGGAAGCATTAAAATGGTTGGACCGTACACTAAAATACTAAAAAATAATCTCAACAGAGGGCCGTGTACAATATATACCTGTTTCATCTCGACTCAACTACCAGCCTTCGTAGCACAGCGGTAGAGTACCGGCTTGTCAGGTTGGAGATCCGGGTTGGATTACCGGCTGCATCAGATGGATGGACTGGAATTGGTGAATGTTACTTAAGTGTAAAGTGATCACATTAAACCAGCCGATGATCAGCCATAAGCCTGATGGAAGGTCCTTCCTTTGCTGTGTATCTGTTGAGATATAACTACTTAGTAATATAATATGTCGGTTAATATTCGACAGAAGAGTAAAGTTGAGATGCCGTCCTTGTCTCACAGCTCTAAATCATTGATAAACAATAAAATTTAAACCAATAGAATCTCACAATTCAAAAAGACGAAGAAATGATTCAAAATTCGAATTTAACGAAATGTCATTATTCCATTGTTTGAGATTTGAATAAAGAACTGTAGCGCCATAGACAAAAGTGTTTAACTGAAATGTTTCATGCAATGTAATCGTATTTAAATACATTTTTATATATACAAAAAAGCAATAAAAACAATACTGTATATGTATAAGTACTATGAATATTTTTGTCTACAAGTAGTACATGTAAATAGGTAAATAGACATTCAGAATTTTAGGTAATTTTGTAATAGAAATACACATATTTATTGTATGTCATATATTGTATATATCATATAACTTATAAGTATCGATTAAAAGAGATTATATTTTTATACTGACTGTGTAGTATTGTCTAGCATCAACAAGTTTGTACAAGCTTGCTTGACAATAATAACACAGCATCATATGTGACCTCCTTTAGGTTATTTTAATGAGTTACGAATATGTGTATCGATGCAATTATCTACCTTAAAATGCGTATTTATAATACGCATATTACAATTTAGGGACGGGAAAAATGATTTGAAAAATTGTCACATGACAAATGTTTAAATATCTACGTATCTTCTCTATGCTCAGAGTAGCTCTGTGCCATGTGCCATAGACTTCTATATTAAGTACCCTAGATGGCGTACAAATCGCTAGTAGTGAAGTAAACTGGTGCCTACAAACTGTCAAATCGTATGGAGAATTTTGACATTTCGTAGGCGACATTTTCGATAAAAAAAATCTCATAGTTAAAAACTGTATTAGTTATAGCGTTATTTAGGAATTAAGCGATAGTTTTAAAGATGTTTTAGTTTTATTATCGATATCTCGTTAATAGTGTGAGTTTTGCAACTCTAAATTACCATAAAGTGCGGAACGTGAAATTGCGTCACTTCCTTTCTATTGAAAATACATGGAGTGAGACATCTAGAGTACATAATATAAAAGTATATGCTTTGTGCACAAGAAGAATGTCCATAGACAATACATTACTACTTCATTAAGACGAGGTTTCGTCTCTCTAGGATTTAGTCTTTTTGGAAGACGGTATCTTAAAACAATAAGCTCGTTTATGCGTAAATAATTTAAATCACGATGCCACAAAAAGTCACCAAATGCCCCTATAAATTTGCATATATTTTTTTACTAGTTCATAATATATACATAATTAATTCATTAATTTTTTTACACAGAAAAGATTTAATTTTTTTATTTATTTACAGAGAAATAAGATTTGTCTTTGCATTTTACGCACCATACAATTTGATTAAAGCAGACAGGTACCTAAACATCGCATCAACACACATATTCACATGAATGTAGTCACCGCCACCTTGACATTTCTCTCTTTCTCTAGGCATGATGTAGGATTAATACATAAAACATTATAGGCGAGGTTGCCATCACCGTCGCTAAGGAAATGTATGGAATAACAGTCCCTTAACAACGAGTATGACGGACCACATATTATATTCTGTTAGAAGATTTGACAGGAGTGGTGGTCCTATGCGATCATTATGCTATGTTGCCAAATGTTACAGCACGGCTAGAGTACCTACTCTATATAGGAGGCGGTGATGTAGTTAATTATTTAGTTCGTATTATAGTTGTAAATTATAGTTTAACAAATATTTATCGTATAGAAAACAGTTTTATATGTATAATCATATTTTTTTCAAATAAATTACAAAAACTATACAACGATGACAGGATGGTGTTACTACAGTGCCTTTTAAATATCTTGTCAGCCGGGGGAGGTTTGCTGCAAATGGAGTTCAATATTGTACTATTGTTGGTAGCCCTGATTGTCAAACCTTGTCATAAGAGCTGTCAAAGGTCTGCAAAATTCTCACATTGTATCTTTTACAAGTAACCTACAATGCCGAAAGTATTACAGAGCGGCGCTAGAGAAATCATTTTAAAGGTACGATAGTTTTTCGAGTGGAAAAAAGAAAAAAATACTCTGATAATCCCTTCAAACCGCCATCACAAGTTTGAAAAACAAAGTTGCTAGTTTAATGTAACGATCCAAAAATTGCCCGATTTTGTTAAACAACACTTTTAAAGTATAATTTGAAAGTAGCGAAAGAATGTATAACCATATCTTATTATCACATCAAGCAAAACTAAACCAAGTTTGCACCAGGGAGCTTGTCACTGAAAAGTGACTTAAAAGAAAAATTACACTATAGCAACACCAAACGGTCATCTATTTGTCTATGGATTAACGAGTAGAATAATTTTGAATATTGTTCATAGTAAAGATCTGATGTCTACAAAACAAAAACAGTTAATACAATCTTAGGCACTGCATAATAAAGTCAACAATATACATAAGATTAAAATTTATATAACATAGCACAATAATCAATTGTGAATAAATAAATAAATAAAACATGATTTAAGCATTCAGTAGGTATATAACAAATTACAAAAAATAATAATAGACGGATACACTATTTGACAGCTAAAGCAGTGTTGCCAAATGAAATGCTTACAGACATTTTTCACTTCGCAATCATGTGCTGGCCAAAGACATTAAAAAAATGTGTTGTACTTCAATTAATGCATGAAAATATAGACAAACTCTATAAAAAGCAATAGAGGGAGTACACGATGTGTACTCAGTGACATTTGCACACCTTTACGGTATACGGTATGGAGAATTTTGACATTTCATAGGCAACGTTTACGAAATTTTGTTCTCATAGTTAAAAACTATATTAGTTATAACGTTATTTAGGAATTAAGTGATAGTTTTAAAGATGTTTTAGTTTTTATTATTGATATCTTGATAATAGTGCGAGTTTTGTGCCGAGCATGAAATTGTGTTACTTCCTTTCTATTGAAAACATGTGGAGTCAGACGTCTAGGGTACTTAATATAAAAGTCTATGGTTGAAATGGAGTGTTTTTTAACCTCAAAAGCAAGAACACGATCAAATGAAATTTTGTCTGTAAGCATTATGAATTAACTGATTATAAAACTAATAATTTATCCTACTTAATGTAAATATAAAGTTTACATATTATAATTATGCAAGTAATATTCTAATAGAACCATAGTCTAATCACAGATCTAATAACCTGCAAACAAAATAATAAATACCCTGATATTTAATGTAATTTTTAATGTATAACTTTTCCATAGAAAAGAAATGAAAATAGCGTCTTTCAATAGATTCCAAATACTATTAATAATACTTCAGTGATACCAACAGAAAATTATGTATTTCTTCAGTGATTTTTACGATGATGATGGTTTACAAAGAGGGCGCTACTTGTAGGTTTTTGTCAACCATATTGGCAACACTTTTAGAATATCAATGGAAATGCAATTGTTGCCAGTAAACAAAATTGCAGTTCCAATTTAATATGAGACCATATTTTTCATGACAAACTGTACGTACTTTTTTTTAGAAGAATAAATGTTTGCTTTCAAACACTGGCAACACAGCATGTTGAATATCGAAGAATATAAGAAGAAGAAAAAATGGCTGATTTAAGGAAGTTTTTGCATTTCGGCTTGAAATAAAATTGATTCAATGTAAAAAGTATGTTAAAAAGATTATTTGACAGTAGATATCACTGGATTAAACAAAAATTAATAATACTCACAAAATAGCGTCTTTCTAGAAAACAATTCATTTTAAAATAATAAATTCTTATATAAATTAACATATTTCTTAGTATAAAGCCAAAATAATCACTAAAAAACAAACAATTAACAAATATAATCATAAATAATATGATACAAATTAATTGTAAACAAATACAACTAAAAAAATAATCTTACGTAGTATAATAACACAGATAATAAAGTAATATTACATTTCCCGCCAAATTATTATCATATCTAGCATAGACAATAGTGTTCCTTAATCTATGGTATTATGCATGGCAACACCGGTGTGAATATAGTTCCTCCATAGACTTTTATATTAAGTACCTAGATAGCGTACTCAATGCTAGTAATGAAGTAAACTGGTGCCTACAAACTGTCAAATCATATGGAGAATATTGACATTTCGTAGGCAACCTTTTCGAAATTTTGTTCTCATAGTTAAAAACTGTATTCGTTATTTCGAAACTAAGTGATAGTTTTAAAGATGTTTTAGTTTTTATTATTGATATCTTGTTAATAGTGTGAGTTTTGCGACCCTAAAATACCAAAAAGTGCCGAGCGTGAAAATGCATCACTTCCTTTCTATTGAAAATACACGGAGTCAGATGTCTAGGGTACTTAATATAAAAGTCTATGTACAGGAGCCATTTGGTTGAAAAGTTAAACAAATCATTTCATAAGCAACAATACATCAGTAAATATAAAATCATTGACAGAATAACAAACTGACTTTCTTGAACATGTTCCTTGATAACTCAAGATCCGACTGCTAAAAATATGACCTATCCGTTTTTTAATCGAAATGTGACTTGAATGAAAGCTGCCTCTCAAAATCTTGCCGCGTCACGCCCCTTGCCCTCGAATAGGTCCCCGCATGATTTTTTCGCATTTTTTATGAATACTATAAGAGATATGAAAAAGTGGCCAATAACAAAAATAATCCTTACTTAATTTTCTACGAAAATGTTGTGTAAATTTTTTTCATACGACTAGCAGTTTACCCTCAATGGCCGGTCAAAATACCGATTTGTTTTTGTATTTTTTTTTTTTAAATTAATCTAGGTTTATTGAAACAAACCCAAACACACCTTTGTACACTTCACAGTAAGCTTGAAAAGCTTGTGTCATGAGGTGGAATAGGTCGGCATCGGGGATCGAACTGTCGCTCCCACTGGATTAACAGTCGAGCACGTTACCAACCAGGCTACCGACCACGACCATATAAATGAATTTAAACAGTTACAACAAGATTTCAGTCAATTTGTCATTCCGTGAGATGATATAATATAGGTATAGTGATTGCCTTATATAATAATCAGCACAAATGTATATAGTACATATATGTATGTAGGTATATAGGGTCTGTCTATATAATATATAATATAATATACTTAGTATATGTAGTGGTAATTAGTATATTAATTAATTAATAGGTAATAAATGGTAAATTGACGTAACACGTGTAGGCGTTGCATGTGAAACCTGAAATCAAAACAACATTCACAGTGCGTTAGTTAATTATTCAAACATCTATCTATTTATCACATCACATTCCACCCTTTGCGATGTAAGCAAAGAGAGCATAACACCAAATCGTCATATTTTATTCTGTCCTAACAGTTTGTCATACAAGCTCTCCGATTTCTTTTACTCAAAACGCATCCATCCCTAAGGATCTGCTCGACATGATCAATACGGATCAGTCTCAGACCCCAGAGTTTTCTGATTTTTTCAACCATGCATACATAGCGTTTATTCTCTCAACATGCCCTGTACATCTAAGCTTATTACCTTTAAAATAAAATAATATACTCTTTATTGAACAAGTAAGTAAATACATCAAAAGGCAGGCTTATTGCCTATTGGCAATTACTACTAGCCAACCCAAAGAAAAACTTTGATTTTAGTCCAACATCTGTCTTACAGTCATTCATTTCTTAATCGCCCTCTCTTGTATTATGTATAGTTCACCTGCGTTATGCGACGGTCACCAAAGTGGTTCTAGAGCCATTGCTTGGAAGCCCGGGGTGCGCCTGCACTCCCAGTAGTTGCCCGTGTACTGCCAGTGCTCCTCCCCCTCCAGCCCCGGCCCCTCCCCCCTCCGCCGGGAGAACCACCGCGCCGCGTGCTGCCGCCCCTCCTCCTCCATCACCCGCCTCCTCTCCCTCTGCGCTTGTTCCAATTCTAACTTCAGATTCTCTGCTGCGTCCACGTCGCCCTCTTCCAGCGCCCTCTGATCTGGCCTGGAAGTAATAGACAACATGAAATTGCATTGAAAATCCATACACTTTTATATTAAGTACCCTAGATGGTGTACTCAACGCTAGTAGTGAAGTAAACTGGTGCCTACAAACTGTCAAATCGTATGAAGATTTTTGACATTTCGTAGGCGAAGTTTTCGATAAAAAAAATCTCATAGTTAAAAACTGTATTAGTTATAGCGTTATTTAGGAATTAAGCGATAGTTTTAAAGATGTTTAATATTGATATCTTGTTAATAGTATGAGTTTTGCGACACAAAAATATCAAAAAGTGCCAAGCTCAAAATTGCGTCACTTCCTTTCTATTGGAAATACATGGAGTCAAACGTCTAGGGTACTTAGTTAATATAAAAGTCTATGTGCCCAATAGTCCCCAATAATTCATAGTATTATTTTAACCACTAGAAATAATAATATCTTGACTTACCTAAAGCGTGTATCAGTGCATGGCAAGACTTTGGTCAGTTCAGGATCCAACTCATTCAGTTCCATAGCGAAGCTCGTGAAGCCATAATATATCTCGTAATCCTCAGGCATTGTTCCTGAAATATACACAATATATTATGTTCTCTGTTCATGATATGAACTTAATAAAACTTTGTTTCATGTCATCATTATACATCGGGAAAACGAATGCCATTTTACTGCTGAGGTGGAATTAGACTTTACTTACCCTATACTAATTCTATAGACGGCTTGTGACCAAAAGTATTATTTCTCTTCGAATTTAAATTACGGAGGTTTCCATCTTTACCTGAATTCTATACAACCATCAATATCTATAGGGGAATACAACAATAAGTGAAGTGTAAACAATAAATTCCATGTAACTTGTATCAGCATGCATTATGCAGGTAGTATTATACAAGTAAATAAACTGTATAATATGTTTGTTCACTCTACGTCCCTGCATATCTCCTAGTCCCAGGTACATAGGGCATTGAATCTCCCGATGTATAGTCATCTTATAATAAAACGTAAAATAAACAATAAGCTAACCTGGTCTCCATATACACTTAGCGGCTGGCGGCTGTCCACAGAACAATCCTTCCGACCACTTCCCAAACAATTTCCTAATCACCTTCCCCTCTGGAGTCATTATACATCCGTGGACTTCATGTCTCTTGGCCGACCAGTAACTTGCCTGAAACATTTACAATACATATTACTATTGGTAAAACGGGGTATCTTTGTGCCACTAGGGGTGAGATTGTACCAAACGTATTATTGAATTTGATGCTTTGGCTCTTGCAAATTAATTAAAACTCTTAACTAGTTCGAAAATGGTATAACACTGCCATCTATTGAAGGCATCAGAAAGTTAAACAATTGACAATTGGTATTCATTCAATTTAACGTTTTCAATTGAAAAATATGCTTCGATACATTGTTTTATTTTTGGGCAATTATTCCTTTTTCATAGCAAATGTGTTACCAGTTGGTAGCAACAATATTTGTCTTTTATAAAAATGGGTTTAGATTTATGCTGTGTATGTACTCAAAATAAATAGTGGAAGTAAAAAACAGTGTTTTATTTTTACAATAATTGGGTTTAGATTGTTCAGTCTAGCTATGTTCTTAGGATATCTACCGAAAACTTCGATAGCACAATGTCACCCCATACCATGAGATGAAATTGTTACACAAATAAAATAATATCGTTTTCTCACTTATGTGGTGTTTTATTTGCTGTGAATAATAAAAGTTACATAGGCAATGAATCAATCCACCATTATTTTAAAAATATATTGCTTTTTTTTGTACATCGAAAAAACTACAAATAGTGGCCCTTAGGCACCCTGTATCACGGTATTTGGTATTGTTGCCATTGATTTCAGTTGATGTCCTCTAAGGTGAACATTCAATTACACATTTCAATAAATTCTCAGCTTAGTTGATAGGAGAATGGTCTACTAATACTACGTATAAAATAAGATCCTGTGACTCACCTTAACGAATGTAAGTTTACACACGAGACTGTCACTAGTTATCTTGAGTTCTCCGTACTGATCAACCCAGCGCTGTCCGCCAAACAGATTGTGAACACACGTAGTCACCTACAAGACAATATCAAGAACATTACACAACATTACTTATACAGATATAACGAAGAGCATCAATGACTCAGAATCTATTTTTCGATTCGAAATCGATTCATATGTCAGTTTGCACGGCATATTGTAGCACAACGATGCCTACATGAGTATATGTTCATGCCTGGACACTAGAAACGCTGCCATCTTTTTGGCGTCTCGCTGGCGATGTATTCCACACTTTGCGATACAGGCTTTTAGCCTAGTGCAAGGTGTGCTGGAAAGTATTTGGGTTTGTGTATGCAAGCCCAGATCCTTTAACAAAAAACATTATGTGGTTGGCACGGTTGGTTGGAGCGTGGACCTCCCAAGTGGAAGGTGCTGAGTTCGAATCCTAGTGCTGACAATGTATTCTGCACTTCATGACATGAGCAATGAGCATATCGTTTAGTGTGCACAAGCCCATCATTGAATCTAAAATTAATCATTAGATAAAGGCACACAGTTATGTTTACCTTATTCCACACATACTTGTCTCCTGTCTTGGGTAATGAGAGATGCACAGTGGTGGCGGGTTGGAATTCCATAGATTTGCCCCAGAACTTGGTGCGGATGCGAGCCTCCTGCCAAAACACAAAGTTTTTGGATTCTGCTATACACGCACTCACGGGAGGATGATGAGAAACCTAAAATGGAACAAAAAATATTAATACAACAAAGGTAGGAGTAAAAACTTAAAAGTAGAGCATATTGACATTTCAAAATAAAAGAGATTTTTGAGACCTTAGATCTCGACAACCTTGATAAATATACTTCGGAAAAAAAATAGGGTAGATACCTTGAATCTTTATCTAGGGAATGACTGTAAAATATTTTTTATATCTTTTATAGATTTCTCAAAAAAATGTGAAAAACACCTCCAAATTTTTTTTCGAAAAGACAGACATCGCTTCCTGAAAGTCGCGGAGTTTTTTTTTTTGTGTTTATAATATGCATTAAAATCTAGGGAATGACCGTGAAAGTTTTTCGATTGACACAAAATTAAACGCAAAAAACGGAAAAAACATAATTTTTACCATTTTATTGTGCGATTTTGAACCTTAATGTCGTGGGAAATTACTGTGACGTCATAGTTAGGTCGCGAGAATTAAATGTTTGCTGATGACAACAATGACATTTCTATTGAAATTCGAAAGTGTTGCCACCAGGTTGCCAAAAAACTACACGTAGGGCCCTCATTAAGAGCATCTCTTTCTTGACAGGCTGTAAAAAGAATGTATTGAAGACATTACCTGCTCTGCTAAAAATCTAAACCCTCTGTCTTCCCTGATGCACTCATAGGTTTCCCCGAGTAGCGGATTGAAAGGTTTACTGGCTGGCCTGTGTCTAGATGCTGCATAGGCCGACACAGCGAAGGCAGCCACCAGTGTCATGCGTTCCACGGCATCAGAACTACTGGCTGCTAAATCCAGGAGTTCACTGTATTCCAATTCTTCACAGAGTCTCTGTAAGCAAATCATAACATGTATAGTATTATTATATTCTATTCTATCCCCTTACGCTGCATTCCTTGCAGGGTAGGCAGAGAGAACAGATTGCCATACCTTACACACACTTTGTGCTTCCGTCACATTCATGCAATCCATCACACACTCTACAATTCCTCTTACTCAAAACATGTCCATCCTTGAGGATCTGATCTAAACAGTCGAGCCATGTGGTTCATGGATGGCTGTGTTTCCTTACACCTCTTCTTTCTCTCAGGTATATTTTCTTTGTGATCCTTTCATCGTTCTTTCTCTCTACATGTCCCAACCATGTCAACTTGCTCACTTACATTTTAGTCACAACATCCGTTTTATATTCTCTCAATTCTCTAATCACTTCATTTCTTATCCTATCTCTCCACACATTCTTCTCAGCGATCTCGTCTCGACAGCATTTATACCTGATTCTTCCTTCTTTACAGGTTAAAGACATTGTGTCGAAAAATAGAACGAAATACATACCTGCAACATATTTAGAGGTTCGTTGATTGTGACAGGCATTGAGACTTGACTGAGATCCTTGCCGATGTTTTTACATAGTAGGTTCCACAGACTGACTCCCTCTGTGTTCGGTCGGGGTGCTGGCAAGTATGACCGACGTCCCGTCAATCCTACACCACCGGAATTAGGAACTGAAAAATATACACGTTAATATTAAATCTCAGAATATTCTATCCTCTCACACCTTGTCCTTAACCAGTTCGCGCCAGCAACCGTGATAGTTCGTGTTGCGTTTCCTCACCGTTGAAATCGGGACCCGTGATATGTCGTGGACAATCTTTTACTACTCACAGAGACATCTGTATTGCGAATTCCGAATTAAAATATATACCAATATCTTCCTCCATCTATCCTCTATTCAAATCTGTAAAGTCGGTAAAAATTTATCCACGAGTTTCGCCATAATAACGAATCACAAAAGTACAGGCGATGTACCTGATCAGATTCACTCGTGTATAGTCGCCATTATAGTATGTTCGTTAGTTCTGTGGTATGCGCGCGGTATTTTTTATGTCAATCGGTATTATTGTTTATTTTATGTCATGAATGTTAAAATTCAATAGTTTATTTATTTATTTATTTATTTATTTATTCAGATAGCACACACACAGACAGCAACATATATATATACAAGATGGTAAACACAGTACAAAGAAATATCATTACCGCCCTATTTAAGGTGCACACATATAGTCAATCATTATAGGTCAATTTATATTATACTATTCTACATTATAACTAATTTAACAATTTATGTACTAGTAACATATTCTAGTTTATCATTTAGGCAATATTTTATTTCACTAGACTTTATTCGAGTACTTGCAGCCACTAACTAAAGATAAACATCTCTTTATCCGATATATTTATAAAACCGGTGAACAATTTTTAACAAAAAAAAATTGTGGTTTTTAAAAAGACTAACTTTAGCTAGAAAAGAGTCTATATTTTGGTGTTCTGTGTGTGCAAAATACCATTATGTTTTGAATCGTGTTTTGAATAATACCATGAGATATCAAAATATTGAACATTTTAATATACGTAATTATTCCTTTTTGACATTTTTAACAAATAAATTGACAGTCTTAGTATGGTGTAGTGTAGAGTAGTGTATAACATAACAACACTTGTTCGTTATTTCAATGAAGAGACTATAAATTCTTAGTGCGTAGTATGACACTGGATAGGCGACGACAGTATGGGTTCGAATATCGTGTTTTATGGGATTCCATTGACCTCTAAACTAATTATTTGTTGGTAATGTGATAACCAAAGGATTGCTGACCTCATCTAACACGAAATAATGGCTCTGGTGACTACATTTGTATTATAAAAATTAATTTAAAACTAAAAAAAGTGGTTTGTAAAAAACGTGCCGTTTTGCGGTACTATTCGTGTTTGACATCTGCCGATGGGAAAAAGTTAACGGGGTAGGCGGAAAGAGCAGAAAGCCAAATTTATTGAAAATCACAATTTAAGTTTTGTGAGACCATCGGAATTTTCTACATCTCGTAGTTGAATATAACAAGTAGTTATATCTCAACAGATACACAGCAAAGGATGAAACTTCCATCACGATGAATGTACCGAAATTTGTGAATGTTACTTAAGTGTAAAGTGATCGCATTAAGCCAGCCGACAATCAGTCATACGAGGGTGGAGTGAAAAGTTCTCGGCCTAAGGTAGAAGCAGCATTGCTACCAAAAAATTTTTTTTACTGTTACGATGATACGTGTCTGAAAACAATATACGACAAGTTTCAGCTTGATCTGTCGAATAGTTTTCATTTAACGGCATTTGGAAGTAGACGTGTCGGAGATGTTTTGTTGAAATGGATAAACCGGACTATCGTGCTGTTACAGATTCTTCATTTTGGACAGTTTATCGCCAACGGAAATTCACCAAAAGTTAATAAAGGTGAACTACGATTCTTCTTCTTCGTTTTCATAGTGAAAATAATGGCGACCAAATTCAAACATGGTCGTAATTCTCTTGAACATGATCCACGAGAAAAACGGCCGAAAATTGCTATCACAAGGGAAAATGCTGTGCAGGTGCGCAATATGCTATTGGACGATCGGCGACTAAAGGTGCATGAGATAGCTGAGGTCCTAGGCATATCATAAGAAAAAGTTGGACTCACTTTACGTCAATGATTAAATATGAAAACCCTCTCTGAAAATCGGCTGCCGCATTTGTTTAATACGAACCAAAAACAAATTCAAAACGAATTTCGAAACAATGTTTGGGCCGTTTTAAGAAGGATCGAATTAATTTTGTGCACCGATTTTTTACTGTGGATTTTACGTTCGTCCATCACTACACTATAGAATTGAAAGAGCCATCAAAGCAGTGCTTGGAAGCCAGTGGCTCCTCAGTAAAATGGCAAAGCCGATTTTACCTCCCGAAAAGATGATGGCTAGTGTCTTCTGGGATAAAAAGGGAATCCTTTTTACTCCTTGCTTTTAGAATGATAAAACAATAACTATAGAATATTATGCAAACATTTTGGACCAACTGAAAAAAAAAATCACGAAAAAGGCTTAGAAACCAAAAGAAAAAAATCCTCTTTCATCGAGAAAATTAACCTGCCCATTGAAGTGTTTTGGCATAGGGAAAATCGAAGGTTATCAAGTATGAATTATGGGAATATCCACCTCATTCACCAGATTTGGCATCCTCTAACTTTAATCATCCCCAAACATCGAAAAGATTGTAGCTAGATAACGTTTTTAGTCAAATGAAGAGAATGGTATCAACTGTAGATGGCTATTTTGCAGGCCTTGCAGAATTACCCTCAGACGCGGGATCTACTGATCGGAGAGACATCGGACCAAGTGCACTGAACTAATAGAAGATCATTTAAAAATATAGATATATTTTTGAGCCAGAAAACACAGTTTTTCACCGTCAGGCCGAGAACTTTTCACTCCACCCTCGTAAGCCTGATGAAGGTTCATCCTTTGCTGTGTATCTGTTGAGATATAACTACTTATATCCTTCTTCAGCCATGTCCATGTCTAACTAGTATCGTACAAACAAGCAATATGTATTAAGGCAATGGCTTACTTTCTATGTCATTTGGTGGTTCCGAGTTCTCCGAACTGATTGACCCTTCTCCTTCACTCGAGAGACTACCAGCTTCTGAGGATGTGTCTCCTTCCAATTCTATTACTCCATCCTGAAAAACAATGAAATCAATAAACACATGGTGATGAAACAAAACTTAAAGCAGGTGTGGTTTAGTTCAATGCAGATCTGGATGTAAATGGTTCAAAATGAATAACTCACATTGGGAAGGTCAGCATTCTCCTGTTCGTCTAAAGACAGAAGATCCTCCGCGTCAAAGAACTCCGAGGCGTCCACACACGAGGAGCTGTAACTGTGGGACGTGTGGAAGGGGCGAGTCACCTACGGGACACAAAATACATTTTGTTGAACATCACAATTTCATTTTTTTAGAAACATCGGATTTTCTACATGTCGTAGTTGAATATATTTTGAGGTGGTCGGTAGCCTGGTTGGTAACGCGCTCGACTGTTTACCCAGTGGGCGCGGGTTCGATCCCCGAATGCCGACCTACTGCACTACACGACACAAGCTTTTAAAGCTTACTGTGAAGTGTACAAAGGTGTATTTGAGTTTATTTCGATATATAAGTATTCAATTTAAGACTACGAATTAAGGAATGAGTGTGCCCGGCCTATCTGATTGTCTACATGAAGGTAAATAAATAGATATATTGATAAATAATAAATAAGTAAAAATCAACTTACAGTTTCTGAGGCGACTCCCACGGAGGAGATCTCAGCCATGTCGGAGGCGTCGTGTATTCTGGCCAGGCGTCCCTTCAGCTCTGCAAGATCCACTGAGGTGAGTGAGTGGTCAGTAGTGAGTGGTGAGTGGTGAGTCGCCACAACACACCAAATATATAACACACACACACAAACGCTAAACTACACCATGCAACATAACTTAACCAAATCATAACAAAAATAAATGTGAAATAAGTGACTAACATAATACACCGCATAGCATCCCTAAAGTGGAAATGGGCAGGACACGTGGCTAGAAGCGCAGAGGACAAGTGGGCCAAGAAGCTCCTAAATTGGAGACCTCGAGATGGGAACAGAAGCGTGGAATGGCCACAGCTGAGATGGAGAGACGACCTGGTCTGACATGTCGGCGCAACCTGGATGCAGTCTGCACAGGACAGGACAACATGGAGGCAAATGGGGGAAGCCTGTGTTAAGGAGTGGACGGGGATAGGCTGATGAAGATGAAGAAGAAGAAGCAACCTTATTGAGGCATTAAGTCGCATATATATAGGGTGTACCAGCTTAATTATATTGAGTGGAAGTTAGTCAAGATTAATTTTGAGTCGCATAATATCAAGAACAGAAACCTGATTCAGAATCAATTAAAAAAACGTTTTATCTAAATAGCTGTTCCTGCCTCTCATATATTGCAGATTTGTGTATTGCACTGAAACCAAGTGACTTGTTATATGAAATATTTATATGGGTTATGGCTGCTTTTGTTGCCATGTTAATATCTTACAATGTGTAGTTTTACAATAGGAACATGCACCACATTCTTACACTCAATTTATGGACAACCAACAGATTACTGTTTTTGATATTATACGACTTGATTGAGATATGTATGTGGTATAAAAAATATTGTGGACAAATTATGGATGATGGCATGTCGCATGTTTGAAACACGAAATCAAACTCATGCTTTGATTGAGAGAAATGAATGCGGTTAAAGGTTGATAATAATTATTTATGTTATTCATAAATTATAATAGAAGAAAAAAATTGTTAACAAAAAACATTCCTTCTTCGTGCGAAAATTGTTAGTATTTACAGTAAAACAATGTTCCAAACTGAGTACCAAATAGATAAAAAGAGTTAAAACATGCCACGAAATCCTCTCTGCCTATCCTGTAAGTGGAATCAGTGCGACACAGGATAGACAATGCTTTGATTTGTCACATATGTAATAATATATAAGGTATTTACAATTCGGAATTGAAACCATTTAGATGTAAAAACTTAAAACCAAAGTTATTGAGTTCTGATAAATACATATCTCTAGAGTAAAAATTAAAAATATAGTGGATATTAACAAAATAAGGCATAAAGAAGCACAAATTCAATATTATCAACAAATTATGTAACTTATTTAACCACCCAACCTGTTGGTTATTTAACGAGAAAGAGCTTACAAATAAGTAATCGTAATTTTTTTTAAAACCAAGATTTTATGATTTCATATCCTAGATCCATTTTTCACGGTCTTCCCCAAACGATATAAAACAGCACAAAAAAAAATTTGTCCGCTACATTCGGGAAACGAGTTTCTGTCTTTCGGAAAAAAGATCAGAGGTTTTATCACATTTTTTTTAGAGAAATCTATACAAGATATAAAAAATCTTTTATGTTTACTCCCTAGATAAAAGTTCAATGTATCTACTCTATTTTTTCCAAAGCATATTTAGTAACGGTTTTCGAGATCTAAGGTCTCCCGTTTTTATAAATTTTTGAAATGTCAGCATGCGTACTCTTAAAGTGATTTCTTTTACCTGCTTCTTCAATAATAACCCATGGGTGAAGTGGTTAATTAAAAAATATCCGAGAACAGACTTTCTTTTAAAGATTAGTAAATTATAATGTAAAACACACCTGAATTCTGTTGCAATGCAGTGTTAAGGCTGGATCTAAGTGACGCCACGACTGCGCTGTTGGTCGCCTGTGCTGAAGCGATATTACTGGCCGCTGTAGTCGGGGGCTCCAGGTCAATGATAACCTTCAACCTGTCTCTCTCTGAAGTCAACGTGGAGAGGATGTCTTTCAGTGTTCCCATTACTAAAAAAACAATACCACATAAACATAGAGTTAGGAACTTATTAACTATTAACACATAAATTGCAGATTTTAACATATCTGGACAGTTATTACCATAGACTTTTATTTATATTAAGTACCTATATGGCGTACTCAATGCTAGTAGTGAAGTAAACTGGTGCCCAACAACTGTCAAATCATATGGAGAATTCAGACATTTCATGAGCAACATTCTCGAAATTTTGTTCTCATAGTTTATAAACTGTATTAGTTTTAACGTTATTTAGGAATAAAGTGATAGTTTTAAAGATGTTTTAGTTTTTATTATTGATATCTTGTTAATAAGTGTGAGTTTTGCGACTCTAAAATACCAAAAAGTGCTGAGCGTGAAATTGCATCACTTCCTTTCTATTGAAAATACACGGAGTCAAACGTATAGTGTACTTAATTTATCATAAAATTTTATGGATAAAACTCACTATCTTTGGCAAGAATGGTGAAATCTTCCCTGGCGTGATGATCGGGTGTAATAGGGCCTGAAGGGGGACCTGACAGATGCTCTGCACCAGGGAGGGATTGGGGGCGAGCTGCGGCTGAAACAAGAATACCAATATTATGAAAAGCAAAGTGATTTGTTCAAGTTCTCTGTAACCAGAAATATGTAATATGTAGAAGCTACCGTTTTAGTATAATCTAATAAAAATATTATTCGTTTCGTTTATTGAAGGTTCTTGCTGAAAATAAGCGATCGATCGTAGAATAAGTGCAAGGGATTATGTTTAATTTTTATAAGGGCTACATTATAGCTAAATTAATAGCCTGTAAAACAAAAATGTATTACTCTTTTTCTACAATAAATTTGTAAGGCTATATTCTAAAGGCGAAATTTCAATGCCGTTTTATGACTACCAACTTAACCATATCTAAGGATTAAAGATTCGCGTGTTTGAGACAAGCTTCACTTAATTACATGATTGGCGTAGTTGGTTGAGGCGGCAGTCTCTCAAGCGGGAGGCGCCAGGTTTAAACCCCGGCGCTGGCGATGTATTCCACACTTTGCAATACAGGCTTTAAGCCTAGTGCAAGGTGTGCAGGAAAGTACTTGGGTTCGTGTATGCAAGCCCAGATCCTTTTTTATAAAAAAAAATATCATGCTTCCTTAATGAAGCCTTAGGATAAAAGTAAGATAAACCTCGGATGAAATTTCGCCCCTAAATAATTGAAGAGTCCAATTTAAATATGTAAGAATAAGAAAAAATGAAGATCTCAACACAACAATGGATGGCAGGGAAACAAGAATGGCTTGAATGATTTTTCTATTTAAATGTAAACTATGTACCTACGTGTAAATATAAAAGAGATATATTATAAAGTACCTATTGTGTAATATTTACAAAAAGTGTGTTAATGTAAGATTAGGTATAAGTATGGCAGGTGTAATATGTGAAAAGGTGATGTAAAGTTATGTTAGTTTTGACAGATTTATATACAAGATGGCGGATTAGAAAATTAACAGCTGATTTTTACAAAATGTCTTCTAAAAATTTGAATTAGGAATTAGAAACAGTAGTGCCTCTCAAACTGACGTTTGGATATATGGTTTTCCTGACATGGAACTGTCAGAGTAAAATACAATTGTACCTTAGTTCACGAACTTCGTTCATTCTTTAAACTCCGTAGCAAGCCGAAAAGCATTGTTCGCAGATTGAGTCAAAATTATGTGCAGTCAAGCAGGCAGCATAAAGCTGATATGCTTGAGCCCAAGAGTTTGTGATATCACAGCTATCTGTCAAGTCCGTTCTTAAAACTATTCACACTCTCGGCAACAACCAGAATCGGAGGCAGCCTGTTCCAAGCGTCCAAAACTCTGTTACTTAGGAAGTGTTTATGTGGATTCCGAGCAAACAAATTTTGATTGCGAGTGTAGATGTTGGGCAGCTCAAAATTGTCCAAAAATTATGTGTTTTTTTGATTTGTTTGTGAACCGAGGTACCACTGTACGCTAATATTGTCGATCACTACATATTGTGGACTGTATAGTATGAGAACGTTGAAAAGCACTGATGTACGGGGTTTGGGGCCGGGGCAAAAAAGGGTAAAAGACGATAATACGAGTATACAATGTACGGGAATGTATGGAGCGATCTGCAAAATATGACAGAATAAAAAAACGGTAATAAAATGTGCGGAGAGAAGGGGAGAAGATAAAACAATGTCGTGCGGCTTACGGAGAAGAGTGCTGGCCAAATAAGTTGACAGAAATACTAGAAAAAGAATAAAATAAATAAATAAATCAACAAAGCATAACATCACGTACAATGCAATGTGTTGTGTTATTTATTATTTGTCACGCATACACGTATAAAATCATTTCTTTCATAAAAGCATTGTTAAAATATATCATCACGTATAACCTTGAAATTTATATTCGAAATCAGTTAACATTTATACCACTACTGCACGTGAATAAGGGAATAAGTATGTTTCTGATTACATTCCTATGCACGAGTACGGAAACACCACGGTAATTATTAAGCAATAGCACAAATTTAATAACAAAAGCAAAACTGTCAATTACGTGAGCGTAGACTCTATTCCTGAAGCCGACTTATCCCACTCGTCGACGCAAGCTTTCCTAGATAACCGTCAAAGATATAATTAAGAGATGTATTTAAGAATCAAAGATGTAATAACTGCATCCGGAAATCTAAGATTCTCTTCGCACTGTTAGTCCTTGCGTTACTAATACATTTGTTCGATTTTCAAAATAACACCTAACAGTTTTATAGAGATTTACTTTAGTCCATTTTCGAGGCAACTTAATTCCCTTAATCACATGCAGTGGTAAGTTATACAAACTATAAGCATAATATTGTAATGTAGTAACACTTACCAAGTGGTAATGATGAAGTGGGGGCCGTGAGGGAGTGTGCCGAGGCTGAGAGGGCGGCCTGCGGTGAGGGGGGGGCACCAACCGAGAGAGACTGAAATATTACAGGACACAATACAATTATTACTCTATACTAAAAATTAAACAGAGTGGGAGAGAAGGATGGGTGTTCCGACGCTTACGAGTCGACTTTGGCTGGCTTAAGTGATCACTTTATGCCCAGGGCAACGTTCAGCCATTCCACCACATCCTGCTGTCAATTGTGTAATTTTTGGAAGTTGTATATAATGCCACAGCTGGAAATTATTTCACATTGACCCAATGTTTCCGATGCCAACACCATCTGCTTGGAGTTCACATAACCCTACATTATGTGAATGAAGATGCCTCTCGTCTCTGTTGGGAGAAAAAACTGAAATAAATATTGATACTTACAGTAAGGCTCAGGGCACCCTGTGGTTCCGTATCCACCCTGAGGGCCATTCCACTGAGATCCACGGAACCACCCTTGGATGAGCCGCTCTTTTTCTTACGCAGACCAAACTTTTTTCTATCCTTCTTCACACTGGGAGACGCTCCTTCTAGATTTATCTGAAAACAAAACAACTGTAATTTAGCTCTCAATTATTTTAATAGCCAATATTTTTTTGACATCCTCAAAAAAATGTTATCCATCCCATCATGCTGTATCCCTTGCGGGGCAGGCAAGAAGCAGGCATTGTGCCCTCCGATTTCTCAATTGAAATCACTCTAACTAGCATTAGAAATTAACACAGAAATTAGTTAGGGGATAACATGGCCCAACTGGAAATAACTAGTGTCAGACACATGTTTCCGACGTGGCCCAATCGAAAACAGCCAGTGTCAGACACATGTTTCTGATGTGGCCCAACCGAAAACAGCCAGTGTCAGACACATGTTTCTGATGTGGCCCAACCGGAAACACTGACGTGGCATTCAATGTTTTAATGACACAAAGACGAACCAAACTGACTATAAGTAATACTTCTAACTAATTGTGTGCACCTTAAATAGGCCAGTAATAATATATTTTTTTGTACCGTGTTTACTATCTTGTATTTATATGTTGCTGTCTGTGTGTGCCATGTCTCAATAAATAAATAAATAAAACCTATTCTACTTACATCACCATCCTGAGACCCTCCCGTGGTCTCCAATACAGTGAGCAGTTGTCCCAACTGTTGTAGAGTCAGCTGCGCCGCTGATATCTCCTTGGCGACTCCGTCTAACGTTGGACCGGATTCTGTAACACACAAATAATTATAATACAACATTATTTTGAAAAACAAAACTTATACATTTTTGTGAGAATATCGAATTCTCCACATGTCACAGTTGAATATAACAAGTTGTTATCTCAACAGATATACAGCAAAGGATGGACTTTCCATCAGGCTTATGACTGATCGTTGGCTGATTTGATGTCATCATATAAAATTGGATCATCATTCTCCAGAGACAAAAAAGATGTAAGGCGTTTGAGGGAAACCAAGGGTCGTGTGGGGTCATGTGTGGTAGCGTGAAGAAATGGAGAAGTCCAAGAACCCCGGAAGGGCATGTTTGGAAGACCGTGAAAAAGAGTTCTAGGATGTGAAGTCTCTTGTATTAAGTTTACTTATTTTTTATATTACACAGTAATTTATCCTGATGAACTTACCGATAATCCATGATGCCAGTCGGCTACCAGGGGAACTAGCTACTAAAGATCCTCGAGGTCTAGGAGCGGCGGAACCCTCGCGCTCTTGAGTTGTCAGTCCTAAATAACACAAACCATAATATAACAAACATCTTCAATAAATATCCATCTCGATGTTTTGGACCGTGAGTACTCAGTGGAAGTCCATTTTTAAAGAAAAAAATTAAAAACTAAATATTTAAATTAAAATCTACAAAAAAATGACCTTAGCTTTCGCGACTAGTATTCGAGGATTTTCACCCTCATCATAAAGCTTTGTTCACAATCGCCTGATGATGAGGATGCAAATCCTCGAATACTAGTTGCGAAGGCTAAAGTTTTTTTAATCTAAATATTTAGTTACATACATATAAATATGCTGTCTGGGGGCGGCTAATTAACATTTGTGTCTTTTTAATTAATATTGGTATTCATAAATTACTTAATTGTTTATATAATATTTTGAGAAACAAACCGAAATTGAGTTGAGTAGTTTTTCTAAATATTTTTTTTCCTTAAATATCCATCTTATGCACTCACGGTTCCTCATGAGAACACAAAAATGCCAGTAGGATTTTAAGATGCAGAATAGTTTTGAAAGACAGAATGACTTTATTCAATAAAATAGTAGAGGTGTATAGTAAAGAAGAAATTGTTATGTATCAAGATACACTCGGTCAAGGAAGAGATGGTTTAGGATTAAATTTTGTTCCTATGCTTGAGTTTGTAATATGCAAGCCCTGATATTCTTCAAAAAAAAAAAAGAATTGGTACTACACTTTCGTTTGCTGGCAACAATGTCATATTTAATGAGATCTTACGAGTGTTGCCACTATGGTTGGCAAAAAACTATTTATAGAGACCTCATCAAAAACTATTGCTTGATTTTAAATGTATCTGGGGTAATTGAAATAAACCCAAATACACCTTGGTACACTTCACAGTAAGCTTGAAAAGCTTGTGTCGTGAAGTGGAGTAAGTCGGCATCAGGGATTGAACGCGCGCCCGCCGGATTAACAGTCGAGCACGTTACCAACCACGCTACCGACCACCTCTTTTGACAATTGACATTATATAATACAACTGTAAGGCATCCTCGTAGAATGATTTTTTCAAACAACCTTATTAAATAAAGTTAAATATACAACATTCTGTGCTTCTCTAAGACATGCTCATCTAAATCATTCTCTTTGCTTGTCTGGGCTGCGTTTATTGCCATTAATTTTCACTCAGCGATTATCGTACGAAGACGGAACGCATTTGGGTGATTGTTCCAATTGGAATTGTCAAATAGAGGTAGAGATATGAGAATACTAATAAGAGTGAATTGATAGATAGCGATATCACAGCGCTCTTCTTCGGCAGAAAGGGATAGACAAATTGCGTGTTAGTAAGAGTGAGTGAATAGCATGTGCGGACCACTCTATTATCTGTGGCGAGCGAATGTCACCCAACCAAATTATTGGGTGTTATTCGTAACAACCGAGCGTGTCAACTATGCACATAGAACAGGTTAAATCGCACGACTGGTTAATTTGCACCGATGATAGAACGGAGAACAATAGAACCATAAACAACCGAGCGAATCACTGAGTGAAATATAACGGACCCAGAACGGACCCCTGTATGCAATGCATTGATGCTGTCATGCCATCTATAGAAGATCCTAGTAATTAAAGCATTCATTCCAATTTATTTGAACTTAGAACACTATTTGAAAAATGTATTTCAGAACATTTTCTTTGTAAATAGCCATAACAGTCCAAGCCAACGGTTTTTTTTAGCAGGAAAGTTGTGGAGTAGTATGGATTTCATACATCCTACACGTTTTTTGGTGTGCTGAATCAGAATTTGAGGTTTGCCAACAAAATTTCGTGATGGATTAAAATGGCGAAAATTTCCCATTTATTGGCGATTTTTACTTATAACTCGAAAACTATAAACTTTCTTATAAATTATCTTTCTATGCAAAATGCAAGTATCTTACATAGAAAGATAATTTATAAAATGTTGGTAATTTTCGAGTTACAAGCAAAACATCGCTAGAAAAACATAATTTTCATCATATTTTTATCGCACTTTTGCCATGTTCCGTCACGAAATTTTGTCGGCAAACCTCAGATTCGGGTTCAGCAAACCAAAAAACGGGTAGAATGTAAGGAATTGAAACTACTCCACAACTTTCCCTCGAGTGGGTTTGCAAATTGCATCTCATGCTGTTTGGAATAATAATTTATTCTAATTTTGAAATAAAAAACAATGAAGCTGCATTCCACATTTCTTTGTTTTAATGATGTTGTTTTGTTTGTTTTTCTTTCAAGTGCTGTGTGAAACTGCTTTCGCTAATTGCATACATTATTCTTTTTTATATTTTATCCTCTATTTATGATAGTAATAAAATAATTACCTACCTCCAGAGATAGATAGGACAGACAAGAAGACTGAAGATAGGAGAAATGAAATAAGTATAAAGACATTTAGACATAATCACTATACATCGGGAGATTGGATGCCCTAGGTGCCTGGGACTAAGAGATGTGCAGGGACGTAGAGTGAACTAAAATATTATACAGTTTATTTACTTGTATAATACTACCTGCATAATGCACGCTGATACAAGTTACATGGAATTTATTGTTTACACTTCACTCATTGTTTTATTCCCCTATAGATATTGATGGCTGTACAGAATTCAGGTTAAGATGGAAACCCACGTAATTTAAATATGGAGAAAAATAATACTTTTGCTCACGAGCCGTCCATGGAATTAGAGGATTAGTAAGGTTTTATTTTATTATTACGCCATATTTGTGCGATTCGTCATACACGCTCTCCGATTCCTTTTACTCAAAACGCATCTGTCCTTAAGTATCTCACATTTGTACAGTGTGTCTTACTATCTTTTAGTCAATACACGTTCATCTTTGACAGTTCAGTCGACACTATCGAATCAAGTCACTCTCAGATGCCTCACATCTTTTCATTCATCATTCATTCTCTCAACATGCCCAAATAATGTATTCTAATGTACCTCTTAGTCAATATCATATTGCTTTTACTGTCAATATATTGGTTTGTCTAATATAGTCCCAGGCGGTCATAAAATCAACGTAACATTACGCAACGACAAAGATACTAGATGTAGGTACAATGTCATCGCGTCAGTATACAAAGCCCGTGAGATCTATAAAGCTTATAATAATATTTCTCTAGGGGGGTCTTAACTTTGAATGTATTACAAATTAAACAGTCACGTAAACTTACATGTACGCAATCGCTACTTAGGCAGATTGAAAAATCACTCGAAACCGAGTCACTATGAATATGTTGCCCGTGAAAGAAATTTAAACTATGCTGTCCCCTTACACTGCATCACTCGCGGAGTAGGTAGGGAGAACAGAATGTCACACTGCCCTCCTTGCTTCTGTCACATTCTATCACGTCCATACCATATAGTACTCGTAAATAAATTTACAATAGTGCTTATAAACTATATCGTCTGTTTAGATGAATACCGGAATATTTCCGAATTACTAGGTAGCAAATTTGTGGGAATACGCATTTAAAGTTTTGCTACTTCTTAGCGTCACACCCGAATACATGTTTTTTTATATTAATTCGATCCTCATTCATAACTCTAAACCCTTTTTTTTTTCGAGAATGTTCCGGGATTCGTCTAGATAGACGATATATAAACTATAATATGTATATTTAGGTCTATGATCTACAGCAAGACAACAAAATACTCAACCAGTATAGAACAAACTTTGTCTGCGACTGTCCTCGTCGTGGGAGCAAGTCACTGGGGCCTCTCGAGTGCCAAATGTCAGGAAGTGTTGGCGGTACAGTCTGAAAACAATAATGTACTAATGTAGCCATCAGTGTTACCAATATTACGGTGGCAGGACATGCCAACATACTTCAGTATTGTGATGTAGAATGGTGTACATATTATCATACGTGATTGATGTATAATTTTATCACCCTAAAGGTGCTCTTAAACGAGCAACTTTTCGAGCAATAATTGTGGCAACTCATACAAATCGCATAGATTAACATTATTTTGCAATATATAGCAATTGTTCCAGCAATGTTTAAAGTGAGACAACGATATTGCGTGCAAATGCGAAAGAGAATTGACTATAATGACCGAACCGATTGAATATTCAACAATTCATGACGCCGACATCATGATAATTATTGTCCTTCTGGTTTTCACGCAATATCGTTGTCTTGCTTTAGATATTGCCGATATAATTGCTATATATAGCAAAATAATGTTAATCAATACGATTTGTACGAGTTGCCCCAATTATTGCTTGAAAAATTGCTCATGTAAGTGCATCTTGATACTGGGAAACATTCACCTATTCAGATATCACGGATATCACAGCATTAGGCTCAGATACACTGCTCTATATAAAATACAAGAATTGTGCCTGAAATATCGCTATTTAGAAATCTTCTTACAATATTGCATGTATTTGCCACCCACAGTGCGGATTTGCCAGTAAAAATAATTTATTCAAATGACTGACTAGCAGTTTCGTCAAAGCGTTTTACGTTACTCCTATTACTAAGGTACTTTTTAATGTACCTCACGAGAACATATGGAACCCACAAGGTTTCACCTTTCAAATGGTTTATGTATTCTGTACTGACCTATGAGCTTTGAGCATGGAGACCCAGGCCTGGAAGCAATCTTGTGTCTTGGCCCTGAGATGATAAATAAACTCCTCAGCGTCTATGTCTATCCGCCGGCGTCGGGCTTTGGCCGATATCACCGACAGTCCGATGTCCACGGAGCCGTGCAGCCTGCCGCGGGAGATGTCCCCGGGACTCCTGGCGTACACCAGGATGCCGGCGTCCACCACAAAGTAACGCTGAAAACAAACAATTCTCATAAACATAATGTGTAGTTGCATGCGTTGCAATAAGTACTTTCAAAAGTATTGTGTCTAGACGTTTTGCAACAGATGGTGGTAACTAATAATGAGAAAATAAATGTTAAATAGATACCTAATATAGTATTTTTTGTCATTGTTTTGTTTTAGTATTTTTTTTTAGATGTCACTTATTTGAAATTCTCGAAAAAAACATGATTTTCACAGGTATAAACACAGTACCTACATTATGGCACCCTGTTCTCGTACATTATTGTAGAAATTATTAAAATTTGAAGATAAAAATGTAGACGCGGACAACAATGACACATGAAGTCAAAGTGTTGTAAAAAAATAATAGGTATAATCATTAGAATGCATGCATGAATGAATGAGTGAATGAATTAATTAATGAATGAATGAAATGAATGAATGAATGGAATGGATAGAATGAATGAATGAAAGTAAAACCTTGTGCCATCCTTTGAGGGGCCACTTTCTCTTCTTGTGCATGAAGCCATTGAATATTTCTGGCTTCCTATCGAACCTCTGGCCATCTTTCAGCCCCTCTAGAACCTCCCACTCGGAACCACGGCGTCTGAAACAGAACAGAACAATAAATTAGCAAAAACACACACATGACTAAACACAAATAATTTCCCACCATCAGACTCCAGAAATATATTTAAAAAACATCCATGCAGTATTCCTACAACAGTGTAGAAGAAATGAGGATGAACATTGTCGGGCTTACGACAGACCTCGGCTGGCTTAAGTGATCACTTTACAATCGAGAAACATTCGCCATTTCAGTTCACGGTTTTAGAAGAGAGGTGAAAGAGTGTCTTGTGGCTAAAGAATTATATACAATTAACGAAATGCTGTCCAGGACAATAAGTCCAGTTTAGCATGGATCACTATCATAACGTTAAGCACCTATGTTATCATCTTCATGAAGAAATGCAAACTGAGCCCTATACACTCTGTTTGCATTGATTCTACTTCTCTGGCACATTGTCACTGTTGATTGTTAAAAATTCCTTTTGATTGTTAAAAAACTATAATTGTTATAACTATGTAAATTTGACGAGTCCAAGTGCCCGAAATTAGGGCCTAGGGACGATAATGAACAATAAACCCCGGCTGGGATTCGAACCCAGACCTTCGTTTCGCAATTTGTAAATCAAAAATAATTCAAAATCCCAATTTACCTTTTGCTTGTAACCAATTGAACCAACTTCATACCATAAGCAAAAACATAAATATTATTTTTAAAAATCACACTACTTATAACTTTTAAGTCACTCAAGCCATATTTTTACTGTGAAAGAACAGAGAATCAAGTGATAATAATATTATTATTGATGTTTGATAGAAGACTCTATATGACGTACCTAGATTTATTAACATTCACACATTGCAATTCAATAAAATCCTATAAGACAAGACATAATAGTATATCCCCATATTGATTGAACTGGCAGTGGTGTCACAAGGTCTGCGAGAAACTAGGGCACACCAACTCATTCGAATGATGTTTTTAAACAAATGTTACTTTTGATGAGGTTATTTTTGAAATCACAATTTATGTTTTCGACATTGGAATTTTCTAAATGTCGTAGTTATAACATAACAAGTAGTTATCTCAACAGATATACAGCAAAGGATGCACAGTACACTAAAATACCAAAAAATAATCTTAATAGAGGGCTGTGCACACAATATACACTCAACAGGGTATCCCAGGAAGTACGACCAAGCGGAAGTCCTGAGATATAGCACCTCTAGGGGTACCTAAATATCCCAATTTATATAACACGATTTTTTTGTAGTTTTCGAGTTATGATTTTTTGTCAAACCCTGACTTTCAAGACATTACTGGTCATAGAGAAATATATCTTTATTGAATAAAAATATTTAAATGGCGGGTTTATTGCTGTAGGCAATGTCTGCCAACCAACCTATAACCCCTTTTTATCATCACCCCGTTTTTCATTCTTTCTTTTCTTATCATTAATTTTTAGTCTGTAGAATTTTAAAGTTAGTTTTTTGTTAACAATATTATAAATATTCACTTGGTGACTACCAGACGTCTATGATATCTACAGAGATCTTCTCCTTACCAGAATAGCTCAGTCAACTTTACAAGAGGGGACTCAAATCTACCCACTTATTGGCCCTTAGGTCGTATTGAAACGACACTGTAGAGAGCAGTGCAATAATATTTGACGAAACAATAAAGGTGCCAAAACATCACAGACAAGACAACATACATTATATGTAGAGTAAGACATATCTCAATAGAACAGATGATTGGTGAGTTGTTGACTCAGACACTTGATGGTCACAGCGACTTAATTATTTGCTTTATGACTCTACGTATAACAAGTAGTTATATCTCAACAGATACACAGCAAAGGATGGACCTTCCATCAGACTTATGACTGATCGTCGGCTGGCTTAATGTCATCACTTTACACTCAAGTAGCATTCACCAATTCCAGTTCATCCATCTTCCGCGGCCGGGAATCGAACGCAGACCTCCAACCTGATAAGCCGGTATTCTACCGCTATGCTATGACGGCTGGTAGCTGAGTCGAGGTGAAACGTGTATAATATTGTACAAGGCCCTCTGTTGAGATTATTTTTTTGGTATTTAGTGTACATTCTAACCATTTTTATTTTCCCTGAAGTCTTAGATCAGGGTAGATGGCGGTAGGCAGATTATGCCAATTTTATGTACTTACCTAAAGTACCGATGAATTTTACAAGATTATTTTAAAATCACACATATTCATTTGTCTATCTATCGGGGTAAACGGAGAGGACAGAATGCCTCACTACCCTAGCCCTACACACACACTTTGCTTCCGTCACACTCATAAAATTTGTCATACACACTCTCTGATGCCTTTCACTCAAAAGACGTCCGTCCTTGGGAATCTGGTCGACACGGTTGAACCATGTGGTTCTTGGATTACTGCGCTTGCTCCCACCTCTTTTTTCCCTGTCCTCATTCATTCTCTAAACGCGCCCAAACTATCTAAACTTGTTAGCTCTGCTCTGGTATGCCTGGCCTCACTACTACACTACATGGTGCTACACTAATAGTAGGAGGAGCCCCACCTATATGACATCAGCTCCAGTACTATGGATTGTAGTCCACACTGGAGCTAGAGTACACTGGAAGACACTTATCTGACAGTGATGCAGTCACCTCATAGAGACAACACTCTGTAAATAGGGACTGGAAAAAACCGGTGTTATTTTTCGGGAAATGTGGTGTTATTTTTTTGCAAAAAATTGTGAAAAATAATTATTATTGTGTTATTTTTCATACATTTATAACATTAAAGTTGACAATTTTGCAGGTTTCAATCCTAAAAAAATTGATCGTGAACGATATTTTATCCAAAATCCCTAAAACGAAAATATTCGTATTTGAGAAAAACCAAAAACGCCTTTTTGCAAGACTTTTTCAGTGTGGTTCTTCTTACTTTCAAAGCCACATTCCTTTCGATAATGTTTCAATTACGATGTTTTCCAAAATAAAAGCTTAAATTCGCGATATTCGCGTAAAAAGCACGATATTCGCGAATACATTCGTAATTATTGATACTGTTGACTCGTCTTACCTATTATTGTTTCTGTGTTTGCGATGTTGTGTGGCAGGAGGGGCCTGCTTCCTGGCAGACACAGCCACAGGTTTAAGTTCCACGCTCTCAGCTGACAGGCTGTTAGTGTCCCCTGAGTTGTCTGAATCTGAGCCCCCCTTGGCTCCGCCGATTCTCACGCCGCGATGTTTCTTACTAGTGCCATCTGTAGAAAGTAAAAATAAACAATCATTAATTTTATTACGTATAGTCCAGAAGCTCTTTTTGGGGTTAGGGTTTGGTGAAGAACAGATGAAAAAGGGTACTGAATATCACCACAGTCACTGTGTCTTACCTTAAACATTTTATCAACCAAATTACAGCATTTAATATCTAACAAGTTACAGAAATAATCTCAAGTATTAGGAAATTTCAGAGGTAACTTTTAAAATATTTTTATAGAGAAAATTTGCAATAATAAAATTTCTTTATGCTAGAGTCACTAAAACATATTCTCATATATCCGTGTTTAAAGTCTAAAGGTTCGCTTACACGAGCGACTAAAATGCTCCACTTCCGGCAATTCTGGACAAGAATACGTTACGAAAACATCAAACAATTCCCGGCAACATGCAGCAATTTACGGCGACGCGACGTGCGGCAATTAAGTGGAGCAACAATTTCACAATATTCCTTTGTCAATTTTCTTTCTCGTTTGCACTCAATACCGTTGTCTCGCTTGAAATATTGCCGAAACAATAAGCTTGATATCGCTCCATCAACTGTTCCACGTTGATCAATACAAGTTGAGGAGCAATTATTGCTCGACAAATCGCCCGTGTAAGAGCACCTTTAGGATAATACCTTTTTATTTTTTTTAGAAAAATACTTTCCTGCACACTTTGCACTAGGCTAAAAACCCTTATAGTAAAGTGTGGAATACATCGCCACCGCCAGGGTTTGAACCTGGCACCTCCCGCTTGGGAGACCGCCGCCTCAACCAGCTGCGCAAACCATGTACTCTTTAATATTAGCTGAATTATCTTCATTTTCCCGATGCAAATTTTCCGCATTTATAGGTACTATCGGTGATACCCTGTAACAGCGCCTTATCTGGTAACAAAGTGGTCCATATTCCATAGTCCAACCTCTATAAATGCATAATTCCAGTAGATATCAGGTAGTAAGTAGCCTAGTAGCCTAGTCACAGTATGAAGTATTAAGTATATTGATTTATTGCTATTGATAAGATAATTGCAGGTAGCTACAGTACCTACCTCATAATCATACTAATAAATTGCACTGTACCTACTGTATGCATAGTAGACATGTGCGCCGGCTGCAAAAAAGCCGGCGGCGGCGCCCATGTCTAAAATAGCCGGCGGCGGCGCCACGCCGGCGGCGTGGATCCAAAGTGGGGGGAAGCATTGGATTTTTTTGCAATATTGTTTTAAATGATTAAATACGTATATGTGAAAAGGATAATGATAAAATCGATTTATTTATTTTGAAAAACTATGATTATTTCAATAATAAAGTGAAATAAAAGCTCATATTTGAAAAATAATGGAAAAATTCATTATTGCCTTTTTATGGTGCTAGAGGGCAGGTCAAAAAAAACAAATCCATAAAGTCAAATGCGTCAGAATGAGCCTAACTATGGGCAGTAGTGCAGTCGAACAGGTTTCTCATTTGGCAATATTTGGGCTGTTAGCTAAACGGTGAGTGGAATTCAAACTCTGAAATGAAGTCCAGAATTGCGATGACGAGGTCGACCTTCCACAAAATGCAAAATTCCTATGTAACCAAGAACTACGGTTCAGCATAAGCTGTAAAAACATATGTGTTATATGTGCTGTTGCTTGGAATGGAAGGGTAATTTAATAAAATTATCTAATTTAAGTTTTGAGGTGGTCTGTAGCCTGGTTGGTAACGCGCTCGACTGTTAATCCAGTGGGCGCGGGTTCAATCCCCGACCTACTCCACTTCACAACACAAGATTTTAAGCTTTCTCTGAAGTATGAATATGGGAACAACAAAGATGTATGTGGGTTTATTTGGATAAACCCAGATTCATTTTATTAAAAAAAAAACTTATTTTGGATGTTATTTTAGGTGTAAAAATAAGGAAAATAAATAAATAAAGATATATTGTGGTGTTTTTAGTCGAAAGGTGCATAAATTAATAATGACATCAACCAAAATACGTAATGCTTACCGGTGGAAAGATAAATTACAATTTGAGAGTAGTCTGTAATCACAGTCCGAGAAACCACGTTAGGGTATAGTAAATTATTATTTTTTTATTAAAATGCAGCCTTGTATGAGCGAAATAATTGGATTTTAACGTTAAAATATCTAATATCAAAATATAATCACATTTTGATACTTTGAAGATCGTAAACGTAAAAATTACCAAATGAATATCGTTTTTTGTCAAGAGAAGAGGAGTCTTAACTATTTCTACAGTACTTATTGTATTAAAATAAATTAAATATAGCATCTCTCTCTCTCTCTCCTGTCGATTTCCTCACTGCTGAGGGTCGCGATCTCCAAACCCAAACACCCGTTGCTTGACCAATCCCCGCCACGCAGCTCTGTCCTCGGCAAGATGCACTGCCCTGTAGATGGAGGGGGCAACAGTCTGCGTAACTTGGTCCGTCCATCGCAAAGGTGATCGTCCTCTGGGTCTCCATCCCGGCGTGCATCCCGTGATTATTAGCTATTCGAGACTATCTCCCCCTCTGCGAGCGATGTGTCCAAAAAATTGGAGAATTCTTTCTAAGCATGGAGATGACAATCTAGACGTGATTCCAAGTACCTGAAGGATAGAGGCATTTGTCCTTCTTGAAGTCCATGGGATCCGCAGCATGCGCCTCTAACACCACATCTCGAAAGCGTCAACTCTAGCTTTGTCCCTCGCTCGCAAGGTCCAAGATTCCACCCCATAGAGGAAAATAGAGAACACAAGCGACCGCACCAATTTAATTTTTAGCCCTCTGGATATTCTTCGGTCTTTCCATATTTTATCAAGGCGTGTCATAGCGTTCTTTGACATCCCAATCCGTCTTCTGATCTCCGCCTCGCATCCTCCTGCGTCATTTAGCACGGATCCGAGGTATGTGAAACTCTCGACAACCACCAGGTCAGTGAGTGCACCTGTTATCTGGAGAATAGCGAATCTAGTCAAGTGGAATGAAAATAATTTCGATTAGGTACTTCGATAAAATCAAAGGTTAAACTAATGAAAAGATAGAACGGTTGACCGAAAAGACGAAAGGCCGCATATTTTGGTCAGATATTCCTGGAAGAAAAATATAGCCTTCTGCTAAAATTTACGTGGTTTAAAAATTTCAGCGTGGTATGATAAAATCGACCGGTGTCCTAAAAATCGATCAACTATAAATTCTGAGTTTTCCTTGTGATTCCCAGTTAACATAGAATAACGTTTGTTCATTGAATTTCCACCATGAAGAACCAAATTATTAATGCCTCCATCCCATCCTATTTCTTGTTTTAGAATCAAATAAATAAGGTACAGAAAATTTCCCGATTTTTTTTTATTCCAAACCAAATGAACGAAATATGTGAAACGTAGGAGTGGGTTAACAATGCATTAGTTATTATTCGACATCTTATACTGAATCCTAGCGTCGCCACAGCTGAATGCTTCATTTTTGTACCTGGAAAAGTACTTATTTGGATTTCTGTCTCAAAAAACACAGGATAAATATTTTTGGTCACGCAGTTCCCACGCCGCCGGCGTGAGCGTTTTGTCGGCGGCGGCGCGCCGACCATGATTAGCGGCGGCGCGCCGGCGCGGCGCTCATGTCTAATGCATAGTAGGTACATTCTCATACAATGTGTCCCATATTAGCGTACTCACGGAAATATACCAGTGTGTAATTTTCTGATAATTTGTACTTTAAGAGAATGCATACCAACATTAAAAAAAATCTAAAATCGGGAGACCTCATATCTCGACAACCGTTACTAAATACGAATATGCTTTGGAAAAAATAGAGTAGATATATATTGAACCTATATCTAGGGAATAACTGTAAAAGATTTTTTATATCTTGTATAGATTTCTCAAAAAAAATGAAAAACACCTTTGATCTTCTTTCCGAAGACAGAAAATCGTTTCCCGAAAGTCACTGAGAATTTTCTTTTCTTGTATCGATAGCATGCATTATAATTCAGGGAATAAATAAAAGTTTTTTTGACTGAAGCGAAATTAACCCCAAAAAATTGAAGAAACGCCATTTTTACCATTTTATAATGCGATTTTGAACCTCAATAACGTGGGAAATTACTGTGACGTCATAGTTTGTGGAGATAGCGATAAGCTTGCACATTGCACATACCCAACTATTAGGTTACCTACTGTTTAACTTCGAAAATATTCGACTCAAAGTAATCGACTTGCAATCATCGACTCGAAATGGTTCGTTTAGTATGGGTCATACTGTCCATACATTAATAGCATAAATCTTACCTATTTATAGACATGAATACATAGCTACGAATACATACATAGACATATAAGTGCACTGCCAATACTATAAGTAATAGTGAACGAAGGTAAGTACATATTATATGGAGGTATGTTCACTACACAGTTGACAAGGATCAAAAAAGGCCTCCCAAATCGGCCCATTGCGACTGGTCAAATTAAGAAGTTGCCATTGATTCTTGAAGTAACTATATATTTGTTTTGATTCTAGAGATAGGTAATCGACAGGCTCTTGTAGAAATATTGCAATACATAGATTTTCACGGTCCTTGTTAATCTCTTCTCCATTCTTCTCGGGTGTACCGTGTGTAGGTTGTCGATGTTGTCGAGCTTTCGGTCTACTAACTGGGGCCATCTTCACGACTAATCTAGTGAAAATGGCCCCAGCAAGTGGGCCGAAAGCTCGACAACATCGACAATCTACACACGGTACACCCGAGAAGAATACGGAGAAGAGATTGCAATACATACATTGAAATAAAACTCTAGTTTTAGTAACGTTGAGTTGGATCCCTTTAATGAACTAACCTTAAGTGTTAGAGGACGACCTGTGCCAGGATATGGGATTCGCCTCATATAAAGAGTTAAAAAGAACCGTACAGGACAGGGATGAGTGGAGAAGGAGACATGGGGCTTTGCTGCAAACTAATCGTAACCATTGAAACTGGAGAAGAAGAAGTGTTCCAGCTAGATTTATTTATGAAAGATCTAACTGGTGTTAGTTGACCGTGATGAAATACTTTGTCCATCTCAAAGGCCTCCTAAACGGATTAAATATTATTAGTATGTAGTGAGTACAGGGCCGTAGCCAGGAATTCATTTCAGGGGGGGGGGCTTCGAGCTCTGGACGAAAGACAACGAGTAACAACTATGAGCGTACATAGCACAGTAGGCGATTTTTTTTTTCAAAAATGCGTAAACTGATGAACCTGGTTAATTTCAATAGCAAGGCATTTGGATATATTTCTGGGGCGCAATATGGTAAAGAAATTTTTTTCATGAGTCCATGAACTCCAGTTTATTTTTTGTGAACAAACCCCCGCTTTAAATTTGAATGAAACGACTATGATTTAATAGTCCGAGAGCCCGCTGCTTAATTTATGACGTATCTGTTTTTTGATCGAAATGTGGTATAAACGATAGCTTACCAATAGGGTATTACATCGCACTAGGGTTGCCTATCAAAATCTTGCCGCAACCCCCCCTGCCCCCCCCGAAAAGGTCCCTCTTCGCGGTTTTTCGCATTTTATAGGAATATGGTAAGAGATAGGAGAAAGTAGTCAATGACAAAAATAATCCTTGCTAAATTCTCTACAAAAAACGTTAAGTCAATTTTTTCATAGGACTAGTAGTTTACCCGTAATGGCCGGTCAAAAAACAGGATATTTTTTGAAAAAATAAAAAAAAAAGTTTGATTTTTTTTCTTTCACATTCTTCCACCCATTATTACTAACATTTTATGGAAAAAAAATTTTGGCCTGCGGCGCTATATCTCTGGTTATTTTATGAAAAACTAAATTTAAGAATTTTCATCTCTGAGTTTTATTGTAATAACTCCGAAATTATTAGATGTATGAACATAAGTTATAGCTCGTTTTGTAGCTAAGACTATGGTAATTAATTCGTTCTCTGAGTATTTTGCTGTAGCTCTTATCAATTTTCAACCAATTTAGTTTAAATACGTTTTTTTAGTATTTTAAATTAATTTCGGTTTTGGACCGGCCATTGCGGGTAAACTGCTAGTTCTACGAAAATATTGACTTTACATTTTTTGTAGAGAATTTAGCAAGGATTATTTTTGTCATCGACTACTTTCTTCTATCTCTTACCATATTCCTACAAAATGCGAAAAACCGCAAAGAGGGACCTTTTCGGGGGGGCAGGGGGGGTTGCGGCAGGATTTTGATAGGCAACCCTAGTGCGATGTAATACCCTATTGGTAAGCTATCGTTTAAACCACATTTCGATCAAAAAACAGATACGTCATAAATTAAGCAGCGGGCTCTTGGACTATAAAGGATTTTCACATTTTTTTTAAATTCATGACATGATGATAAAACAATGTGGTACTAATACGATTCATTTCTCCTATGTGTGTAATGGTGGGTTAGCTGAGAAATTTCGATGGGGGGGTTTAAACCCCCAACCCCCCCCCCCCTGCCTACGGCCATGAGTGAGCATACCTCCCTAATTACCTATCTACCTTGGTAGTGAACTATCTGAATGCAGGTATTAGAGCATCATAGAGCATAACCCACATAATACCTTAATGGACTAGGCTTAGAATACAACCAGTGGTTCCTAATCTTTGGGAATACAATGTAGATTGAAGTACACTGATTAAATTCTATTCTGGATATTATGTGAGTTCCCTAAGTGGATTCTACCTAATTAAACAAGGGATGAATATGTAATTTCAAACGTGAAACATTCAGGCTTACTTGATGGACAAGACTAACTGAAATCTGATTCAAATCTCTGACTTTGTGCTCTCTAATGCCGTACGATATATATACATACCTACATGATCTGCACTCAATAGAATGACTGATCTGGGCTTGTATAAGCAAACACAAATACTTTCCTACTGTAAGCTAAAAGGTTGTTTATGGTTATAAGTGCGGAATACATCGTCGGCGCCAGGATTCGACCCCGGCACTTCCCAGTTGGGAGACCCAAACTCCAATGAACCATCAACAATGTACTTAAAAATTTCCATTACTTGAATTCATGGAGACACTAAAAAAATCAGGTACAAAAACTGTACATATTTGCAAAGTGCAGCAGTGGTTGCGGAATTTCAGGAGTAAAACTGAATTACGTAGTTTTCGGGGAACGCAGTACTTCTTTAGTATTTTAAAACCGTATCCTTTGGGGGTAGTGTTGCCATATGTCCGGCTTTAGCCGGACAGTGTTCGGCTTTTTGACTTCTTGACCGGCCAAATTTTACTGCGTCCGGCTTTTTGCTTTCTCTTATCAACTCACGTCTTGCATTTTGTAATTCGTTTCGTCAGTCGATCGGCAGTAAGCAGGGAAGGAGGACTTACGCGTGGCCAAAGAAAAATATGTAAAAATAATGGTACGAACATTTTACAAAATGTCTTTTAATTGATTTTTTAGTCAAAAAACCTTATTTTTTAGTGTCCGGCCCTGGGACTCAAAAGTCCGGCTTTTTTATCGGCTAAGTCCGCCTTTACAATTTTTAGAGATGGCAACGCTATTTGGGAGGCAGGCAGATTGCAACACCGCCATATACCTATTTAAACACACTCCTTGCTTCCGTCACGTTCACCGTCACACAAAAAATGATTAAAGCTTTGAATAATGTAGCAGAAAGATAAAACAAGAACTTGATAATAATACTTATAAATAATGGGAGAGAGGCTACGCTCTCCACAATCACTACGCATTTAGATAATTAAGTCACGTTGCCATATCACATACTATGTAGTATGTACATATAGAGTAATATTAAATCTGTACTGCATTGCCATTAAATAATAATATTATTAAGTAGCCATAGCCATCCAGCTGTGGTGTGTAGAGTTACTTAAACCCTGATGTGCTATCAACTTACTCTACATAATTATGGTGGAAATCGGGTAACAATATAACGCAGGACCGTGGCAACTGTCGCAAGGTGTTCGAATATATGCGGAATTTAAAACACTTATTATTATTATTAAATAAACTAAAAAAACTCCACTCTCCGACATAACAGCTTTTAGGCCTTTGCGCCGGAGAATGTGCAGACATGTACAAAGAAAATACCAATACTCAAACACATCAAATAACCAACAAACAAGGGATGAACACATATCAACTACCCTCATAATATCTCTCCAACGAGCTGCCCCAGCACTGTTAACAATGAGGGACAGTAATTCGGCTTCAGTGGTATTCCATTAATTTGACAAATCCGCCGTAGCTAACGGCGAAAATGTCAACATGCTGTGACAGCTCGTTGAGACAACGGATCGCCCTACCTATCGGAGAATCACGTACGATGTTTGTTCTACTCGATGGTGGATAGAATAACATGTGTGAGCGCGCTCGACCATATGAATTTGGAACATAAAAATTCATCTCAGCAAGAATGGTCGGATTGGAAATAATCCCATGCAGCAGTTTGTAAAACTGTCGGCAAAGATAATCTCTACGTCTCTTCTCCAAAGTATCAAACCCCAAACAACCATCCACAACTCGTACGAGTCTACAAAATGTTTTGAGTAGTAATCGTCAAGATGTCGAGCTCCTTTAATATTAAATTTGCACATTATTGATTTGAAATTGTAGTGGAAATAATATTAAATGCAAAAATACTGTGCTAAATTAAATTTCAGTTACCATAAGAATAAACGTACGATAATTAGGTACACGTGTAAGAAATGTAAGGATAGGGTCTGGCGATCTGTTCTCTCTACCTATCCCGTAAACCACGTAATTTTTGACGGGTTACAGCTAGTTATAATATAATCGCATTCAACACGCACCCATTTTAAACACACACCCTTAGTAAAGTAAAGTGACAACACACCCTTACACACAACACACGATACATTCTTCATAATGCCTGTAATTATTATTGTAATTATAACAAGTACAAAGATTGACGGTAATTAACTTCCACTCGACACTCTCGACGTAAAACAGTGGCTAACCTGGAAGATCGTTCTATCATCATCACTGGCGCTACAGCCCACTGTGAGCCTTGACCTCCTCCAGAATTCTTCGCCATTCCATTCGGACCATCGCCCGCACATTCCAGTTCGTCACACCAATTACCCTAAGGTCCCTCTCCACGCCATCCATCCATCTCAGCTTAGGTCTCCCCACATTTCGTCTCCAATCTGGTCGCGTGCTGAGAATCTTCTTCGGTATTCGGCTGTCCTCCATTCGCTTGAAATATGTACTTTACTATGTTACTATACTATAGCGGTATGTAAACCCTACGATTCCAAGATTCCAAGGCGCGAGGCTAAAAGATTCAAAAGCAAAAGTTCTCATATCTATACAGAGTGATTGAACTGAAAGACAATTTTCACTGTATTCTAACCTAAAAGCCACAAATTAAAAATCTTTATCGAAAGCCTACATTGTTTACTACAACTTTTGATTTGTTTTACCAAAATCGATTAAGCAATTTCAGAGATAATATCAACAAACCCACACGAAAATTTTTCATATTCTTTAATTTTCAAAAGGCTATATCCAAAACGGTTGATTTTCGAACACGCATATTTTTCATCCTGTATCTTCTTTTTCTTGTTCAGCTATCTCTCCACTGCTGGATATAGGCCTCTTCTAACGTTTTCCAAATTTTGCTACTTTGAGCTTTGCTCAACCAGTCTCTTTCTGCGATTGGGACTATATCATCTACCCATCTTTTTTGGGGTCGTCCTACAGGTCTTCTGTTCTCCCATGGTCGCCATGTTAGGATTCTGAGTGCCCATCTCTCATTTCCCTGTCTCGCAACGTGGCCTGCCCATTGCCATTTTAACTTAGCGATACGGTCTGCTATGTCGGTAATCTTTGTTAGCGTCCGATTTCTTCGTTTCTAATTCTCTAATTCTCACCCTGTATCACATCTCCAAATACATGACATACGGAACAAATCACCCTGTATTTAATACTTTTCACATCTGGTAATTAATCATCAACAACTTCATATGTGTATAATCAAATCATCATTGATATAATTAGATTGATAAATTAGTTATAATATAATCTCTAGATTAGATTCAAGAATATTGTGTAAACACTTGTTATAATTTGAATTATTTTGATTTACTCGTACTTTATTCTTGTCTGTAATGGAGGGTGTGCAAAAAATACCACCTCTTCCTACAACAGTGTGAATGGCAACAATACGTAGATACTTAATGTGTACGGAATTCGACAACACAGCCGTCGCTCCTCGTGGTGTGGTGGATAAGATCTGTACTATGCGAGACGAAGGTCTGGATTTGAATCCCAACCGGGGTGAACTGAAATGCCGAATGATTCTCGAGTGTTAAGTGGTCACATAAGCCAGCCGAGGTCGGTCGTAAGCCCGACAATGTTCATCCTTAATTCTTCTACACTGTTGTGGGAATACTACATTAAGTACGTAGTTCGTAGGTAATTGATGCGTATTGATCTTGCAGTAGTGCTACATCCAGAACTGGTGTGAGGGGTTCTGGCAACCAAACCATATTAGATACATTGCTACTATCTACATTATGTGTAATATACCCAACTCATATCTAAATCCTTCCTAGGTACTATCTAGATAGAAAACTGGAAAGTAAATAACAATATAGGTAACCTATACATATATATCGTATGGCGTTGGAGGGACCAGAGTCAGAGATTAAGTTCGTGAGAGCTCAGGTATTGAAGTGCTTTAGGAGACAAGTTATGGATGTCTTCCATTGTGCCGCTGAACCTAGTGGACATGGAAGGTGCGGCATCCTCCTCCACAGGCGGGGCAAGCGGGACAACCCCAACTGCCCTTGTGGTGGGGTGGAGTCCGTTAACCACATCGTCGAAGAATGCCAGTTAACTAGGTAATCTATACATTATGTATGCACTCAAAGGTTCATGGAACGGGAGATGCTTGGAGATAGTCTCCGGAGTAGGTTAAGAAATGAAGAAATTCGAAGGAGAACCAAAGTTGCCGATATCATGAGCCGTGTGTCAAAACTCAAGTAGCAATGGGCAGGACATATGGCCAGGCAGGGTGACACCAGATAGGCGCCACGAATATTGGAATGGAGGCCTTGGACAAATAGGAAGAGTGTCGGAAGGCCACCAAAGAGATTGACCGACGACATTGTCCAAATCGCTGGGGGCACTTAGATAAGGAAGGGTCATAGCAGAGACGAGAGGAAACAGTTGGAAGAGGCCTATATCCGGCGGTGGAGGAAAGAAGGCTAATGAAGAAGAAGAAGATACATTGTGTATTCTTTAATACCTATAATCTCACTCCGCGTCCGTTGCAGAGTAGGCGGAGAGGACAGAAAGAAGAAGATCGCGTCGACCATCAGATCCTCAAGGACGGAAAAGTTTTGAGTAAAAGAAATCGGTAAGAATGTGCATGGCCAATTGCATGAATGTGACTGTGTGAACGTGTAAGTATAGGACGATCGAGGGTTCTGTTCATTCTGCCTACCTCGCAAGAGGTGATGCGTAAAGGTATATAAATACTTATATTATTGAGCAAGATAATTTCCGCGAATTCTTATCTTTTGTGGCCACATAATATATTATCGTACTTTGCACTCTCTAAGTAAACATTGTAAACAGATATTTCAGAGTTCGGAAAAAACTGGAAATCCTTATCTACGTATATATAGGCCAGTAAAACGAGATTTATAGCGTAAATAATTCTCGGAAAGCTGGAAACTGTTTTAATCTCTTCATTAACATCCAAAGAAGGTTTCTTGAAGTTTGCACCAAATTTGCGCTTGTGCTAAGTACAGGGTGACCCAAAAACCGAAACATTTTTGTACTTTTTTCAGTTTTTCACTAATAACTTCTAAACGATGCTTTCTAGGAAAAGATTGTTTCATTATAAATTAAAGTACGTAATATTATGCGTCGTTTGAGCATAAATACTCTTTTGTACATAAAAAAATAATTATGATACAGACACTGCCAATTACATATTAATTTTCTCAACAAATTGAAATATTCAAATTTTTCTCTTTTGTTGTTGAATATCTCCTCAAATCAGGTATTTACGGCAATATTTCACTAAACATATTTAATGGTGGGTCAATTTTCTCTAACTTGTGATTAAAACTTTACACCTACAGTGCATAGTTAAGGATTTACAGGTGTTGCAAGAGAGACGAGTGAAATAAAGAAATTTATTAAATGATAAATTAAGATATGTAAAAGCAAATATAATTTGAATTTTACTCTTTCATTTTGTTAACCTATAGTTTTTCAAGTAAAATACAAATTTTCAGTACTGTTACGCCACTGCATAACATTTTATAGTGAAAAGAATATTTTTTTTACCTTCATTGGTTTTTTTTAAATATCTCCTAAACGGGTAGTGTTAGGAAAAAAATGTTGATTGCAAAATTTATTTACAATAATTTCTCTATATTATGATTGCAAAATAATTTATTAAACTTAAATACTAAGTGAGGTAGAATTAATTAAAAATGGTATATAAAAAATAAGTTCATACATGTCGTCACTTTTTGTTATACAACTCCCTGACCAAGCGGTGTAGCACCAATTTGTAAAATTAAATTTAAAGCTAAATAAATTTCCTATAAAACAAGGATAATAAATTTTATTTGGGAGTTATAATAAAAATGTACTAGATGATCAATATCAATATTTTGTAAAATAAATCCACGCTTCCCATACAAAATGTTCCTGCGTAGCAACGTGCCTCTATACAAAATCAAATTTGAACATCTAGTACTTTTTTATTATAACTCTCAAATAAATTTTATTATACTTAATATTTAGAAAATTTATTTACCTTTAAATGTAATTTAATGAATTTATGCTACACCGCTTGGTTTAGGAGTAATTTAACAAAAAGTGACGACATGTATGAACTTATTTTTTATATACCATTTTTAATCAATTCTGCCTTACTTAGTATTTAAGTTAAAGAAATAATTTTTCAAATATAATATAGAAAAATTATTGTAGATAAATTTTGCAATAAACGTTTTTTTGCTAACCTTACCCGTTTAGGAGATATTTTAATAAAACCAATGAAGGTAAAAAAATTACTCTTTTCGATATAAAATGTTATGCAGTGGCGTAACAGTATTGAAAATTTGGATTTTACTTGAAAAACTATAGGTTAACAAAATGAAAGAGTAAAATTTAAATAACCTTTGCTTTTACATATCTAAATCTATCATTTAATAAATTTCTTTATTTCACTCGTCTCTCTTTAAACACCTGTGCATCTTAAACTATGCGCTGTAGGTGTAAAGTTTTAATCTCAAGTTAGAGAAAATTAACCCACCATTAAAAATGTTTAGTATAATATTGCCGTAAATACCTTAATTGAGGAGTTATTCGACATCAAAAGAGAAAAATAGGAATATTTCAATTTGTTGAGAAAATTCATATGTAATTGGCGGTGTATGTATCACAATTATTTTTTTATGTACAAAAGAGTATTTATGCTCAAACGACGCAGAATATCACGTACTTCAATTTATAAGACAACAATATTTTACAAGAAAGCACCGTTTAGAAGTTATTAGTGAAAAACTGAAAAAAATACAAAAATGTTTTGCTTTTTGGGTCACCCTGTACTTAGCACAAGCGCAAATTTGGTGCAAACTTCAAGAAACCTTCTTTGCATGTTAAAGAAGAGATTAAAACAGTTTCCAGCTTTCCGAGAATTATTGACGCTATACCCCCTTTTCTGATGTTTTTACACTGGCCTATATAAGGATTACGCGGAAATTTAGTATTGTAACGATATTCCCCCTATTTTCCGCAATTCGTTCGGGGAATTCCCTATCCGCAACTCACAACATATCCTCATATAACAATAATAAGTGAGAGAAATATTATGGCTGCTCCTTCATACATGACGGCAAATATTCCCAATTAATGTACGGGCAAGGGGCCAAGTAGAATCTCTCTATTATCATATCATCTCTATACTAATAAACTGACTGACTGAATGAATGACAGACAGACATACTCACTAGGAAGAAATAAAATGTTGATTTTAGGATGAATTCGTTTACGGTCCGAGTCTATGTTATGCAAAAAAAATATGCCAAATTTCAAGAAGATTGGATAATACTTAGAGGTCACTTTTATCTCATGAATTTCATAGTAACTAGTACTGATGGCCTTCTCATGTATTTCTTTCATCTCTTGCACCATTTTGGGCTAAAATATCAGCGATATGTGTTTTAGTACTACAACATCTAATACAGAACTTATCCAAATGACATGAATTAAAAGAGAATTCGGACGAACATTTGTGTGGTTGGCTTGCCACTCCTTTCAATATTAGTTCATTGGTGTGAAGATGGCACGCCAACCAAATGAGACACTCTAATACTCACTCATCAACGCAAAGCCCAAACGACTTATCCCAGCGAAGTGAAACTTTGAAGAAGTTTTAATTCAAAACCTTCGACAAAGAAAGGATTTTTGAAAATTCTGCCCCTAAGGGGATTAAAAATAGGGTTGAAAGTTTTTTAGAGTATACGAATATCTCGGAAACCAGACATGGTACGTATTTGGCACATAGATTCTCCTATTGACATTAATAATGGGATATTTAGCCGTTTTCTTCCAAATTTTTCCAAAATTAAAAGGGATGAAAAAGGGCATAGAAAGTAAAGGGATGTTTTTTGAAGTGTCTCTTAATAAGGTGAAAATTAGTTTTTTAGGAATTCACAAAAAACCGTTTCTTTAAAAAGGATTAAAATTTATTATTCCATTCTATGTCAAATGTCAATTATTAAGGCTAAAGGGGTGGGGGCAGTTTGTTTTTTAAGAACAATTTCTTCTTCTTCTCCGTCTTCAATCAGCCATCTCTAGACCGCTGGATATAGGTCTGTTACATTTTTCTCTATCCTGGGCTTAGCCAATCAACTGGGATAATATCGTCGGTCCATCTTTTCTGTGGTCGACCAACTTTTTTACCATTTCTTAGTAACCAATAAAGCTACCCGTGCAACGCCGAGTTACACAGCTAGTATTGTATAATACGAGAGATATACAGTACACAAGTTAGACACTTAAGGAGAGGAGAAACAGTCCATTATATTTCGCTATACCCTGACCTTGAAACAGACAAGTACCCACCAGTACTAAACATTCGTAAACGTAATATTATTTTGGCGCAGTAAGTCAAGAGTATCTCTAATCTCTGGTAGTAACGATATACAATTCTAGTATTAGCTACATACATTGTATACCTTACCTATTAGAATAATTTAGGTATCTTTTCCTGTACTTATATAGGTAAGTAGAATTAGTTCAGGTAAGTACTGGTAACTATGTAGATATGCTTAAAAACGGAAAAAATGGTTCGCAAAAAGTCACCAAAGGAGACAATTAGGGGGGACATAATATGGAATGCCTGACGGAGGTAACCATGGAAGACTGTGGAGACCGAAATGAAAACAGAGGACCTAAACTACTGACTCCAAATGGTTGGAATTTGGTGCAGAGTTTACATTTATAGGATGTTTGATAGATAGATACAGATTTACTTATTTTTATTTATTTGATGATATTAATAGCACCGTGTTGCATTACAGTGTAAAACACCTTTGCGCCACACAATGTGAAGTTACAGTTTTAATTATCTTAAGGAATGATAGTAGAGGTCATTTGCGATCCTTTGTCTGACGCTTATCGAGATATTCGAGATTTTCGTGGTGAAAAAGAAAACGCCGATAAAGTTTAAAAAATCTGGTAAAAAAACTTCTCTGATTTACGCTCTTTGAAATGATATAATTCAAATGATGATAATATGATGCAAACCAATCCGCAGGATTGAGACTGGAGAAGAAGAAAACCAGGATAAATATATCAATAGATACCTAGCTAGATATCAATTAGATAATTGAAATGTGCACAACTGTTAGGTACGAGTATATTATCATTTACGACTACAGAGGTATGTATAGTGAATGGTCTTCCTATTTCCTGATTAGACCGCAATGGCATGGCATGCTACACAGCGGTGCAGTCTAATACAATTAATATTATTGTTATTATGACTAGGTAACTATACTATATATAGGAATAAATCTATAACTAATTAATTACATCATTAAACACTTGACTAGTATGTAGTATGCGAGTAGGGCTGCCACCTCTCCGGGTTTGAGTGGTGTTCTCCGGGCTCCGGGTTAGCATAGTGTATCTCCGGGTCTGAAATTTTTGTCAGGACTAAAAAAAAAGGAAAATACTCGGGGTCCCGGTCTCCCCCCATAGAAAAACTGGGTCTCCGGGTTAGCATAGTAAATCTCCGGGTTTGGCATTATGGTGTGGACCAAAAAAAAAAAAAAAAGGTCAACTATGGTCACAAATTCGTTTTTTTCCGAATCTCCGGGTCTATGCTCTCACAAAGGTGGCAGCCCTATATGCGAGCAGACACCAGACCATGACCACATACATAATGCTAATCACCAACGCAAATTGTACGTTACATTTTATAGCATTATACATCAGCTGACCACTCGTAGGCGAGCTACATATCATACTTAGATAGATGCTACCTTTGATTATTTATTGAAGTACCTAATCAAATCATTTTTCGTCATACTGACGATGCTACCAATAACACTAAGGGCTATTACACACGTCCAGAAGTTCAGTTAACTAAATCGACCGTTTATAAAAAAACTATTTGTAAACGTTGACGGTTGCTTTAAATCGGGAAAGGATTTGTTTGGGGGAGCCCTTCAAGTGATCCCTGAGCCCTCCTCAGTATGTATTACTTCGCACAGATATTAGATGAAATAGGAACTGGCGTTCCTGTACCGTCCAAGGGTAAGTGGGAGGGAGCAATCCTTAACGTTTGCAAAAAAGGTCCAACGAAAACCTCTCTCTGAATTCAGTGTTACCCTAATTTTGAATTCAGAAAGAGGTTTTGGTTGAAGCTTTTTTGCAAACGGTCGATTCAGTTAACTGAACTTCCGGACGTGTGTGGAGAGCCTATGCCATCTCGGTATATCTTTTCAATAATGTTACATGGTTGGGACGCAAACTTCAAATCTGGAGATGCAGGGTTCGAATCTTGTTGCTGACGATGTATTCTGTACTTCACGACGTAAGATTTTAGCTTACTGCGAAGCGTGCAGGAAAGTATTTGGGTTTAGGTGAACAAATCCGTTAAAAAATTGAGGTACACATACTTTGCACAAACATTTTTACGACATTCATAAAACTGTGGGGAAAAAGGCCGCCCAGTCTTTTTAATTATACATTTTGTTTAAAAAAAAATAAGCAATACGAAGCCACGACATTCGTTCACTAGGGCGAGCTCATCGCAACGCTTTTCATCATCATTTTCAGCGATGATGTTCGCCACCTAAATTATGACTTATGAACGTCACAAATGTTTACGCAGAGAGAAGTACTGCAGACGCCCGTCATTCAGATGGGTAATAAATCAGTTTTGTACACTTTGATTACAACTCTAATGCCAAGTATACAAAATCGAAAGTGTTTTTGTGAATATTATTAATTTGACACGTTCAAGAACACACATAATTTAATTACCTATGTGCGCGGCGCTGTCTAGGAATGTTCATTTATCATTTTTCAATTTGAATTGTGATTGGAAGCGATTCCACTTCGCGCCAATTTGCCGTCAAACTGAATTTTTTTTGGCGCGAAAATCTGCACGTTTTAAACGAATTTGTAGCGGGTACCCAACCTAATCCAATAATTCAACATTTTTTCTTGGCGAATACAGCTGTCGATGCTTGGAATCAGTTGCCAGAGTCAGTTGTACGTACTATCTCCATACCAACTCCTTCAATAATAGACTGGATTTAGGAAAAACCAAAGCTGCCAGACCTATTCTATTCTGTCCCCTCTCGTCGCGTCTCTTGTGGGGTAGGCAGAGGTAATAAAACACCAAACCATTAAGACTATCGTAGAAAAAACAGCGTAAACATGATTTGGTAGAGTTTTTTTTATGTCACACTTACCTATCTATAGTAACAAAATATCCAACAAAATAAAAATTGTGATATTCAAAATATTATGTCGTTTTTTTTAAGTTTTGTTCTCTTTTCTCTGATTGGTAAGACATTGCTTTTGCAATAAGTTCGATCTTTAGCATACTAACCTTTGTCTATTTTTGTAACACTTTAAGAGTGTGCATACCGACATTTCACAAATTTCTAAAAACGGGAGACCTTCTATCTCGACAACCGTTACTAAATATGCTTTGGAACAAAATAGGGTAGACGCATTGAACCTTTATCTAGGGAATAACCGAAATAGATTTTTTATATCTTGTATAGATTTCGCAAAAAAATATATTTAAAAACACCTCTGACCTTTTTTCCGAAAGACTGAAACTCGTTTCCCGAAAGTCGTGGAGTAATTTTTTTTTCTTGTACTGATAATATGCATTAAAATCTAAGGAATAACCGTAAAAGTTTTTTGAAAGACGCAAAATTAACCCCTGAAAATGGAAAAAAACGCTATTTTTACCATTTTGTCATGCGATTGTCACGCAATTTTGAACCTTAATGCCGTGGGAAATGACTGTGACGTCCTTCCTGGTGCCATGCCCTTAATCTGTGGCTAATTAATAAACATTTATTTAATTACAGTTTTTTTATAGTTTTTAAACGAGATGCCTCGTCTCTGTTGAGGATAAAATTGTAATATATTTCCGTCTGTGCAATGCAGATAAATCCAGTTCAATACCTAAAATAATTTAGGTAAGTATATCCCAAATAAAAGATTTACTTATCCATGTCTTTCTATGCTTAGAAATCATAATATAGAGGTGGTCGGTAGCCTGGTTGGTAACGCGCTCGACTGTTAATCCAGTGGGCGCGGGTTCAATCCCCGACTTACTCCACTTCACAACACAAGCTTTTAAGCTTTCTGTGAAGTGTACAAAGATGTACTTCCGGGTTTATTTCGGTAAATCCAGATTCATTAAAAAAAAATACCTACACCGATCGCTCGTTGTCGGGTGGATTGCCTTGTCTAGGAAAAATATAATTAAGTATCTGGGAGAGACTTGTAAATACGGTAAGTAGGTGAACTATTATGATTATGAAATAGTACCTACAATATCTGCAATTTACCCCATAACGAACGGGAACTTAACTGCAGTGTGGTAAAGGCATTTGTACAAAGTAGTGGGTACTGGGTAGGTACCATCAGGTACCTAAGTATTTAGTACTGCGATGTTCGTGTTACCTATTAGGTACCTACTTTGTTGTATTCCTCTACATATCCAACAGTATACAGGGTGTCCCGTAAATCAACGTCATCCCGTGGAGGGGTGATAGACCAGCTCGCAACCTACCAGAAAATCGAAATATGTCCTTACTAAAAATCGCTCATTCTCGAGATATCGGCACTTTTTTGTTTTTCGTGAAATTCGACACCTTCGTTCAGTTTTTCGGTCGCCACGGTCACAAAATTCAATATTCTAAGATTGTAATTTTTGATTCGTAATCCTGAATGATCCAGTTATTCAATTATAATCCAAAATAAAACTGACTATGTCACAATTTTGATAAAAAGGACATAATTTCCGGCTTTCGAGTTTTTTGTTGTTTATTAACAAATTTCGACTCCGTTACACTGTAAAAAAATTGTATCACATTAAGCTGACAAATTATATTAAAAACTTCCTCATTTAATGCAGTTTTTAAAAAGATACAAAACTGTACATGTATCCCTTTCCAAAAAAAGATATTCCTGTTTTACTTCAAAACGAGCTTATTATAAAAAAATAAAATGCAGGATCGTGAGTTCTTTGTGTCCAATATTTGGAGAGGTAATAGAGGATGAAAAAATAAGAAAAAAAAGTATTATAAATGTATGTCCAAAAATATACCGTTTTGGAGTTATGGCCTTTTGAAAATTGAGGAGTATGAAAATTTCTCATTTAGGTTTTTTGACGATAACTTACAAACTACTAACTCGATTTTGACAAAACAAACTAAAAATCATAGCCTATAATATAGGCTGTCGATAAAGATCCTAATTTGTGGCCTTTCCTTTAGAATTTAGTAAAAATTCTGGAAAAAGTTATCATTATTTCACAAAAATACATGTTTCTCAACAGAATTTTCACTAGATTCTAAAGGAATGGCCAAAAATTGGGAACATTGTCGAAGGCCTATATTATAGGCTATGATTTTTAGTTTGTTTTGTCAAAATCGAGTTAGTAGTTTGTAAGTTATCGTCAAAAATCCCAAAGGAGAAATTTTCGTACTCCTCAATTTTCAAAAGGCCATAACTCCAAAACGGTATATTTAAGGACATACATTTTAATACTTTTTTTCTTATTTTTTCATCCTCTATTATCTCTCTAAATATTGGACACAAAGAACCCATGATCCTGCATTTTATTTTTTTTATAATGGGCTCCATTTGAAGTAAAACAGGAATATCTTTTTTTGGAAAGGGATACATGTCCAGTTTTGTATCTTTTTAAAAACTACATTAAATGAGGAAGTTTTTAATATAATTTGTCAGCTTAATGTGATTTAATTTTTTTACAGTGTAACGGAGTCGAAATTTGTTAATAAACAACAAAAAACTCGAAAGCCGGAAACTATGTCCTTTTTTTCAAAATTGTGACATAGTCAGTTTTATTTTGGATTATAATTTAATAACTGGATCATTCAGGATTACGAATCAAAAATTACAATCTTAGAATATTGAATTTTGTGACCGTGGCGACCGAAAAACTGAACAAAGGTGTCGAATTTCACGAAAAACAAAAAAGTGCCGATATCTCGAGAATGGGCGATTTTTAGTAAGGACATATTTCGATTTTCTGGTAGGTTATGAGCTGGTCTATCACCCCTCCACGGGATGACGTTGATTTACGGGACACCCTGTATAATATTGGCTGTGTGACAAAATATTACTCTTTATAAAAATGTGAGGGAGCCATACGATTTCGCAATCGGCAAATCGCAAAATCAGGACATAATATCGGAAAAAACGTTGTAAGAACCATACGCTTACATTTCTCCATCTTCGTCTTTCTCAGCCGTTTTAATTCCAAAGTCCAATGCCGGACATATAGGCCTCTCCTTTGACTTTCCACAGAACCCTATCCTGGGCATACTGCATCCACTTGCTTCCTGCGATTCGCCTCACATCGTCAGACCATCTTGCCTGAGGTCTTCCTATCCTACGCTCCTTTTGCCTGTTCTAGGTTGCCACTCGAGAATCTTTTTGGTCCATCTAGAATCTGAGCGTCTGGCAACGTGTCCTGCCCAACTCCATTTTAACGCAGCTGCTCGTTTTACCATGTCGGTGACCTTAGATTTCTCTCGTATCCATTCATTTGTCCGCCTATCTCTAAACGAATTACCATATATATTTTTTTAAACTAAACTTACCAACTGAAACATTTTTATGATAAAACGATAAACTTCAATTTTATAATGTCACCTGAAGCAAACGTGGTTGCAAATTTTCAAGGTGCTGGGATATTGAGCAATTGTTAAAACCTAGAGTGGCAAATGTAGATGCAGACAACAACGACAGGTGAAGTTAAATAAAAGCTTGTGATATCAGCTCCAAATTAACATTCAAAAATCTAAATAAAACAATATTTTTTCTTTCACTATTTCATATTGAGCAACTTTGCGTTCTATTGAATCGAAAGTATGGTGACAGTAATATTTTGTTTTGTAAGTCATATTTCATTTGTCTGACTGAAAGTAAATAAAAGAATATCAAAGAGAGGGGGAGAGGGGGGGGCGAGGGGGGAAGATAGACACTGCAGAGTGCAGATAAAACTTTCAAAATGGAATGATAAGAATATATTGTAAAAAGAATAATTCCTGCAACATTCATACGGACAAGGAAAACAGTGAGAGAATTTTACGGTAATTTATTTGCATACAAATCTCGTCATAGTTTTATACTTTACCTATAGTGGAGGCGCTGAGTGTAGTTTCGTATGAACAATATGAGGACCGAATACCATCAATTGATTATTATTGTTGGGTATGGATCAAAGATTAAGGAATCGGATGTTGGCGGTCCATTTTCCGGTACAAAATTTTTTTACACCCCCTCAAAGGTAGGCGACGGGGTACATTCTATGATGACTATTTCAGTTTAAAATTTTAGTTTTGTAAAAAAACTATAAATAAAAAAAAACATTCTATGAAGTTTTCAATTTCAAGACGAAATATAGACCAAGTTTAAGGCTCGCGCCCCAACTTTGACGTCACTTTAATTTCCAACGGCATTAAGGTTCAAAATCGCATGAACAATCGCACGATAAGATGGTAAAATGGCGTTTTTTTTTCATTTTTTTTTGGGGGTAAATTTCGCTTCTATCATAAAACTTTTATGGTTATTCCCTAGATTTTAATACATATTATCAATATACAAAAAAAATCTCCGCAACTTTCGGGAAACGAGTTTCTGTCTTTCGGAAAAAAGATCAGAGGTGTTTTTCACATATTTTTTTTGATAAATCTACATATACATAGGCTATAAAAAATCTTTTACGGTTATTCCCTAGATAAAGGTTCAATGTATCTACCCTATTTTCTTCCAAAGCATATTTAGTAACGGTTGTCGAAATATAAGGTATCCCATGGCATTAAGGTTCGAAATCGAACAATCGCATGATAAGATGGTAAAAAAAGCGAAAAAAAAAACAAAATACACTCTATATGTATTTATTTTTCACAAGTGAACAATTCAAAATATGCATTGCAATAAAAGAGGGCATGCAATGAAATAATAAATCGTACAAAATTGTTCACAAGGCCGAACTTATCGCAATGCTGCGATTTCTTACAGTTGACGTATAAAAATATTGAATCAAAACAAAGAAAATTAAAGAAATTAATATACCTCAGCTACACCAGAAAACACAAAACAAAATGGACTGTAAGCATATAATATGCTCAAGGATCTTAATCAGTAATTCCCAAAGGGGTCTATATAAACCCCCAGGGGTCGATTTCCAGCTCCAGGGGGTCAATCCCATTTAATCAGGTTGTGACCGAAATCTTACTTATTTTATAATTTAACTACAGGTTCGCATTTTGTGTCGTTTTGATTATTAAAAATATAAATCTTAACGTGCGTTTTCTTACTTTTTAACCCTATATAAGAGTGATTTCTGGTCTGGCGCCCAGACGATATGGTGTCTTAGAAATTCTGTTGAAAAAAAAAGGAAAAAAAATTGCCGCCCAGGGAAAGGAAAGCTGAATATGGGGAAGGGGGGGTGGGGTCTTCCAAAAGCAGAAAACTTGTCAGGGGGTCTACGACACAAAAAAGTTTCACATAAGACACAAAAGGAATCTCTGATCTAAATGATCCATGTCGAATGCCCTATAAAAACTACATCATTATGTATAGCTGGAGACTGGAAAATTTCGCGATCGCGATAAAACGAATTTATTCGCGAATTTCGTGTTTTTTACCCATATAACTAGGGCTGCCACCTCTCCGGGTTCGACCCGGAGTCTACGGGTTTGAGTGGTGTTCTCCGGGCTCCGGGTTAGCATAGTGTATCTCCGGGTCTGAAATTTTTGTCAGGACTAAAAAAAAAAAAAGAAAAATACTCGGGGTCCCGGTCCCCCCCCCATAGAAAAACTGGGTTTCCGGGTCAGCATAGTAAATCTCCGGGTTTGGAATTATGGTGTGGACCAAAAAAAAAAAAAAAAGGTCAACTATGGTCACAAATTCGTTTTTTCCGAATCTCCGGGTCTACGCGCTCTTACAAAGGTGGCAGCCCTACATATAACGCGAATTTTCGCATATTTGACACGAATTTCGACCAAAACATCGTAACTGAAACATTATCAAAAGGAATGTGGCTTTGAAAGTAAGAAGAATCACACAGACAAAAATCTCGCAAAGAGGCGTTTTTTTTGTTTTTCTCAAATATTTTTGTTTTATTTTATCGTTTTAGGGATTTTTGTACAAAATATTGTTCACGATCAATAATTTTTATATTTTTGTATTAAAATCTGCAAAATTGTCCACGTTAATGATATAAATGTATGAAAAATAACACCACATTTTGCCAAAAAATGTGAAAAATAACACCCCTTTTTGCAAAAAATAACACCACATTTCCCGAATAATAACACCGATTTTTTCCAGTCTCTATGTACTAGACGTGTGCGCCGGCTGCAAAAAAGCCGGCGGCGGCGCCCATGTCTAAAATTGCCGGCGGCGGCGCCACGCCGGCGGCGTGGATACGAAGTGGGGGGAGCATTAGGTTTTTTTTGCACTATTGTTTTAAATGATTAAATACGTATATGTGAAAAGGATAATGATAAAATAGATTTATTTATTTTGAAAACTATAATTATTTCAATGACAAAGTAAAATAAAAGCTCATATTTGAAAAATAATGGAAAATTGCATTATTGCTTTTTCATGGTACTGGAGGGCATGTTAAAATAAACTAAGTCATAAAGTAAAATGCATCAGAATGAGCCTCACTATGGGCAGTGCAGTCGAACAGGTTTCTCATTTGGCAATATTTGGGCTGTTAGCTAAACGGTGAGTAAAATTGAAACTCTGAAATAAAGTATAGAATTGCGATGATGAGGTCGACCATCCGAAAAATCCAAAACTCCTTGAGCATAAGCTGTAAAAACATATGTGTTGTGTGTACTGTTGTTTGTAGTTGAAGGGTAATTTAATAAAATTATGAAATTTAATTAAACTATCTTATTTGCGATGTTATTTTAGGAGTAAAAATAAGGATAATTAATGAATAAACATACATTATGGCGTTTTTCGTCGAAAGGTGCATAAATTCATAATGATATCAACCAATATACGTAATGCTTACCGGTGGAAAGATAAATTACAATTTGAGAGTAGTCTGTAATCACAGTCTGAGAAACCACGTTAGGGGATAGTATCTTTTTTATTATTAAAATGCAGCCTTTGGTGAGCGAAATAATTGGATTTTAACGTTAAAATATCTAATTATATTCACATTTTGACACTTTGAAGATCGTAAACGTCAAAAATAACCAAATGAACATCGTTTTTTGTCAAGAGAAAAGGAGTCATTATCCTTTTCACAGTGTTGTATTGAAACAAATGAAGTATAGCGAATCTAGTCAAGTGGAATAAAAATAATTTTGATTAGGTACTTCGATAATCAAAGGTTAAACTAATGAAAAGAGAGAACGGTTGACCGAAAAGACGAAAGCCCGCATATTTTGGTCAGATATTCTGCCAAAATTCACGTGGTTTAAAAATTTCAGCGTGGTACGTAAAATCGACTGGTGTTCTAAAAATCGATCAGAAAAACATAAAGTTACTTATGTACATAAAAAAACGTTTGTTTTTCATTTAATTTCCACCACGAAGAACCAAACTATTAATACCCCCATCCCATCCTATTTCTTGTTTTAGTATCGAATAAATAAGATACAGAAAATTCCCCGATTTTTTTTATGCAAAACCTAATGAAAGAAATTCAGACGACGTAATGGGTCTGGAACGGAACTGCATTAGTTATTATTCGATATCTTATATAATTACTGAATACTAGCCTCGCCACAGCTGAATACTTAATTTTTTTTACCTGGTAAAGTACTTATTTCGATTTTTGTCTTAAGAAACAAAGGATAAATACTTTTAGTTACACGGATCCCACGCCGCCGGCGTGAGCGTTTTGCCGGCGGCGGCGCGCCGACCGTGATCAGCGGCGGCGCGCCGGCGTGGCGCTCATGTCTACTATGTACTTATAGCTAATGGCAAATACAACAATTTGAAAAAATACGTTAAAATAACGTATTTACTATCATCATACCTTCCAAACAAAAATACATACGCTAATAATACGTTAATATGTTAATTTAGTTACTATACTTTATAAGATTTACTACTTATATATAGTTACAGCTATAAGATTCTCGTCTAGAGTTTCTAGAACCTAAGTTTACTAATGTTGGAGTTATCACTGTAAATATAACAATGAAGTCACGGAGGTATGTTTTGTCAACATACAACCTTTGTATATTAGTAAATATACGTAGTTTTATATAATACTAGCCGAGTTACCCTTACTTCGCAACGGGACATATAACAAACCAACCCGGCATACTTTATACGCTTATATGCTAGACAAAATGTTACTTAAGATCTGAATTTATTTTCCAAGGCCCTTTCATACGATACCACACTCGACCCTTGGATACCCTCATCTTCATGGCACCTGCTAGTAAAAGCTTTTTTTTTCAAAAATGACGATGTCGAAACCTAAAGTAGATCGATACGAAAGTTTTTGTGAATTTTCACAGCAACCCATCGTAAAATGCGGGAGTTATGCGAACACTTACAAAATAACCGTCTTATTTTTATATACATAGATGAATATACATGGTATATACACACCTGAACTAAACATGCAATGACTAAACATAATGATGTCATCAATCCTTACTCAGCTACATAAAGCAGAGAGGTATATAAGACATATACACACCTGTCCTATATTCTAGATAATATCATAGTAGCTTACTACAGGTATAATAACACGAGATAAAAAATATAAATCAGGCAATAGATAAAAGTAATATATGAATCACTATTAATTTTGGTTGATCATTCTGTGTAGATACTAGGTATAAAGATAGGAACTTATTAGGGGTCAAGCAGGTACCTATGAGCATATTGCTTTTGAGTTACCTTTTGATTTAAAAAATGTTAGCCCCGCTTCCCTGTTACAGAAATCTGCTCTGTGCCATCGGAACCTATACACTAATTGAAATTCAAATAAATATTTTACCCACCCTCCATAGGTTAGTATTTTAACGTATCTGGATGGAATATTATTTATCTATTTATTATTTAAGTGAACAAGAGAAACATAAAAAAATGGACAGCAGGATGTGGAGAACGTTGCCCTGGGCATAAAGTGTTCACTTAAGCCAGCCAAAGCCGACTCATAAGCGTCGAACGGAGTTTACATAACGCTACATTATGTGAATGAAGATGCCTCTCGTCTCTGTTGAGGAAAAAACCGTAAACATATTTTGTCTTGAGATGTAGCAACTGCCCCCCAATCATTCTATTGTCCTTCCTATCCTCTCAATCCTAAACTCCTTATCTTGGTGGGTTATATTTGTTCACTAACACATACATAGAAAAATGAATGCCATACATAATCACAATGATTGATAGAACATGAAAAACATTCTAAACTCGGGAAAATTAAGAAGACAGCAGCGTGGAGAAAGGGGGTCACTATTTAGTACATGGAGACTTACTATAATATGTTTGTCATGACTTACTTTTAGTAGATAGATATCCCGGTTCAGTGGATATATGTCTGATACCCGACATTCTCTATGGCGGGGCAGTTGTATGCGTGGACTGTATGCTAGTGACTAGTGCAAGTACTAGCTGGTGGACAGCACTAGATGACCAGGTGATCTTCACTCACTTTATGTCATGCTGGACACTGAAACAATACAACAATCAAACATCAGACCAATAGGAAATAGACTGGCAAAGGTGTCAAAAAGCTTTCTGGGCCTTAGTGTGCGCATGCACAACAGTTTGCCTGCTGTTTTGAGGCAGTTCGGAAAAAAAAATATAGGATGCACTTTCTTTAAATAGTCTCCTACATTTTTCCTGAGCGATCCCCAAATTCTCAAGGACGGGGACGTGTTTTGAGTGTGTACCAGAGCCAGATTTACACTTTTCACGGGAATAGGCCCTGACATTTTCACTGCACCCCCTCCCCTGACTTTGGCCAAGAAAAAATCGTCGACGGAGGGGGGGAGAAGAGTATAAAAAAAAATCCAAGAGAATTCCGTGAAAACCAAAAAAGATAGGAAAATCACAAACTTTTTTTTGTTGTTTTGAGTGAGCGAATGCCGACCCCTAGATCTACCGCCCATAGCCCCCGGCCTACTCGGCCTATTGTCAAATCCAGCCCTGGTGTGTACGACGAATTGCATGAATGTGACAGAAGCAAGAAGCGTGCGTAAGACATAAAAAGCTGGATCTGTTCTGTCTGCCCCCACAAGGGATACGGCATGAGTGTATAGTATAGTATATGAATACATAAAATGATTGAAATGTTTGTAGATAACAGCTCTCAGGTTAATTGAGTGTATTTAACATCTGAATAGAAACAATGATGAAGCACTAAACAGTGCATAATATCCGTTACTAAACTCATTGAGCAATGTTCATCTAGAGATGGACGTGATGTTATTATTACAATAATCATGTTTCCTAATACAATAGTGTGTATGAGATGCTCAGTAACATTACATGACAAACACAGCTGACATACAAATACAGTAATTAAATGATTCGCTACGCTCAATAATCATCAATAACTTCTATGCATAGTAATAGTAATATACTATCACGGTATATTCCAATAATGAGGTATTCAGTAAATGCTGCGTGTAGAAACAGACACGAAACTCTCTCTGCGACAAACGATTAAAATGAGCCTCATTGCTAACATTGCATTGACAACTTAGAAAAAATGATACTGACTGGCCGAGTTGAAGGCAGGAGAAGTCGCGGACCTATACCAATGAGATGGTCCGACCAAGTGACGGATGCCACTGGAACGACGTTTGCAGAATCATTACGGTGGGCTGAAGACAGACCAAGGTGGGCCAGACTGCTGCGAGAAGTACCGCATGAAGGTCACGATCCTCAGCATTGAGGAACCGATTTGAAAGAATTAGCTAAAGATGATTTTTAGTGATGACCCGACTAGCCGTTTAGTTGGCACTCAAATGACCGATTAGTCGGCTGACAATAACAGTCAGCATTTTGGCTGGACAGTCCTTTCCCGACTAGGCGGTACATTTCCACTAAATGGAATTTAATTACGAGTGTAATAATTTTTAGCTCATCTATTTCCCATATTATAATGAATCTTATTCTCAAAAATACAAAATGTGTTGAATGTAAATACTGGAGATTTATTTCCTTTATTTCCTGTATTCCTGTAGCTATTAGGTACCGACTATTGTCGGCTTTTTTTGCGGACTACTTACTGACATAAGGACTGATAAGTTTTGAGTAAAAGAAATTGGGGAGCTTGAATAAAAAATTCCACAAAAGTGACAGAAACGAGGAGTGTGTGTTAACTGTAAAGATAGGGTAGTTTGATTTAAGGTATACCTAAATTATTTAGGTATGGAACCGGATTTATCTGTACTTACCTATAGCACAGACAGAATTACATTAAGTTTTTCCTCAACAATAATGAAGATGCTTCTCCTCTCTGTTGAGGAAAAACTGAATAGGGTAGTTTGTCATTCTGTCTTCTCCTGAGATAGGAGCAACAAACTTGCAAAACAAACATATTTACCTAACCATAATAATTAATTCAGGTAGAGTGAGGTTTTGTAAAATGTGATATGAAATTCTTGAAGAGAGCACAAAATCAGGCTGACAAGACACTGAAACTTGTATGGAGAAGTTAGGTTTAATTTCAAGAATAATCTCTCACTGAGTTGCTCACTAACAACTTATGTTGAAGGAATGACATTTGGTGACTGCTTTAGAACACCTGCTCAAGGTGATTAGATCATAACATGACGTGATTTTCAACTGAACCCTTTTTTAATGTCTTAAGAGGAAATTGAATTACAATTGAAATGACTGCATCTATAATATAACAAGTACGTGAAATAATATTATCCATAAAACAGTGATTTACCTCGGTGCATGCATTCAAAGTTGATAATCGATATAAATCTTTCCTATTCACTTATCGAAATAAATATAAAACAACACTCCTAACATGCACAGATTGCGGAGAAAATATTCAGCAATGATTTAAAACACTCGCACACGATTGACATCACACACATTCACTTATTTTATTAATATTGATGATGATTATGTTATGATACAAATAACTGACGTTTAATTACTATCACAGTCGCATTGCACGCGCTATAAGATAGGCCCGATTAACTATTATATCATTCTGATTAGGTTATGCACTGACTCTAATATCACATCACGATATCGACCTCTTCATAATGTTTTTCTAATTGAATAATTGATAATTCTTTGCGAAGGAAAAACCTTCGTGATGTGACCAATGTCAGAAAATATCAAACGATGTACCCGACCGACCATTTGCACTTTGCAGCAATACAAAATACAATACGTCATTAGGAATCTGTCAATTTTTCAGCAGCAAAGTGACACACGCACCGCCATCTATGAATTGATTTCGGAAGCTTGCACAATTTATAACGCGTAGGCCTGCCTCTAAAAACATTTATAAAAATGAAAATTAAATAACTATAGGTAGGTGATATAAGAAGCTTTGGTTTTAATATACCTACCTATTAAAATGGTCACCGCATTGTATAAATTAATGTGAAAGTACAATTTGTTGTATTTCAATCGAAGATTTCAGTACGAATTCTACGTGAAAATTGCACCGAAGGAAGATACCTACGTTTTTAGGAATAATACGCGTATATAATCTGTTTTTGAGACTTATATTGGTAGTGTTTTATTGAAAAGCTACCAATGTGTGCTTGCGGAATGTTGGTTTACATTAATTTATGCGTTTTTCTTGATACACTTAAAGAGTTAGCGAAATAATAAATATGCTTCACATTTACGCAACAGAGTAAGGAATATATTTATCAAAATCACTACTTTTTTCTCGTGCGCACAGTAAACTAATATAACTACCTATTTATTATATTCTGAATAAATCTTAAAATAAACCATTAAACCTGCCTGCTTCATATGTTGTGACATAATATGTCATAGTGTAGAGGCCTATATGATTTATTTACGTATATTGCGCGAAAATTTCCACGCCATCTATGTATTCAATTTGAAAGTTCTGTAAACACTTTCCCAGCCTTGCTGATTTTCAGCCAAATCTGACACAAGAAATCCAGTGGCGTAACAAATTTATAAGACTCACCTACTTTCTGGTCAACACCCATCCTGGAACCCATTATATTACTTGGAAGGACCCATTCGGTACTAAGTCAAGTCCTCAGGTCCTTTATTTTTGTAATTAGTCTTTGAGTTATTATGTAATGCAGCTCATTATTTGTTATCATCCTTGTAGCAGGGATATTGAAGGTGTCATTCTGGACGGTGTTTCTGTGGGGTGCCCCTCCGGCTAACCCTGGGGCCGTCTGAGTAACTTTGGGCTGAAAGAGCGAACAAAAATCGGATGTGCGGAGGGACCTTCAAAATGCCCGTGAAGAAGAGAAATGCCTGTGTCTGTAATCGTGAGGAGTACAGACATATTAGATCTTTTTCGTCTCACTCCGACTCATGTTAATCATGGGAAAAAATCATGTTATTGGAGATGACAGGAAAGGGTATACAATAAAAGTTACCATCACTTCATATAATTTATTTTGATTTTATAACAATTTTTTTAACAAATAAATAATATAATATAAATAATACAATCTCACCTGACAATAGGGTACTTGCATTTTTTTTATCGTTCGAAAAATATATTAAATCGATAGTTCTACTTACTAGAATTACAAATAAAATTATGAAATGTAATTTTAATTTACCGTTAATTTATAATAATTAATTGAAAATGTTAATTTGACGAGTGATTGTGACGTCACGACGCCATGAAATTCATAGTCAGAAATTTGATTGTTTGTGGGTTATGTATGGAGGAATTGGGGAAAGTGACGTCACAATATGGCGGCCAGTCAAAAACCTATTTTTGCGCTAGAATCGAATATGAGACTTTCTTTTATAAATACATCCACAAAGACAGAGAATTGAAATCTCAAATTTTCGGAAAACCTTAATTTATACTTAATGTACCGAAAACCAAAATAAAAAAAAACATGCAAGGGCCCTATACTGCATAATGTGAGCTTGCCTGTGTATTTGTAAAGTGGAAATACATGTTGGAACATAGAAATATGTATGCTATATTATTACAATCGATAGTAGAGTTGGTCGTTGTAACGAGTATTCAATTAAAAAAGGAATGAAAGTTTAAAAATATAAACGTCTATACGTAGAGAAAAAAACATTAAAAACGTTAAAGAAATTAGATTTTTATATTTAACATGTCAAAATAATATTTTTACAGAAAAACTCATTTGCATAACTCTAATCGATAGTAACACGAATAACATTCAAATCGAAACAAGAGTAACAAGACAGCGGTACGGCTAGAGACCGTATCTACTATTCAGTGTACTGTGTCCCATATTAATTCTACTTACGTTAAAACACATATGGCAGGCCAAATAATTAAATTTGCAAACTGTGAAAAACTGTTACAGTAATATACAATACATACACTCTGTCGAGATATAGATGGTCTCAGATTAAATTGGAACTACAATTTACGCGCTGGCGACAATGACGTTTCTACTGAAATTCTACAAGTGTTGCCACTATGGTTGCCAAAAGGCTACAATCTATTTTATTTTCTCTGAAGTCTCACGGAACAAACTTAGTTAAGTGTTGCTTAATGTGATAATAAGATATGATTACATTTTTTCGATACTTTCATATTATATTTCAGAACTGTTGTTTTAAAATACTAGCCAATTTTTGGATTCTTAGAATAAACTGGCAACTTTTTTTTTCAAACTTGTGATGGCGGTTTAAAGGGATTATTGGAGTATTTTTTCTTTTTCCAACTCGCAAAACCATCTTGCCTTTAAAACGATTTCTCTATCACAGCTCTGTAATATTTTCGGCATTTTAAGGTCCTTGTAAAAGATACAATGTGAGAATATTGCAGACCTTTGAGAGCTCTTATGACAAAATTCGACAATCAGGGCTACCAACAATCTTGAATTCCACTTGCAGCTAACGTTTGCCGGCTGCCAAGATATAGTGAATAGATAATACATGTGGCGCCCTCTGTACGGACTGTCGGTCCCCAACTTTATGAAATGTAACGCAGCTGTAAAATTTGTTTTGAAACACTGTGTTGTAGACCTTCAAATAAATTAATTTCATTTCATTTGTAATAACTCATGTCTGAGATTCCTGCACAATTGTTTCTTTGGAATCAGTTTCGTTAGGAGCAGAAGAAAATATTTTCAAATATTCTTTAGAGGTTGCGGGGAGAATTACTGAATTAACATCCAGCAGTTCCGTAACTTTAGTCTTCTTATAAACCTGATCGCTTACATCTCGATGTACCCCCATTATATGAATCTTCAGATTGCCCTTCTGAGTGCACTCTTTACCACAAAACTGACATTTGTACGGCTTATCTTTGGAATGAACGCGAACGTGTCTCTCCAGCTTATTTGATTGAGTAAACGACTTCCCGCAGGTTTCGCACTTGTACTTTCTAATTTTCATATGGACAAACTTCACATGCGATATCAAGCTACTATTTAGCTTAAAACTTTTAGAACAAATGTGACACAAGTAGCGGCCTTGATGATTGGTATGAGAAACGAGCGTATGCCTCTTCCACTTAGTAAAGCATGCAAAACTACTCGGACAATATTTACATTTAAATTGTTTACATTCGGTGTGCGTCGATAAGACATGATTTCTCATACCTGTTTTTGATTTCGTTTTTTTCGGACAATGTTGACATGTGTATATCCCGTCAGCGTGAAATTCGGAAATATGTTTTTTATGATCCAATTTATTTTCAAAATTCTTTCTACAAAATACACAAAAAATTGGTCGAGGAGTCACGATTGGTTGAATATGAAATTTAGCCTTGTGTTTCTTCAGTTCGGCAGCGTTCGGAAACGATTCGTTACATTTCTTACACAATCTAATACGAGATTTCGTTCTGCTTTCGGTTACGCATATCTTCTCATCTAAATTCTTACAAATCCTGTCTAACGTCTCTCGTCTCACAGGTTTCAAACTTCCATCAGGCGGCTTCACATCATTGCAAGTTTCAGTTTCCGTGCAATCGTACTTCGTATCGTCCCACGAGTCGTCTTCCTCTTTAATAAATATATTTGTATCATCCTTCTCCACCTTTATGGGAATTTCTATACCACAATTGTTTAGAATCACTTTAGGTTGTCGAACTTCGTTCCATTCGGGTGGTATTTTGACAAATTGTATTTCGGCCGATTTAATTTCATGATCATCCAATAACTCAGGTTCATGTTTAATTTCACTAATATTATTCGCTGGACATTTCTCGTCTGCTGTTTCGTCACTAGAACATCGAGAATAATCATCGTCGAAATTAATTTCAACTACTTTTTTTTTCGGTTTTTTTATCTTAGGTTTTCTAGGCTGAATAATGTTACATTTGTTCCTTATAGTCTCTTGGTACTCCTTATGCGATGGAATGACGACTGACGAAAATTCTAATAATTTAGGAGTCGGCGTACTCCCGTAAACTAAATGACTTTTATCTTTATGTACACCCATAATATGAACTTTCAAATTGGTGGATTGGGTGCATTGCTTTCCGCAAAATTGACAACTGTAAGGTTTAACGGCCAAATGAGTGGCTGAATGACGTTTTAATTTGTGTGGCGTCGTAAACGCCGCTCCACATTTGGCGCAAGTGTGTGTCTTAGTAAATACATGCTGGCGTTTAATATGACTTTGTAAGCGAATATTGTCTGCGAATTGTTTGCTGCACACTTCGCACATGAATTCTTTGACTTCAGAGTGTAACAACACGTGTCTTTTAAACTTTGTGAAACTGGTAAACGTACGCGGGCAATACTGACACTCGTGAGTGGTATGATGTGCGAGCTTGTGTGTTTCCAAGCAGAATAGAGATCGGAAAGATTTACTGCACACCTCGCAAGTATATAGCGTACCTGTATGCTCAGTCTTCATATGTAGGCCGAGATTCTTGGGCTCTAGTCCACAGATGTGACACTTCCCCATTTTGTGTAATTGATATTAAATTTAACAAAATCCTGTGATGTATTCTGTAACAAAAGGTTGAATGAATTAATGAATGAGACTTATTTTCCAGCTAATATACGACACATGCAATAAATACACAATCACTATCAAAAGAATATAATGGTGAATGATAATTTATGTAAGTTGTGGAGACTTCTAATTGGAGGGTTGACGAGTTTCTCATTTTAGGTTTTTTATTGTGTATTTGTTGTTAACTCTCTGTCAGTGTCCCTTATACATAAAATAAAATAAGCGAAACAGGCTATCAAGATGCACAGAATCACTCAATCTAGAAAAATATTATCGCCATTGTATCTATTTATCTATCCCCTAACGCTACATTCCTTGCAGAGTAAGTGAAGATGACATAAGGCCAGACTGTCCCAAACCTACACACACTTCCGGTTGTCGTGACAGATCCAGGTCAGTCTCAGATGAGCATGCTACAGCACATCTTATTTATTCTCTCAACATGCCCTGTACATCTAAGTTTATTCACTTTCACTCTAGTCACTACACCCGTCTTTGTAATAAATATTATAAGTTAACCTATATAATTGCTACCTTGCTTACCTTTTAAAACTGCTAATTCATGCTCAGCCCCACCAGCCTCTGGGAATTTCAACATGGAAAGGTAGGTTGGGCTTTGGCCTTTTTAGTTTTGTGTAACTTCCCAGTCATCTGTAATAATACGAACTAGAAATGGAACTCCACTTCCACACAAAGAATGGATTCAGCCTGCTTTGGAGGTCTTGCCTCTGGTTTTTGGGGCACCTGACAATAATGACAATATTTGCTGACGGTGTAAGACAATAAGGGCAAATACAAAGCTATATATCTGTGATAACATCAATTGTATAATAATATCACTTTTTTTGCTTTTACTCGATTTCTAGGTAATTTTTATACAAAACAAAACAATACAGGCAGCAAACTCGCCACGCTCACCGAGACGGCAACAAAAGTTCAGTTATCTACCAACATGACAACAAAAAAATTTCATTGCTTTTGACAGCTAGTGTCACCAACATTACAAAATAAAATGTCAAAGAAATAGGGGTGCCAATCGCAATGATGAAAATATTTTCGTCCTAGGGATGTGCCTACAGTTCATCGACTTTTATAATTCGATGACTTTAATTACACCGTCGCCAGTTGCTTTGAAGTTAAGGGCGCAACTTTGATATTGATATGGGAAGTGCGCCACGAATATTGGAGGCTTTGGACAAAAAGAAGGGAGGCCACTAAAGAAATGGACTGACGATATTGTCGCTGGTGGAACCTGGTTGCGGAGGGGTCAAGACAGAGGCGAGTGGAAGGAGTTATGTAGCATATTTTAAGCAAAATTCAGGTACATTTTATGTAAATAGGGAACTTGCACACTTTTTTTTTATTATCCAGAATCATAAAAAAAGTCATTAGAAACACATACCAATTTTTATTTTTTCGATACGTCGCCTAATGGCTATTTTACAGCACTTTGAAATTTGATGTTTTGAATTCCCGCGAAAACGCTACTTTCAAAGACGCCGTACGACGCCGTATTGATGACGTCACGAGGTCTATATGTGTTTGGGTTAACGTAGAGTTCGGTATGTTTATGTTAATTTTTTCAAGTTAGTGATAGTTTCAGGTCGGTTTTTAGCGTTCCATCTGCTAAATGTATATATAAATAATATTTAGGATGTTTTTGAACTTCAGTTTTTATTTTATTCATATGGGATGCTCCAGATGTGAACACGTGTTCGAGAGAGTAACCTGTAACCGGTAACGACGTAATGATATCGTTAATATATTATGTTATGTAAAAATTGAAATTAATTAATAAATAAATATTTATTGAAAAAATATATATTTTTCAAATGGCGGGTTTATTGCCGTCAATTTCTACCAACCAACCACTTGTGACATTCATTTGAAGTACAAAATACTCACATATTTAAGTGTATGAAAAAGATGGGATCCGGACAAACGGCCGACAAGACATACGGCCGACAGGACGAATGGCCGACACGGACAAATAGCCGACATGACCAATGGCCGACTGGTACAAATGGCCGAAAGACGAAAGGCCGAAATCCAAACGGCCGACATGGACATATGGCCGACAAGTACAATTGACCGACATCCAATAGGCCGACACGGACAACTGGCCGACAAGGATGAATGGCCGACAGGACGAATGGCCGACACAAAAAAAATATTGAAATAATGATCACATCACAAGTTTAAAAAACAAAGTTGCCAGTTTATTCTAACAATCCAAAGTTTGGCTAGTTTTTTAAACAACAGTTCCGAAATATAATTTGAAAGTAGTGAAAAAATATTACCATATCTTATTATCACATCAAGCAACACTAAACCAAGTTTGCTCCGTGAGACCGAGGCCGTCGCCATATTGTTCATGAAGGCCGGGCCCAACTGACATTTGACGATGGTTACGCCATCTAAATTGTATGGGAAAAAATATTCCGTAATTCAAGTGTTTGTCACCGAGACAAGGTGTTTGTCACCGATACAAGGTGACGTCACCACTCATGGAATTCGAGGATGTAGGCTTGTACTCTACTATCGCAGGCTTCGGTGAGACTTCTGAAAAAAAAGACAACGGTGTAACACTGTTTTTGCCAATAGCACCCAAGGTTAAATAGAATCTGCTCCTGAATTTACGTAACCACTATATACTTAATAAGTATGAGACATACTTGAAAGAATTACCTACTACTAGCGCCGCGAGTAGCCGCTATACGAATTAGATCAAAAACACCAAGCAGACATGGGACATTACTTTTTCAACTTTCCAGCGAACATGCAGGTTCACAATTTTTAGGCGTTAAAAACGGTTTTTCATTTGTTTCGGCTGCAGGTGCCTTTTAGCGCTTAATTAAACCTTACTAGTATAAATAAAAAACAACATAACCGGTCAACATTATTTTTTTACAGTAATGTCCCATGTCTGCTGGGCGATGCTTGTTAACTATTATCTTGATTGAAAACGTCATTGTCGGCCATTCGTCCTGTCGGCCATTCGTCCTTGTCGGCCAGTTGTCCGTGTCGGCCTATTGGATGTCGGCCTATTGTACTTGTCGGCCATATGTCCATGTCGGCCGTTTGGATTTCGGCCTTTCGTCTTTCGGCCATTTGTACCAGTCGGCCAGTTGGTCGTGTCGGCCATTTGTTTCTGTCGGCCGTTTGTCCATGTCGGCCGTTTGGCATTCGGCCATTTGTAGTAGATTCGAAAAAGATTACTATAGTAGAATATACCTACCGTAATTTTTTTCTTAAGGTGGTAGGAAAGCCCAACTGCTTAATTTAAAAAAAATACAAATAATGGAGTTATACGAAACGTACGTAAATACTCCTGGTTTCAAATAACTTGGCCACTGGCTACATAGTAATTCTATAGAAAAAGTGTGACAAGTAAGGTGAAACGAAATGTAGGTACTTCCATGGGCGTCGTCGGGGGGAGGGAGAGCTGCCCTCCCATAGAAAAAATTGTATTTGGGTGTATATTGAATATCTACTTTCACTCATTGAATGACAAAACCTCACCAAAATAACCTCAATACGACATCGTTTTCTCTTCATGATTCAATTTTCTAAAATTATTAGATAACCCATTCAGTTTCAACTATTCCAATAAAAATTTCGCTTGCGGCGCTATTTTTAATGTTTTTTTTTTGACAAAAAATCGATTTCCATACCAAACTACAACATGACCCTATTCAGTCCTTTTACTTTTTTTATATTAATTTTTTTGTTCCTCCCACCTATCTTCGAACCTGGCGACGCCCATGAATAGGTAGTTAGGTAGGTACTTTAATTAAAATTAACCTCACAAACATGACCTAAAAGTTAAATTCGATAAAGGTTTGTTTCTAGATTAGTTTCGTTGCACAATGCCATTTTTTCCACTTAGCCTTAGCGGGATCTGCCGGTATCAATAAAAAGCTTTATTGGGCGTCGTATTTGTTCACTCTGGCACTACAAAATATTCGACTGACTTCCTCTGAAATACTTTATATTAAATTAAGCTATAATATACTTCGAAAACAGTCAGAAAACAAACTCAAACACTACGCGGCCAAGAAACCTCATACATTTTGGTATCCCGTCAAAACAAACATGGACTACGTGACGTCACAGACAGATTGACCAATGGCGTGGCGTTTAAGGGAATGCTGAGAAGTCGTGATTTTATTTATCGAATTAAAAATTGAAAAAAAATATTTTAGGGTTTTAATCAACGTAGAATTGATATTTAACCTTTATTCTACCGAATTAATGTATTTTCGTCTATATTCCTCACTAGTGCAAGTTCCCTATTAAACGTGAAAATTCTCGATAAAAGTGCGTTGTGCCAGCTAAGCCTTAGTGAGGAGCCATTTAGCCGTATTACATACATACATAGCTATACCCTACTATATTTTCCTGTATGAGTCAATCAGAAATTTTAAACTTGTGTTTTTTATCAAAAATATTTCTTGCGTGAATTTTGGGTCACCCATTACTGCACTAAAATTTGTATTTTGTCTATGGCGCATTGGGCATTGTTTATTTTTCTCACGGTTCGGATTCGTTCAATGTTCATGCATGTCATGTTCATGTTTCGCTTTGCTATTGTCATGTTGGGGGTGTCAAATTTGTGTTTTCTTATCTTTTTGTGACGTTTTTGTGTGACACATTTGTTCCAACCAATTAATTACACCTTATCTATATTGTTAATTCAGTAAATGTGTTATTCCTTATCATCTGATAGTATTATCAGTGTTATCTATAATGGATTTAGCTGGCGCAGCAGAGAATGACGCATACCCTGGGAGGATACACGTCGGTGAAGGTATTTCCCGAATTTAACACTAATATTGTCGTATTTCAAGCCCGATATCCAAAATGCTATTCAATATCATTGGGGATATGATAATTAAATCGTTTTGAATTGAAACACGTTTCATACAAGCCTTAGAATAATCAAAACAAAACATTGAAATACTCGGCAAAAATGTGACAGATTTTTCGCATTTTAGTGATTGTTTCTCGTCAAAATTAGATCGTTTTTATATTTTTTACACCTTTATTAACCCCTCAATTAACCTGTTGAATGTGTGGTCCATATAATATGTAAAAAGTACATAAAATAAGCTATTATCGACCTAGTAGTAAATTGCATTGAATCAATTGTTGTAGGTACCTACCTACCTGTGTAATTTTCCCACACTAAACAAAGGTATAATTGTCTGAATTAGATTACTATTTGGATGAATTCTTTTTATTATATTACTGTTTCAATCTAAAGTTCAAGTTTATGTAAATTAGTTGTGTGTGAATGTAACCCATGGATGATAGACAATATTTCTGCAAGTACTTTTATATTAAGTACCCTAGACGTCTGACTCCATGTATTTTCAATAGAAAGGAAGTGACGCTCGTCACTTTTTGGTATTTTAAAGTCGCAAAACTCACTCTATTAACAAGATATCAGTAATGAAAACTAAAACATCTTTAAAACTATCACTTTATTTCTAAGTAATGTTATAACTAATACAGTTTTTAACTATGAGAACTAAATTTCGAAAACGTTGGCGTCGAAATGTCAAAATTCTTCATACAATTTGACAGTTTTTGGGCACCAGTTTACTTCACTACTAGCATCGAGTAAGTCTATGTATACGCCTGTAAAGAACACAAACAGGTCAGAGCTGCTTTGGCAATTTATAACGCTGTGGTGTCGTTGTCCCAATGTATTTTTATTTTCTCATTTATTTTATTATTTCACTGGCATCAACTTGTATTAAATTTATTTATTTATCATATTTCAGCTACCAAAGAATGGTCCCTCAGAGTCGATGAGAAGTTGGCTTACAGATTACAGGAAGAGGAAAGTAAGTTTCTTCAATGAACCTCAAAATCGTCTCTCTTATTACAATCCGTCAGTCCAATATACTCTCCTCTCCATTCTTCTTGGGTGTACCGTGTATAGAATGGTCAATGTTGTCGAGCTTTCGGCTTACTCGCTGAGGGCATTATGTTAGTCGTCAGTAAGTAGACCGAAAGCTCAACAACATCGACAATCTACACACGGTACACCCGAGAAGAATGGAGAAGAGATTAACAAGGACTGTGAAAATCTACAAAGCTATCAGTCCAAAATACATTTGTAGTGTAAATATAGCTATAGTTTAGCATATAAGATGAATAAAAGTATTGATGTAAAACAAAAACAAAATGGTGATACTATGCTATCTATCTATCTATATCCTCGGGCCACATCCCTTGCAGGGTAGGCAGAGAGGACAGAGCGCCAGACAGCCCTTTCTGGGATTACTGTGAAACCGTTCTTTGGTGAGCTTCATAGAATGTCCTCTCAAATGGGTATTTGTACTCAGGGTGTAGATGGAGCAGGTGTAGAGGGAACATCATAGTAGCCATTCATAATCTTATATGTCTCGATCGCCTCTCGGTCACCTCTAGATCGCCTGGCTTTGTCAATATTTTTTTTTGCATTTTCAATTCCTTGTAAACGAGCTATTCTAATATGTCTACACATTCATGCACTTGTACTACGCATACATTATATTCTTTGGTTGTGTTTTCAGTAAGTAAACATTTGGATGGCAATCGTCATCGTAATGAGATTGTCCGGCAGAGTTATCCGGTGGCCGCCTCCCTCCAGCAGAAGGTCATGGACGAGGCCAACAGAAAGGCATCTCTCATACAACAGAGGTCTGTACATTTGTCAATAATACATCTAGTAAAAATATTCCACATTTTGTAGTCTTAATGGGGTACTTGCATTTTTTTTTATCAATCGAAAAATATATTAAATCGATAGTTCTACTTACTAGAATTACAAATAAAATTATGAAATGTAATTTTAATTCACCGTTAATTTATAATACATAATTAATTGAAAATGTTAATTTGACTCATTTTTCTCAGGTGCTCTGAAACGAGCGCTCATCGGTTAACGTGATTGTGACGTCACAACCCCATGATATTCATAGTCAGAAATTGGATTGTTTGTGGGTTATAGATGGACGAGTTAAAAGGTGGCCAGTCAAAAACCTGTTCTTGCGCTGGAATCGAATATGAGACTTTATTTTATAAATATATCCACAAAGACACAAAATTAAAATTTCAAATTTTTGGAAAACCTTAATTTATAGTTAATGTACCGAAAACCAAAATAATAAAAAAACATGCAAGGACCCTATTGTATTCATTGTTTTCACGTTAGTCACGTTTCTTTTCGTAGCCAGCTTGCTCAGCACTCTTATGGTAAGAATTACCTTGTACACATACACAGTAGTATCATATAGTATACAAAAACAGCAATCTGTCGATTTAGCATAAATTGAGTGTAAGAATGTGGTGCATGTTCCTATTGTAAAACTACACATTGTAAGATATTAACATGGCAACAAAAGCAGCCATAACCCATATAAATATTTCATATAACAAGTCACTTGGTTTCAGTGCAATACACCAATCTGCAATATATGAGAGGCAGGAACGGCTATTTAGATAAAACTTTATTTTCTATTAGCTCCGAATCGGTCCCAGATCAAATTTGCTGATTTGATACTAGTCATGTTTCATTCTCTCAACATGCCCAAACCACGTAAGCTTATTCACTTTCATTCTAGTCACTACACACGTCTTACAGTCACTCATCTTTCTATTAATCTCATTCCTTATCCTATCTCTCCACACATTCTTCGCGCTGAAATCATTTCCACTGCATTGAACCCTGATTTGCACAAATAAACAAGCTTTTAATATAAATGTGTCAATGAATTAAAATTTTAAGGAAATGAGTGACTCCAAGACTGGTGTTGTGGCAAGAATGAAAGTGAATAAACTAGTTTGGGCATGTTGAGAGAATGAAAGATGACAGAATGACAGAAAAGACATTTTTGGGTGAGCGAAGAGGGGTGAGGAAGCGCGGCCGCACGAGACTGACCTGGTCCGATCATGTCGACCAAATCTTCAAGGATGGACGCGTTTTGCGTAAAAGGAATCGGAGAGCGTGTATGACAAAATGCATGAATGTGACGGAGGATAGGGCAGTCTGGCGCTCTGTCCTCTCTGCCTATCCTGCAATGGGACGTGGCGTGAGGGTATAGATAGATGGAATTAAAATTTTATATCTTGTTTACTGTTTCATTTATTCAGGCTGGAAGTGGATGCCAGGATTGCTAAAGAACAACAGAAGCTGGAACTTCAAAAGGCTGGAGCGAGATCTAAAGAACCCAAGTTAAAGAGGGGAACCAGTCACCAACCCACGACGGTCGCTTTACCTGAAGAACTGATGGAGGCGGGACCTTCAACCTCCCAGTCAATACCCAGCCACAATGGGGCGATACCAAGACGACCTCCTCCGCCTAGAACAGCCAAGTCCTACTCTGTGGATATGGGGTACGACAGACACAGTCGAGAAGATCCGTTACACGTGGATAACAATGCAAACTTGGCTGAGTTGGAAGCCGCTTTGGGTGTGTCGAAAGAGCAGTTGAATCTGGAGAAGGCGAGGTTATTGCAAGAAGAGAAAGATGCGGTAAGTTTTACATCTTATGTAATTCATTAAACTCCATATATTATACCGAACAACTCTTCAGTGAAATGACTGTGACTGTAGGATTGAGGAGTGCAGGTATACTGGACCTTTGTTCATCTCATTCCCTCTCACGTAAATCACAGGAAAAAAATTGTGTCATTCGGGATTTTTCAATTTTATTAATATTTTTAATTGTTGATTCATAAAACAGACACTGGATGCTGTAGAGCAATGTCTGCCGAAACATTTGGTATATAATCTGTTGCTCTTACTTTTAGTAACAATTTACTATAAATATTTTAATATGCCATGCCATCAACATTCCATACTAATCTATGTCATATTATTAATGAAAGTTTGTTTTTTATTGTAGGAATTGGCGAGACAACTATTGAATACTGAAATAAGAGATCCCATTGAAATAGCAGATGGAGAATTGGCTAGGAGACTACAGGATAGGGTATGTAATTCGGTATTCTGTGATACCAGCATCATAATTACATACATCTTCTTCCCTTTCTATCCTTGATTGGGTCGGGGGCTCAATGCATCTGTGCAGTGGCGGATCCAGGATTCAATTTTGGGGGGGGGCTGAATGTCGTAACATGGTAAAAAGTACTGTCACTCAACGTTTTGGGGGGGCTAAGGTACTGAAACCCCTAGATTTGTTGTATATAAAGTACTGTCACTCATGGTTTTGGAGGGGGCTTCAGCCCCCTAGCCCCCCCCCCCTGGATCCGCTAGTGCATCTGTGTATCTTCGCCAGAGGCCCCTGTCACTTGCAGCTTACAGGACCTCTGGCCACTCCAACCACAGTCTCTCCTCGCACAACTGTGTCATCTGCTTCTGCCAGCTATGTCAGGGGCGGCCCACCGGTCTTCTGCATTATAATTATGATTTTCATTTTATAAATCGTTTGTATCATTTTGCAGGAATACGAGAGATACCAGAAGAGCAAAGAGAAGCGAGCGTTGAGGAAACAAATGGAGAAGATGAATAGCAGTCGAGCTAGTCATCAGGACACAACGCCTGAACTCAATGATACATACTCACAACCACATGACTCACTTAAAGGTATAAATCTCATCTCGATAAGTAGCCTGAGACACTGAAAAACTACAAAAAAAATTATGAATTATTTTTATTTATTTATTTGTTTAATCCTAATATTTACAAAGTATACATTGCTCATGTTTGCCTCCACCACTAGGAATATCCTGTGTCGGGAGAAGCAAACTCACATTATTATTATATAAAAGAAAAATACATCACAAACAACACTGTCAAATAACAATTGATAGAAAAGACAACACAACATATAAGTAGGTTTGAGGCAAACAACAAAGAACCAGTTGACCAGGGCCATATAGCCCGGAAAACTCACAAAGCAACCTGCCACCTTATCCGAATATTTATTAAAATCATACAACAATGTTATTTCTAGTGCAGTACACTAAACTAATATCATATTGTATGAAGCAATTATTAAACCTCCCTGCCTACTCTCTAAGTTGTAAGTAGACTCATCACTTTCTACTCTAAGTAGACTCATCACTTTCTTATGTCACTGTGGCGAGGTCTATATGAAATGTATTCAGATTTCGTTGTAATGTATGAATTGTGATATTGAAGTATATATTGATTATTTTGTTAATTTCTTGCAGGATCATCAGTACCTCAAGACCACCCCGTCGCTAACCACTTGGATATGTCGCAGTCATCGTACAATCCACAAAACAACAACAATGCGAATTACCAGCAGGAAGATCCGTACTACATGGAGCCCATACACGCCACAGATCCCGAGTTCCTAAACGGTTTAAACATTCACAACAACAATAATGATTGTAGTCACAATGCAATGGGGACCACCTCGAGCACAGAGAGTTACCACGGGGGACGGCAAGTATTCAACGTGACGACCAACACTAGTCAGGGGTCTAACATTAGTTCCGTGGATCGTAAACGGGCGCCTCCAGCACCTCCCAAGAGCATAGGGAGACCACGGTATGTTGTTTATTATTTTTATTATAACGTTTCAGTTATCGTAAACATTGATTTGTGTTGCTTGCTGTATTTTTTTATGATTTATGATAAAACTTTGATGGTAATGGACAAATCTTGTTGGCCGGTAAAAATTAGAAAAACATAGTTCAGAAGTTATTAGTGCAAAACTGAAAAAAGTCCAAAAATTCCAAAATTTTGGGACGTACTGTATTTGGCTTAAGCGGAAAATTGGTGTAAACTTCCGAGACATTTTTTTACATGCAAATGAAGAAATTAAAACTGTTTCCAGCTTTCCGAGAATTAATTAGGGTACACCCCCTTTTTTGACGTATCTTGACTAACCTACTGACCGCAATAAAAAATGTTCATCCCGGCTGCCCTGCTACAGAAATCCAATTATTGATAGCTTACAAATCGACATAGGCTGGTTTAAGCGGTCACTTTATCTTCTACCACTCAGAGTTGTGTATACAATTTTTATAACCTGTGTTATTTATTATTTTGTGTTTTTTTTTTCAGAATGGCTGAACCAGATCCTCGCATGGGTTCGTTACGAAGCAGTGAAGATAAGGATAGAAGTAAAGCACGCTGCAGACAAATGTAACCATGACTCTGTGACGATATTAAAGAAAGAATCAGATTTCTTTATACAATATGGGTTTCTGCAATTATTAACCATCCTCCAAGCCAAATAGAATTAATTTATATGATAATGTAGTATTACGCTAGAATCTTTTACCCGATGATTATTTATAAGTGGACTGGTTTCTTTTCATAGAATATTTGTGCGGGTTTGATGTCGAGATCGTACATTTTTTTAAGTCACATTGACAATGACAGGCTTACCAATCGCCTTTAGCCAGTCAAATTATTTTATTGCTTTGGTGTTGCCATTAAAATCTGGGAATATTAGGGATAAATAGGGATTGGAAAATATTACTACTTTATGAGCAAGGTTTGTCCCAGTAATGGGATAACCAGTAAATGATGTGTGTGTGTATAAAAATGCACAACATTCTCTTTATAGGGAAAACTGTCAATAAAGTGTGGAGAGCCATTTATTTCAGAAATGAGGTTCACCACCCATTCTGAATGTCATAGTGTAAAAGTTTTCAAAAGGAGAATATTGTTTTATCGTGAAAGTATGTGTACTACGGGTGCCTTTAATGAAAATATCATAATTCGTCCATTTTTTATATTTTAATTTTAAGTTGTATGTACGTATTGTACATATTATTATTATATGTAGTCATATTAGTACATAGCCTTATGTATATATTGTCCTAATTAAGTCCATTATTGTATTTATGTTTATATTTCGAGGAAGAAATTACTCATTTTTATTTTAAATTGACAATCATGTAATTTTTAGATTACTGTATACATGTAGGTTTTTATCGGTTCGCTGACCTTATAAACAAACCATGTGTAGGAATTACTTCTTCTTTCATCGTTTCCTCATTGCTGAGGGTCGTGATTTGTGGAGCTACCCACGGACAAAACAAGACGCCTCCAGTCCTCTCTATTCTCTGCAGTCCGCACCGCCGAGCACAAGTCTCTCCCAGAAGGAATTACAGAAAGCACCATAACAGAACTGACTGTACGACGATGGAGATTCACAAAAATCTGGCCGTAACGAGACTTTTAGAGCGAGCTTGACATTACGACAGTTGTCAAGCAGCAAGCTGTCACGCACCTCGAACTGATTACTGCAATAATCGCTTTATAAAATGTTACATTATGTATGCAAATAATATAGGTTCACGTTCTGAAATGGTCGGTTATGCTACGGGGCGTTTTGTATTGGTTTGTTCTGTATGGTCCGTTCACTGATTTTATCTACGTGTACCACACGTATGTGAGTGCTTTTAATATGTGCCTTACCGGTGAAATGGGTATTTTGTACATAAGTATTTTTAGAATTATCGTGTACGTATGACATTATGTTAAACAATAGACGCATCTAATGTTTCATGACAAAAACACGGATGGTCCGTACATATTTTGCAATCTAATTCCGTCCAGTTGTTTATAAGCAATTGACTCAAGCTAGTTGAATATAGCTTGTGCAGTGTTCACATAGATGTAGTTATTTAATATGGAGTACCAGTTGTCTGTCGTGTGATCGAACATTCATTCACAAACCAAGATGGCGTCTTTTCACCATGATTTATAATTTGTATGTTTAAAAAGCTTTAATTAGTTCAATATGATTTATTGTTATGTATAATATTAATTTTTGTATTATTTGTTTTATTTTTTGTGGGACATTTATAGTCTTTGTGCAGTTTGAATTTCACTGATAAATATGTGCCTACAGTGTGTCCAGAAAGAGATGGTTTTCGATGCGCTATGTGTATTTTTTTTTTTGCCAACTATAGTGGCAACACTTTTAGAATTTCAATAGAAATGTTGTTATTGCCAGCAAACACTATTGTAGTTCTGAATTATTTCGAGACCTTCTCTTTCTTGACAAAGTGTAGACAGTTCTTTATGTAATTTTATTTATTATCTCATGTACTCTGTTTTATTATTCTTTTTTTTAAATGTAGCACTAGTTATTCAACTGCTTTTTTGTAATATTTTGTTAATAAAGTTATACCAAAAACATTTATTGCATTTCATTTTCACAGAATTTTCCACTCCTTTGCAAATTTATCCCATTCCTGAAAAATGGTTTTTAAAGTTTGAACATCCACTCGTGAAAGATCCATAAAAATATGATAAGGAGTTGTAGACATGAACAGTACCGAATTCATAGTATGGAGCGATCATATGGAAATGGGCAAACTAGCTTGAATTCGCCCCTAAAAATCACATTCAATAAAAAAAAACACTAGGTACTTCTTGGCTTGACTGGAAGGCAAAAACTACAGGAAAATTAATGGTATTCTCATAGGTGTGTAATGCGTTGATAACAACCAGTATGTAAAGAATTATAGACAATCAATTTCTATCTCTCTTTGTGCATACAAATATACCTACTGAATATTTATTATCATGATACATATCCTTTATATTTCCTTACTTTATATAGGTTCCTTAATATACAGGGTGTTTGATAGATGGATACAGATATCTTCAGGAGTGATAGTAGAGGTCATTTAGCATCTTATGAGCCAAACTTAGCTTAGTCAAAAGTCGCACGGTTCTCGAGATATTCGAGATTTTAACTTTTTTTCGAAATACCCCGAATTACTCGAGTTTTAGCCCGATAGAATCGTAAGTAAAGGTACCTACTTAGTTCAATCATTCTTTTTTGTTACCTGAATATGTGTTTAGTCTGTTTAAATTATAAGTTTCAATCTGAAAAACAATCATGTTAAAAAAATATCGGATTAAAGTTTCGAGAAAGAGATATTTCAAAAACGAGTTACGACTTTGGGGAGGATTTTAGATAAGAAAAAAAATGTTTAAAGATTCAGAAATCTGGAAAAAACTTCTCTGGTTTATGCTTTTTCAGATGATATACAAAACATTATAAAAAACATTAGTTTCGTAAATCTATGATACAAAAACTTAAATAGATCACCTCTAATTTAAGCAAATTTCCATACAAATTTACTATAGGTACAGTTGCATAGTTTTTCGCACATTTCCTTTCAATTTACTGGTTCCGAATTTGTATGGAAATTTGCTTCAATTAGAGGTGATCTATTTAAGTTTTTGTATCATAGATTTACGAAACTAATGTTTTTTTATAATGTTTTGTATATCATTTGAAAGAGCATAAACCAGAGAAGTTTTTTCCAGATTTCTGAATCTGTGAACATTTTTTTTCTTATTAAAATCCTCTCCAAATTCGTAACTCGTTTTTGAAATATCTCTTTCTCGAAACTTTAATCCGATATTTTTTTAACATAATTGTTTTTCAGATTTAAACTTATGATTTAAATAGATTAAACACATATTCAGGTAACAAAAAAGAATGATAGAACAAAGTAGGTACCTTTACTTACGATGCTATCGGGCTAAAACTCGAGTAATTCGGGGTATTTCGAAAAAAAGTTAAAATCTCGAATATCTCGAGAACCGTGCGACTTTTGACTGAGCTAAGTTTGGCTCAAAAGATGCTAAATGACCTCTACTATCACTCCTGAAGATATCTGTATCCATCTATCAAACACCCTGTATATATTTTTACCTGAGAATAAAGTATTCCAGTGACCCCATCACTAAAGTGTGTTTCAAGTTTTTGCACAATGGCAACACTTTTTAGTCTATGGTTTTTTTCAACTGTCAAATAAAATTTGACGCCGGTTCGCGCGTTGTTTGGCTGAAAACTGAAAAATATTGTATTTCTGTAAAATTGAACATTATTTTTGAAAGTTTGGCTGTGTGAAAGCTTCCCGTATCTAATATGGGGGATATAAAGTCATTCTTCCACACGTGGTGCAATAAACAGAAGCTAAATCCGACTTTTGAAGTGCGTGCCACGGGTATGTCGATCACCATTGTAAATTTTTCATTTCCCTATCAAAATACGTGCCATTTTCACGTCGCTTTCTACTTATTTCATTATCAAACTCAAGGGTGTTGAGATATTAAGCCTTTAGGTGTAGTTTCCGCTGTTTTTACGTGATTTTCGTTTTTATTTTAGGCCCAAAACATCGACAGCGTTTCCTATGCGAAGTTCGCGTTGATACCATCAACTATGTCGGAGTTGGTAACTCTACGACGAAGAAAGATGCCCAGGTGAATGCTTCCAGGGATTTCGTGAATTACCTGAGCAGATCAGGCATGGTGGACAACAATGAAATACCTTCGTCTGTGGGTGAAGTGGGAGGGGGTGGAGGAATGCCCCAGGAACAGGAATCCATGCAGAGACCGACCATGGAAGCTAAACCAATGTTTAGGGTAAGATTAGACTCATAACTCATATTTTAAGGCTATCCACTCGTCTGCGATTGATTATATAAATTCCATACGAATACTGCTATGTATGTATGATGACAGCTGATATTCAACAGTGCTTAATAAGTTTTCCAAAATTATTATTTGCTCTGTAGGACGGTATGGGCCCTAGCACCATGGGGGAGGCGTACCACGCGTGGCACGGAGACAACAACCAACAGTTTGATCAAGGCCGCCCCTTCACGTTCATGGACCGCCTGCAGCAAGCGCAGAAGGTTGAGGAAGCGGAGGATCTGGATGTGAATGCTGCCATCCACGGCAACTGGACCATAGAGAACGCCAAGTCCAAGCTACATCAGTTCATGCAGAGCAATAAGATCAATTCTGATTATTCGTACAAGGCGGTGGGACCTGATCACACACGGTTACATATTATTTTACACATTTTTTTTTTCATAAATAGGATCTGGGCTTGCATACACAAACCCAAATACTTTCCTGCACACCTTGCACTAGGCTAAAACCCTGTATCACAAAGTGTGAAATAAATTTGATGTATTGCTGTCTACGAAATTGCCGTTCCGTCTTTTCTTGCTGTCGGAACGCCAGACCACCCTATCCTTACACACATTCCTTGCTTCTATCACATTCATGCAATTTATCGTACACATTCTACGATTCCTTTTACTCAGAACATGTTCGTCCTTAAGGATCCATTTGACATGATCAATCCAGGTCAGTCTCACACCTTTTCTTTCGCTCGTATAAGTACATCTTTTTGGCCACCCCGTCATTATCCGTTCTCTCAACATGCCAAAACTATCTAAGCTTGTTAGATTTCATTCCAGTCACTACACCCGTCTTACAGTCACTCACCAATCTGGTCTACATGGTCAAGCCATGTGGTTGTTGGTTCTTACGCATCTTTTTCATCCCATGTATATTTTCTTTGTTATCCTTTCGTCATTCATCCTCTCTACATCTCACAACCTTCTCAACTTGTTCACTTTCATTCTACTCACAACATCCGTTTTACATTCACCCTACTCTCTGATTTTTTTTAATATCGCAATTTTTATTTTGTGAGAAACATTGGATTTTCTACGTCTCATAATCGAAGTAACACGTAGTTATCTCAACAGATATACAGCAAGGGATGAACCTTCCATCAGGCTTATGACTGATCATCACTAAACCATATCTTTAAGTCCATCATTCGCTGTATATCTGTTGGGACAAGTTTTGATTTATTGCTGTCTACTTATCTGTCCTCTCGTGCCACATCCCTTGCGGGGCGGCAGAGAGGACAGATTGATTTATAAAAAATACGGCTTGAAAAATTGTGTCCTGTCTTTGGAAACAGATACACACAACAACATATTTCATTGAGAATTCAGCTAAAGTGTTTATTTATTTCTGTTATTTTTAAGCAAATATGTTTTCTGAATATATACAGACAATATATTTGCTAATGTATCAATATGCATTTTGATTCGGGTTCGATTAAAAATGAAATTTTGCCCTTTTGATAAGCGAAGCATAGCACATTGTCAAAAGGGCAGATAAATGTTTAGAGATTGTTGCAAAAAGGAGAGTAAATGAATTTACACTGTTATAAAAACGTTAATTTTCCTCTAATTGTATGAAACAATATTTTGTTTTGACGGTTAGAACGAGGCCGATGCGTATATAGTTCTTGGATAGGCCTTCACACTAATGTAACTCTGTAGGGGCCTATATGAACTATATGCGCGTCGGTTTCGCTTAGAATTTGATTTGTCGTTCTAACAGTTATTACAAAATGTATATTTATTATTTGTCGAGTCATTGGACGATCTATTTAAAGCTGAATTTTCAATGAAACTTATGTTGTATTGTGTTTCTGTTTCCGAATACAGGGGTTAGCCGCAGTAGACAGACCATCGTCGCACACCAATACAGATGCAATGTCATTATTGGTTAGTATCCAACTGATATAGATTGCCAAAAATTTGGTGTATGTTTATTACGATTACTTATAGACTTTTATATTAAAGTCAGGTCCTATATGCTGTCATCCGGCTTCGTCGCCCTGAATTGTTCTCAGCCAATACTGAGAGAATCATCTTGAAACTGAAGACAGTGATAGATGAAAATGGACTACAGATTGTCTGTTTTGAAATTACTATATTTAGAAATTCCTTGATAAAAAAAATATTCCAAAAGTACCCCTGAAATTTACGAGATCTGAGGATTTTCCGTTCAGTTTTTCAGATATAAAAAGTATAATTTAGCCAAAATACTGGTAATTATAATCTTAACAAATTGGCTGTTATAGATTTTTAAATTTCTTCCCAGGTTTCTTTTAAAAAGTAACTTTGGAGTTACCTTTTTCTAAGAAAATTTACAAAAATCTGGTTTCTAACTACTGGAGTCACTAAAACATATTCTCGTTTATCCATGTTTTAAGTCTTAGGAGAATATCTTGAGTATTAGCTGAGTAATCTTACTTTTTCGAATCCGATATTCCCAATGTTCAGAAATACAATTTGTGCTTTAAAATATATGTATCTTAAGCTTTGTTTATGGATAATTCAGGAGTTTCTGCGCCGAGATGTCTCTGTTCATCCGTCAGCTGGGGCGTACAGTCACTGGAAGGGAGACGGCGTCCAACAAGCAGACAGCTTCAAAGTTCTGCGCGCTCTCCCTGGTCAGACAACTGTTTCACTTGGGAGTGATTGAGGCGTTCAGCGGGACTCTCAAGAAGGAGAAGACGGAGAATCAAATGAAGCCCTACTCTGTGAGACTCGGCCCCGATTTGGAGAATCAGCTCGATGATACATTACAATGTTAGTCAGTTTTTCCTTATTTCATATCTTTCATTTATACCATCATGGCCTCTCACATTCCAAAGCAAGAGTTTTGTGAATATGAATTTGAATTCAGAAAATTTTCACATCTTTTCAGACATTTGCATCCCCAAATAAATTGATGCATAAAGGTGGTGGTTAGGTTGTAACCACACTCAACTGTGAATTCAAGGGTGTAGGTTCAATCCCAGATACCAACCAACTTACGATACAAGATTTTCTAGCATACTGTGAAGTGTACAAAATATCATATTTATATGACTTTCAGAAGGGATGGCAAACCACAATACTGAAAAAAATGTGACATGTCTTTAGAAGTTTTACAAGCACAGGACACTTAAAACAATGACAAAAAAATGTGGAGGGGGCTATTGTACAACCTGAATTTTTTATATATTTTTCCAATATTTCAGCCCTGAACATTGAGCCCATTTTCGTGGACCCGAATCAACCGCCGGACCAGAGCCAACCTCTAGTGAAACCCCAAGTGGTGGAGCAGATGATGAACGTTCGCCCCGAGCCAGCCGGCGTGGTCCCCTGGTCGCCCCCGCAGCCCAACTGGCATCCCTGGACCGGCTGCAATATAGACGAGGGTCCCCTCGCCTCGGCCAGTCTGGACGACTTGTCCAATCAGCTGGCACAGGAGCAGAGAGACAAGATGCAGAATAGCTCATTGTTAAGTGTATGTACACATATTTCTATCTGTCTATTCCATGATGCCGCATCCATTGCAGGGTAAACAGAGATAACAGAGTGCTATACACTTCCGTACACCTCTTGCTTCCACCATATTCATGTATTAACATACGCTCTGCAGTTTCTTCCACTCAACAGGCATCTGTCCTTGAGTATCTGTCAATATTATGTTCTTTGGTTCTTTCCATACTCTTGGACGGCCACATTTCCTCACACCCTGACTCTAATATATTATTTTCTTTCAGACATTCATGTTGTGTTATTTCACGTTTCTTTTTATTTTATTTGACAGGAGAGTATTCGTGAAAGGCAAGAGTTGCCAGTGTTTGCAATGAGGAATACAATCATGGAGGCCATCAATGAGAATCCAGTCATTATAATTAGAGGCAACACCGGTTGCGGGAAAACTACACAGGTAACTAATCATTTTACGTATGTTGTGAGAAGGGTGCTATTGACAGTTTTATTGTGTGTCCACGCAGGTTAAATCTAAACAATGATGGAATGTTTCGACATGGATGATGCTCATTCCATATTTGAATTGAATTGGGGTTAGCTGGCAGAGATTGCAGCATTGCGATAAGATCACCCTAGTAAACAAATGCTATAATATCTATTTTAGTGCAGTAAGGAGAGGAAATTTAATGGCATTTCTAGGAAAAAACTATAGACATTTTTTTCTCCATCATACTTTACGTATTTGGGTGCGCTGAATCCGAATTTCAACTTTGCCACCTCGTAAATATGATGCGTTCTGAGATATCTCAGAAAGAAAGAGAAAAAAATGCTTTTTTTACATACTTTGACTGATAATTCAAAAAGTATTCATTTTAGAGAAAAGAAGCTCAGGACAAGAATAAACTTTATCAAATTTCCTATAAAATGACATATAAATCTTTTTTGTGGCATAAACCGTCAAGGCATCAGAGCGAGCTAAAATAGGGCGTAATTTTCACCCTACAGCCAAAAATTATATATGTTTGTAATTTTTCGCTCATAACTCAGAACCTACAAACTTTTGAGCAAAAATATCTAAGAAAAAAATAAAGTGCATATTTTTTTCTTTAATTTATGCTACCAGTGTTTCGTCGATGGACAAACAGTCTAGGCGCTAGAGCGCATTGAAGTTCAGTATAGTACATTAGAAGCAATTTTGACTATTATTTAAACTGATATATAACGATGAAAAAATACTTAATTGTAGGCAATACACTTGAATATATAAGAACAATGGCTGGTATATTTATATTTTAAGGTTTGCTACCACTTAATAGTGCTGCGTTTATAGAAATGTCAGAATAACTCAGAAACAATAGCTATTTCTTTGTTTTTTTGTCCATATTTTAAAAATTTAAAACTTTAAAGGAATTATTTTATTGAAAATGTAAACTACATTTAATTATCTATGAATCACTTCTACATTTTTTTTAATCAGATGAACCATTCAAGAGCCAGAGCGCTTTAAAATTTAATCAAAATGGAAAAATCGTCCAATTACTGTACTTTCTTTGGTGTCTCGCCTACGGATGAAAAGGTACGTACTTTTAATGAAAAAAATATAAAAGAAAATTAAATTTTCTACAAATTATCTCTCTTAATATTTTTCACTCAGATGAACGGGTTCGGAGTTATAAAGCATCAAAATTTACAATTCAAAATCAAATAGAGAAATTAGTACTACGTACATAAATATCGTTCTCTCTGATATACTACAACAAATTTTGATGCTTTATAACTCCGAACCCGTTCATCTGAGTGAAAAATATTAAGAGAGATAATTTGTAGAAAATTTAATTTTCTTTTATATTTTTTTCATTAAAAGTACGTACCTTCTCATCCGTAGGCGAGACACCAAAGAAAGTACAGTAATTGGACGATTTTTCCATTTTGATTAAATTTTAAAGCGCTTTGGCTCTTGAATGGTTCATCTGATTAAAAAAAAATGTAGAAGTGATTCATAGATAATTAAATGTAGTTTACATTTTCAATAAAATAATTCCTTTAAAGTTTTAAATGTTTAAAATATGGACAAAAAAACAATAAAATAGCTATTGTTTCTGAGTTATTCTGACATTTCTATAAACGCAGCACTATTAAGTGGTAGCAAACCTTAAAATATAAATATACCAGCCATTGTTCTTATATATTCAAGTGTATTGCCTACAATATAAAAATATGCACTTTATTTTTTTCTTAGATATTTTTGCTCAAAAGTTTGTAGGTTCTGAGTTATGAGCGAAAAATTACAAACATATATAATTTTTGGCTGTAGGGTGAAAATTACGCCCTATTTTAGCTCGCTCTGATGCCTTGACGGTTTATGCCACAAAAAAGATTTATATGTCATTTTATAGGAAATTTGATGAAATTTATTCTTGTCCTGAGCTTCTTTTCTCTAAAATGAATACTTTTTGAATTATCAGTCAAAGTATGTAAAAAAAGCATTTTTTTCTCTTTCTTTCTGAGATATCTCAGAACGCATCACATTTACGAGGTGGCAAAGTTGAAATTCGGATTCAGCGCACCCAAATACGTAAAGTATGATGGAGAAAAAAATGTCTATAGTTTTTTCTCCGTGAAAATACGATATTATTGTACTATTTGTAATGTTAACATATTTTGTTCACCAAAAGTGTAAATAACAGGGTTGGAAATTATCAAGCTAATTATTTTCAACATGATAATTGTCAGATAGTTATCCCTTCCAACCCTGTAAACAAATAAAATAGATCAGTTTTAAATGTTTCGATCAAGTCACCATGACGGCACTTCGTAAGCGTGGACAGTTTTGTAATCCTTGTCTGATTTACTTGGTCAGTAATCAATATGGTACTGTATTGAAATGACAATAGTATTTTTACCTTTTTACATTCTTCTACCGCTTCTGTTTCCCAGGTGTGTCAGTTCATCCTGGACGACTACATTGCGTCTGGACAGGGAGCGTGGTGTAACATATGCGTCACGCAGCCTCGCAGGATCTCAGCTGTGAGCGTAGCCGAGAGGGTGGCTAATGAGAGATGTGAGGACCTCGCACAGTCTGTCGGGTTAGTTGATCTAAATTACTGTTGTTCCTGCCTCTCATATACTGCGGATTGGTGTATTTGAACTTGTTTTTTAACTTTCTCATAATGTAAAACAATACAAAAAGATGGCCATTTTTTGAACCTTGACAGCTCCGTTGCTATTTATTTTAGAGAAAAATTTTATGTGCCAAATTTGTCGGAAATTTTATGTACGTTCATTCTGCTAAAAAGATAACCTACAAAAAGTTCATAGTTTTCAAGTTCATATGCAGAATTCGCCAGAATATTTCATCAATTCTAATCATCAAAAACTAAACCAAAACATCAAAAACAAAACAGTGACACATTTTTTTTATACAAATTATAACAGAAAAAACAACAAATTTATGCAAAGTCAACAAATTGCTGTCTTTGAGACTATATGTTGGATTATTTTTTCAGTTATTCCGTGCGGTTTGAGTCAGTCCTCCCGCGTCCATATGGCTCCATAATGTTCTGCACCGTGGGCGTGTTACTCCGGAAGCTGGAAGGCGGACTCCGTGGCGTGTCACACGTCCTCGTAGATGAAATCCACGAGCGAGATGTCAACACTGACTTTGTGCTGATCTTATTGAGAGACATGATGCACACATATCCTGATTTGAAGGTTATATTGATGAGTGCCACGGTTGATACGAGATTATTCACGGAGTACTTTGGAGGATGCCCCGTTATTGAAGGTTAGTGGGCTTACGATTTATTGCTTGAATATACTTAGTTGTATGATGGTTTGAGCATGTTGAGAGAATGAATGATGACAGAATTACTAATCAGATATATATGGGTTAAAGAAGAGGTGTGAGGAAGTGTGGGTATTGTAGACTGACCAGATCCTGAAAGACGGACACGTTTTGCATAAAAGGAATCGGAGAATGTGTATGACAAATTGCATGAATCTGATGGACTTTCTGCCTTCTAAGTTCATTATGTTTTTTTATTCTTTTTCAGTCCCGGGTCGTATGTATCCCGTAGAACAGTACTTCCTGGAGGATTGTGTGGAACTATGCAGGTTCGTTCCTCCCATCGATACGAGAAAGAGGAAGCGTGCAGGAGGGGCGGGCGGCAGGGCAGGGGGGGAGGACGAGGAGGATGATGATGAGGGCATTGGAGGGGACACCGAGGAGGAGAGGGACTTAAACAAGGCCCCCCTGGGACCAAAGTACAGCGACCACACCAGGAATTCGATGGCGAAACTGAGCGAGAAAGATGTGAGTTTTATATAATGCTTTTAAGGTTAGGTATGTAATAATATAAAATAGAAAAATATACATCTATGGGTTTTATTCTGAAGTTTTTTTTAAATAAGTAGGTAAATCTTGGGAGACGTTAATATAAATTTGGAACTACGCGAATTAGGGGAACGTCCAAGACAGAAGTCTATGGACAGTCAAAGGGGAGGCCTATGTCCAGCAGTGGAATCAAAATGGCTGAGAAGAAGATGAAAGAAATAAGACAAACACCATCGATTGAAAATTTTATATATTTATTTGCAATCGAGTGCTCACGAAGTCTTCTGAAAAATTCCAAAACCTAGACATTCTATCTAAAAGATTTGAAGTACGAAATTGTTTTGTTTATTTTCAGTTAAGTTTTGAGCTGATAGAAGCGCTTCTCAAACACATCAAAACGTCAAACGTAAGCGGTGCCGTGCTTGTGTTTCTGCCCGGGTGGAATCTCATCTTCGCCCTCATGAAGCACCTTCAGAACCACCCTGTGTACGGCAGTCAGGACTACCAGATTCTGCCGCTGCACTCCCAGTTGCCCCGTGAGGACCAGAAGAAGGTGTTCCAAGTGCCAGCAGCTCACATCACTAAGGTAAATAAATAAATGTTAATTGGCCAGAGAAAATGTGCACCCTTTAGTCCAAGGCTTGGGAGAAATTGGAGCACACCAGGAAGGGTAAGTACTTACATCATTGTGTTGTAATTCTGATCTGTATTTACTATTGTTCGCAATACAGTCCGCTTTTGTTCAAACATTTACAAAAACAAGACAATTATAGTGTGCCAAAAGGCGGATTTATTGCAAAAGCAATATCTTACAGTCAATCCGAAGGTAAAGTCTTGGCAAAATTTTCCCCTCACACTGTATCACCACTGCCTACCCGCTACCGAGGTCACGTCGTCCGCCCATCTTTTCTGTGGCCTTCCGACACCTCTTCTGTTTTCCCATGGCCTCCACTTTACGAGTCTGGGTGTCCATCACTTCAATGTTGCGACAGCGAGAAATAAATACTATGTGAATTGAATTATTCCAGGTGATTCTGTCGACAAACTTGGCCGAGACTTCTATAACAATCAACGACGTTGTGTTTGTGATAGATTGCTGTAAGGCTCGCATGAAACTCTTCACTTCCCACAACAACATGACCAGTTACGCCACCGTTTGGGCCAGCAGGACTAATTTAGAACAGGTATACCATCGCTTGTATTTCAAATCGATCGTCAACTAAAATTTCCCTTAGGTCATTATTGTATTGGTAGGTGATTAACGGTGGTAGATTTGATTAAATCCACAGTAAAAAGTATTGTTATTTGATTGTATTCGAGAAATTTTAATTATAATAATAATTAGGTTGTGCAAGTCACTGTAATAATCAGCTTGTGCAAGTCGACTGTAATCTACTTGAGCTAGTCGATTGTTACAATAGTAATCAACTTGTGCAAGTCGATTGTTACAATCAACTTGTGCAAGTCGATTGTTACAATACTAATCAACTTGTCAAGTCGATTGTAATAATCGACTTCCATAAGTCGATTATTACAGTAGTAATCAACTAGTGCAATTCAATTGTAACAATAGTAATCAACTTGTGCAAGTTGATTGTAACAATAGTAATCAACTTGTGTAAGTCGATCGTAAAAATCAACTCACAAAGTCGATTATTGCAATTGATTCTAAAATATGAATGACCTTGATTACTCTAACTGTGGCACAATTGCGTATCACTACATTATTTCAATAACATAATAATTTCTTTATTTTCAGCGTAAAGGTCGTGCCGGTCGTGTCCGCCCTGGTTTCTGCTACACTCTGTGCTCGTTTGCCCGGTTCCAAAAATTGGACGAACATCAGACTCCTGAAATGTTCAGAACTCCCTTGCACGAGTTGGCACTAAGGTATCACATCATACCACCCATTATTTTCTGCTTTATTTTAAAAAATACCGATGCATCTCGACACTGATGTTCATGTTCTTTTTCTAATTTTCAGTATCAAACTTCTTCGTCTGGGTCCCATAGCTCAATTCTTGAGTAAAGCTCCTGAGCCGCCACCACTGGACGCTGTAATCGAAGCTGAGGCCGTACTCCGAGATCTTAGATGTCTCAACTCAGCCGATCAGCTCACGCCGCTTGGAAAAATCTTAGCCAAATTACCCATAGGTATTTGTCTTATTATTCACATTTGAATCGTATAGAAAACAGCAATCTGTTGATTTGGCGTAAACTGAGTGTAAGAATGTGGTGCATGTTCCTATTGTAAAACTACACATTGTAAGATATTAACATGGCAACAAAAGCAGCCATAACCCATATAAATATTTCATATAACAAGTCACTTGGTTTCAGTGCAATACACCAATCTGCAATATATGAGAGGCAGGAACAGCTATTCAACAAAGCGGTCATATTGCTTTTTTCGATTTTATTGAGATTATCTTCTTATCAAATTATTTGAAGGATTTTGTACGATTTTTCAATTTCAGAGCCTCGCTTGGGTAAGATGATGGTGCTAGGTGCCATCCTGATGTGCGGAGACGCCCTCATCACCATGGTTGCCAACAGCAGCACCTTCCCTGAGATATTCACTCTGGATGGCGGAAGACGTAGGTTGTCCAACCATCAGAGAGCGCTTGCCGGGAATAGATTCAGTGATTACGTTGCAATGCTCGTAGCATTCCAGGTATAATATCTCGTGAGACATTTTGTTAGATTGATTCTACAACACACAACCTTCATAACACAGCGGGTAGTGTATCGGCGTGTTAGGCTGGAGGTATGGGTTCGATTCCCTGCCGTGACAGATAGATGGATTGGAATTGGTGAACGTCGCTTAAGTGTATAGTGATCTCATTAAACCAGCCGACGATCGGTCATAAGCCTGACGAAAGATCCATTCTTTGCTGTATATCTACGGAGTTAACTAAATGTTTTTTTCTAATTACGTTGTACAATCTTTTATAGATGTGGGAGAAAGAACACCACAAAGGGGAAGATGCTGAGATCAGATTCTGCGAATGGAAGGGATTACAACTGCCGACTCTGAGAGTCACAGCCGAAGCCAAGTTCCAGTTACGGAGCATCTTAACGGGCGCAGGTTTCCCTGACGAGTGCTTCGCAGAACAGTACTGGGATGCGAGGGTACCGGATCCCAAGCTGGACACGGTGATGGGACTCATGGCAATGGGATTGTATCCCAATGTGTGTTTCCATCAGGGGAAGAGGAAGGTATAACGATTATACATCAACCTTTGATCAGAATTGTAATTCAGTCAAAAGTTATTTACTTGATGAATAAATTATTTGTTTGATCGACAAATTATTATTAGTCTGATCACTAAATTACTTGTTTGATCAACAAATTATTTCTTTGATACTAAATTACTTGTTTCTTTAATAAATTATTTCTTTAATCAACAAATTATTTGATTGATCGACAGATTATTAGTTTGATAGACACATTATGTATTTGGTCAACAGATTATATATTTGATCAGTGAATTAATTGTTCAATCAACAAGTTATTTGTTTAATGAACAGATTATTTGTCTGATCAACAGATTATTTGTTTGATAGACACATTATGTATTTCGTCAACAGATTATATATTTGATCAGTGAATTAATTGTTCAATCAACAAGTTATTTGTTTAATGAACAGATTATTTGTCTGATCAACAGATTATTTGTTCGATCAGTGAATTAATTATTCGATCAACAAATCATTGGTTTGATTGACAGATTATTTGTTCAATGAACAAATTAGATGTTTGTTTGATCAACAAATTATTTTTTTGATCATCAAATAATTTACCAACAAATTATTTGTTTTTGAGTTATTGTATTGTTCCCCAGGTATTAACAACAGAGAGCAAGGCGGCGCTCATTCACAAGACTTCGGTCAACTGCAGTAACCTGGAACAGAAGTTCCCCTCTCCGTTCTTTGTGTTTGGTGAGAAGGTGAGGACCAGGGCCGTGAGCTGCAAGCAGACCAGTATGGTGTCAGCCATTCATCTGCTGCTGTTTGCCTCCAGGAAGGTTGAATGGGTGAGAAATTAGATGTGCTTTGTTCCATTCTATCCCCTCACGTCGAGTCAGAGAGTACGGAACACCAGACTTTCCTATCCTTGTACACACTTCTTGCTTCCATCACATTCATATAATTCGTCATACACGATTCCTTTTACTCAAAACACGTCCATGAGCATTTGGTCGATGTGTTCGAATCAGTGGTTCTTGTACAGTTGCATTTCCTTGCATCTCTATCTTCACCCAGGTACATATATTCTCTTTGTTCTCCTTTCATCATTCATCCTCTCAACTTGTCACATCCATCTCAACTAGTTCAATATCATTCTAGTTACAACATTCGTCTTACATCCACTCGTCTCTCTAATAGTAATAACCTCATTTCTTACTGTATCTTTCAATGATCTCCACACATTCTTCTCAACGATCTCATCTCCAACGCATTTATTCCACTCTCGTCGTTTTATAAGGTTCACCTTTCAATTTTTTAACATTTAATGCCATTGTATTTAAAGTTATTGAAATTTTCGTGTTTGATTTTGCCCGCAGGTCGACGGCGTCGTAAAGTTAGACAACTGGATCAACCTCGGTATGGACCCCAAGCAGGCGGCTTGCATAGTGGCCTTGAGGCCCGCCATAGAAGATCTCATAGATAAAGCGGCTAATGAGCCTGAGATGTGTCTGGAGCCTGGTCCAGAAGATGCCAAGGTAATTTTACATTTGTCATTGGTAATTGTTCGCTTGATTATTGAAAAACTGAAAATAATATGGCTTAACTGATTTATTTATTTTCATAAACGGCGTAAGCCTTTAATAATGCTATTACAATTGGTCGAAAAAATACACAGATTTCGAGTGAATATAGTTGTTGTATTCTGTAGCAGAAACAGTGTTGAAAGAGAAAGAGTACATGTTTGCAGCTATATATATACCCTTTAAATATGATTGTGGCCTGGTCACCTAGATGGCGCTAGTTGTCACCTACTGCTAGCGCCACAACAAAAATGGCGTGAAATTTGAAAAATCTAAAACTAATACAAAACATAACATACCGGGCCACAAAAACAAATTTTTTTATATTAAAAATTATGTTTTTCTATACTAAGTAACAAAACAAAAATTAGTGGACTGTATAAAATGAATGGAAAGTATTTCAACTTAACGCTAAACAAAATAATGTACATTTGATTTTCTTCATAATGATGATCCGCTGAGGTTGAATCACTTGTTGATTTAGGAATTGATGTACTTTAGATTCAAAGAATTATCCTTGTGTGTGAGGCTCGTCTTCTTCAAAATAAAAAATAATCATAATTGTGTTTGTGTATGGGACTCGTCTTCTTCCAAATAGAAATAATCATAATTGTGTCTGCGTGGGAGTCTTGTCTTCTTCCAATGGAAGCAAACAAAGTTTTGTGATGCTTCGCTTGATATCGCCCTGCGTGGTCTTCAATGTGACAACTCTGGTGATACCGTCGTGTCCGGGATGAGTGGCCTTCACACGGCCCAGCTTCCAACGCATAGTCGGTACATTGTCCTCCTTGATAAGAACCATATCTCCTTGCTTCAGCTGTCTATCCGACCCCTGCTGCCACTTGTTTCTACGTTGTAGCTCCCCAAGGTATTCTGCATGCCATCTGTCCCAGAAGGACTGTGTCATCTGCTGGAGCCTTTGATAGTGATTGAGTCGGTTGGCAGGGTAGCTCAGGACGCTGCGTTCTGGCAATGCCAACAGGTTTTCACCAATCAGGAAGTGGCTGGGACATAAAGGATTTAGGTCGAGGGGATCGGAAGATAAGGGTGTGAGTGGGCGGGAATTGATACATGCTTCAATTTGCACGAGTACTGTGTACATACTATCACAATCCAACGCGCGGGACTGTAATACCTTTTTTAACTGTGTTTTAACCAATTTAACCCCTGACTCCCATAAACCCCCAAAGTGAGGAGATCTTGGGGGAATGAAGTTCCACTCGATCGACTTTTCAGCCAAACTATCATAAATTTCGTTGTGTGAAGCCTTAAGAAACCTATACATATCCTGTATTTCATTATTAGCGCCTACAAAGTTCGTGGCATTATCTGAGTTTACCTTCTGAGGTCTGCCTCTTCGAGAAATAAACCTTTTGAACATGTTTAGAAATGCTTCTGTAGACAAAGAAAGCACTAGCTCAAGGTGCACGGCCTTGGTTGCGAAACAAATGAACAAGCAAACGTATGCCTTCATTGAACGAGCATTTTTACTAAAACTAGACTTAACTAATACAGGCCCCATGTAATCAATACCACATATAGAGAACGGTCTATATGCAGTGACCCTATCCCTAGGTAAATCTGCCATAATTTGATACGAGGTATGAGGTTTACTCCTAAAGCATAAGATGCATGTTCGTAATACTTTCTTAACTAAGTTTTTCCCTAAAATTGGCCAGTATTTTAACCTAATCGTTGACAGTAATGTTTGAACGCCTAAATGAAGATTTGACTTGTGATGAGCAGGCAGCAAAATGGGATACTTTTGTTCTGTTGGAATTTCGCCTCTTGATAATCTGCCTCCTACGTGTAACATGTTATTCTTGATAAAAGGATGAAGCGCCTTGATACTGCTTTGATTTGAAACATGCTTGCCATTTCTTAGTGCTTGTATTTCCTGGCGAAAGGATTGCTGTTGTGCACATGCAATCAACTTATTTTCAGCCTCCTCCAACTCCTTAACCAAGAGATTTTGATCAGTGATTGGTTCACGTTTTCTGGCATTGCGAATGAATCTTAATACATAAGCAGTTACTCTGCGTAACCTGTTGAATGATGAGAACTTGTGGAATATGTCCCATTGGTTTTCATTAGTTTGGACTAATGCTACTTGCGTCCTTGCTTCTGGCACCTCAGCAAGTTCTTGAGGTGGAGAATTAGGCCATGATGCTTCATCTTGCAGTAGCCAGCTGGGACCATGCCACCAGAGGCTGGAGTTCTTAAGTTCTTCTGCGGTTGCACCTCTCGATATGATGTCTGCAGGGTTATCGTGGGACACGACATGTTTCCAAACGCAATCTTTGCCGTTGGTTTGGATCTCTGATGTCCTATTGGCTACAAATGTGCTCCATCGAGTCGATTGGCCAGCTAACCAGTGCAGAACTATAGTCGAGTCTGTCCATAATATAGCTTCTGTATCTTCTATGCGTAACGATTTTCTTACTTTATTCACGAGTCTGGTCAATAAAACTGCACCGCAGAGTTCCAAACGTGGCAGAGACAACTGTTTTAATGGTGCAACTCTAGATTTGGCACATATTAGATTCACCTGCCAGTTTCCATGCTTGTCTTTGGATCGGAGGTATATAGAACAACCATACGCCTTTTCTGAAGCATCGCAGAACCCGAATAATGTAAAATGTGTTGCATCCTCACCTGCGATCTCCCTCTGTATATGAAACGAGTTGGCCGAAGCTAAGTCTTCTTTGTAGATTTTCCACCGTTCCTTCAAGTCATCAGGAAGTGGCTCGTCCCATGATATCTGCTGTTGCCATAAGTCTTGCATGATTAGCTTGGATTTCAGGATGACAGGTCCGAGTAGGCCCAACGGGTCAAATGTTTTGGATATGTCTGATAGAACGCTTCTCTTGTTATATACTTTCTTGTCGTCTGTTGCTTCCACCTTGTATGTGAAGCAGTCCTCTCTACTGTTCCAGTACAGGCCTAGGATCTTGGACTCTTGCTGATTCTCCTTTGACAATGACACATCTTCTATGTGTCCATCATCAGAAAACTCTGGCATGTTCGATCTCCACTTACTAAGAGTCAGCCCTGCCGACCTGAGTATACTGAAAATGTCTTCTTTTAATTGTATGCAGGTCTTCTTGTCATCGTGCCCTGTGAGTAAATCATCGATGTAGAAGTCCTCGCGAATAGCTTGGCATGCTAATGGGTGGGTATCTGCAACTTCTGTACCCAGTTGAATCAAGCATCTTGTGGCAAGGAATGATGAAGGCGTCAGTCCATATGTAACTGTATTCAGCTGGAAGTGCTGTAGAGGTAAATCTGCTGATGTCCTCCATACGATGTGTTGAAATTGTCTATCTTCCTCATGTACATTTATTTGACGGTACATTTTTTCAATGTCTGCTGTGATGACATATGTGTGTTTCCTAAAATTCAAAAGTAATGATAACAGCTCCCGCTGTATCACTGGGCCAGTCATGAGTACATCATTGAGTGATGCCCCATTAGCGGTTTTTTGTGCCCCGTCGAACACAACTCGTATGTTGTGGCCCTTGAAAACGGCATGATGTGGTAAGTAGTTCGCTTCCGTGGGTGATGAAGTGCATGGCGTCATGTGCCCCAATTTTTGATACTCGTCCATGAAACCATGATAGGCCTGTTGAAGTTCATGGTTGTACCCAAACCTCCGTTCCATAGCGACTCGCCTCTTGGTTGCAGTTCCTAATGAGTCACCCAATGCGGGCTGTTGAGTCTTGAAGGGCAATCTCACCACAAAACGTCCGGTTTCATCTCTCGAGTGCGTGGAAATAAAGTGATTTTCACACTCTGCTTCCTCCTTTGTTCTGATTGGGGTTGATGGCAACTCTTCGACTCTCCAGAACCTCTCAATGCTGTCATGTATTTGATTGAGTGACACGTGACACACTGTTGCTTGATTCGGTGCGCCTCTGTATGGTGGAAGTTGGCCCGCTACTACCCATCCGAGTAGCGTATGATGAAGAATGGGTCCACTTTGCTGTGTAGCCATGTGGTTTGTTTGCAGCACTTCCCAAAAGACCGCAGCACCCAGCAGCATGTCAACGGGAGCTCTACGGTGGAATTCTGGGTCTGCCAATTGTATACCCTTCGGTATCTTGAAATGGGTTTTGTTTAGGTCACTCTGAGGTAATTTATCGGTTATCTCATGCAACACTAGACAACTTATGTGTTTTCTATATTCTGTGTGTTGGGACAATATGGTTAGATCTACCCCGGCGTTCACTTTGGTTACTTGCTTGTGTATCCCTGAGACGGGTATAGACAATCTATGCTGAGGTAATCCGAGTCTTTCACACAATGCGGTTGTAACGAAGTTTGATTGTGCACCACAGTCGAGTAATGCACGTACTTGATGTACAACTCCGTCGCCTCCTATAACTCCTACTACCACAGTTGACAGCAGGGCTTCATTTCCTCCAAGTGAGGAGTGAAGCGTTACTATTTCTGAATCTTGTGCATTGTTCTTTGTTTTATGTAACAGTGTATTGTGTCTTTGACCACACACCTTGCACACCGACTTTGATGCACAGTTTTTTATTGCGTGGCTGGTTCCCAGACAATTAAAACAAAGTTTCAATCTTTTGGCAGTTTCATGCCTCTGTTCAATTGCCTGGGCTGTGTATTGCGGGCAAGCAAATATCTTGTGGCTTCCCTTGCAGTTAGGGCAACCTTGTTCTGCGTAGGTTGTGTGAAGTGTGACCTTGTTTGCAGTTCTATTAATTCCTATATTATTCCTATTGTTAATTCTACTTATGTGCCCAGATTCAATGACTCGTGCCCGTTCTGCTAGGCATTTCATAAGCTCACTATATGTGGGGAGTTCTCCTTGTAATGAAAACAATTCCCAATGATGACGTGTTGTGGGATCTAACTTTCCTGACACTAAATGAATTAACAGAGCATCCCACTGACTTGTTGGTAACCCCATTGTGTTTAGGGCTCTCAGATGCAACTGTGTATCATCTATGAGTTTGCGTAAGGCCATGTGGTCCTCACCTTTCATTGATGGCAAATTATACAAACAGCGGATATGTTTATCCGTTATGATGCGCTTGTTATGATATCTTCCTGTTAAGATCTCCCATGCTACACTATAGTTGGCTGCGGTGATTTCAAGGGATGAAACTAATTGCAGTGCCTGTCCTTTCAGGCTGCTTAGCAAATAGTGAAATTTCTGTAGGTCACTTAACGATGAATTTGTATCTACTAGGGACATGAAGGTATCTCTGAAATGTAACCAATCTTCGTATGTTCCAGAGAAGCTGGGAACTTGTAAAGGGCTGAGCTTTACCTCAGAAACAATGTTGGGTGTTTGGGATATTATGGATTTTGCTTTTCCTAATGTATTGAAGTATAACTCCTCAAACTGACCTCTTTGTTCTTCTTCACTACTATCGAGGCCTTCGATTTCCGACTGTACTTCGTCGAATTTATCGAACAGCTCCTCGATCCGTTTCATTCTAACTTCTATCTCACATTTGTCACTGCTGGACTTTAAGAAATCCCTAAACCTAGTTAATTGCCCTTTAGCATTGCCCCGCTTTAAGACTAGCGCCTTCAATCTGTCTGCAGACATGTTTGCCTGGACAATATACAATGCTATGTACTTTTGAAAATGCCACTAACCTTGCAGGCCGCAATGAAAACAGGTGCTATGGATATATAGGCTCTTTCTATGTCTAATATACCCCTCACTATATGATTGTTGTAACTGCTAATGTATATTCAATCTGTGTATCTAATTTCTTACTATCTAACCTTAAAAAACACTTGAACTCAAAAAACACGCGACCTATATAATATGCACACGTGGTTCACACTTTTGATATAAAAATTGTAGTTTTAATTATCCAAACAATAAATGCCCACGTGGTTTGATCACTTTTGGATAAATAAAGGCAAAAAATAATGTTTTAACTGCTAAATGAACAAAAAACGTGGTCACGTGGTTGTACAATGAATGGTAACAATAAAACACAGTTTTCAAGGTCAAACAAATCCAACACGCGGAATTGTTAAGTATGCACACAAAAATGGAAGAAATTATGACAAATTCACAGTTATTCTGAATGAATGTGGTAAAGAAACTGAAAATGCAAGGAAAGGATGTGAAAATTGTATAAAAACCTGTTTTGTGGCATCTGATGTATGCTTGCAGACTCCAATTGTTGAGTAAAATTGTAAAAAACACTGGTAAACTATTTTAAATATCGATGCGGCTTCTGAAGGACCAACAAAATGGTCGAAAAAATACACAGATTTCGAGTGAATATAGTTGTTGTATTCTGTAGCAGAAACAGTGTTGAAAGAGAAAGAGTACATGTTTGCAGCTATATATATACCCTTTAAATATGATTGTGGCCTGGTCACCTAGATGGCGCTAGTTGTCACCTACTGCTAGCGCCACAACAAAAATGACGTGAAATTTGAAAAATCTAAAACTAATACAAAACATAACAACAATAAATAACAGATCACATATGTAAATGTATATGACATGAACAAAAAATATGCGTAAACAATAAGCCAAATCAACCTAGGCAATCTTCAGTCAACAACTACACAATATAGGGCAGGGGACCAATACATACATAATTAATATAATTATAATGCTATATAATACCAAAATGCTAATGTATCTCTGTCCCACCCGCACACTAGGCCGACACAGGGTGGACACAGCGCGTGATGTTTCTAAATGGCCATGACTATGGTACGCATGCCATTAAGGGAACAAATAGTGAACTGATTATTTCAAAATATCGTCGTGGATACTGCAATAGGACGTATGTCAAAAAAAAAACGGTATTGGTTTTATTGAATGAATGCAATCAAAATAGCCGCGGCTACACACTGCAATTTGTCTCAAGTCTCTCGGCCAATCAGGCCAGTCATAACATTTCAATTCACAAATTTGATGTAGTACTAATAGTATGAAAAATAAAAATGTTTTTTGTTCCTCCTGTAAAATTGCAATAAAATGACATACACCCTATTGCAGTATCCACGACGATATGTGCAGTCGTAAAGATGGTTGGTGTGTACTAATAATACTACCGTAGTATTTTCACAGATGGCAGTGTAAAGCTACCTTATTATTAAAAAATTACTTAACCAGGCTACAAGCAACTGATGATGCTCAAAAACCACTGGTTCACAGTTGAAGGTATCAGGTTCAAATCTCACCCAGCAAAGGAATTTTCAGAGTGTAATTTTTTCTTTTTAGGATGTATAAAACATTTTTGAGGTTTGTTGGCAAAGAGCACAGCACTGCGATAAGCTCGCCCTAGTGAACAAATGTTATAATATCTAGTGGAAATAAATAAATAAAATCCCTTGAAAGTTAATTCTACTATGTGTAAGACAACACGTAGTTGTTAATGGGCCGAATGGCGAATGTTTCTCGACTGCAAAGTGATCCCTTAAGCCAGCCATTGACCGATTATGGGTCCAGTAGATGGCCATCTTATGTTGTACATCAGTTTAGATACCGACATGATGTTTTTTCTCTATTTTCCAGTTGCTGGACACCATCAAGAAACTATGTTTAGTGGAAGCCGGAGATTTTGGCATTCAACGAGAAACTGGCGGAATGACGTTCTTCGATAACAAGAGACCCAGGTTCTCCAATTCTGGGGGATTCAACTCTGGCGGGGGATTCGGAGGGGGCGGACGAGGCGGGAGTTTCGGGGGGCGAGGCGGGGGATTCGGGGGGCGAGGTGGCGGATTCGGAGGAAGGGGTGGATTTGGCAATGGAGGTTTCAACAGAGGGGGTGGTGGTGGATTTGGGGGAGGGGGTCGCGGTGGATTTAGGGGGGGATTTGGTGGTAATAGGGGAGGGGGCTGGAGGGGTGGAAACTCTAGACAAGATAATACACCCAATTATAGTGATTATTAATAAATTGCGTATTTTAAAGTAGGTACTAATAGAAATTCTACAGTTTTAATTCACAGAGTGAAAATACCTCTGAGATATTGTCACCCGAGAATAACATGTTTCTAACTGACAAGATCAAAAATGTTGAAAAATGAATGTGTGTTTGTTTATTGTACTCGTGGATTATGTCGGTTAGAAACATTTTCATAATGTTACAATTTGTTAGTTAGAACGTTGTTACTATTCTCATTTGATGATACCTATGTTTATTAATACTTGAGCTGTGTGTTCTCTTTAGATAAAATGAATTACTGTATCTTTTGAAGTGTTTAGGCACTCAATAACTTCACTAATCTCTTCAGGCGCTCTTACACGAGCAATTTTTCAAGCAATTATTGGGAGAACACTTACAAATTCGACCGTGTGCCCATTGACAGATTGATTTTAAAACTGGAGCACTTGGGTATTCGTGGACCGCTGCTTGCCTGGATCAAGGCGTTCTTGAGTGATCGATGGTTCCGAGTGAGGGTTGGAGGGACGGTGTCAGGCCGGGAGCAGGTGCTAAGTGGCGTTCCGCAGGGAAGTGTCCTCGGGCCAATTCTATTTGTCCTGTACATAGCAGATCTGCCAGAAGTCATTCACTCAACTTGTAGCCTCTTCGCCGATGACACGAAGTTCTTTGCGAACCCATTGACTCACTCTCATACACTACAGGATGACTTAAGCAGAGTTTTAGACTGGACAAAAGTATGGCTCATAAATTTGAACATCGATAAGTGTTGTGTACTTCACGTGGGAAGGAACAACCCGCATAATACATATACCTTGGGAAATGTGACCTTAAAAAGTGTTGAAAAGCAAAAGGATCTTGGTGTGATTGTGAGCAGTGATCTCAAATGGGAGGAGCACATCATCGGTATAGTTAAGAGAGCAAATTCACTGCTGTACCTGATTAAGAAGGCATTCTACTCGCCGAACCCAACACTATTGCGCAAGATTTACCTAACATATGTCAGACCAATCCTCGAGTATGCCTTCCAGATTTGGAACCCGTATTTCTTGAAAGACATTGATTTATTGGAAAGAGTACAGAGACGAGCCACCAAAATACCTAGACAACTGAGAAACCTGGAATATGAGGACCGTTTAAAAGAGCTTAATCTAACTACATTAAAGGAGAGACGCGACCGGGGAGATCTCATTGAATTATACAAAGTGTTGCATAACCATTATTCCTGTGAGACTCTACCGGCTATGTTTACCATGAACTCTAATGTGCACCTGAGAGGACACCAGCTGAAACTGACAACAACAAGATTCACATCCAACCCAAGGAAACACTTCTTGACCAATAGAGCTGTCAGTGCTTGGAATCAGTTGCCAGAGTCAGTGGTGCTTGCTCCTACCACCAACACCTTCAAAAATAGACTAGATAATATAAACACAACTTAACTGGGACTTGGGTCAAAACAGCGAAAGCTGCCTACCCAATAACAAATAATAATAATAATAATAATAGAAACAATTTGTGTCGCCAATCTTTGTTTTACATTTTTTCTTTGTTTTTTACAGTTTGATATTTAAGATTATGTTTTGTAATCTTTATTTCGTAACTTTACAATCAATTGTTAGTACATGTTGAGTACATGGTTGGTGCAGTTGGTTGGGGCAGTAGTCTCTCGAGCGGGAGGTGCCAGGTTCAAATCCTGGCGCTGGCGATGTATTCCACACTTTGCGATACAGGTTTTTAGCCTAGTGCGAGATGTGCAGGAAATGATCTGGGTTTGTGTACACAAGCCCAGATCCTTTTTTTTTTTAATAAATTGAATATAATTGATATCTAGTTTCTAGTGTGTGTCATTCCAAAACTTTGGATTTTGTTGTCCTTCATTTGAGGTGGTCAATAGCCCCAACTAAAGCCCCAACTGTAGCCCCTGCTAAAGCACCCAACCGCCGATCGGGTGAACGTGGGTTCAATCTCCGATCCCAAATTACTCCACTTCACGACACAAGTTATTCTAGCTTACTGGGAAGTGTGCAAAGATGTTTTTGGGTTTATTTCGAGAAACCCAGATAAAAGGTCTTCTTTGCATATCAAAACCTAAGAAAATAATCTAATATTAACTATTAAGGGATATTATTGTATACTTTTTTTTAGTATTGTTCTGTGATTTTAAGTTAAAATAATAAACTTGAATTATACATACACACATAAATCTGTGTTTTTATTATTACTGCCCCTAAAAACACTGTTTTCTTCATGTGAATGTTTTGTAATAGAACATGTAAGTATATAACATTCAAAACAAAATAGTAAAAGTTACAAGACAGCAGTATGGAGAGAGAAGGTGCACTATTTAGTACACAGAGACTTGCTACACTCCATACTTATTCTATTTAGGTAACACAGATGGGATAAAATCAAGGAAGGTATAATCGTTACATATCGAACTTTTGTAAGCTTACTATACATGGTAAATCTTGAGCCTTTGCTGGTTTGTTTGCTGTTAATGTTAACATACACATATACTCTGTAATAACTGTTTGTGCTCGTTAAGACAAATAAAATGAAATATCGACAAGGGTTAAAAAAGGCCTCCCAATTTGCTCCATGGTGATTGGTCAAATGGACAGATGCCTTGGATTCTTGCAGTAGCAAAGCTTGTGGAGGGGGTGGTCCGCCCCGGTCGGCACTTTATAGTGGGCAGCATTTTTTTGGGAAAAATTAAAAATTCTATTAAATCACAGTTGTTTCACTAGAAATTTGAAAAAGTTTGCTGTCCCGTACCAGCTTCGAAGTTCAGAATTCCCGTAAATTTTCTAGCCATTTAGATTTAAATGCTTAAATAAGAGGGCGGCGGATTCGCCTTCCGCCCCAAGCGACAGAAACTCACGCTACTGACTGAATTCTTGTACTATGAAGTGTAAAATACCTAATTGAGGTTAAACCTCTGTGATGAAACAGGTACTCCTAAAGGAATGAAATTTTATTGGTATGTTGTGATCGCCTCCACATAGGACAATGTGAGTATCACGGTGGGCCGCATGCTTATGACTTGATAGCAGGGGAGGGAGGCAGTATAAATAGCGCCGCAGGCAATTTTGTATGAAAAAATTGTATTCTAATGGATTTTCATAATGATTTTAGAAAATTTTGGATATGGTGGGGAAACGTGTGGTAATAATATTTTTTGTGAGTTTTTTTCATTTAGGTAGTATGAAAAATTGTTTACTATGTCGCGGGCCGCACAAATATCTGCCCCGGGACGCATGCGGCCTGCGGGCCGCACATTTGACTGCCAAGGTTCTATAGTATACCTACTTTACGCGAGAAAAAGGAACGATGCGATAAGGTTGCGCAAGTCTTATGGTTTCTGGGAAATAGGGTACCAGCCAGTCGTTACCTGCTGTGTGTTGCAGGGCCGCAGCAGGCGAGATAATTCAATATTATTAACATTTTGTAAATGACACGATATTTTTGTCATAATAAGAGATAGATAGGTACCTAGCTTTGATTATTGAAGTACTTAATCAAATATATTTCGTCATAGTGTACCTAGTAATGTCCATTTTTGATAATAAGATTCGACCGCTAAAAATTGACCTACTTGTTTTTTTAATAAAATTTACGTATGAGGGGGGGGACTATACAATATACATATCGCCACAGGTTAGCTCAGTGATTCCCACGGTGGGGCATCGCGCCTCAGAGGTGGGGCACCATGCCTCAGCGGTGGGACACCACGCCTCAGATGGGACATTTCAGAAATTACCAACTATTACACGTATTAGATACATTATATTTATTTAAAACATTTCTATAAAAAAAAATTCGCCTGCGGCGCTGTTTATGGTAGAGGTTCATGAATTAGATCAGTGATTCCCACGGGCATCGCGCCTCAGAGGTGGGGCACCATGCCTCAGCGGTGGGACACCACGCCTCAGATGGGACAATTCAGAAATTACCAACTATTCCATGTATTAGATATATTATTTTTATTTATTGGATTTCCGTTAACTTGTAAGTAATCTTTAAAACACTACTATAAAAAAAATTCGCATGCGGCGATTCTTATGATGCAGGTTCATGAATTAGAAAGATTATATATGCAGATTCCTTCGAGGAATCTCACATTAATCACAAATTATTGTGAAAATTCATTAACTTGGGATTGTTTCGTTAGAAAAATTTGCCTGCGGCGCTAATCATAGCTGTAATTGTATGTAAATCGCATGAGGTATGTAGTTGTGTATAAGGGCCCCCGGTTTTACTACATGGCATAAAAATGTATCGTATATGTTTTGCGGTGGGACATATGACTGTTAGAAAGGCTTTGGTGGGGCATAGCACGAAAAAGGTTGGGAAACACTGAATTAGATAGAACATATACGCAGTCATGGCCATCGGCGCAAAGGAATCTCACATTAATCACAAATTATTGTGAAAATTCATTAACTTGGGATTGTTTCGTTAGAAAAATTTGCCTGCGGCGCTAATCATAGCTGTTATTGTATATAAATCGCATGAGGTATGTAGTTGTGTACAGGGGGGGGCGGTTTTACTACATGGCATACAAATGTATTGTATATGTATACCTATGTTTTGCGGTGGGGCATACGACTGCTAGAAATGCTTTGGTGGGGCATGGCACGCAAAGGGTTGGGAAACACTGGGTTAGCTTATCAAAATCTTTCCGCATCACCTTCCGAATAAATCCCCCTACGCGGTTTTTCGTTTTTTTAGGAATACGGTAAGAGATAGGAGAAAGTGGTCAATGACAAATATAGCTCTTACTAAATTCTCTATAAAAAGAGATCTATACATTTTTTCATATGACTAGCAGTTAACCCGCAATGGCTGCTCAAAATACCGTTTTTTTGTCTTTAAAATACACATTTTAGACGGAAAAAAAATGATTTGTGGTTTATCTTTTAGAAAATAGAGTATTACCATTTTTATGGCGTTTTTGTATTGCGGACCTGCACATATTATTCTACCTGCTGGGTGCTGCTGGGTAGCAATAAACCTCGCATCTTTCCGTATGCGCTAAATGTAGGTATAGGTCTCGCAAAACACAGGTTTCTCGGATCCGAGTACACAATATTCCTGGAATTTTAAAAACATGACATGTAGCGGAATTTTCTAGGTAGGTATACTAAAACAACTTGTAGAAAGAATCTAATTTAGTTATTGTTACACTTTTGTGTGGCACGGTTGTCAATATTTAGAAAAAAATCGCAAAATGGAAGTGATCTTGACTTCAAAAGGAAAACCCTCCGCGCTCTACGAGGGTCGCTCCTATAGACGAGTGCATGTCAGCAAAACTAGTGGTCACGTGACGTGGAAATGTTTACAAGAGAAAAAAAAACACTGCAAAGGAACTTTAGTAACTGATGGTGACAGTAATATAATTATCAGTGTGTCGGAGCATTTGTGTGTCCCGGATCCGATAATAATATAGACATTAAAAGAATAAAGTATCGTGCAAAAGAAAGGGCGAAACGAGAAAATATTCCGGTGTCTCTGATATATTCCGAGGAGTTTGGAGTATTGCAAGACAGAGGATATGACTTTATAGAAGAACTTCTACCACGCGCCGAATCAACGTTAAGAACTTTAAGAGAGGCGAGGAACCAAAGAATACGCTCCAAGACAAGAGAAGAACTTGTTTTAGGGGAACAATGTTGGAAGATGGATGATCACACAAATAGGTGGGTATTAATAATAATGGATAATTCTGGCTAATTTTGCCAACAAAATTTCAGGTAGTTGGGATTTATTAAAATACATTGCTTATTGAGCTTTTCCCTGCTTAGATCCTTATTTGTTGGGGAAAAATGTCTACCTTCTTTATAATATTAGTAGATATGTGCCGGATTTCACCAACTTTTTAGGTGAGGAATAGCGGAAATAAGAGCCACTTATCCTTATTTTTCATACAAAATTTGTGCTAGGTGGCTCCTATCTCCGCTATTGATCCTCACCTAAAAGTTGGTGAAATCCAGTAATGGTGTCGTTGAAGAGGTGAGAGGAGGATGGAAAAAGAGGTAAGTACCTAAACAAATACATGAACAAAAATCAACCGTTTTGGAGATATGGCCTTTTGAAAATAAAAAAAAGTATGAAAATTTCGTTCTCAGGTTTTTTGACCATACCCTCACAAAATACTGACTCGGAGGTTTTTGTTTTTAGAATGCAGAAGGGTTATTAATATTTAATTTAATATTGTTTTTTTTATGTTTTTTTTTAGAATATCTACTGACATCAATTTAAAAAATATATATAACTAGCTGTATTACCCGTGCTTCGCTACGGAAAAATTGTGTGGATCCCCCCCCCCTTCGTGCCCCCTTAGTGTCCCCCTCCTCGTACCCCCTACCACACTAAGAACATTCCCTGGGGCAAGCACAATAATTTTCCAAAGTTTCATCTCAATCGGATGAACGGTTTAGGTGTCTATAAAGGAGAAGGTGAAAAATGTTAGGTATATACCATAGGTACGAACTAAAATATTTATTATTGGGAATCATCACAATCTGTCATCTAAATTGTCTGAATTAATTAATACGTATCATCAAAATTTATATACCTACATTTTTTTCTGAAATTAACAAATTAACAAAATTACGAATATTATTTTACTTAAAAGTTTATATTTTGCAATTTAAATTTCGCGCCGTTGGTGTTCCAACGGGCGGGGTTAATAATATGTATTTCACAATCGATAAAACACACTATGCAATATATTATGTATGTAAAAACAGACTGATGACTGTGTGCCCACCTGTGTACATAAGTATAGACGTGTGTAGTACGGTAAAATATAGTATAGTCAGTCCAGCAAAATAACAACTACTACTTAATATTTGCGTTAAATATTCGCAAATGCCTTGCTATATGGAAACCAATACTGTGTGGTAGAAACTTCTGGAAATTGAGAACCTTCTGTGAAATTTTTTTGATGAGGGGATTCAAGGGTTGTGTGGAGCATGTGTGGTATGGTATGAAAGGGCGTTAGAAAAGAAATTCAAATCTTCAGAAAGTCATTTTTATGCGTCCTCAGACCATCGGGAGACACAGAGTGATCGAGAGAATCCAGTCACCACATACCACATTGTTTGGTGTCTCATAAAAGAGCTTCACAAGTAGAACTTGGCTAGACGGGCAATGCTGGGCAATACAGTTAGTACGGCTTATGAAAAAAATACAATTAACGAAATTGCAAATATTTTTTTACTCAGAGTCCATGCTTCACTGAGCGCATAACAATACACTTATTTCACCACCTATAAAAACGTGTATATATTCACGTATACAGGAGAGTACTTATATCAACTAACAACTATAAAAGTACCCTTTTCATGCCCTTATCCTCAATTTTTGATTAAACAATGTAAGACGATTTTTTTTCATTTTAAAAGAAGTATGCAACTGTTTAACTACAGCTTTGTAGCTTCAGTGTTTACCGAGATACGTTACTATCAAAGCAAATTTAATCCCACGCCCTAACCCTTAAGGATTGACTCTTTTTCTGGACAGAATATCATATTTTGACCCTTTCTTAGGAATCCATTTTTTGGAAATTCCTATAAAATTATTTTTTACCGTGTTAAGAGGCATTTAAAAATCACCCCTTTTCTTTATGTCCTTTTTCATCCCTTTAAATAAAAATTAAAAAAAAAACGGCGAAACAGCCTATTACTAATTTTAATAGTAGAATCTATGTGCCAAATTTCAACTTCGTACAATGTCTGGTTTCCGAGATATTCGCATACTCTGAAAAACTTTCAACCCTATTTTTCACCCCCTTAGGGGCGGAATTTCCAAAAATCGCTTCTTAGTGGAAGCTTTTGTATTAAAACCTATCTGCCTTCAAAATTTCACTTCTCTAGGATTAGCCAATTCGGCTCTGCGTTGATGAGTGAGTATGTCAGTCAGTCATTCAGTCAGTCATTCAGTCATTCATTCAGTCAGGCACTTTCGTTTATTATTAGAGATTACAAAGCAACACGTAAGCAATAGTGGTTGCATCCGCTTGAAATCCAGGCGTAGGCCCGTCGGGTACGAATAGCTCAACATTATCAGTTTTGTTACAAAACTTTTGTACTTATTTTTATTTAAAAGCAGCAATAAAAGATCTCGAATCGCATTGTATAAGGCATGCATAATGGTATATTGACTTCATTAATTCAACCATGTCACCCTAAAGTTAAATGCAATCAAATTATTTCATTAAAACGTCTGGCGTATATAGTATTTTAATGGGCGAACTTATTAACTGATATAAACCTAGATTATGGGAACGGCGGAACTAGAATAATGTTAAACTATGTATATAGTTATGTTACGCGGCCGTCGCGTTTTATGTGCATTGCACAGTAAACAATATAACATAACATCGGCTGTATTAATATATACACAGTTCATATAATACACAAGAGTAACATAATTAGAGTATATGTGTTCTGTGAACATAATAGCATTAAAATTACACCGGCGCAGACTACAAAACGAATAAAATAACATTAATAAAATTAAATTTATATATTATCTGTCTTCCTCCGACATCTGGTAAATGACAGGGAAGGGAATACATTATGTATTCTATTATTATTATTTATTATCGTTCGTCGCGCACTCGAGAAATTCAACAAAGCCCCCCGAATCCCGAGTTGATCGACTACCCGCTTCTCTTCACTCATTCCATTCCGCTCATGGCCGCCTCGAATCAACTCGAACACCGAACGCTTATCGACTAATAATAAATTATTGTGCTCTATCTTATCGCAATATTACTGACAAGCCAAACCACGGAACGGCCTTAATCTTAGATTAACTTAGCTATGTTTTAACTTGATGATTCTGGATTCAGCGGAATCAAAATACCTAGGTACTACTTATTTGATGAGAGAATTGAGAATCTTGATAAATAATGTATAGCGTCAATACAATTATTGGATTTGTCATTATCAGTCATATTATCAGTATTATCACAGATTGAATGCTGACATAACAAATCTAGGATTAGATCTCAAATTAACGATAGACGGAAGTCAGAAAATTAGCCTCTTTCATTTTCTAATAGCACACTCTTTATATACGCGTAAACGTTAATTCGAAAAATCCCGTAAAATATTTTCCTTCGTCAATTTGGAGAGTAGATTTGTTGAATGTTGATCCTGAAATATTGGAAAACCCCGTCCCATTCCCATGTTGGCCATGGCCGGTTTATACATTTATACATACACAGAATAATTTATTATACATATACACTGTATATTATACATACACACATGTACAATACATAACAATTAATTACCAGGGTGTATGAGGGCATTAAATTAATGGGAAAGAGATGAGAATAGTTGTTCACTGGAGGGAAGAAAGAGAGAAAAGCTGTGGCTGGGCTTGTCACGCCACGGTAGACAAATAGGCAAACTGGGCAAATCACATTCGGTCAAACGATAAGGACAGAACTAGTCAAGAGAGAGGGAGAAGGGTATACGAGAGGTTCTTGTGTCTCCTTCCCACCAGTAGACCTTGGGAACTGAAACTAGTTTTCGCTTTTGCCGTTCCGCCGATCGCGAAACACAAAACAAAATAATAATATTGTCTGCGCTCTTTATCATATATTATTTTATTCTGATTGTCCGCCAACTGAATAAATAATATGTAAATTATTAAATCTGATCAATGTTCAGTGACAGACACGCGTGTAGTGTATTAATAAACTGTAATAATTGTTAATTTACTAAATGTTAACAGTGCATGAACATTTATTAATCCAGTGAAGTAATTTATTAGTGAAGCCTGGCTGGGAGGCCATCTTGAAAATATTGTTTGAACTTCATCGAGCGGAGTGTTTGGTTGTTATTGAAACACAAACGACATTGTGAATTTTGGAAGTTATTTTATAAAAGTGAGTAAACAACTTTGTCAATAATTCGCGTGACGTATTGTGTAAGTTACCAAATAGTTTCAATCGTAACTTGAGCGGGAGACAAATGTAAATAGTAGAAGCGTTGAACGAAATGTCAATACATTTGTAAGCCGGTAGTTGTTTGGTTTTCATCACAAGTTTTTGTGATTATTGGACGTTGTTTTAATAATTTGTACAGGTATTATATTATTTGTTGTATGTGCAGTTAATTGTTTCAAACAATGGTGTCTATTGTAAGTACAGTAATGGCTTTTTAATGACAAAATAATATAGTAACCCCAAAACTCAACAAACCCAAAATTTATAGGTTTAGTTTAAAAAAAGTTCTATTTAAATTGATTTATTGCATAGGCATACTTAACAAATTATAAATACTCAGCTTGATTTGCAAATGGGTGTAATTGATATAATAATTATTTTATTAATTATCCAATAATCAAAAACAATGTCAAGTATTTATGTACTTAGTGTAAATATTTTTGAAGATTTTGAGGTTAGAGATTTGGGTACAATAGTACCTAAATATTTGTGTCCTTAAAAAGCTTGTGTTGTGAAGTGCGGAAAATATTGTCGGCATTAAGGTTTGAACCTGGCACCAGCAGATTAGAGAACGCGTGCTGCACCGTACATACACTTATGTGACAATTGCGTTTTATTTTCAGATGTATGATGGCTAACATAACAGAAGAAGCTGACGACAATTCCTTTCCTGAGGAGCATTCAGGTAATGCAATAGAAAAGTTCTTATAATATCTATCCCCTAATGCCGTGTCTCTTGCGGGGTAGGCAGAGAAGACTGAATGCCAAACTGGCCAATCCTTAAAGCAGCTTCCGCCACATTCATGTAATTTTTTATACACATTCCGATTCTGTTTACTCTAAGTGAGTCCGTTCTTGATAATCTGGTCAACTTGATCGATCGGTACTATGATAGTATTGCGGCCCTAGTTAAAGAGGAATAAAATCAAAGGAAAACCACCTTTAGGGGAGAAATAGAAATTAAAGCGTTTTAAATTATCAATAGTAGTTGCAGGTTTTCACTGCCGCCTTGGTCACGGGTTGTGAATTATCGTTCATACATAAAATGGGAAGGCAAAAAAAACAATTTAAGCGCATTAAAAAAATAATCTAAACAACCTAACCTGGCCAACTAGGGTGGGGCTCATGCTTTTTTTTTTTAGTTATCCTAATTTCCATCAGTGCCCTCCACTTATTTGCGAGTGATTTAGCTCTCCAAGTTACATGACATATTTACTAAGTAGAACATTGCTTTTCTAACGTTTTTTTTTGTTTCCTATACAGATGAGGAGGAAGTCTCAAATCCTGAGGAAGAAGAAGAAGATGACGAAGGTGATGACGAAGCGTTAAGCAAGAATGACTCAGTCGCTAGACTACTGCAACAACTCAAGAACTCTGGAGCCATCCGCAAAGTTGAGAAGGTCACGCCGCCTCTCTCCATACCCTTCAAGAGTGAAGGCCTCTCCATCAAACCCAGTGGTCTCTCCATAAAGCCTCTGGCTCCATCCACTAAGATACCACATTGCAATACTTGCGACGTAGACTTTTTCGACAGTTTTGAGCTTAACGCACATTTGATAGAACACGTCAAGTTACCGTATATTGTGATAGAAAAACTGCAGTCAGATGACGAAGGAGATGACGACAATGTAGACAATTGGTCGGACGAGGAAATTGAACAAGAAACTGAAATCCCTTCAAAGGGCAGCGTCGCCAATTCCGATATCCTCAAAAAACTCGGTGGAGGGATAAGTATCAATAAACCGCCTGTCAAAGACATCTCCGCAACGCTGAAACCAGGCGTCCTAAAAGCTATAATCAAAAAAGTTCCAATAGTCTCAAATAAACCAGGAGGAAATAGCCCTGAATCTGAGACTTCCGAAGGTACAAAATCTCCTGTAGAAAGAATTTCCACGACCGGATCGTTAAAATTGACAATCAAACATTCCTCTGGTATGGATAACTTCCAAGTAGTGTCGAGTAGCAGCGCCAATGGTAACATGGACGTAAAGACAGAACCTCCAGCTCCCGTTGTCACGAGCACCATGGCTCCCACAGTCACCACGACGTCGTCTCTACCCAAGAGTTGGGAGACTGTTGATACGAAAGAAGGAATTCTCGACTCCAATCTTATCAAAAGAGAACCTGTCTTACCGGATACTTCGTCTGTCCCTGCCCCTCCTACAGCCCTCCCCATGCCCCCCTCGACAATCAAGAATGAACCGGGTATCCCGCTGCAAGCTCCCCCAGTCGTCGCACCCCCACCTGCCCCAATTATTCCCAAACCCATGATCATTCCTAAGAAGGAACCGGAATCAGCTGTAGCCATCATAGAAATCAATGGAGACGATTCAGATAACGATGACATCATGTTTGTTGACTCGACACCGCCTATAGAAAAGAAGCCGACTATCGGAGTGGTTCCCACGGCTCAGATTACAGAATTACCTTCTTCAGTATCTAATTTCAGTACGAATCAATTGAATTCTCCCATATATTCTACCAACAGTAACATGAGAACGCCTACCACTCCTATGACACCGATGGGTTCTACAGAAAAACAACACAATTTCAACTGGAATGCTCCGACCAAATCATTAGAATCACTGCTGACAGACAAGAGTCCCGATGCCATATTTCAAAGTTTATTGGAAAGCCATCGAAAGGACGGAAATTCGGATCTCGGAGCTAGTGAATATATTTCTCTAGACACCCTGGGACCCAAGCACACATGTGAAGTTTGTCAGACGAGGTTTACGGATTTAAGGCTGTTGGAGAATCACAAGAGGACGACGGGACATTCCACTTCCATTATAACAACAGGAGCAGCCGCGAGTAATGCTATCGTGCCGTCCTCTTTCGGAGGTAATAGCAGCCTTATGGCAATGAACAACCTCTTCCCAGTGAAACAGTTAGCTGAAGTTGCCGGAAAGTTGGCTGGTGCCAGTAACGCGGGCTTTTCTCATCAGCAGAACATTATGGTGAACATTCATTCTTTCCCCCAGAACGTTCCGCCCCAAATGCCGGGATATGCTCCGCAACAAATGCCCGCCTACCAACCTGGCTACAGAATGCCAGACCCCAATCAGCCATACATTTATCCTCAAGGCTCTTATAACCAGTATGCCCCACAAACAGGAGCCCCCCCGCCCACGTATCCTAACGCTCAAATGCCCGGTTATCCTTCCCAGTATCCACAACAACCACAACATCAACCATATGGAAGTCAGCCGTATCCCGGACAGATGCCGCCCACTTCTATGCCTAGCCAGATGATGGGACAACCTGGTCAGATGATGGGACAGCCTGGTCAAATGATGGGACAACCTCAGCAAATGCCCGGCGCCACTCCTTCCATTCACGACACTACAGGTCAACAGAGCCCTAACAAAATAGGAGTCATGGGTGGGATTAAAATACAAAATTCACAATCGCCCGCTCCGGGACAGAAGTTGACTCAAGCGCCTGGAGCTCGAATAGGAGCGCAGGTACTGAGGGGGCAAATAAGAACGCCTATGAGGGGGAGGGGTGGACGTGGGGGAATTCGCCCCATGGGGGTAATGCGACCAACTGTACCGGGACAAGGTCAGTTAATTAGAGGAGGCAAACCTATGATACGAACACCAATTAAGAGACCTGCCGATGCGTCCAGCTCCCCCAGCACTACCCCCACTAAGAAGAGACTAGACATGTTGTTACCAGACAGGCACGATAACGAAGACTGTCACGTAGTGTCTTTGCAGAAACAACGCGAGGGTGTGCCGTTCATCGAGAGCATCAAGGGAAGGCAGGAGTCCATGCAACTCGGGAGCGGTCTTACCGTAACTAAAACAAAAGTCGTACGACCTGCAACGCCTCCTCAACAGACGAAAGACGCTAGCGCCGTCGCTAACATGTTGGCGCAACGTGGAATCAAAATAACTGCCAAACAAAAACCGCCTTCCCCGCCTCCTGTCGTAATACCCAACCTCGGTAGTGATATTTGTATAAAGAAGAAACCTTCGTCAATGTCTAGTTCCTCGTCCTTCCACATACCCGAGGATAAAGACAGCGGACTGTCGTTGAAATGTGATATGTGCCACATGTCGTATTCGTCATTCTCCCAACTGCAAGAACACAAGAGACAATTCCATAACGTCAAATCCGAGATGGGACTACCCGTCGTGGACCTGTCGAACGAACACAACTTAATTAAACTGTCTAATCTCGGCATTATGAACTTTATACCGTTGGCTAATCGAGAACAAAGTGGCGGCTGTTACGGCATACCTATCATCTCCGTACACAACGCGTTGAATGGCAGTTTGAATACTTCCTTACAATCTCTCGGTGCTGGTGGAATTCTTAGTCTCGGTCCTGTTAAACCATTACCCAAATGTTAACCAGTTTATAGTCATATATATTTTAAATTGAAAAGACTTTATCGTTTTCGCATCAGATATAGTTATTTGTATACGTTACTTTTTAAGTATTAAACTTAATAGCTGTTTTTTTTTAATTGATTGAACAAACCGAACGTAGTGTTTAGTGTACAATATAAAAATATATCTAGTGAATAAATTGTGAATAAATAAATAAACTTTTTATTTCAATTTTCGGATATTATTAAGTGAAGACAATTGAAGTGATTTTTTATTATGGACTGTAATATTGTATTGTATATAAAAAAATGGAGTCGTGTAATATCAAAAACAAACAAACATTCTTCGATTTGAAACTATTGTAAAACTACACATTGTAAGATATTAACATGGCAACAAAAGCAGCCATAACCCATATAAATATTTCATATAACAAGTCACTTGGTTTCAGTGAAATATACCAATCTGCAATATATGAGAGGCAGGAACAGCTTCTTAGATAAAACGGTTATTCAGTTTACTCAGAATCAGTCTGAGATCAGATTACTGTTTTTGATATTACACGACTCTCAATTCTTATAAGTGAAGAATATCATTGTATTATGGTTTTTATTTGTCGACATCACAATTTGTTAGAATGAATTCATATATTTGAACAAGTTGTCCATTAGCCCAGTAGTTGATCTACACGGCATATGATTTATTACAATCTGTCATGAAAGATATGGTTACTATTTATAAATGCTGATCGGAGTGTAAAAGGTTCCGACCGGCATTTCGTCAATCAAACCAGAGGCGAACGCTACATGTATGATGAATTGATGTATTCGAATGCTGGGCAGAATGTAAATGGTTCCGACTAGCATTCGCATCAATTCTAATAAGGTTCCTAACCTTGTGTATATAAATTGATTTGGCTGTCACGGTACGCTGTTTATTTCAGGGTTGAAAATTATCAAGATAATGATATTCATTGATAATTATCCAATATTTATCCAATAATGTGCCCGAAAGTAATCATAATCTTGTTTCAAATTCTTGTATTTATTACTGATGATTATACATCGGGGATTCAGATTCTTTTCTACCTTGAACTAAGAGATGTGCAGTGAACAAAAATATTATACAGTTTATTTACTTGTATAATACTACCTGCATAATGCACGCTGATACAAGTTACGTGGAATTTATTGTTTACACTTCACTTATTGTTTTATTCCCCTATAGATATTGATGGTTGTACAGAATTCAGGTAAAGATGGAAACCCTCGTAATTTAAATTCGAAGAGAAATAATACTTTTGGTCATGAGCTGTCTATGGAATTTGGAGATTAGTTATGATTTATTGCATCTCGGCAGTAATTGCATCCAAATTCCGTATGTATAGTAATAATTATCAATCTCAATCGAAAATTATCATTATCGTATCATGAGAGATAATTATCATGATATTATCTCTGGCAACCCTGCTTTATTTATCTCAAGTACTTATCGTACCAAATGATATTTCATTGTTAGTGATGTACATAGTAGATATAAAAATACGTATAAATATATTCCTAAACATACCAATTATTGTTACATAAATTAAAAATACAGTAGTTACCGCTTAAATAATCACGAAAGATTTATGCGGAATACACTGTACCTATTAAACTTACATACCCATTATTTTCATAGTAAATCTGTATATACCTAATATAAAAATTTGTATTTTTCTTATGTATGTGAAGTGTACGACTGTGAAACAGCAATACCTCCAAAATGATTATGAATTTCTGTCTATGTGTAGGTACAATTAGGAGGTATTGCTATTTCACAGTTGCATTACTAAATGGAATTTGAAACTGTCTTTTTATTTGTTGCTATATTTTTTAATACAGAATATGTACTGGTCTAATTTACATATTTTTTGAAACGCAATATTGATGTTTATCTGATACGTAAAAATCTGCTATCTGCATGTCAAATTGGGATAATTTTCAATAGATGGTGCTTTTAAATAATATTATATCATTATAGACTTACTGAATACTTTGTAAACAGGCGGGGCATCAAAATAAAACACTTTTAGATAACTTTAAACATGTATTTTCATAATTTCAGTATAGCATCAATTCACATCAATATAGCACAATAGTATCTACTCTCAACAAATACCATCCGCCATATTGTGAAGTGCCGCCATGACACCTCTACATCGTGTCTCCAAAGGGCCGACACTAACGCCATCTCTTGGCCACAGCTTCGCACTTATTTCAATTTGTCGGAAATGGTAGCTGAAAACCATTTAGAAAACATTTCAGAGAAATGTCCATAAATATAATTTTTATTAATGTTTTACGATAAATAATTTGTTTTCTCTTCAGGGCCCTGTTGAATAATTGTTACGCCTCAATGATTTCTAGATTACCAAATTTTTTGATGATTACTTGTGAGCACTTAGCTTGAATATCGATTCCATCAAACATTACCACTTTTGGGATACAAAGAGAGGCTGTTGTGCCAAATGTTCGTATTTTTATTGGATGATTCTACCATATCGTGGTAGTAGGTACATTTTCACATGTTAACTAGGGATCACCTATTACCTAGATTATTTTGAAAATCACAATTTATGTTTTATGAGACCATCGGAATTTTCTACATGTCGTAGTTGAATATAACAAGTAGTTATATCTCAATAGATACCGATAAATACCAATAAATAATTTCAAAAGAGGACCGTGTACAATACATACACGTTTCATCTCGACTCCACTACCAGCCTTCGTAGCATAGTGGCGTAATACCAGCTTGTCAGGTTGGATGTCTGGGTTCGATTCCTGGCCGCGGCAGATGGATGGACTGGAATTGGTGAATGTTACTTAAGTGTAAAGTGATGACATTAAGCCAGCCGACGATCAGTCATAAGCCTGATGGAAGGTCCATCCTTTGCTGTGTATCTGTTGAGATAACTACTTGTCAGATAAGACATTATTATATCTATTATGCAGGGATATTGAAGGTGTCATTCCGGACGGTGTTGCTGGGGGGTGCCCTTCTGGCTAACCCTGGGGCCGTCTGAGTAACTTTAGGCTGCAAGTGCGAATAAAAAGGCGCCTAACTGACGCCTGTGTTATTCGGGTGTGAGGAGGGACCTTCAATGTATCTATTATTTTATCCTAAATCGAAAAGGTAAAACCATAGGATTCATATTCTTGGGACCCTTTGCCCCTGTTGCATACTTAAAATATTTGTATATAATATTGTTGTTCCACCATAACCCAGAGATGTGTAGGCCAGTGCATATTGTACCAAATAATAAACAAAGGAATTTCAGAGTCGTATCTCTCATGTTTCTTTCTCTTTTTATATATCTGTCATGAATAAATACAATAAAAAAATATTTTTCATTGTTATTTGTATTTCTTTTTACCTCCCAAACATAATTTTATCATTTACGGCAAAGATATAAAGTTATTTGTGAAAGTTGAAAGTAAAAGAAACGAATTATATACCAAGTGTTTCAGCAGATATTGCTCTATGGAGTCTATGCCATCCAGTATTTTTTTTAAAGAATCAACAGTCCAAAATAATGCAGTTGAAAATTTTCCAACATGATTTTTTGCCTATGATTTATATGAGTGGGAATGAGACAAAAAATTTACGATATATCTGCACTCTTAATCCTTATAGACACAAGCATTTGGCAGAAGAGTGACTGTACCTCGTATTATGTTGCAACTGAAGTGGACTACAGGTGATGAAAACGAGATGCAAACCAATTTTCAATACTGAAAATGTCCAGAAGAATTTGTAAGGAAATTAGTTGTTTAGCAAAGGTTCCAACCAACGCGAAAATGTAGGAAAATTGTACCATATTAGTAGCTGATCAAACCATCAGCAATGTCTGTCTAGTGATTGGTTGTTGTATGACACGTTCCTATGTTCAGGTAGTTTGTCCGGAAAATTTTCTGTCCAATTTTTCTAAAGTGTTGCTTACCTCACAATTTTTTTCGCCATAAATTTGTGATTTTCAGAATTTTGTGATCACAAATGGACAGCATTGCAAAAGATAAAATACCTTGGTAGGTATTTATGATTTTTTTATATTGTGTATTAAAACGAAATCGTTTTCACTCAACGATTCTGTGATTTGTGAAAAAGTGAGATTGGTAAGGTAGTATGAACGCACGGTTACGTTTGTCTTTCAAATACACGATATGAAGTTAATAAAGTAATACCTGTTCAGGGCCGGCCCGCCCATTTAGACAAACAAGGCAATTTCCTAGGGCGCTCGTGTTTGGGGGGCGCCATGTGAGTACTGAACGGGTAGTCCGCGATACGACCACGCGAATTAGTGAAATAGATCAAACGCGCGGCTCCCCAGTGAGTTAATCACTTCTCCCATTTAAAACAAAGATTAAGCAACTTTTTATAGGAAAACCAAACTCACTGACTTAAATTTTTTTAGCGCCATCAGACTGTGTATTCTTTTATGTCAAATCCATATCGAAATTTTAGTCGCTCCCCCTAGCTACGAAGCTGTCTATGTTCATGTTTTATTCTACACGGCAATAATAAAGGATTTTTGGAAATTTTGACGGGAAATGTACTCTTACAGTAAGGTGAAGGATTACTTGTCTAGAAAACACAATTCGACGATTAATATTTCGATTTATTATAATAGAAAATTAATATCGAAAATTGGGTAACGTAAAAGAAGTGTTTTGGTACACTTTTTCAGAGTCTGAAAACTATGTATTTAGACTAAATTTCTGAAATTAAAGGATATTTTACCTTTGAACTACATCTGTTTCATACAAAAAGAATTTTTCAATTATATGTTAACGATTTCTTACAATGAAGAAAAAAGTTGACGATTTTTATTTGTGACAAGGCGTTTTTCCACTAAAATTCCCCCGTTTTGGTTTTATTTTGTTGATTATTTATATTAATTGTAACCTTTATGGTAAATAAATTATTGAAATTATTTATAGCGAAATAGACAAAGAATGAAAATAAATCACAATTATAACATTGGGTGCAACGGGTTTCCTGAAATCTGGTGGCACGTTTTTCATGCGTCAAATGTGGAAAAAAATACGGCCTTACCCATACACTCTCCTTTATGTGAGTAAATCACCTCGGTGCTCTTATTATCTGATAAAAAATTACACATTTTGAATATGTGATCTTCTTAAAAGGGGGCCGTTCCAATCTTTCGCCTAGGGCGCCAAGTTTGCTCAGGCGAACGCTGTACCTATTAGTATAAAGATTCCACAGATATTAAAATAAAATATTGTCAACCGCGGCAATAAAATCTCATTCTCTGTATTTTTTAATGCAAAAAAGAGTATACTCAAAAATAGACGTAATCCCGTGAAGGAGTGATACAAAACTCATACCTGACCAGAATATCGAAATAATATGACCTTGGTTAAAAAATTGCTCGTTTTCGAGATATTGGCACTTCTTGAAAATTGACACCTTCGTAACCTTCGTTTATTTTTCGAGTGCCACAATTATAACATTTAATTTTCTACGATAGATTAATGTATAAGGTAGGTACTTGATTAATCCTGCTATTGGATTATGGTTAAAAAGATAAAAAATATGCTCGTATACTTTTGAAAAGAAAAAGCCTTTTATAGCAAATTTAGACCTATTTTAGATAGAGTAAAGTGGCGGCAAAAGACCAGAAAAGCACTCCCCACCACTATTAGGGATTAATAATTGCTAAGGAGAAGCGGAAGAAGAAGACCCTGTTTTAGACACTGTAAAAAAGAGAAAAAAGTTTAAGAACTCCTGGAGGTGTGAATTTCACAATTAAGTTTTCGCCAAATTAGGCGATTTGTCGTTTGGGGCAACATTTATTATGGGATGTGGCCAGTGGCAGAACTGGCAGATCGTGGATCAGCTGTCAACGCGAGAGAATTTCAGTGCGAGAAGATGGCGAATGCGATGAGTTGAGTGTTTCGCGTTATAATAGTGCAGTTTTGTGATAACTGGTAATGTGAATACGTGTGTAATTGATATTGTAATATTATAGTGAATTACTTTATAATCTTTATTTCAATTAATCATAAATACTAAACGTTTAGTGTAAGTGTCAAAAGGATTAATACAACATTTAAAATATCAGGTTTGTTTCACATGATTTTTTAGATCCCCTCTCATCATTGTTATTGTAAAAATAATTATTTAATGCATAAAACGTCGGCACACATCAATAGGCAGTGATTAATTACATCAATCACTTAGTAATTTAATTATTTGTGTCATCAATTAAACATTTCGTGCATGATGTAGATCCATCGTCTATTAAATCGTTAGACCTCTCACACAATCGCTTATTTATACTTTAATTATTAAATTTGATGCGTATCGGACAATTTGAAGCATTAAACACAACGTTCAATGTGTTGATTTTATTATAATGGCCCCTTTGATAAATTATCCTAGTTCTATAATACAACTTTTGACAATGTATTTCATGCCTATTAGTTTTGACTTTTAATAGTTTAAACTCTGTATTTTATGTAATATTTAACTATATCTGGGAGTGTTTAACGTCTTGTTATTATGTTTATTTTATCAGTTATCATCTTTTTTCTTATTATTTACATAGCTTATGATACATACTCTCTGCTGTCATTTTACAAAAGGGTTTGGCTTTTGATAATACAACTTTAAATGATATTGAAACACACAATACCAGATTATTTATTAGGATTGATAGGTTCAATTGGCGATACAAACATTCTCCTAAACACAGCATTAAAAAAACCTTACCATTCTTACAGATGTGGTTTCTCATACTTATAGTTAGCCACAGAGTTCCACTGCTGGACATAGGCCTTTCCTCATGGAGTTGTGAGCAAAACAAATGATATTAAATGTGTGTTGTTAATCAGTTTAATAGGCTGTGGAATGTAACATTGAGTGTAATGTTAGGAGCTATTCCTTTATTAGTTACGTTGGTAGGCACCTAATTAAGTCAACCTTAACTAGGGCTGCCACCTCTCCGGGTTTGACCCGGAGTCTACGGGTTTGAGTGGTGTTCTCCGGGCTCCGGGTTAGCATAGTGTATCTCCGGGTCTGAAATTTTTGTCAGGACTAAAAAAAAAAAAAAGGAAAATACTCGGGGTCCCGGTCCCCCCCCATAAAAAAACTGGGTCTCCGGGTCAGCATAGTAAATCTCCGGGTTTGGAATTATGGTGTGGACCAAAAAAAAAAAAAAAAGGTCAACTATGGTCACAAATTCGTTTTTTCCGAATCTCCGGGTCTACGCTCTTACAGAGGTGGCAGGCAGCCCTAACCTTAACCCATCTAGGCATTTAATTTTAAAATTCCCCGTTGTAAAAATTCTACTGAGTAATTAATAACATAACATTATGACTTTTTACACACTTTTATTTAACTCAATAGACTTAGGCCGGGTCATGGTTGCTGCGGTGACATGCTCCAAAAGTGGGGAATGAGGGATGATCCACAGTGTGACTGTGGACACCCGAATCAAACCATGCAGCACATCTTGCGTGATTGCCCCATACGCGCTTACCCCGGTACCATTGACAGTGCTGCCAGCCTGTCCCCTGAGTTCCTCCAATGGCTGGAAGCGCTGGATATCAGACTTTGACGATGTGTCAATACTTCGAAGTTCCCAAACGATAAATAAATAAATTTAACTTCACATGACGATATTGTTGTCACCAAATTTTACAATAAAATTTTAACTCAATTCCAGACTGGCTTGAGCTCTGAAACTTTCACCAGTTGTGTTGACTAGATGACATTACGATCTTGTACCACATTGGATCAGCCTTCTCCAGAGACAAAAAATATGTAAATCGTTTGAGGGGATCCGAGGGTTGTGTGGGGTCTATATGTGGTATCATATGAAAGGGCATTTAGTGTCTCATTAAATATTTATCGTTCGAGGGACAGGCTAATTGCTGGATGGCATTTTCTACCAACCAACCTTTCAGTTAACATATACCTGAGCCGCGTAATATGTTTTCAAACATAACTTTATGGGTTAAATAAAGTTTTCACCTTACAGCTGGTTACCCCAGGCATGTAGATAATAATATTATTAAACTAGAATAGGTAGGTACTCAGTGAATACACACACACACACACACACACACACACACACACACACACACACACACACACACACACACACACACATGTGTAGACACAATATGACAATGTGAAAACTTTCATTATTTGTGGTTTTATTATCAAATCAAACAGCTGAGATAAATATACACATTAAAAAATATATTACAGTACAGTCAACTCGTTATAATCAGACAGTATAACATATAAAGATAAAATATTACTATTGACTGAATATTTATATCTAGGGGCTATCACACACGTCGGGAGTTTCAGTTAACTGAATCAACCGTTTCCAAAAAAGCTCCGACCAGAACCGCTCTCTAAATTCAGTGCTACCCTGATTTTGAATTCAGAAAGAGGTTTTGGTCGGAGCTTTTTTGGAAACGGTTGATTCAGTTAACTGAAACTCCGCACTTGTGTGGAGAGCCTAACTGTATCGAGGACTGCCAAACAATAGGTATCCCGGGAGAAAATTGAATAAAATTCTATTCTATTCTATCCCCTCACGCCGCATCTCTTGCGGGTTAGGCAGAGAGAATATATCGCCAGACTTTCTTATTTCCATTTCTTGCTTCCGTCCCATTCATGTAATTCGTCATACACACTCTACTATTTCTATAGCTCAGAACACGTCCATTCTTGAGGTCTATAGGTAGTATATTTTCTTTGTTATCCTTTCATCATTCATCCTCTACATGTCGACAAAATTCGAGTACTTAATAGGTTTTAATGCATGTGCACTAAAATATGTGCACAGATCCAATTATAGGAAGTCTTTGGGTTAATTCAAACAAGGATATGATGATAGATGGGAAAGTTTAGGAACAAAAAAATATAGGATAAAAGGAAAGTAGGGAGATCACAGAGAAGACTGCCTCGCCCTAAAATAAGACATTAAACATCAGTGATGAATGATTTCAGGATACAAGCCTTTAGTTTACTGTAAAGTATGCAGGAAAGTATTTGTGTTCACAAAGTTGACTAAATTAAATTATATTTTTTGTGATAAAACCCACAAAATTCCAGATTATCCCTATTGTTCTGTGAATTTGAACTTACTCAAGTCATAATAGTCATTAGGTAATTACATATCATTATACGAGTATATATACATAGACATACACATGTACATTAATAGATTTTATTACATACACAAGAACAAAAGGCTATCATGTTTCACTTTATAGTTTTATGTTTTTAAGATTACTAGTCAGTAACTTACAGATTATAGATAAATTAGTTTTTAACAATCTGTTTAATAGGGGAAAATATTGGAGAAATAGTCAAATAGTATATTAGGACCTATTGTTTTTTTTATTTAATAAAGAGGATCTGGGCTGCACATATAAACTCAAATACATTTCTGCACACCTCGCACTAGGCTAGGCTAAAAGCCTGTATCACAAAGTGTGGAATACATCGCCAGCGCCTGGTTATGAACCTGGCACCTCCCGCTCGAGAAACTGCCGCCTCAACCAACTGCGCCAACCATATATTACCACAATATTTTGTAAGGTTGCATATGTACTAAATCGCCTATGTTCAGGAATCAGTTTCACACGGGAGAACTCTCAGACTACATACATATTTTGAGTAGCGATAGAGCAGATATTTAGCTAGAACTTAGACTCAAATACCTATTACGGAATACCAACCCAGTCTCAGCAGAAGCCAGTAGAACAGTAATATATCTACTTCATCTGGCTTCAGTGAAATACATCTCATGTTAGCCAACTAGCGTCTAGTGTAGATCACCTGCATATAGATGATTTATTTGTTCCACCTTATTCACTTAGCATAACGTGAGACACACATTGAGGTATTAGCAGGTAGCTACATTTAGATCTAGTTAGATAGTCAGATGCAGAGCAGGTAATCTGTTTTGCTCTGATGAGTTTGAAAGTGACATGGTGAAGTAACACTAACTAACTATTTGATATAATCATGATTAGCTGGTAGAGATTACTTGAATCACAACATACATACCTAATAGAAAAGATTATGAGAAAACAAAGAAGTTTTAATTTAATTTAACAGAGGGGGGGGGGGGGCATGAACAAAAGCGATTTTTGGCGAATCCATATACCTAGTTTTTGGTGTCGAAAAGATGAATAGTTCCCCTACATTCATTCATTCGACATTAGATTCATTCATTTTTATTATTTTGTTTTGTGACGATCCTATGTGGTGATTTAATTATCATTTTTACTGTTTGTGACGATCCTATATGGTGAAAAGAAAAATGTAAGGTGCCCTTGGGGCGATTTTATCGCTAAACGGCGCCTAAAGTTGTCCAATTATTATTATTATTATTATTCGCAGGAATAAGCGGAGGGGGGGGGGATGGAATGAAAAAAGTGATATTAGTAACGAATCCATAGTTCTGGGTGTCGGAAAGATGAACAGTAATACTCCCGGCACCCGTAGGGGTTCAGGAAGACAGGCGTAGGAGGGGGGCATGAAAAAAGGAGTATTAGTGTCCAATCCATAGTTTTTTTGCACCGATAAGATGATAGTAACACTTCTGACACCAGCAGGAGTGTAGGAGGGGGAGATAGTATGGGGGGTGCGAGCATATTAACCCTCCAGTTCCCGATGTCACCTACAGGTGACACGTTTTCCAAAAAATAATTAAAATATATGGAATTGTTTTTTTTATTTTATTTATGGATCATACTAGTGTTTAATGTTATGCCAACCTGATTGACTATATATTTTTTATGATTTCAAGCGTTAAACTAGCCATTTTGGCATTTTTTGTCAGCTCGTGACGGAAAAAGTGGTGTTATTGTTACGTACTGAATTCATCATTAATAAAAAAATGTCTAAATACTAAGTATTGTGAAATATTCTTTCTAAATCTGGTGTATAAAGGATAAATCTAGCATTTTCACAAATTTTCAATAATAATTTTGTTTAAATATTTATTTTATAGGCATTTGAAAATGTGATGTCACCCACAGGTGACATTGGGCACTACAAGTACATTATTGAACAAAATATAGGAATCCTTTGTTTTCAATGTTATTTTTACTTTTTCGTTAATTTTATCGCCTTGAGCTTCTGGAAATAGGGGATTTACACAGACAGATTATAAGGAAGGAGATCCTGGAAGAACTCCCATACCAACCCTCTGGACACCCATACCAACCCCTGTGGACAGCGTGGTATGGATCTATATATGACTATAGCCGTCCAAACAAACCCACCGAATTACATGAATAAAACACCCTGGACCCTCCAAAAAGTTAAATCATGCCTCTAATGTGGACAGTAACCACTGTATGTTCACAGTTCACACTGAAAGCTTAGAAGGGCAACACCGAGGTGTAGAATTCCTTTACATATTCATTGCTGGTACGGATTCTACTATGTAAAATAATGTTCCAGCTCTTACTGTAATGTAAAAAAAAGTGTAAATTGTACAATTGACATAATATCAAAGATATCTCATGGTACACAATCGTTTACAGTCAATCAAACACGTAATTTTGCATAATAAAAATATTTGTTGTATTGTTCACTTTGGTACCTGCAGTGCCCAATGTCACCTACAGGTGACACCTCCCCCATAAAAAAAGTATGTAAAAAAATATTTTTTTGTCAATTGGGCCTTTCTTTAGACTCCATATAGACACAGTATACAAAATTTCATATAAATATGATGATTAGGTAAAGCATGGGAATTGGAGGGTTAAACAAATAAGTGTGTTTTGTACTAATTCTGCACGGATTTGCAGATGTCTGTAGCGTAGCAAGGCGCGCAGGGTACAGCTAGTATATATTATGTTGATACATGTGTATTTTTGTATGACTATGTCCCCCAGCTGTCTTGTAGATAAGTTTATCAGTCTCAATGTCCTCTTATTGTCTTTATATACCTAAATATCTCATCCTAACTAGGTATTTATATATATTAATGCATTTATCAAATCATCCATGCGAGACAATATGTCTCTAGAGTGTAGATTCCTGATAACATAAGCAGCTGTGCTGTCACCATTACCACATTATCACCACACCCTGTCACCATGATATGTCTGTCATCTCATCACTCATCTCTCATCGTATTCATCGTATCATTACTAATTAATTATTAATAACCATTGCAAATTATTTATCGTATTTTAATTAATTGGGTGCCTGCTTAGTAGAATTTTGTAGTTTTGGGTCAAAATATTTCATGCAATATTTGTGTCGATAGACTAAAACTACTACTATACCATCATAGTATATTCCAGTAATGGGGTAACCAGGAAATATTAAATAAATAAATACCTGTGTATGAGACATTGAGAAAGATGTGAAAAATCTTATAGTGACCTGACTTGTTCAGCACACTCGAAAACACATAAACAAAAGTGTGGAGGCCAATTCTGCAACCCGGAGACCCCACGGAGGTCAGTCTGTTAGAAATATGCCGAACTATATATAAGCTTAATTGTAAAAACTCAATATAAAAATAAAATAAAATAATCTTTATTGTACAGAAACATACAAAGGGCGGGCTTATTGCCAAATGGCAATTTCTGCCAGCCAACCCGTTCGGTCCTAATAATTATATTGTAAAAACATTTATAAAACGACATATTTGTTCGTTTATTTATTTACCTGCAATACACCGGGGTTTACAGCTAGTAAAATAATAATTACATACTTACATATCACACATGTTATTACAATTAATTGCAATTACTTTTTTTTTTATAATTTTACATGATTTTTTCATTGTCATATAATAATTATATATATGTACTTAGTAATTAATGTGGAGAAATTTACATGCGTGTAATCTAAAAGTGATGTAAGCGAAACAGTCATTACGAGTAGCAGCAGGCATGTCTCTCTACGTATAAAAAATAATATCATACTTTATATGAATATGATTTATAATTATCAACTTTCCAAAAATTATTATTTCACGTCAACTACTTATTTTTTAAATTACTTCACCTTACTTAACACTCTATTAGCGGGGAATCTCAAAAAAAAACCGGGAGTAACGCGGGGGTTTTTTAGCAATTAAAAAAATAAAATTCAAAGTATGTTTTTAATATAAATTTGATATGGAATATAAAATACGCGGTACGAAAAACCGTTTAGTGAATTTTTTATCTCATTTATTGTTATAGTTTCAAAGATATAGCGATATAAAGTCAATTGTTATTTAATACCGTTTGCGAAGTACCTTCGGTAGGTATTATATACTAAATAACGATTTGCTTAGTCAGGGATTGTAAACATTCTAATAATAGAATATATTTAAGGAACTAGAAAACATAATATCTACACTTAGATTGTCTGGAAGTGCATAGTTATTTGTAGGTTTCTGCGAATCAATTATTGGTTAGTAGATTATATTAGGTACATTTGAGTGAATAAAGAAAAACAAATTTAAGTACAAGCATGCATTTAAAATATTGAATAGGTATTTTCGTGAAATATGAAATCCATTGTTACAGAGAATATTGGAATTACTAACTGCACATAAAAATTAATAAATATAATGGCTATTACTGATGTACAAGTGGATGAATATGGAGGATTAATAATACTAGGTTGAACTTTTATTGCTTGCTTACGATAGCAAATACATATTTGTAAAAGCTTTTTTTTAATAATTAGGAAAAGAATATTTTGAAAGAATACAATATACCTAAGTGCACTCAATGCACAAACAAAAATAATTTACCTAAATCGATGGCACTAATCGCCACAGGTGTTCTTCACATAATTATTAGGGCATTGTTTAAATTCTTTTGTGTATTAACTATTGTTTAATTAATTGAGACCGTAATTTATTATTTTCTAAAACAAAAACTAAGTATATTTCTTAAATAAACAAGTATATCCAGACATATATTTATTTATTAATCATCAAATCATATTTCCATATAAAACATTTTTTTTGTTATTGTATTTCTTTTCTTTTCTCATTTTTTAAAATATTTTTGTTTTTATTTTTTTGATAATGTTTTTAAGTTTTCAAACACATCAAGATTCACAATATTATATTTTTATCAAAATATTATTTTCGGCACGATTTACTATTCCTGATTGTTTTCAAAGAACTATATAACGCTACGAGCTCTAGGTATATAATGTTGTAGATAGAAAGGAATAAACAATGAAGAAGCTTTTGCAATTAGTAAATACACACCCTAATCCGTATTATCTACCTGGGATTTTTCATCCCCAATGTATAGTATTAGCGTTGTCTCGCTCTTAAACAATTGATAAGAGAAGGATGGATATACACTAACCTAGGCCTATATCCTCGGTATAATGTCTATTGTTTATTAATTATGATGTACCTGAAGACTGGGTGATGTTCGAGTGTTGAGTAATTAGTAAGTACATTTATAAGAAAGGTCTTTTTATCTGCATATTCTCAAAAGTCCATAGTACAAAAGAAAATATATTTTTAGGAATATTCGCATATATTGCCCGTCCTCTGCTTTTGCAAGAAAACATGTGGATAAGCAATGATTGGCTTTCAATATTTTTATGATTTCTGACGTTTCTAACACATCAATTTCGGAATAGTAAGTTCTATTATAAAAACGGTCTTCGTTTTATGCTTATATTAAAAAGTGGCAATACAAATAAAATTATTTTTTTACTAACTATCGCTAATTTATACGTCGTCTTGTTTTTATATGCATCTGCATGCATATTATATAGAAGTAATATTTAATATTATGTACAATAATTATGTACGTATATTATATACACCAGGAAGGCATGTAGTAAAAAGGGCATTTTTTCAAAACCGATATGGAGCGTGTTATATGTACCTTTTGACTAGAATATCGCGTAGGTTGACTCACGGAATACCCTAAGCAATATTACTAGTCCATTGTGGTACTATATGCTCGGAAGGTAAAAATACCCGTCCCGATGATAGTCGCTAGTCCAGTAGAAGGTAAAAATACCCGACCCGCCTTCTATGAGTTAAGCGAATAATAAGTCATTTTTTTGTTGGACGTTTTGTCGTGGAAACCTCCCCGATGTGCTTAAATACTAATACCGGACACGGTCACTTGGGCGCCGGACATCCGGGCGATGAGACATCTGGGCGATTAAATATTTTCACTTTTTGGTGAAGTGCCTGCGATCTTAATAGGTACCGCTACCGAATTAGGTATTTTATTTCAATAGCCAAAATTCTGCTCTATCGTTGCTCCGTATAGGTAGTCTGAGAGTTCTCCCTTGTAAAACTGACTTCTGGACATAGGAAATTTAGTATCTAGGCATACTTACTAAAATATTGGTACGATTTTAGCTTAGTATCCTCTTGAGTTCACAATGAGATCTGACAATAAGTAACTGAATCTCAACAAGGAAATACATGAATACGGAATATATGATGCACTTACTAGGTATTAATTAATTCATTTACTTCATGCGTATTGTTACTATTATGCGATGTTATTGTTTTTCTATTAAATAATGCACCTGTGTTTATTGTACTGTATAGATAAATGTAAATACTTATAGATCTAATCTATCACATACATACGTAATAATAAAATGCTCTAGTTTTAATTCCTTCTTCTATCTGTCTGTATAATAGTGTTGAGTTCCGTGTGAACCCATCCAATACTTATAAGCAGGTCTATCTGTTGTTTGTTTAATTAACTCGCAGGTGATGATGATGTGGTTACAATCTTGCAGACTGCTCTGTAGGGTACATGTCTCCTGTATGTAACTTCTTCTTTCTATTCTTTCTCATATACATAGGCCTCCTCTTTGACTTTCCGCAGATCCCTATCCTGGGCATGCTGCATCCTCTTGCTGCCTGCGATTCGCCTCACATCGTCAGACCATCTTGCCTGAGGTCTTCCTACGCTTCTTTTGCTTGTTCTAGGTTGCCACTCGAGAATCTTTTTGGTCCATCTAGAATCTGAGCGTCTGGCAACGTATCTTGCCCAGCTCCATGATTCCTAGTTAGAACGTTAGGTGTTAGATATCTCTGCCCAGGCTAGGTGAGTTGCGTGTTGCATTTTGTATGGAATCAGGGTGTGGTTGGTAGGCCTGCGTGTCAAAAAATAGAATATTATCTCTGTTTTTGTATGGAAATTTCTTAGGGGTCTCCTTCTTAGGTAAAAGTTGGTGAAAACGGGGGTAATGCCCGATCCCACCAACTACCACCTAGTAAGCAGACCCCTAAGGAATTTCCATACAAAACCATAGACAATTTGAGTGATTATTATAACTGTCATAACCTTTAAGATATAAATCCATACAAAATACAACATGCAGCTCTACTTAGTTAGGTGCCCAAATATCTCCTCCCAGAATCTCCCTCACTTAAGTAGCTGCATGCTGTATTTTGTATGGGTTTATATCTTAAAGGTTATGACAGTTATAATAATCACTCAAATTATCTATGGTTTTGTATGGAAATTCCTTAGGGGTCTGCTTACTAGGTGGTAGTTGGTGGGATCGGGCATAATTCTCTTATCTTCTGACGTTGCCGCCCAACGGTAGCAGAAGCCATGCAAAATAATAAACAAAAATAATAATGCCTTTAGTAGGTATTAAAACACAGTATTTCTAAATGATAGACTGCATAATTTACTATTGTTTGCAACATTTTAATTTAATCGAACGAAATAATACAAGATTTCGTCTTAATTGAATTTTTCTCATACTACCATTTTGAAAGCACTTGTACCTACTTAATAATTGGGAAAACGAATCGGTGTTTTACAAAATCGTAGTAAATTGGAGTAGTTATTAAAAAGCGAACAAAATATCTATAATGAATGAGGTGGTAGCGACATATCGTGAGAATGTCAAACGTACGACACAGAAAATATACTTTACTATGCAATGATCTGAATACCTATATTTATTATGTACCCAGTCACCTGTATATTATATACATATTATTGCTAATTAGTATATAATTATTATCTTTTTTACTTACATTAATAAAACCTAGATTCCCTGCTTAACTGCGATATAATGTTTTTATAATAGGCAGTTATAATTTTATATTTATACTTTGCACGCTACTTCGCGATCTACATAAAATGTTATTATGTATAATTGTTGCGACAAATATGGAACATGGGAATTGGAAAATACTGTCACTGTTTACCCCTCATTGTGCTAGAAATTTCGTGATGGTGTTAGGAAACTATCTACTGTATTGATGGCTCGGTTGGTATGAACGCGATCACATAAATGATAAGTCTGTATTCTAATCACTATGTTAAAGGTGTGTGTGTGTGTACGCATATATTGACATTTCAAAAATTAAAAAAAACGGGAGACCTTAAATCTCTACAACCGCTCCTAAATAATATGCTTTGGGAAAAAATAGAGTAGATGTATTGAACCTTTATCTAGGGAAAGACCTAAAAGATTTTCTATATCTTGTACAGATTTCTCAAAAAAAAAAAGTGAAAAACACCCTTGATCTTTTTTCCGAAAGACAGCAATTCGTTTCCCGAAAGTCGCGGAGATTTTTTTTTTGTATTGATAATATATGCATGAAAATATAGGGAATGACCGTAAAAGTTTACAAATGGAAGAGAGCTATTACGATTGATAGAACATGAATATCATTCAAAACTAAAGAAAAGTAAGAAGATGGCAGTATGTAGAGAGGGGGGCACTATTTAGTGTATATGGGGGATTGGGGGCTTACGTACACTCCATACTATGTCATTCCGCGTACGCAACATAGGTAAAAATACTAATGTATGGATTTTGGATAAGGTACCTAATTTGATTTGCAAATAAAGGTACTTACCTACATTTATGCATGTGACATTGTATGTACATATGGGTGGATACTCTGAATAATGACAATGGGTGGTGAACCTCATTACTGAACTTGATGAGAATTGAATTATTGTTAATCACCTTTTAAGAGTTGTCCGGAAGTAAAGTAGCACGCGCCTAGGCAATTAGTCAAACAATAGTGTGGGGTCATTACCTACATACTTAGTACTTACTACTTAGTAACTACACTATATATAATAAAAAGTTAGGCTGCCTACATTAATTTTATTTTAATCATAATTGGTGGGAAATGGGATGATAAGACATAGTTAAGGCAGTAGCGTAGCGGGGGGGGGGGGTCGATCCGCCCCGGGTCTTTAGGGGCCGGCATTTTTTGGGCAAAATTTATAAAGTCCGTTAATTATTAAAAAAAAAAAAAACTACGGCGCTATTGTAAACGTATTGCATAACATGTTCTTTCTTTTTTTTGTTTAGAGGATAAACCTGATCTATATTTTATATAGGTACTACTTTAGGTACTACTCAAGGTTTTTACATTCTCAGACAACTCAAGAACATAAGAAGTTGCCTATCACTCGAGGGAGCCAAGACCCTGATCAATTCCTTTGTAGTGTCCCGGCTAGACTATTGCAACAGCATACTAGCAAACCTACCGCAAGTCCAACTCTTAAGAATTCAATCCATCTTCAATGCTGCTGCACGTTTCATCTACCAAATGGATCGTTCCTCTCATATATCCTCCACACTCCGAACCCTTCACTGGCTTAAATGTCCACAAAGGATTGAATTCAAGCTTTGCCTTTTGATCTTTAAGGCACTTCAAAATATGGCCCCAGAGTATATTTCAGAGCTCTGTCTCCGACAACCCATAAACCGCAGGCACGCCACCCTTAGATCCCACTCGGATAAAACCTCGAAGCTAGAAGTCGTAAACCTAAACGCGAAACCCAATTATCTGAGCCGCGCATTCACTGCGGCAGGTCCTTCAGCCTGGAATGGACTTCCTGCAGACATCAGAGAGGCAAAAACGTTAACCGGGTTCAAAGGTCAACTAAAAACATTTTTGTTTAAGAAATCCTTCCAACAACGTAGGGAGGAACACAGAGCGCCCTTGAGGTGGGAATACCCACAAAACGGCGCGATATAAATTATCCAAATTATTATTATTATACTCCACCCATCTCAGCTTTTTAAAAAGCCGGTAGTATAAGAAAGCAAGGACGGGCAAAAGCCAAGTCCTTGCTTTCTATCAAATTTGTGGTTATGAATGATTGTTTAGAAATTTCCGGACTATTGAACATGTGCTAATTATAATTGATTTTTGAAACTCTTTATATATATTTTTGCCCAAATCCAAATCTTTAATTGCTTTGTGTAACGTTTTTGGTACGACCCCCGTAGATGAAATTATTACCGGAACCACCCTTACTGAATTTTGATGCCACATATCCCGTATTTCTTCAGCCAAATTTGTGTATTTAGTAATTTTGTCTTGGTGTTTTTGTCTTAAATTTTGCGTATTTGGTACGGAAACATCAATAAGAAAAGTCGTTTTTGTCGATTTAATCGTTAAAGTCAAATCGGGTCTATTATTTGGTATAGTTCTGTCAGTAATTATGTCCCGATTCCAGTATAATTTTGCCATGTCATTTTCTAGTACGTTTATTGGTTGGTATTTATAGTAAGGGGTAATTTGTTCAGTCAATTTATATTTAAAAGCAAGTCTTGAATGAATTTGTTTTGCTACGTTATCGTGTCGTTGAGTATACTCTCTACTAGCCAAAGCAGAACAACCTCCTGTAATGTGGTCAATCGTTTCAGTTGTCGTGTTACATAGTCTACATTTGTCATTGTCAATATTTTCTTTAATAATAAATTTTGAATAATTTCGCGTTTTGATTATTTGGTCTTGAATTGCAATCATGAATCCCTCAGTTTCCGAAAATATATTGCCATAAGTGAGCCATGAATTGGATGCTTCCCGATCAACATGTTCCTGGTCTAACTGGAATGGAAATTTTCCATGAAGTGATTTTTCTTTCCATCTAGCTATTTTTTCGTCCTGTTTAGTAATTTTGTCAGAGGGGTTAAATTGTCTGTTATTAAATTGCAATGGTGTTCCTGATGTTGAAAGTCCAACTATTGCGTCATTATTATTATTATTATTAATTATTATTATTATTATACTTATAAGTAACGAATTTCTTCACTCAATCTGCCGAAAAAAAGGCTTGGTGTGCTATTTTCTCCCTTTTTATGCCACATCAATATCATTTTTTTCTGTTGTCACACTCCAACTTCGAAGTCTTTTATAGAATTTCTGTTAATATTCGAGCGTTTTCGATTTAAATACCTAGATAAGGTGGCGACGGATTTGGTTATCTCCCCAAGCGGCAGAAACCCAGGCTACGCCACTGAGCTCAGGAAAGTGAATTTGATGATTAGACACAATAACACGAGTGCTGACTAACCCGCTTTGTATAACATAAAGTGAACAATAACTCTATCTCACTTGGACCCCCCAGTAGTTGACGAAAATTCTCTCATCCAATTGTGTTTAGTTTGGTGTAGTATTGTTGCATAGATGATGTATTATTGTCACCGAAGCGTAGTGTACTACGTGACTGTATCTGGGATGTTGGGTTAATTAGCTACTATATGCGTACACTACGCCTAGGTAGCTACTACTACTACTACTACTACGCCCTTTATGTCTCCATTCGGGAGCACAGGGAGGCTACCAGGCATCTCCATTCAGAGCGATTTTGTGCGAGTGATATTACCTCTCTCCACGTCATTCCTAACGCTCTGATCTCGTTGTCATAGGAACGGTGCACTGTGAAAGAGGGTCTTCCGGGGCGTCGGGACCCCTGTGGGTGGAAAAACAGCGCTCTCTTTGGCCAGCTGTCGTTGGGCATTCGCAAAACATGGCCCAGCCACGACCAACGTCTTTCCTGTATTACTGACAGGATTGATCGTTGCTGGGAACGCCGTCGAACGTATTCGTAGGTAATTAACCTATATTATTTTATTACATTTCCGTATTCTAGTTACACTAGCTGGCAGTCCATCTGTAGCTACCCGTGAAAATTATAGATTAGACTAAGTACGGTATGTACATTGTACATGAAACAGACCCTACCATCTGAGTGATATCGCGTGTCGATGCCGCGCTCCGATGGGTTGATCTTTAGCCAATCACAACGCGCTGGTTTGTTCGCTCATTAATTTGTTAGGCAATTTTTTTTAAGACGAGCTCGCTAAGAATAATGTGTGGAAATTCGTCGAGAGATAGGATAATAAATGAATTGATTAGAGAGATAAGTAAGATAAGGACTATAAGGAAGCGCGGCTGTCCAAGAACGACTTGGCTCGACAGTGTCGACCGGATACTTTTAAAATGAATCGTAGAGTGTGGATGACAAAATGCAGCATGAATGTGTGTCTTGGTCCAAGGCTGGGACTGCTGGGAGAGTCTGACGTTCGTTCTCTTTGCCCACCGTGCAAGGGTCGCGGATTGAGGGGATAGAATAGAATAGATTCATATGGGCTACTTTACAAATACATTTTTAGGTCAACCTCTATTTTAATAATATTATTGGCCCCACATTTCCTATACGATTAGATGTTTAGTACTTATACGTGTGTATTATGTTGCGTGGCTTACCTATTTGGCAATCTCTCCTCTCTACCTGTTGGATTGGACTATAGACGTGATGAATGAATCAGACTATCTCTCTATACTATAGTCTATTATATTCTCCACATCGCCCCCAGCACGAAGTGTCTATAAAATCTTTTTATCTTGTTTTTGCCTATCACATTCACAATGATGGCTATACAATCTCTCTCCTGTCGATTTCCTCACTGCTGAGGGTCGCGATCTCCAAACCCAAACACCCGTTGCTTGACCAATCCCCGCCACGCAGCTCTGTCCTCGGCAAGATGCACTGCCCTGTAGATGGAGGGGGCAACAGTCTGCGTAACTTGGTCCGTCCATCGCAAAGGTGATCGCCCTCTGGGTCTCCGTCCCGGCGTGTTTCCCGTGATTATTAGCTTCTCGAGACTATCTCCCCCTCTGCGAGCGATGTGTCCAAAAAATTGGAGAATTCTTTCCAAGCATAGAGATGACAATCTCGATGTGATTCCAAGTTCTTGTAGGATAGAGGCATTTGTCCTTCTTGCAGTCCATGGGATCCGCAGCATGCGCCTCCAACACCACATCTCGAAAGCGTCAACTCGAGCTTTGTCCCTCGCTCGCAAGGTCCAAGATTCCACCCCATAGAGGAAAATAGAGAACACAAGCGACCGCACCAATTTAATTTTTAGCCCTCTGGATATACTTCGGTCCTTCCATATTTTATCAAGGCGTGTCATAGCGTTCTTCGACATCCCAATCCGTCTTCTGATCTCCGCCTCGCATCTATATCGTCTTCTGATCTCCGCCTCGCCTCGCGGCTATACAATACTCTTATTGAAATCATGTGGATCTTCGATTAATGGATTTTCGATTTACAGTTTTTCCCGATAACGCGTTCACTTCGAACTCCGTATAAGTAAGTAGTTATATCTCAACAGATACACGGCAAAGGATGGACCTTCCATCAGGCTTATGACTGATGGTCGGCTGGCTTAATGTGATCGCTTTACACTTAAGTAACATTCACCAATTCTTCCATCTGCCGCGGCCGGGAATCGAGCCCAGACCTCCTGCGGTACTCTACCACTGTGCTATGAAGGCTGGTAGTCAAGTCGAGATGAAACGTGTATATATTGTACACGGCCCTCTATTGGGATTATTTTTTGGTATTTTAGTGTACGTTCCAACCATTTTTATGCTTCCCTGAACTCTTAGACAATATCAGGGTAGATGGCGGTAGACAAATTATGCCAGTTTTTAAGTAATTGAAGTAATTTGTTTAACTTGTTCCATCTATTTGTGGCAACTCTTCATACTATCATTGTGAAAAAGATCTGAAATATATTACAAGAGTTTTTGGAGCACCAGACTTTTAGAGGTCACTCAAAAAAATATTAAGAAAGGGTGTGGAACTGTGGAGGACATTTTTAAAACCCGGGAATCGCACATTTCTAAAAATTTTACGAAACATTTAGAAATAAATATGGATCCAAATCTTATGTATTTAAATCAGAGGGAAGACTGTATTGTGTCATGACAATTATTGTCTAAAAATTGATCCTACATAATAATATTCTCCCAAGTAAAGTGGGCCATCAGCAATCTTAGTAAGCCGCCGACAACGCCTCTGTGTCTGTTCTGTGTACTATACAGTTTACCTAGTAGGTAGGTAGGTACCATCCAATGTAAGATAAGATTTAACGTAAAACCATAACTATTTTATTGTTGCCCATTCAACAATATCTTGATGACTTCGATATTTGAATTTTTAAAAAGGAGTTCTTTGTTCTTTTATTGATATTATTATTATTGGTAAACGCACGACACGATTTCAATCATTGTTCTACCTACCTACGTATAGCGCCGTTGTGGTTGTTCTGTGAACTTTCTTTTATGATCAAACCATTTTATTTTTCTGTATTATTTTTGTTGCCGAAATGTTTTTATGTATTTTGAACGAAATGAACGCAACGTTGGAAAGCAGTGAAAATTTGACAGCTGACAATCACAAAATATGTCTATTTAAGCATAGCAATTGTACAAAAATGTGTGAAGGAACCTTGAATACAAAATAACGAAATGAAAATCCATGGATCCACGGACCAGGAAGTTTGATCTACAATAAGATAAAGAGCTAAAATTATAATGCGATGTAGATCACTATCAAAATCGAAAAGCTCGCCCATTTCGGTCAATGATGAGGTCGAAATGGGCACAACTAATATCATATGATAATAATACGCACACGAACAATGGAGTACGTGGATCTAATTATTTATCATTTTATCTCCCACAATGATCTATGTAGGTTCAAATACAATTTATCATTCATCATACAGGCACCATGTTGCGTTTTGTCCCAGTTACACACTTGGATAGATACGTTTTGGCGCTAGTGTCGCGTTCATTCATTCATGGATAATTTAGAGGAAAATGAATTTAATGGGTTTTCTGAGCAGCTTCCAGCAACGCACACCAGGCGGCAGCACACGTGTTAGGGTCTATTGTCAAAAATCACACGTAGATTGTGACAGTTGGGTAATTATAAGTAGTTTAGTTTTTTTCTTTCTTACTTATCCTGTCATTATACTTTGTCTGACTATATGTGTGCGTGTGCGACGGGTGAGTGTGTGAGCGAGATTGAGTATGGGTGTGTGAGACGACCGGAATGAACTTATATGTTTTAATTTAACTGTGCATGCTTGCATGCACAGTTAAATTAAAACATAACTAAAACTAAAAGCTAACTAAAGCACGCTTGTGGGTGACAGCTGAATTATGAATGGACTAATTGTCTTTATCTACATGTTATTACTTATATCTATAGTTGTTGTCTGTTTTGTGCTTTTGTTTGTAATAAAATAAAAATAAAATAAATAAATAAAATATATGTGTACATGTTAATTACCTGGCATTGTTTGAACTCCACTTACTTCCAATATTAAAACTATTTTCTATGTATATCCTACTGCTTATGTGCAAATAAATGAAATTGACCGAGTAATCGTACCTTTTCTGACGCCATTTTTCGCATGTTCAATAGAATGTTGCTAATCTTATTTAGGCAATCAATATGTATAGTTAATACAATATAGTTAGGTAAGTAGGTAGAATTTCTTCATCACCTCGGAGGTGTTTGGTTAGAGTATTAGACCAAGTGGGTGTAACTATATTGAGTGTGGATGTGCTGTGTGTAATATTACACTGCATAATATAACACACAATATTAACTAATTCTCATTATATTTAATCAAGTATTTACCAATCTGAAAGGTGTCTGCAGTTGGCAAATCTGATAGACATCTGATTATCTACAGGTTTGGAAATACGAGGGATGTGTTTCTGCAGACTGATTTATTGCAAGATGAATATTGAATATGGTAAAATGAAATTAACTCAACCATGTCCATCATCATGTCAGGCCCCCTGCGTCCATTGTTGAACATAGGCCTCCCCCATTGATCTCCACAGCTCCCTATCCTGGGCAGACCGCCTACCGCAACTCGCCTTACATCGTCCGACCACCGTGCTTGAGGCCTACCAACACTTCTTCTGCCTGTCCATAGGGTTCATAAAAACGGGTATATGTCGGGACGAATGTTCTTGTGAACCCTGAACACCCCCCAGGAAAAAAGTCTTCTCTCGAAGTCTGGATAGAATAAATACATCTTTATTGGCCAGAAAATTTTTCATTAAAAGTAGGCATATATTGACTTTTCAAAAATTTCTAAAAACATGAGACTTTAGATTTCGACAGCCTTACTAAATATGATTTGGAAAAAAATAGAGAAGATACATTGAACCTTTATAATCTAGGGAATGACCGTTAAAGATTTTTGAATGAAGCGATATTAACCCCAAAAAATAAGGCAAACGCTATTTTTACCATTTTATCATGCGATTTTGAACTTTAATGTACTTTAATGCCGCGGGAAATGACCGTGACGACATAGTCACTAGTCAGGTCCTTAGCTTTAATAACAAAACAAGAAGTTGGTAACGTGCTAAAGGGCGGACGTATAGCAAGAGCAATATCTCACAGTCAACTCGAACCTGGATGACGTAGAATACTTCTGAAACATCCAGATTCAGGCCAATGTACTTAATATTTTAAGCACTGTGTTTCGTTTTAGACTTGTAGAGGTTTTTGAAACTCGAAAAAGTGTGGAAAAATGGGGCCCAGTTGCACAACTCGGGGATCATTGTAACATCAATGAAAGATTGGATAACAGAGTGAATTAGAAATACACGATCATTCATTGTATATATACCTCCCAAGATGTTTAATACATAAATATTGTTGTAGTGTAGGTACATAGGTAAATATTATTAGTTATTACTGTAAACTAGGTATATATAATGTGCGTAGGTACTTGTTTACTATTTATGTAAATTTTTATTAAAGATTGCAAGCCTCGATATCTGTCTGTATATAACTAAACTATAGATCGATATGTTATCAAGTAAGAGCCACTATTACCTATCTCACGAAATATATTGTTTGGTCGAATTGTTTCTAACGAATACCCAAATGACGAAATTCCCAGTATAACGCAGTGTCGAATATTTCTTGCCCAAAAATAGAGTATATGCATTGGAACCTTTATCTAGGGAATAACCGTAAAAGATTTTTTATATCTTGAATAGATTTCTCATAAAAAATGTGAAAAATACCTCTGATCTTTTTTCCGAAAGACAAAAACTCGTTTCCCGAAAGTCGCGGAGATTTTTTTTTTTGTATCGATAATATGCATTGAAATCTAGGGAATTAAAAGTTTAAAAGTTTTTCTAGAGAAAGCGACCCCAAAAAAGGAAAAAAACGCCATTTTTACCATTGCATCATGCGATTGTTCGTGCGATTTTGAACCTTAATGCCGTGGGAAATGACTGTGACGTTATTCTTGGTGCCAAGCCCTTAAACATCAAGATTTGAAAGAATTTTAAACGCTATATGGTCCACTTTCTTTGTCCTGACTTCGGTCCCGGTTCATCCAGCATTTTGATGCTGTATAGTGTATGGTAATTAAACATATTTTTATTTTCTTCTTCGTCAGCCTACTCCCGTCCGCTCCTGGACGAAGGCCTCCTCCATCTGCTTCCACGCCGCTCCATCCTAGGCTCTCTTTTTATTATATGAGGAATTTTCAGTATGTCAAAATTTTCCTTTGGTCCCGTGGACTTCGCTATACGGAGATTTCACCTGAACTTATAAATTTGTATAATTGTTGTTTGAGGTAGTTCCTCCTGTTATATGATTGTTATTGGTTAGGTAGTATGGTAGGTAGGTATATATTGTATGATAACTGATGGCTAACTGTATATAGCGGAATATTCATAGGCCCGCCAAATAATCATTACTTTACACTATTACAATGTACCTACCTAATACTAGAATCCCCTATAGCTCAGTGTTTTTAGAAAATTAATGTATGTGAAACACGGCAAAATTAATAACAGTTTGGAACCTATGCAGGATGACAAGTTAAGATGGGTTGTTTCAGAATATCACGCGTTTCCGGTAAAAGGAATCGGAGAGCGTGTATGACAGATTGCATGAATGCGACGGAAGCTAGGAGTGTGTGTAAGGATAGGGCCGTCTGGTGCTCTGTCCTCTCTGTCTACTCTGCAAGGGACGTGGCGTGAGGGTATAGATAGATAGATATAATATTAGGTCCTTACATATGAAATTGGCGTTTTGTATGGGAGGAACATAAAGTCGATTTTTTTTTAATATAATATATTTATTTAATCAAAGTATATACCGTTGCTATCCATGCACTTTTGCCATCTCGTAGGTAGTTCGTCGATCCCTTTACTAAAAAAACCATTCGGATGGGAACCAATAAAATCTTTGAAGGCGGTTTGGACTGCCCCATCGGAGTTGAATTGTTTTCCTTTCAAGAAGTTGTCCAAATTTCGAAAAAAATGGTAATCTATTGGAGCAAGGTCCGGAGAGTACGGTGGATGTCTAAGACATTCCAATTGAAGCTCCTCTAATTTGGTAGCCGTCTTTTGTGCAGTGTGTGGTCTAGTGTTATCATGAAGCAGCAGTGGCCTAGAGCGATTGACAAGCCTCGGTTGTTTAGCAGCTAGCTTTTCCATTATGGTTTGCAGTTGCTGACAATAGACATCTGCCGTAATCGTCTGGCCAGATTTAAGAAAGCTGTAGTGAACGACACCAGCACTAGTCCACTAGTCCACCAAACGCCCACAAGTAACTTTTTTGGAGTCAATTTTCGCTTGGGGCATGGTTTGGCTGGTTCGGCCGGTTCAGCCATTGCGATGAGCGCTTCCGATTATCGTACAGGATCCACTTTCATCACAGGTAATGATTCGATTTAAAATCCCTTCATTATTGTGCCGGTTGAGTAATGCAACGCAGCAGTCAACGCGCGTTTGTTGATTTGCTTCACTCAATTCGTGGGGTACCCACCTTTCAAGCCTTTTCACCTTCCCAATTTGCTTCAAGTGGATTAAAACAGTTTTATCACTAACACCGTAGCCTGCAGCTAACTCGGACGTGGTTTGCGATGAATCCGCTTCCACAATAGCCTTCAATACTTCATTATCAACTTTGGTCTCCGGCTGTTCACGGGTCTTGTTCTGCAGGTCGAAATTTCCAGAACGAAAACGTTGGAACCAAAAACGCACTGTGTTTTCTTTGCGGCACCGTCGCCATACACATAATTAATCCTTCGAGTCGTTTCTGCAGCACTGGTGCCACGGTGGAACTCGAACTCGTAAATAACGCGATATTTCAAGTTTTCCATTTTGTAAACTGAGTGACGCAAAGAAAAAAAACAATTGAGGAAAAAACAAATGAATTATAATTTTCGAAACACAAATACATGAGTAAATAGCTGTAAAAATTTGAATTTGGAATTCCTAACCATAGAGGAGATATTTGAGATCAAAGTGGCCAGTACGGCAAAACGCCAATTTCATATGTAAGGACCTAATATAATGGTGAAATTTGGTTGATAAAATGTTTAAGTAATACACAGTGCTGGCTCTAGTGGATCTTATTGTTTTATTGTTTTATCTTCTTCTTTGTCCTCGTCTTTGTCCCATTTACTTGGGGTCGGCTCTCCTAGTCCTCATCCTCCAAGTTCTTCTTCCTCCGCACGAAGCCTCCCCTTGTTTAAGTCTCTCGATTGTGGACATCCATGTGGTCAGGGGTCTGCCCGGTCTTCTGGGCCCTACTTCTATGTCCATTGTCCTTTTGATCATGTCACAGTGACTAGTGGATATTTTTTTGATACTCCTACAATGTCTCAGGCTGGGTCTTCGATATGGAAACAGATTATTGCAAGGTAGGAGGCAGAATTCTATCTTCATTGCGTTAGCTAGTGTATTGTAGGTAGGCCCTCCACCTACACACACAATTCCACAGTTAATTTAACATGAATAATACCTTGTTGTATGTAAACTGGTCAACATCTTATAAAGTACATTACATTATTATATGTTATACACTCCATACATATGTTGTTATTATTATGTAGTGTATATACTAGATACAACATATAGAGAGATTATTGTGTGGTAACCTACCTACTCAGTACTCACACTATGGGAGATTGTCGAATCGTGTTTATTACCACGATTTTATTTAACTTTATCCGACGTTGTCGTTATTGTCTGGGCTCCGTTAAATTTCAGTCAGTGATTCGCTCGATTGTTAAGGGTTCTATTCTTCTCTGCTCTATCATCGGTACGAGTCAGCCGGTTGTGTAATTCAACGTGTTCTATGCGCACAGTTGACACGCTCAGTTGTTGCGAATAACACTTAACTATTTCGTTGGTGTTAATCACTCGCCATAGATAATATAATGGTCGCACGTGCTGTTCACTCACTCTTATTGACACGCAATATGTCTACCCCATTCTACCAAAGAAGAGTGCTGTGATATCGCTATCTCGATGTATATCTTTCAACTTACCCTTATTAATATTCTCATGTCTCTATCTCTGTTTCACAATTCTAATTGGAACAATCATCCAAATGCGTTCTGTCTTCCTGCGATAATCGCTCGTTGACTCGCCGAGTGAAAATTAATGACAAAAAACGCAGCCCAGAATGTGTATTTTCCTATTTAAAGTTTAATATCTTCCCAATGTCCCAGCACCTTGAAATTTTGCACACATATTTGCTTTAGGTGACAGTCTAAAATAGTAACTTATTGACATTCGTTCTTGTAGCATTTCGTTGTTATATTAGGTGACAATACCCAAATCATCTGGTTGTTAGGTATTATTAAATTTTGGTTAGTTTGACCAAAAAGCGTGGAAATGGTGTTGAGATCATTAACTCTTGTTATGTATTACATATGTTGATTATTATATACCTATACTTACACACATATGTATTATATACCTACTTTATATTATATATAAATACTACCTATAACTAGTTAAATATATATACAAAGATGTATTGTTGTACATATGTTTCTAGCTCTATTGTGTGATCACTCATATAGAACTAGATAATTATTGTAATTAGCAAAAATCATTTTGACAATACAATCCAATAATGAGAGAGTATTGTTCACACATTTTTTTTCCATCAACTCATTTTCACTTATTGTTTTAATTTACATTGTTGGCGCATTTGGTTTGAACGCGAACTTTCGATCTGGAGCTGCTGGGTTCAAATCTCAGTGATGACTGTATTATTCTGTTGCAATTCACGACACAAGCTTTTAGCTAACTCTGAAGTAAAGTATTTAGCTAAATAGATTTGTGTGCACAAACACAGATCTTTTAAAAATTATTTTTGATGGCTGACTTGCTTGGAGGATCACCTCTGCCATGGGTTCGAATCTCAATGATAAGTCGAATATTTGTAAGACCCTTGAAAGAGATGTTTTAATTTTCTTTCTAATCGAAGGCAATTCAATACGTCCAGAAGTGGCAATCGAAATTTTATTTCTGACCTAATTTTGAGGCCCGGCAATCTTTGAAGCTCCTGGCTCCTTTGACTGTTGGATAACTCGCCAGTGCTGCGTTTATTCTTCTTCTTTCTTTCTCAGCCATCTCTCCACTGCTGGATGTAGGCCTCTTCCATTTTTTTTCCAATCCTCTTCTTTGGGCTTTCCGGATCCACCCACTATCAGCGACGGGCCCATCTTTTCTGCGGTCGGCCTATTGCTCTTTTCATGTCCCACGGTCTCCATCTCAGGACTCTGGGTGCCCATCTGTCCACTCCCTGTCTTGCAACATGACCTGTCCATTGCCATTTTAGTTTGGCAATGCGAACCATCACATCGGCGACTTTTGTCCGGCGTCTGATTTCCTCATTTCTGATTCTATCTCTCATCAGACTTACGCCTAACATTTTCCTCTCCTTCTGTACTACAAACAAATCCTCAGAAGCTGGCGTTAGCATCGGAAAATTGGTTAATTGTGAAATAGTTTCCAGCTGTAGCATACATACAACTTCCAAACATTACACAATTGACAACAGGATGTGGCGGAATAGGTGAACGTTGCTCTGGGCAACGATCACTTATGTAAGCCAGCCAAAGCCGACTCGTAAGCGTCGGAACACTCATCCTGCTTTCCTCCCCAAGGGAGTTCACATAACGCTACATTATGTGAATGAAGATGTCTCTCTTCTCTCTGTTGAGGAAAAAACTGGAATTACGTAGCAGTAATTGTTTGTTGGTACAGATGTGTGCATCATATGTTGTTATGTTCTCAAACTGTTATGTGTACAAATGTGTAATACTAAATCAATATGATGTTGTGTGCGTGCTCTCATTACATACGAGTAGCTAATTAATAATTAAACACGGCGTAATTCATTGTTGTTTGTAAAGATGGACTGTATTTCGTAAAGAGGTACGTTAAATGCTTGCTCCATCTCTCTACCAGTCTGTGGTTTATGCAATTTTTCTTACGTGTTCGGGAAATTCGGACCTATAATACAATTTTGACGAGTGATTTGACCGAAGGCTCTTGGAGGAAGTTCATTGTAATATCATTGAAATGAAAACACAGTATTCAGTATCTTCTACACACTTTGAATTTATTAAAAAGGCGACTAGTTTATAAAAAAATGTAATATAACTTTTGTAAACTCCGTTGATTTGTAACCTATATTACCACCCCTATCCCTTTGCACCCCTCTCCCCTTCACCATGTTATCTCTACTGTATTTTTACATTTCACTTTGTATTGGCCTGACGAAGGAGACGAAAGTGTTTGTAGACTAGTCGCCTATTTGATAAATTCAATGTCTGTGGGAGATACTAGGTAAATTAAGTACTTTCATTTAAAAATAATATTATAATACAATTGAGGCATCACTTTTTACAAGATTTTATTTAACCTCTTTATGGTTTTTTTGCAAGATTATTTTTTTATTTGTTTTTGGTCTGTGCGCAAACTTTTCAATCGATTTTTCAACCACTTCGTGACTACTTAGAGACCTGAATTTTTGCAAACATACGTAAAGTCGATGACAATACAATTCTGTACCACTTTGGATCAGCCTACTCCAGAGACAAAAAAGATGTAAAGAGTTACCAAGGGATCTTAGGGTGGTGTGGGGTCATGTGTGGTATCGTATGAAAGGGCGTTGGAAAAGATATCCAGACCTTAAGTCAGATCTTGTCTAGTTCAAGCCTCGGAAGACACTGAGCGATTGAGAGGATCCAGTCACCGCATACGTGATTGGTATCTCATGAAAGTGCTTCACGAGTAGAACTGACATCTTTTTACAAATTTTTGGTTCTATCTATTCTTGTTGGGAGGCACCATTGGAATGAAGGATCCAAGCGCCTCGGAAGGGCGTGTTTGGTATCGTTCATGTAAGTCATAAAATCTTTTTATCAAAAAAAAAAAATACGATTAGGTGCCTACTTTTTTTTAAATTCAAATACCTAACTATAAACAGTAAACCTGATAATCCACCAAAACTTTGAAGGTTGAACGAGTCATTGCTTTACATAAATTCACATTTTGTACATACATACGTACGGGTAAATAACCACATAAAATTACACAGACAGGTAGGTGAGCGTTTCCATAATTGGTCAGCTGATGATATAACGGCCAACGTATGTATTGTAATTATTATATAAACTAGTGGGTCCCGTGAACACTATATTCACGAAATTTTGCATTTTTTATTAACTAACTACTCATACTGCCACTCTACCACGCCCTTCCAAAGTTCTTCGAAGGAACATATAGAGACGAGGGTCTTGGTCTTACCTACTTTCCATACTAATTCTACATACGTACCTACAGTTACCTACAGTAAGTATGATTATACTAAAGAATTCGAATTGCATTCTCTATCAATAATATAATAGGTAGGTATGTAGTACTTTTACGCGGAAAAATATTTCATTCATAACTTCATTAATAAGTAAACTTCAAAATTTTAATTTTCGCGGAAAATTATTTTCATTCATAATTTCATTAGTAGATACATTCGATATTTCAAATTTTCATTCAAACAAAGTGAGACTTCGACGAACATTTCTAGACACCCACGAAGGCGTCGCTGCTTTAAATTTACATACATATTCATCGAACTTGCAAAATTTTCCAATGGGCAAGCGTTACATACCTACATGACTTGGATAATACGAGTATTATGTAATGGAATATTACCATCGATTATATTAGCCATACTACCATATCAATATGATAATTTAATATGTACGCAGTATACGTGACGACAGTGACCACTGACCGCTGTGGCCAACTGCGCTCACGGGTCAGCCGAAATATTGATAGATACACCTGTCATCTATAAGCCGAGTAATAGGAAGATATTATTATTTATTGATAGTTCAATTAAATTCATTATCAAATAGACCGCAAACGTCGCCAATAATAACTGTACTAGTATATCAATATTGCCCAATCCCACCAACTTCCACCTAGGAAGGAGAGCTCTAAGAAATATTTCATACAAAAACAGAGATAATATTCTATTTATTTAGTTATGGAGCATAAGTACTGCAATAATTCCATATGAAATGCAACATGAGACTTATATCTAATTGGAGAGATTCTGGGCGGAGATATTTGGGCACCTAACGTAGGTGAGCTGCATGTTGCATTTCATATGGAATTATTGCATGACTCACACTCTATTACTAAATAAATAGAATATTATCTCTGTTTTTGTATGGGAATTTCTTAGGGCTCTCCTTCCTAGGTGGTAGTTGGTGGGATTGGGCATATGGCTTTCAATGAAATTGTTAATTAATTATTGTCTTTGAATTCCTATACTCACCTGCGAGGACATTCCATGAAGCTTCCAAAAGGACAATAGTTCCCCGAAAATTCTCGTAGCTAAACTTATAGATAATTTAATTTGCTACAAAACGCGTAGTTATATCAATATTTATACCTTTTATGCTCAAAACAACGGAGTAAGAATATATTTAAATTTCCTAATTTCTTTCTTAATTTTATTTTTTAACATCCTATCGTCATCCATTTTATGTCATCATCCAATGATAATATTACCTATTATTATTTTTGAATTACAAATTTATGACATAAATATGGTACTTGGTTACCTCTCCTGCCATTAGCCAAGTTGATTGTGAACTACGTTCTTCGGCTTGACATTAATAGACGGCGGGTATGTCAAAAATACCACCCTCTCCTCACAGTTAGAAATGCAACAATATATGGGTACTTAATATACATGAAATTCGACAACACAGCCGTCGCTCCTCGTGGTGTAGTGGATACGATCCCTACTAAGCGAGATGAAGGTCTGGGTTCGAATCCCAGCCGGGGTGAAATGGCGAATGTTGCTCGAGTGTAAAGTGATCACTTAAGCCAGCCGAAGTCGGTCGTAAGCCCGACAATGTTCATCCTTAATTCTTCTACACTGTTGTGGGAAACTACATTGCATATTACCTACTTTATGCACCATAAACCATGAGAAGAAAATTGGTTTCTCATACGGCACAGAATATGTGACAATAATAATTGGTATGAATATTAAAATATCTAGATTACAATGCAATGTATAGCGTATAGTAGGTATTTCATATTATATCAGTGTGAACATCTCCTTTATGTTGTCTTTATGGGTCTATTCTTACCTATAAATGACTTGTAGTACATCACTACATGGTGTTTGCTGTCTACAATAATAGTTAGTCAAAATGTCACGACATTTACAAAATATCGCATTATTTTTTACTACCTCATTCAACCAACATTGTAACATTATCATTTTGTTTGTCGTTATTTTGCAGCCATTTTCCCATGAGTTTCATTTCTCTACGGAAAATGAAATTCCTGCTGCTGAGCAAGACTTTCACTGTATGGCGAAGTATTTTTGCTGACCTTTTTTGTCAGCCCATTTTCGTCCACTCCTGGCAAAGGCCTCCTCCGTTTGTGTGCATGTCGCCTTGTCTTGTTCAGACTGCATCGCATATCGGACCAGAACGTCTCTTCATGTTAGTTTTGGCCGTCTTGCATTTCTGTTTATTGTTCAGGGTCTCTTAGTTAACGTACCTAATTTTTGTCCATTTCTCTTTTACGCTTTTGGCTACGTGTCCACCCATTTCCACTTTATGGCTCCCTAATATGACACACTCCGTGTTGTGTGAAATATTTTCGGCGCTTTTTCGGGCAATGTGGCTGTTTCTAGGCCTTGATACTCATCGATCTAAAAATCAACAGTAGGCACCCAGTACCTATCTATTATTTAATAAACTACCTGCAATTACAATAATTTTCGTATTACGGTGTTGAGTATTTAGATTTGGTTTAAATTGAATAATTTTGTTAATTGTTTTTTACGGTATTCTGTACGGACTGTTATGGCGTTTTCCATCGATGTGTACTAGTGATAATATTAAAAATGTATTTAATCATATTATCTGTAATTTGATTTTGTTCTCCAACTAAATGCTCACCAAATAGTAATTGTTTTACTGTTAACTTTACCATACCGTTTTGTTTTCTGACCAAACTGTTTACTGTATATCTTTGAAATCATATGTGTTTAGTTTTCTTGAAATCGGGAAGACACTCGCAGTCGCAATAAAAATGCTCCACTTTTGAAGTGAAAAAACATCATCAGTTCGGTAATTTCTATAAAATAACACAGTAGTTTTCTAAAAACTCACAAAATATATTAATTGTGTGAAAAGTTTGACTATTTTTGTTTTTTTTTCATCATGTTTTTAGTTTAAGATCCTGCCCTGATCTAGTTGCTAATATAACCTAGCCGAAAATTCGCTATAATTGTGGATAATTACTGTTTTATTGTATAAATTAATTGATTATGGTTTACCAATCTGTTAATAAAAAAAAATATTTGATTGATCGCCATGTATCATGCATGTAATTTGTATAATTAATAAAAACATATTATCATCTTCCGTGTGTAGAAAGTTTACATATGCCAAATGGCTATCATATCATCCATTAGAAATTAATTGGTAGTTAATCAGTAATTACCTTCTATATTTGTAACAGGGATGTGGAGAATATTATCATCTGCATCCGCATAAGTTAATGCGGACGTCGGGACTTGAATGAATGAATCGCAGGTGCGTGAATAATTGTTTGTTTACATTTTGTATTGAGTGGACGCGGGTTTACCCTACGGCAGTCTTCTTCTTTTGGTAGATCTAAGATCTGTGTTGACGGGTGTCAGTCCTAGTCTCGCGGCGAGGTCGTCCAGATCTCTCGCCATCTCTTTGGGGGTCTCCCCCGTGGTCGGCGCCCCTCTGGGATCTCGTGCATCACGGCTCTGGGAAGTCTTGTTCGGTCCATTCCCTCAACACGATCCCTCCAGTAACGCCTTCTCTGCCTGCTCCATCGTACAATGTCTTCTACTTTACAGGTTCTGCGTATCTCAGCATTGGGTATTCTGTCTCTAAGGGTCCTGGCCGCAATGAGTCTTATGCCCAATCCCACCAACTTTAACCTAGGAAGGAGAGCCCTAAGAAATTTCCATACAAAAACAGAGATAATATTATATTTATTTAGTAATGAAGGGCCCCTGGAGCAATAAATTCACATGAAATGAAATATGAAACTTACGTACTCTGGGCGGAGATATTCGGGAACCTAACGTAGGTAGTAGGTATGGAAATTTCTTAGGGCTCTCCTTCCTAGGTAAAAGTTGGTGGGATCGGGCATTAGAGTCTTCATTCCGGCGGTTCTGAGAAGGTGTTTTTTTTTTCAAATCCGTGATTTGGATGTGAATCTGAGAATCAAACTTTTGCGTACAAAAAAAAAACATCAGCAGCATCCCTGTTTCGTACCATCTCGTTATGCATGTCAGTTAATATGGTTATTATATTAAACTAGCTGTATTACCCGTGCTTCGCTACGGAAAAATTGTGTGGATCCCCCCCCCTTCGTGCCCCCTTAGTGTCCCCCTCCTCGTACCCCCTACCACAATAAGAACATTCCCTGGGGCAAGCACAATAATTTTCCAAAGTTTCATCTCAATCGGATGAACGGTTTAGGTGTCTATAAAGGAGAAGGTGAAAAATGTTAGGTATATACCATAGGTACGAACTAAAATATTTATATTATTTATTATTGGGAATCATCACAATCTGTCATCTAAATTGTCTGAATTAATTAATACGTATCATCAAAATTTATATACCTACATTTTTTTCTGAAATTAACAATTTAACAAAATTACAAATATTATTTTACTTAAAAGTTTATATTTTGCAATTTAAATTTCGCGCCGTTGGTGCTCCAACGGGCGGGGTTAATAATATGTATTTCACAATCGATAAAACACACTATGCAATATATTATGTATGTAAAAACAGACTGATGACTGTGTGCCCACCTGTGTACATAAGTATAGACGTGTGTAGTACGGTAAAATATAGTATAGTCAGTCCAGCAAAATAACAACTACTACTTAATATTTGCGTTAAATATTCGCAAATGCCTTGCTATATGGAAACCAATACTGTGTGGTAGAAACTTCTGGAAATTGAGAACCTTCTGTGAAATTTTTTTGATGAGGGGATTCAAGGGTTGTGTGGAGCATGTGTGGTATGGTATGAAAGGGCGTTAGAAAAGAAATTCAAATCTTCAGAAAGTCATTTTTATGCGTCCTCAGACCATCGGGAGACACAGAGTGATCGAGAGAATCCAGTCACCACATACCACATTGTTTGGTGTCTCATAAAAGAGCTTCACAAGTAGAACTTGGCTAGTCGGGCAATGCTGGGCAATACAGTTAGTACGGCTTATGAAAAAAATACAATTAACGAAATTGCAAATATTTTTTTACTCAGAGTCCATGCTTCACTGAGCGCATAACAATACACTTATTTCACCACCTATAAAAACGTGTATATATTCACGTATACAGGAGAGTACTTATATCAACTAACAACTATAAAAGTACCCTTTTCATGCCCTTATCCTCAATTTTTGATTAAACAATGTAAGACGAATTTTTTTCATTTTAAAAGAAGTATGCAACTGTTTAACTACAGCTTTGTAGCTTCAGTGTTTACCGAGATACGTTACTATCAAAGCAAATTTAATCCCACGCCCTAACCCTTAAGGATTGACTCTTTTTCTGGACAGAATATCATATTTTGACCCTTTCTTAGGAATCCATTTTTTGGAAATTCCTATAAAATTATTTTTTAACGTATTAAGAGGCATTTAAAAATCACCCCTTTTCTTTATGTCCTTTTTCATCACTTTAAATAAAAATTTAAAAAAAACGGCGAAACAGCCTATTACTAATTTTAATAGTAGAATCTATGTGCCAAATTTCAACTTCGTACAATGTCTGGTTTCCGAGATATTCGCATACTCTGAAAAACTTTCAACCCTATTTTTCACCCCCTTAGGGGCGGAATTTCCAAAAATCGCTTCTTAGTGGAAGCTTTTGTATTAAAACCTATCTGCCTTCAAAATTTCACTTCTCTAGGATTAGCCAATTCGGCTCTGCGTTGATGAGTGAGTATGTCAGTCAGTCATTCAGTCAGTCATTCAGTCATTCATTCAGTCAGGCACTTTCGTTTATTATTAGAGATTAATATTGCAATATTAATTGCGCGCGTGTTATTGTATTTATTTGTGGTATATTGACCATGACTTTAATAATTCAGTTGTGGTTGTACCATTATGATATTATATTCATATCGTAGCATTATTGTTGTAATCGTCAACGTGTTGCGTGCACGCTCAGCCGGCCGGGGAGCACTCGTACGGAACCGTAACGCACGAGGCTGTTACCTTTCCTTGAGTTGATGGAAATATAATTACATTTACCTTATTACTTTATTCAATTTTTTCTTGTGTGTTGTTATTGGACAATGGCCTCCTGCATAATACAGTTCTCTGCAATCTGTCACCATTCGTCAATGTATAGGTTCACAAATCTATAATTTTAGCTTACTCGTAGTATCTCACGAGAGGAGTACAGCAAGGTTGCATTATGTCACCTTGGTTGTTCAGCTTGTTTTTTGACGATCGAATGCGTGTGTGAATGTTTTTGTGGGTGGCGTTCAATCCTGTCATCCTACCCGGCAAAGGACTCGGAGAGAGGTGATTTTGTAGTCACAACCGTCATTCCCTAATCCTCCAATTTGTTGATATTTTTGCGTGTAACTTACGACTATTTTTCTTTGTTTCAGGGATGTGTTCAGGGATCTCTGCAGAAGGAAGTTAGAAACTTTGTTGGTGTAAGTTCTTAAGACAATCGTACGATATGGTGAACTCATCCAATGGAACTTTAGATCTAAGTCATTGTTCCATCACAGCATCGCAGTCTTCCACGTCAGACATTCAACCAGCGGATACCTTCATCCAGATGTTCTTCTCCGCAAGTCTAACCTCACACCATGGCCGCCACACTCTCGTCCTTCATCCCGCCGATATTCCGTACGAACCATCAGCAATCTGAACGGTACGACGCTGACTTTAGTTATTCCTATTCGGAATTGCCAGTTTTTCGTTCCAAATTCGAAAATGTCAAAGATGGCGGCGATCAAAGACCGAAGAGCACTTGCGGTGTCGTGAGCGGCAACCTCATATCGCCCAAGAGGTCCGTGGTGGGTGACGCGGATATATTGTATACGAAACAATACGAAGAAAGGAAGGCGATCAGTCTTCCTTATCAACATATTGATCAACATGTTTCGTTGCCTAGAGCTAAATACGGTGGGCGAACCAATTTACCGCCGACTTTGAACAATGAATACAAGGCTAATGAAGCTACGAACAAATTACCTCTCAAATTTAAAATTATACCGGACAAAGGAAAACAATATTTCGGCGATTATAAATCAGGAAATGCGAACAAATGTGAGGACGGCGGAAGAAAGAGATTCGAATTGCAGACGACTTGCACAAATTTACCCCAGAAAAAAATTGTCGATAAAGAAAAAGCCGAGGCGCAAAATGTCAACGCGGCTAAATTAAAGAAATTCGAAGAAACGAAGAAGGCAATCGAATTGCAATCGTCAACATGTGTTAATAGCAACAACGCCAGCGGGAATTTTCCGCAAAAGTCGCTGACGAAGGGTAATTCTTGGGAGAGTTACTCGACGTACGAGGGCGTCGCTACCAAGAGGAGCAGTACCCTGGGAAAGGAGAGAGAACTCTTTGCACGTGACGCAAGAGATTCTGATAAAAGAAATTTCCCACCGAAATCTGATAGTTTTGATCGCAAACTCGACAATAAATTAAAAGGGAATGTTTCACCAAAGTCATTAGATTTCATTAATGACATTGGAGAATATTTGAATAGAAGCGATTACGGTAGTTGCGATTCAAGCGCTGGTTTCTCATTTTCCCCCAGCAAATCTTTAGACAGCGGCGACAATTACGTCCAGGGAAGCTCCGATATTAAAGATTCTTCTACTGTGGCCTCATCCGTGAGACGCCTGAGGAATTCCATATTCTCTAGTCTAAAGTTGCCGCGGAAGATTGGCTCCAAGATAAGCAGTCAAGCTCCTATGATGGGAACCTTGGGAAGAGACTCTCGTAGTGCTGCAGCCGCCGCGGCGGGAAAGAGGAAGTCTGCAGTTGAGCTGTTGGCCGAATCCAAGGCTTTTTATGTCAAGTCTGAGACTGTGTTGGACAGGAAGCAGGAATTACCCCTGAGGGTAAGATCTTGTTCCTTACCTTTCATTAGAATCCAGAAATATTTATTTTTATAAAAATATATCTCGTATTCCCATCACTCTTGTGGGGTGGGCGTAGAGGACAGAGGGCCAAACACTTCTATCCTTACATACATCTCTCACTTCCATAATGTTTATAACATGTGTCATCCACACTCTGTGATTTCTCCCACTGAACACGCATCCATCCTTGAGTTTCTGGCCAATATGTTTACTCCGGTGACTCTTAGATTTCCACATTTCTTCACAGGCTCTATTTCAGACTTATATACTTTCTTTGTCATTTTATCCTCAGACATTCGGTCCGGATACCGAAACCTTCTCAACTTGTTCAGTTTCATCACAGCCACCACACTCATTTTTCATCCACTCCTCTCTCTATTATCAAAATGTCTTACTCTATCTCTGTATCAGATTAATTCCAGTTTGTTTGTTCTTTTAGGTGTGTTGTCCTGTTAGCAGCACTTCAGGCGCACATTGTGAGTATTTTTGGTAATAAATAATGGGCACCAAAACCACCCTTGGGGAATTCCACATACTAATAACGACTTTGTTTCAGATGCCACTTTGTCTGGAAGACACAGACGTGGTGGAGGGGAGCCTCTACAGAATCAGCTGCGCAAGTTGCTGGGTTCCACAAGCATGTCTCCCAATGATGCCATGCATGATCCTAGAGGTAATTTTAATTTTCTGACTCATTAAACTTCCAGAAGACGCTATAAGGAGATGTGATTGAGTTTGTAAACATTGTTTGTTGTCAGCAATTGTCAGAAATGAAACAATCTGTATTGTTTTTTCATTTGTTTACTCAGAACAAGATGTGTTATAACGATATTGTCACTATATCATTGTATGCATTATTATTCAGTTCCTTTCTATTGTTTGCTAATCTCATTTAACTCACTTCCATGAAATCATTGTTTGTGATTACTATACATTGGGAGATTGGATGCCCTAGGTACCTGGGACTAATAGATGTGCAGGGACGTAAAGTGAACTAACATATTATACAGTTTATTTACTTCTATTAATTTTAGGTTAGACTGTTGTTTTTTTATTTTATTCTCTCCTTTTGACTTTCTTATTTAATTTTATATTTAATCGTAGATTAGCTTTTAATTTCTTACTTATTGACGATATAATATTGACTAAACTTGTACAAACTAATTAGGTCGCTGTTTGAACTATATACTTAAATACTCCATGTCCATTGTATTTCTATGTGTATTCAGTGTCTGTGTTGTACTTATGAAATAAATAAATAAATAAATAAATAAAATAAATAAATAATACTACCTGCATAATGCACGCTGATACAAGTTACGTGGAATTTATTGTTTACACTTCACTTATATTGTTTTATTGCCCTATAGATATTGATGGTTGTATAGAATTCAGGTAAAGATGGAAACCCCCGTAATTTAAATACGAAGAAAAATTATAGTTTTGTTCACGAGCCGTCTATAGAGTTATAGGATTAGTAAGGTTTTATTGCACCTCAGCAGTAAAACGGCATTCGTTTTCCCGATTACATTATCTTATAGAAATACTATCACTTCACGCCGGGTCCCTTACGGTGTAGACAGAGAGAACCGATAGCCACCCTGCTCTATCCTTACACACAGAGTTATTGCTTCGGTCACGTTCATGCACTTTGTCGTGCAACATATTCTCGGATTCCTTTTACTCAGAACGCATCCGTCCTTGGGTGATGCGATTGGTCCATATCATTCTAAAACGGCTCCTTATCATCCTGTCATCATTTATTCTCTCAATATGCCCAAACCATCTATGCTTGTTCACTTTTAATCTAGTCACAACACCCATCTTACAGTCACTCATGTCTTTAGTAACCTCATTCCTGATTCTATCTCTCAATGTTTCTCTACACATTTACGAGTATGCCTTTCAGGATGAATTTAATTACCTAATCTCATTAGTGCTTTCTGAGTTTATTTTATTGAATATTGTGACAGTCAGTTGATTAACTTTTTTCCATTGTTTTACAGTTCATCCTTCATACTATCCGGAGAAGAGACGAACGTCCCGAGACTGCTGCGACTGGGAGGTCCCGTCTCATCCAAGTTCGGCGGCTAGATCTCACTACAACTCCGGCACATTCTCCGCAAATTCCTCATCAGGGACGTCCGGATCCAAGGGACAAGTCAAGTCGGATCCGGAACATTCCAGAATCTCAAACTCCGTACCCTACTCCACCAAATCTCTCAACCGACCGTCGAGTTCGGGAGATAATCGAATATTTTTCCCAGATTCTTTCGTCGTACCGAAACCGTCGAGATCCGACCCTGCAAACGTTTTCTCCAAAAATTATTCTATAAGCAGTGCGTATTCGAGTCCCGAGAAAATCGACGCGCGTAAGATTCTGTCAATGGTTGACGCTTACGATGATCCCGATATGAAGATGTGGAGTTACGACGCTTCCGAGTTGTTGGAAGACTTCAGCACTATAAGTCCCCCGGCGGAGTATGCTATCACGGAGAGATCCAACTACAGATACGTGCGTTCCAACTCGCACTCGCAGACTATGAAAGCAGCCGTGCAGGATAACTACACTGTGAACATCAACAGTCACAAGTCTCTCCCAGATCTACATAAGCAAGCGGAGCATTACGTGGAAGACGGAAGGTATGATTCACTTGCATTCAGGGCCCTTTATTAGCATTTTGGTGATTTCGCTGATTTTGCTGTTGTTTTTGGGAACCTTCCATTCAAAACTGAAGAACTTTAGAAACATTGTGATCCAAGAAAATGAATGCTCAATCTTCTAGAATGTGAATGCAATTAAAAAATAATAAAAAACATTACGGATAATGCAACAGGGTTGTTTTTAAAAAGAGCGTATTTTTCAATATTGAAAAAAGGGGTGAGTTTAGAGCTCTAAGGAAGATGTATCCTCACGTTTTTTTTACATTTTGTTTCGAGATATCGAAACCTTAGGTTGTTTTATCGAGAACGTACAGAAGAAAAGTGCGATTGGTAATTTTTTTTTAAAGATTTTCTGGAAAATAAGTTAATCAAAATTTCAGAAAATTTTGCTTTTTTTAAAGACGTAAAACATTCTCATGTTGTATTTTTATCCAACAAATTAATGTACTTCTGAGTAGTTCATAATGTTTTTAATCTTGCTGGATATTTTAAATTTTCAAAATATTGAAATTATCATAAGATAATATAAACACAAAATGATAATGATAAAAATCAGATTAGTTGGCGACTAATAGCCGTCGCGTGCGGACGTGGAATTTGCTGTCATTTTTTTCGGATGACATTTCATGAATATTTTGTGAATTTAAGAGATAAACACCAATTTAACCGATGTATATCTCTTCCTAATCGTAAAATCTATCAAATGTACATAAGGCAAATGATTATTAACAAAATATAACGTGTAAATTTAGTTTTCAGGATCTGTCATAATCATAACAATAATAATGTCTAATGTCATTATCATGCCACAGTCATACTTCGTCACATGCTAGAGAAAAAAATATCTGTTCCAGTAGTTCGACGCAGTAGGCACTATTAATTACATGAAGCAATATATTCGCAATATTCATATTTATTTATGTAAGCTCTCATCAACTGTATGTGTGTAAAAGATTTCAATGGTAAAAAAGTATAAAGTAGTAAAACATGAAAAAATCTTAGAATTAATGTTATCAATTCTTGACGATTTTCGAGTCTTCGTTATGATAACGATAAGTATGTAAATTGCAAAATAAATACGCAAATAATATGAGTAACACTGATATGATAGAAGATGATGAATGAGATTCTCAAGTTCGCATACTGAGTGGAAGGATAATGAGTTGCGGTAGAGGAGTGTACACGGACTAGCATAATTTTCCACAGGTTGGGAACCCAGAAAGTAAATCCTTATCATGTAAACGCAGTATAGCAATATTTCTTATTGTAATTTTCGGGGAATGGATCGATAATTCTAATCACAAATTCGTATGTAGTTTAAACAATGTATTCCAAATCATTGTTAATGTGGGAACAATTGTATTCTTTCTAAACTACGAAATCGTTTGAATTTTGTTTTATTCGAAAATCTATAGCAATATAAGACAACTTCACAACAAGGTGCATTGTATTTTTTAACTCTTATTCGATAACCTAAAAGTGAATCTAGAATGTTTTTGCGTGTGCTCAGTTACTCTTGTCACTTTTTTCAGTCAATGTCTATAAGTTAAATAATTATAAAGGCGCAATTCCACTGATTCAACACTAAGCTGCGTGCGTAAACCATGCGTCTAAAACGGTGCAATTCAGGAAGTATTAGTTTGGCGCGTCATGTTTTTACAAACTTAAAAGTTAATAAAACTTATAAGTCAAATGCAAACCATTTTCCTTATGTCCTGGTAGATGTGCTAATCTTATTTACTGTCTTAAGTTTTGCCTACTTTCCGGGCTTGGAGGCCGTGTTCTAATGGTCGCTTGGGGACCCGACCATTAGACCACGGCCTCCATGCCCGGAAAGTACACATAACTTAGATATGATGACTCCGGCCGTGAAAGCTTCCGCACATACCTTATTTACTGTGTTTTTTCGCCCTCAATGTAATACATAACGCAGATTCCTTATTTACTTTTTTTACCTCAGCCATACCATACAATTGTATGTATTTACTTTATGTATTTAATTTTTCATTCTTCCGGTCCCTGTCGCGCTAATACCGCACAGATCCAATAATTAACTTATATGCGCATTGTATTTTCGTTTAATGGAAAGACTATAAATTATGTGTATCATGTGTTAATGTTTAAAACTTGCCTCAGTGGGATTGCACCTTAACTCTCTAACTTGTGAAAATACATTCATTCAAACTGATTTCAATTTTGCAAAATATTACAATACGATACTAGCGCCGCGTATCGAAATTTCATTTTCAGTTTGCTAATAGCGGGCTCTTCAGCATTCTCCATCTTTTTCAGTTTCGCCACCCATTCTGAATGTCACATTGATTTAACACACAGCATTCACTGGTTACCCCATTATTGGGATATACCGTGATGGTACAGTAGTAGCAATATATTTTATATAATTCTTAAATGTGGGCCTTTTTGTAAAACGCCATCTAATGAAAATTTTCCAGTCTGTTAAAAAAGAGTTGAGTCTCGTATTAATTTGAAACTGGAATTTAGTTTGCTGGTAACAATAATGTTTCTATTGAAATTCTTCAAGTGTTGCCACTATGGTTCCCATAAAGCTACGTGCAATGTCCTCATTGCAAACCGATCCCTTGTTGACAAGCTGCATGTATGTGTATTGTGTATTACTGAGTATTTAGCAGTGTTGCCCTGTGTTCCAGCAGACTATCGGGTGCGAGTGGCAGCATAGGGGGGACCAACTACCTGGGGGTTTCCTGTGAGACGGCAGCCACCGTGAGGTCCAGTGAGGCACTCAGTTCCTACTCCAAAGCTACGAGGTACGACCCCAATACTTATTTAATAACACAGTAGAGTTTAGATGCGAAAATAAAACGATTTTTGCTCAAAGCCCTTAAGTAAGATAAACATTGACACACGTAATTTTATTTACCTTGAATTTCCCCATACAATCCAGTAATCCGACACCCTCTGGTTTTCAACAGTGCCGGATAAGTAAGACTCTAACTGTATATTTATTTCAATGCTACAGCTTTTTTTTTGATAAACATTGAATTTTCTAATATATAAACAAATATGTTAAAAAAATCTAGCAATAAGATACCGTGATTGTTCACTTAGGTGAGCTTATCAGAACGCCGCGATCTTTTTCAGCTAATCCCTATTGATATGCTTATTGTTTTTTCAGTGGTCGCTCCAACCGTTCCTCGGTGTTCTCCAGCAAGACGAGTGATGGCCACTCCAGGCGTTCCCTGTCATGTCACAACAGTGATCCAAGCAGAGGATCGGCTGAGGATCCATATTACTACAACAGGTAGGAGACAAGTTCTACAGGGTTCACCCATTTATGTCATTAGTAGAGACTGGAAAATTACTCGATCGCGATAAAACTAATTTATTCGTGAATTTCATGCTTTTTACGCGAATTTTCGCATAGTTTCGCCGAATTTCGACCTTTATTTTGGAAAACATCATAATTGAAACATTATCAAAATGAATGTGGCTTTGAATGCAAGAAGAACCACACTGAAAAAATCTTGCAAAGAGACATTTTTGTTTTTCTTATTGTTTTAAGGATTTTTGTATAAAATATTGTAATATTTTTGTATAATAATATTGAAAATTTTCCCCTTTAGATATTGATGGTTGTATAGAATTCAGGTAAACATGGAAACCCTCGTAATTTATATTCGAAGAGAAATAATACTTTTGGTCACGAGCTGTCTATGGAATTAGGGGATTAGAGATGATTTATTGCACCTCGGGGCATCCAAAAATCAGACGTGTATTTATTGTATAATCTTTATGGTATGTTTCCAGGTCTGGTTCTAGTTACGCCCGTGACTCTGGTGGTTCCAGTGGCCACTGCAGTGCAGGTCTAGGCATGGTGGCGCCCCCTCCCCCCACCTCGTCCACACAACGTAGAGACAGTGGTTCTTCCACGCAACACTCCTCAGCTAGATCTCATCACAGGTATTTGTTATAGAGACACTAGAATTCATTCATCGGACAAATGTTTTTTATTCATAGTATCTGGTAAAGTACCCAATAATTGAATGTTAGTAAGTAAAAAAAATATTGGTTAAAACATAGTACAAATTTCATCAAATAGGCTGCAGAAGGATGAATTTGGGTTGAATGCAGTGGCAATGAGATCATCGAGAAGAATATGTGGGAAAACATTGAGAGATAGGATAAGAATGAGGTTATTAGAGAGATGAGCACTGTGAGATGGTGTTGTAACAAGAATGAATGTGATCAAATTGAGATGGTTAGGGCGTGTAGAGAGTATAAATGATGAAAGGATAACCAAGAAAATAAAATACGAAATGTAAGGAAACGCGACCATGTTGGCCAGATTTTCGACATTTTGAGTAAAATGGATCGTAGAATGAATGTGACTGAAGCAAAAGTGTGTGTAAAGATAGGCGAATCTGGCATTCTGTTATCTCTGCCTCCCCCGCAAGGGACGTGGCTTGAGGAGATGAATAGAAAATATAATTTGTGAATTTCTTTCCAGATACTCATCCTACTACGAGTCTTACAGCCCACATCAGTTGGAAGCTCCCCCGCAGTTCCAGGACGGAGCCCCGTCTCCCCCGAGGGCCTCCCCCAGCCCCCCGCGCCCCCACCACTTGCATCACGTGGCACCCTTGCATCCGCCTGAGCCACCTTTGGCTCTCAATGCCACGCTGCAGATCTGTGCCAACTTTGGGTCTAGGAGTATGCATGGAGCTACGGTAAGACAATCATACAAGTTTTTAAATCATCCCGAAGTTATCTCCAAGTGACATTAGGGAACTTATATAAATGTAGGAAGACTTAACGGATAAAGCCATAGACAAAACTTGACCGCTGCCATTGCCGCTACAAGCCTTTCCACTAGGTATACGCCATTGTGATGTACACTAATTTACCATTTAATTACATAGGTTATATTCCAAAGTTAATTTCCACACTGATGAGGATTTTTTTGTGTATATTTCAGGTGACTCGAGTGGCTACGGGAGTAGAGGAGTCTGGTGGCCAAACCCTGGTTGGCATTCACTTCCAGGCCAGCATTCCTCCGTTACAATTCCAGGACAGCCAGCCACATGGCTACGCATCATATGGATCACTTACTTCTTATGGGTTAGTCTTTGTTGCATAAATATCTCTATAATTATTACTGTGAAACAAATTGTTACTGTAATATTATTTTGTTACAATTATATTATTATTTTGTTACAACTGTTATCATAGTATTATTTTGTTACAATTTTTATCATAATTTACGTTTGTTACAATAATTAAATATTGTAAATCACTTTCATTACAATTGTTTCCATATTATTTTGTTACAACTGTTATCATTATCTTATTTTGTTACAATTATTATTGTAAATCAATTTTGTTACAATTATAATCATAATATTATTTTGTTACAATCATTATCATATTATTTTGTTACAATTATTATCGTAATATTATTTTGTTACAATTGTTGTCATAATATTATTTTGCTACAATTGTTATCATAATATTATTTTGTTACAATTTCAGTCGCAGAGACTCCGGCAGTCGTGAGAGTCGTCATTCACCTCATCGCCCCTCATCCTATGGCCCCCCCCAGCCCATACACGCCGCCCCCCAGCCTCTGCCCCGCCACACAGTAGCTCGGGAAGAGCCTCCCGTAGAAGACAACACTCACAGCCCCCCCGGGGTTCTGGGGAACTTCAGGAGGCAACGCTGTCTCAGATACAAGCAGAGGAGGCCTGTACTCAGATCCAAGTCGGATATATCGGATAGGTAGGGATATTTAGTTCATTATGATCATATACACTATCCCAAATACTTTCCCAGCATAGAATTTTGAATGCTATATTGTTACAATTGATAGAACATGAATAAAATTCAAAATTAAAGAAATGTAACAAGACAGCGTTGTGGAGAGAGGGAGTGACTACTCAGTAAATAGGGTCTTGACTATGTTGCATTCTAATTGTACATACAAACCATCTACATACGTTGAAATACTAATGTATGAATGGTGTATGACAGTTTGATTTGCATTCTCTCCCTACACACTTTATTGTGTCGTGAAGTGCAGAATAGATCGTCAGCACCAAGATTTGAACCTAGCACCTTTCGTTTGAAAGGTCCTTATGTTTATCGACTGAGCCAAATGTGTATTGTGTAATTTATTACTTTTGGCACTCAATTATGTTTTTTTTCACAGGTACTGGAGACCAGAGCCCAAAGGACCGGTCGCAGGAGAAAAACCACCCACTACTCCTCCTTCCAGCACTGACAATGAATCTCCCGATCGTCTCACACGATCGCAACTCGACAAGTTCTTCAATCAACTGGGAATGAGCGACGAAACATACGAAGAAGTTATTCTGAGCTCGTTGAAGAAACCCAGATCCAAAACAGAACACCAGAAGAATCAGGTTCTGGTGCACAGCAAGAAATCGTCGCCGAATCTCGATTTGACAACCTTAAACACTAGTCCTAAAGCGTTCATCACACCGGAAGACGACACCGGAGTCTCAAGCGAGAGCCCCGTGTTTTCCGACATAAGCATCGCCGATTCCAATCACATAACCAATAACGGCGATTATACCGTGCAAGGTATGGGCGGTAAGGACCCGAAACCGTATCGGTCGTGCGAACCACCCAGTATTGTCGAACGGAACGCGAGAATCATCAAATGGCTCTGCAACTGCCGCAAACTTCAGACAATTACGCTACCCTAACTAATCGTGAAGCGTAACAACGGCAAATAAACAAAAACATCATCGAATATTACTTGTAGACTTGCAGTGACTATCGTAATCTAAATTGTCGTTTTACGAAGACATTTATTAATTTACGCCGTAATTGAGTCGTACGTTGTCGTTGTTGTGAAAATAATAATTGAAAATGTGATACAAAATTTTACGCTTTCTTACGTCACGTACTCCGTAGACGAAGGTGCATATTAATTATTATATAATATTGATATTTTATCTCTTAAGTATAAGTTTAGTACAGTGTACACCCTTTTAACTGTTCTTACCGTGATCGTCAATTCAAAAACAATGTTTGTAAATAATTTTTCTGTGACTTGTGAGAAATTGTAGCCATCTGAGACTGACCCTGACCAATCGTGTTGTCTAAATTCTCGAGGACAGATGCATTTTGAATAAAATAATTGGAGAGTGTGTATGACAAATTGCATGAATGTGACAGAAGCAAGGATAGGGCAGTCTGGTGAACTTTTAACCCAACCGTTGACCGGTATTAAGTCCATCTTACGTTGTTCATCAGCTGAGATACCTACTAAATTGTCAGTATTTTTTTTATTCTGTGGTGAGAGTTTTTACTTAATTTTCTTTAATCTTATCCGTCTGTTTTCTCACTGTATAATTTATTTGTTTATTTACACTTTGGTGAACAAAATACAGAGATACGTTAAAAGTAGGCATATTGACATTACAAAAATCTCTAAAAATGGGAGACCTTAGATCTCGACAATCTTAACTAGTAAATATGCTCTGGAAAAAAATAGAGTAAATACATTGAACCTTTATGTAGGGAATGACTGTAAAAGTTTTTTTAGTGGAGCTTAATTTACTTACTTAACGAGTCCGTTTACAGTGGGTCAACCCAACCCAATACCTGCAGCAGCAACTGCTTTGTCGTTAGCCCTATATAGGTCCGCTTTATCACACCCCTCCGCCATATCTCGCCAGACGAGGAGGTGTTCGTCATTGTGGATCTCTCCACAGCTACAGGAGATGTCCTCATCCACACTTATGCCCCATCTATGTAGATAGAGCTAAATTAACCCCAAAAAATGGAAAAAACACAATTTTTATCATTTTATTATGCGATTGTTCATCCAATTTGGAACCTTAATGCCGGGGGAAATGACTGTGACATTGTAGTTGGGTCGCGACTTAACATTACGAATATTTGTTCTGCTCTCTCTGCCAGCTTTTGATGGTCAGTTAAGAGGGTGTAGACTGTAGGTTAGTTGGAATTGTATAATCCGTACTGGTTGGTATTATAACATAAGATATTATGTGTTAGTTTCTTGTCTCTGACTGTTTGTTATATTGTAGTAGAGTTTCATTTCATAGACAATGTTTAGATGTTTTATTATAATAAGCGTAAGGAATTTATATCTCAATGTGTTTCCTAATGTTGAGGTTATGTTAGCAATGACATTTCAGATAGTCCAGTAATTGTTTACTAACTTGGCCGTCGACGGATGTTAGCTGCAAGTGGAGTTTCAAATTGTGTTGTTGGTAGCCCTGATTGTCGAGTCTTGTCATAAGAGCTGTCAGAGGTCCATAATATTCTCACATTGTATTTTTTACAAGTAACCTACAATGCCGAAAATATTTCAGAGCGGCGCTAGAGAAATCATTTTAAAGACAAGATAGTTTTGCGATTTAGAAAAAGAAAAAATACTCCAATAATCCCTTTAAAGAACCACCGCAATTTTGAAAAACAGTGTTGCCAGGTTGTTCTAACAATCCAAAAATTGAAATATTTTTGTGTTTCGTCAATAGCTGTTGAATAACTCCTGAACCAAGCTACTTAGGACCAAATTTCATTGAACATAATTCGATGGTGGATCAATTTTCTATAAACGAAACTTAAAATAATACTTCTACGGTGGTAAATGATTTTTTAAATTAAATTTTAATATGGAGAAATACAAGTATAAAAAATTACAATTACTCATTTTTATGAAATTTGAACTGTCGTATTAACGTAAGGCAGATTTTGGTAAAGCAGTAAGAAATTGTCGAATCGATCACAGAAATGTCATTGCTAACATAATACGTCACGTGAAAACATGATTACTGAATTGAATACTATTAAATAATGAGTATAACATAGTAGGTACGTATAGCGAATGTAACGGAGATTAGACGTACAGCATTATGTACGTAGCGTGTAAGTTATATTGTAATTAATGTAATCTGATCTTTATCATTCTATATCTGTGATAGGAAGGGGGTGGTAGCACACGGCGTGAGGAGATCCTCATGTTACTAGGGGGAATATATTAGAACGCAGGATAAGTTTATTACAAAGACATTATATACTAAGTACTAGACATCTGACTATATGTATTTTCAATAGAACGGAAGTGACGCAATTTCATGCTTGGCACTTTTTGGTATTTTAGTCACAAAACTCACTTTTAACAAGATATCAATAATAAAAACTAAAACATCTTTAAAACTATTGTTTTATTCCTAAATAATGTTAAAACTAATACAGTTTTTAACTATGAGAGCAAAATTTCGAACACGTGTCCCACAAACTGTCAAAATATTCGAATTTAGGATTTGACAGTTTGTGGGCACCAGTTTAGTTACACTTCTAGCATTGAGTATGCCGTCTAGGGTACATAATATATAATGTCATTGGTTTATTACGATACATTCTCGCTAAATTAGGATAATGTTCTGTCAAATTTGATTGTTGCCGTGTAGGTGAATTAAAAATTGTTACTTATCTCGACGATCTCTTCCAGTTAACGTATAAAATCCCTCGAGCACACATTTTGACAAACGCTGGTTATTTATATGGAACAATGCTATGTAATACTCTTTTTTTTGAAGTACACTTTCGAATGTGGGGTTGGTTAAATATATATCACGATATTTATCATGAATTTGTTTTTTTTTAACTCTTGTGGTTCGTTAAAATCTGATATTCATAGCTAAGATTGGATAAGATCTTGATAAATATGAATGATAAATATCAGTGATAAATATCGTGATAAATATCAATGATAAATATCGTGATAAATATCAATGATAAATATCGTGATAAATATCAATGATAAATATCGTGATAAATATCAATGATAAATATCGTGATAAATATCAATGATAAATATCGTGATAAATATCAATGATAAATATCGTGATAAATATCAATGATAAATATCGTGATAAATATCAATGATAAATATCGTGATAAATATCAATGATAAATATCGTGATAAATATCAATGATAAATATCGTGATAAATATCAATGATAAATATCGTGATATATATGAGCGAACGCTGCTCAAATGTACTGTTTTTTTCAGATTTTTTTCTTTACTTATTATTGTAATTGAATATGCGTAGAAAATCATTCTGATGCGTCAGAATGACTAGTGGAAATTATTAAATAAAAAAAGGGTAAAATTAGTGTTGATATTATTGTACTGATTTTATATCTGATTAGTAAAAATTTTAATGATAATTTGAATATTATTTTGCATTTTTTAAACATAAAAAAGTATGTTATGCTTTATTTTATTTTTAAAAATTACTAATTCTTGCCAATGCTAGTATTTATTTATAATTTTTATTTAGAAATATTTTTTTTATTCTAATCTAGTGATTTTTATTGATATTTTCTTTTGAAGAAATTAACCAAATACTATTTTATTATTTATAATTTTTATTGCATTTTATTTAGCATCACAAATATGTGTATTTATTTTTCTATTTTTTGTGTGCATGCGAATCAATTGTATGTTTTTTTTCTTTGTTCATTTATGCTGGATTTTACCAACTTAGGTGAAGAACAGCGGAGATAGGGGCCACCTAGCACAAATTTTGTATGAAAAATAATGATAAGTGCCTCCTATCTCCGCTATTTCTCACTTAAGAAGTTGGTGAAATCCAGCATAAGGGTATTTAAATCTAACGGATACATAAAAATTAATTTTGCTTTAATTAAATTAAATTTGTAAAAAAAAACACATCATACAACAATAAACAACAAAACCTAGTGGAAAAAAAACCACATCTATAGTCAAAAACAGTAAATTTTATTGTTTTTATTTTTTATTTATTTATTTACATTATTTTGTACACCAAGTGAGAATGTTATGTTATGTTTTGAATGTTGCGTTGATAAATCTTTATTTAGCAATAATTTTGTGAATACGTATTATATTTGTTTATTTTTTATTGTATTTAATACGTTATTACCTATTATTTTTATGTTATTATTATTATTTTGTTTTTGTTTTAAATCAAAAATACATTTATAACACACATTTACATACATTGTTTTTTTTTCGAATTTTTTAATGTACTGCAGTAAAAAGATCCAGCCTGCTGAAACTCCCCACACTTGAGGAGAGCTGTCGACGTAGTCTCAGTGGTATTTATCAATGGTGTTTATCAATGATATTTCTCAGTGTTACTTGTCAGTGATAATATTCATTAATGATATGTATCAATGATATTTATCCATGATATTTATCACTAATATTTATCCGTTATATTTATCAATAAATCCTGCTCGATCGACATATTTAAAAACTCAAACGGACGCTATTCTTGGCCGAAGATCCCGTCTCTGTATACCTTTAGCCTGCATGGACACAATGAAGCTGTCAATGACACCCTATTCGACAAAGTTTAAAGACACCCTATGCGACAATGCTTAAAAAGTACCAGAGTGGTTGACGAGCAGAATTCACAATCGCACAAACTAAGATATATATGGAAAGGTATTTATGTTCTTATTTATTTATTTATCATTTTATTTACTTTCACTAGCTCCTGACATAAGTAAAACTAATATGGCGACTAACACATTAACAACACCCTTTAATGATCCGTATTGCAACATAAGAGAACATCAAATCTACTTGCATTTATTAGCATTATGTATAATCAGGGTTCACTGATATATACCACGATATACAGGGTGATTGGTTCCGCTATTCAGATATTTTGAGAGATGATAGAGGGTGTTCTAAAACGTAGATCTGCCAAAGGGATGTCATCCCAATTCTTAAGGGTTGCGGAGTTACACCCTTTTAAAAAAATTCCACCCCCGACATCGACTACCATCACATATCACTGAATAACTCTGATGCTATGAGTCCAAAATTAATAAAAAAAAAATTTTTGACTTGTAATAAAACAAGCTTTTAATTGATGTCAAAAATATTTAATAATAATAATAATTACTCTGCTAAAATTAAACACAAAAACAAAATTTCATTTTTTTTTGTTGAAAATTTTCACATCTTTTAATTTTTTTTCAATAAAAACTATAATTAACTAGTACTTTTTTTTCTTTTAATAAATACCCTAGACCCTTGTGAATAAAAATGCCGAACATTATCTATCCATATCTTGAACCAGTTTTTCAAAATCTTCGATTTTGTAAGTACATATTCAATAAAAGTTTCATCATAAATTTATACTTCGCTACTGACTACCTCTACGAACCTACTTAAAGAAGTAATCAGTAGCGAAGAATAAATTTCTGATGAAACTTTTATTGAATATGTACATACAAAATCGAAGATTTTGAAAAACTGGTTCAAAATATGGATAGATAATGTTCGGCATTTTTATTCACAAGGGTCTAGTGTATTTATTAAAAGAAAAAAAAGTACTAGTTAATTATAGCTTTTATTGAAAAAAAATTAAAAATGTCAAAAATTTCAACAAAAAAAAAATGAAATTTTGTTTTTGTGTTTAATTTTAGCAAAGTTATTATTATTATTATTAAATATTTTTGACATCAATTAAAAGCTTGTTTTATTACAAGACAAATTTTTTTTTTTTATTAATTTTGGACTCATAGCATCAGAGTTATTCGGTGATATGTGATGGTAGTCGATGTCGGGGGTGGATTTTTTTTAAAAGGGTGTAACTCCGCAACCCTTAAGAATTGGGATGACATCCCTTTGGCAGATCTACGTTTTAGAACACCCTCTATCACCTCTCAAAATATCTGAATAGCGGAACCAATCACCCTGTATACCCAACATTCATTGTGAATGTCGTATTTTAATGAACCATAAGGATTTTCCAATATTTATCATTGATATATATGGAATATTCATTATAAATATACGATTTGAACAAACCGTAAGGGTTCCATATATAACTGATATATCCATATACTCATTGTAGGTTCTTTTAGTAGGTTTCCTTACTGCGTGTAGAATGGTTGAAACCCGAAGATCCTACAACGAGGATATGGATTCATCACTCTGCGAAAGCCTACAAAACATATTTCTGATATATTTAATTTATTGGAATTGGACATTTATCTTTGATAAATATTGAATGTTTATGATAAGAATTTATTGTATATTTATCATAAATATTTATTGGAATATTTATCATAAATATTTATTGGATATTTATCATAAATATTCATAGGATATTTATCATTAGTATTTATTGGATATTTATCATAAATATTTATTGGATATTTATCAAAAATATTTATTGGAATTGTAAAGGATCGCTGATATTTATCAGTGATATATACCGATGAATCCTGTGTACCTACATATATTATGTATTTATTATCTGTTACAAATAATTAATGAAATGAAGAAATGTGTACTATCAATTTGACTATAAATATAATGAATAAATACATGTAATTATTAGTAGATATGAGAAGTGTTCATGTAGATTACATTCAGTATACATATTGTGAAATTATTATGTTATTTAAATCACTAACTCAAGTTAATATTAGCTAGAATAATTCTAATAGATTATAGTATCAGATTCATATTTTAACTCAAAATTAAAATAGTTGAATTTTTCAGTGTGGCAACATTGTCATGAGATGTGTAAACCATAGACTTTTAAAATATATTAAGTACCCTAGACGTCTGACTCCGTGTATTTTAAATAGAAAGGAAGTAACGCAATTTCACGCTCGGCACTTTTTGGTATTTTATACTCACACTATTAACAAGATATCAATAATAAAAACTAAAACATATTTAAAACTATCGCTTAATTCCTAAATAACGTTAAAACTAATACAGTTTTTAACTATGAGAGCGAAATTTCGAAAACGTTGCCCGCAAACCGTCTAAATTCTACATACGATTTGACAGTTTGTGGGTACCAGTTTACTTAACGACACCTCTCTGTTTTATAACATTTTTCACATAAGTGTGAGTGAAACAACTAGTTGTGCATCTCATTTACACATTTCATGCCCAGTTGCCACTTGAAAATAACTTGAGAATAGTTACTTACTATTAGATTTGCATAGATTCAATAGAAATTATTGTATTCTGAGAATTGATATAATTGATAGTCCCATATAATTTGTACATTTGGAAGTTAGCTGCAAGTGACATATTACATGATTGTACAGTTGGTAGCCCTTGTTATCAAAGACCTGTCATAATTCCTCTATTTTCTGATATTGCGTGTTCACAAGTAAAAAATAATGCCTGCTATATTATAGAGCAGTGCTAAAGAAATAATATTAAAGATACGAGGGTTTTTGTGTGATACAAAAACACATAAATGCTGCGATAATTCCATTAAACCACGTATTGTATTTTGAAAAATAGTGTTGACAGCTTTCACTTGCAATCCTAAAAATAAGCAAAGTTAATTTATGATTAAAAATAAACCACTGTTTTATTTCCCTTCATCATACATAGGAATAACAGTAGCATTCCACAATTATTCTATAGGTACATTGGATATTTCATGTTAATGTTATTTAGTCAATTATTCCCTGGATATCTCCATATAGCAAACTATTATAAGTCTATCTATCTATACCCTCACGCCACGTCCCTTGCAGGGTAGGCAGAGAGGACAGAGCACCAGACAGCCCTATCCACACACACTCCTAGCCTCTGTCACATTCATGCAATTTGTCATACACACTCTCCGATTCCTTTTACTCAAAACGCGTCCATCCTTGAGGATCTCTCTTTTATTATTACCTAAGCAACACCAAACTTAACAATACAAATTTTGTATCCATTTGAAAAGTTATGTGGGACTATCGATAGAAATATTTAGATTGGGTAATATTTTAGACTGCGTATATCTAAGCGTAACTAACAACACCCTTCTATGTTCCTTGTGGAAACACAGGGTAGGGGAAGTGTATTAACCAAAGACATTATATATTAAGTATGCTAGACATCCGACTCCATGTATTTTCAATAGAACGGAAGTGACGCAAAATCACGCTCGGCACTTTTTGGTATTTTAGAGTCGCAAAACTCACACTATTAACAAGATATCAATAATAAACACTAAAACATCTGTAAAACTATCGCTTGATTCCTAAATAACGTTATAACTAATACAGTTTTTAACTATGAGAACAAAATTTCGAAAATGTTGTACACAAACTGTCTAAATTCTCCATACTTTATTCTTTATATTATTATTCTTTATATTTATTCATATTCTTTTTGTGCGTACCTACGGGTCAGTCACTGGTTAACCAATGATAGGTCAAGTTAGCCGAAACTGATTAGATTAATTCATTTTTATTATTTTGTTTTGTGACGATCCTATGTGGTGATTTAATTATCATTTTTACTGTTTCTGACGATCCTATATGGTGAAAAGAAAAATGTACGGTGCCCTTGGGGCGATTTTATCGCTAAACGGCGCCTAAAGTTGTCCGATTATTATTATTATTATTATTATACGATTTGACAGTTTGTGGGCACCAGTTTACTTCACTCTAGCATTGAGTACGCCATCTAGGTATTTAATATATAATGTCTTTAGTATTAACAATGTATAGATTGTTGACTTGATAACTCGAATTGATTTTTATTGATAATAAGAAAACAAATCAATAAACTGTGGAATTTCAGGGACACGAAACAATAAAGATGCATTGGTTTATGTATTTATAAGACACATAATTATATAAATATTTATTATATTCCCATATTCAGACAAATACTCTAGATATATACAATATACTATGTATTATATTTATTAACAACTAGTTCAAATTATATATTATTAAAATATAGTGAAAATTCAAATGTCTATGTACTGATTTTATTGAAAATCTTTCAAATAACCCAAAAATTTTAGTTTTCAATGTTGCATTTGAGTCATATAGTATCAAAACAGCAATCTGTCGATTCAGCGTAAACTGAGTGTAAGAATGTGGTGCATGTTCCTATTGTAAAACTACACATTGTAAGATATTAACATGGCAACAAAAGCAGCCATAACCCATATAAATATTTCATATAACAAGTCACTTGGTTTCAGTGCAATACACCAATCTGCAATATATGAGAGGCAGGAACAGCTATTTAGATACAACATTTTTTTCAATTTGCTCCGAATCAGTCTGAGATCAGATTTTGATTTTGATACTATATGATTCAATTATGTTGCCATTACAATATATTTAACAATTAGAATATACTTATGTTTTATGCATGGCAACCCTAGCTATTGATTGAACTAGGGAACCTATATAAATGTACCATTGATTGAACTAGGGAACCCATATAAATGTAGGAAGACTTAACGGATAAAGCCATAGACAAAACTGCCGCCATTGCCGCTACTAGCCTTTCTGCTAGGTATACGCCATTTTTTCTCAATGTAAAGTACACTAATTTACCATTTAATTACATAGGTTATATTCCAAAGGTAATTTACACACTGATTATACATAATGAGTTGCAAAAATCACTGAAATATCACCAGGTTTCATGCAATCGTGGACAAGCAATATGACACGCAATCATATGTTTGTAACTCCCATGGCGTCAACCATAGATTTGTCATAGATAATAGAAGGGACTCAATGTTCAATAGTTCTTCCCACCTTTATATAGGTTCCTTAGATTGAACCGTTTTTGGGATTAGCATGGTGTATCATTTATTATCAAAAATTATTAATCTACGAAGACTTATTGTTGTTTCTTAGTATTAATCTGTAGACTTAACATATTATGTATTAACATTGATATTATTAAACTAAGTGTACAAATAAATAAATAAATAAATTATAATAATGTTCAATAACAACCATACTAACAACATCTTTTATTTCTCAATTTTTTTTATCATTTTATAATTTTGTTTTTTCCCTATTGCAGTAAAAAGTCCAAGGCTGCGTCTTTTGCCGTTAATTTTCACTCAGCGAGTCAACGGGCGATTATCGCACGAAGACAGAACGCATTTGGTGATTTTTCCGATTGGAATTGTCAAACAGAAGAGATATGAAAATGCTTATAATAGTGAGTTGATAGATATATGCTGTTTAAATAAGATCGTTAAGAAAAACATCGAGCGATAGGGTAAGAAATTAAGTTATTAGAAAGATGAGTGACTGTAAGACATGCTGTAACTAGAATAAAGTGAACAAGTTGAGATGGTTGGGACATATAGAGAAGATGAATTATGAGAGGAAATGTACAAGATTTTCCTCAGTATCGTGTCTCTGTTATTATTTGAGCAACTGGAATTGGCGATGTCAAGGTTTGATGCGTCCTGGTAAATTCAGCCCACCGTGAATAGGTAAGAAAGCAGTTTATTGGTAATATCAGAAAGAATGACATACAATTTTTTAAACTCTAGCTAATTTAGTTATCAAATAAATTAAAGAAACCGTAAAAAAAATTGATTGAAGAGAAATTAACCTCAAAAAGTTAAAAAAAAACCCTATTTTTAACATTTGATCATGCGGCCTTTACGCCCCGGGAAATGACCGTGACGTCATAGTTGGGTCCCTAGCCTTAAGTCTATCTGGAAGATATCACGATAAGCTCGCCTTGGTAAGCATTTATCTGTCCAATTATATTTAAAAAAAAATTATCCATTTTGTATGAGATAGTTAACTGAAAAATAAAAAGTCCAGATTAATTATAAACAAAAAAATCTTAGAGAAGATAATTAAAAAAAAAGCAACTGCCAACTTTTCAGCCTGCCTTCTTGCAAGTAAACAGAATTATTATCTATGGACTTTACTATTGTCTATGGTCAGTTTTATCTTGCAGTACCTACCTATACAATATTATTTTTACTTGTAACAATACTACACACTGAACAATCTTCAAATACAACAATTATTTATTTCATTCAAACTTTAAACTAAATGTTTAACAGTTGAAATTATTTATTCCAGTCCTTAATTTATTTATTTATTGTAATTATTTATTTATTTTAAGTGTAATTTGTATTTATTTATTATTTGTGTCGTATTTTATTCAATGCGTAATGTGTAAGTACAATTTTTCTATGTTATTTCATGCTTTTTTTACATAACCTTTTTATGTAACATTTTAGATTATTTAATTTTAGTAGAATTGATTTAAATTCTTGAATTAATTTATTTATTTTATTAGTTTTTGTGTTTTTTTACACATCTAATTCATAAATTAAATTTTAAATAATACTATTTTGACCACATGGTCCGTTTTGCTTAAAAAATCTTGCAAAAAATTCATCGACCCATAAAGTTGAGAACCTGTTTATTTTTATAATTTAATATAGAGATTGCAAATCTAATTATTTTATCCACAATCCATACATTAGTATTTTAACCTATGTATGTAGATGGTTCGTAGATAGTATTATAGTGTGAAACGTAGTCAAGTCCCCATACACCTATACTAAATAGTGCCCCTTTCACTCCTCAATTCTCTTAATATGTAGCTGATAGCATTCACATTTTTATGCTTAGAAGTGTGCCTACAAAATTCTATAAAATTAGTTCACTAGGGCGAACCTATCGCAATGCTGCTATTTCTTTCAACTAAACTCAATATATTTATCTATATTTATAAAAAAACTGCAGATAAAATTAGATCAAATTCCAATAATTCAGAAATTGTTAGTAATATATGAGTCGTATAGTATCAGATACAGCAATCTGTCGATTTGGAGTAAATTGAGTGTAAGAATGTGGTGCATGTTCCTATTGTAAAACTACACATTGTAAGATATTAACATGGCAACAAAAGCAGCCATAACCCATATAAATATTTCATATAACAAGTCACTTGGTTTCAGTGCAATACACCAATCTGCAATATATGAGAGGCAGGAACAGCTATTTAGATAAAACGGTTTTTCCAATTTACTCTGAATCAGTTTGAAATCCGATTGCTGTTTTTGTAGTAGCGACTTTTCTATTCTATTCTATCCCCTCACGCCGCAACCCTTGCGGGGTAGGCAGAGAGAACAGATCGCCGGACTTTTCTATCCTTAAACACACTTCGGGCTTCCGTCACATTCATGCAATTCGTCATACAAATTCTACGATTCCTTTTACTCAGAACACGTGCACCCTTTAGAATCTGGTCTACAAGGTCAAGCCATGTGGTTCTTTGACGGACACGTTTCCTTACACCCCTTCTTTCTCCCAGGTGTATTTTCTTTGTTATCCTTTCATCATTCATTCTCTCTGCATGTCCCAACCATCTCGACTTGTTCATTTTCATTTTAGTCACAACATCTGTTTTACATTCACTCAACTCTCTAATCACTTCATTTCTTATCATATCTCTCAACATTTATCCACAAATAACAATTTTTTATTATTTCTAATATTTTCAGGTTGAAATCCAAACTACAATGTTACCTTGTAGTATAATTATATTAGTGGCAAGCTTCTCCCTCCTGCCACCAGATGTCTCTAGTGATATAACGCACCCGTGTCCTCTGCCACTCAACTACCACTGTCGTTCGGGAGAATGTATCCTTAAGACACAGCAGTGCGATGGACGTCATGATTGCAGCGATGGATCTGATGAATTCAACTGTGGTAATTATTTTAAATTATTAAGTTCCAATATGCACTGAGCAAAAATCGTTCTATTTTCGCTTCAACTTTTTCAAATTTTGTATGAGAACGTTAGTGCGAAATAAGAATAACACAAGCGACAATGTGAATTTTACCTTTTTAAGAAGAGCCTGGGAACAAATTAAAAAATCTGAAACAGCCAATTCATTAAGATTGTAATTACCAGTATTTTGGCTAAATTATACTTTTATATCTGAAAAACTGAACGGAAAATTCTCAGATCCTGAAAATTGCAGGGGTACTTTTGGAACATTTTTTTATTCAAGGAATTTCCAAATATTGTAATTCTAAAACAGCCAATCTGTAGTCCATTCTTTCATCTATCACTGTCTTCAGTTTCAAGACAATTCTCTCAGTATTGGCTGAGAACAATTCAGGGCGCCGAAGCCGAATGACAGCATATAGGACCTATGTGTTATTAGCCAGGCAGCTATGGTGGTATGTCTGATCTCACAACAGTATTCAGTCATTCAGTCTGTCAAGTCCATTGTTTAAATACATTCACACTTTGTGCAACAACAAGCTCCATACCATCCTCCATACATACACAACTCTATTGGATAAGAAATACAGCACACAGGGACTCTGCTTGAAACTGTGACGTCTTATTATAGTGCCAACCTGCATGAATGCTAGTGAGACAAGGACATGGCTGAAGAAGGACCAATCGTTGAGAAAAATGTGTGGAGAGATAGGATAAAGAATGAGGTTATTAATGATTTTAGCAAATTGAGAGGATGAATATACTACAATGTTTTTGTCATTCAAAGTTAGGTTATGTAATCTAAGGTTAGGTCAAAATGTGACATGTTAGGTTAGGTTAAAAATTTCAAACAATTTGTTAGGTTATTTCTTGTCGTTCCTATCATTGTTATTAATTAGTAAATGTTAAAGGTTTTCACGGTGTGCGATTGTCATTTTTTCTTGGTTTTTCGGGCGAAACACCAGTAGGAGTGTTGAAACGTCGATCAAATTTATCTACACACGATTAACCCGAAAACAAATCTAGATTGATATTAATTGTTTGTAATATTGTTAACAGAGGAGTCGTGCGAGTCCCCGAAGTGGTGGAGATGTAATGATGGTGTCTGTGTGGACTCCCTCTTCAGGTGCAACCAGGAAACAGAGTGTCCCGATAAATCTGATGAATTACACTGTTCAGGTTAGTCCATATTTTAACACTATTCCATGTACAGCAGAGCCTCGATAATCCGAACCCCAGCTAATCTGAACGCCTCTATAATCCGAACGGCCCCGCTACATACTATAATCCAAATGCTTCGTACACACGAACAAGGTATAAATTTTCAGTGTTCGGATTATAGAGGCTCTGCTGTATTAGAAAGCTAATCGTCATAAAATTTATTTTTGTGTATTTATTTGTCTACTTATCTCTTGCAAGGCAGACAGAGAGGACAACACGCCACACCCTTCTATCCTTACATGGATATATCATGCTTACATGAAGATATTAGGTACGAATTCATGAATTTGTTTATGAAATACATTTTGTATGCAGATTCGTCAAAATTTCTGTTCGTGAATTATCGTCCTTTTGTCCTTTGGAATAATTTTTAGGTATGATGCTGTACAGATAGTTCACTGAATTTTACAGGGTAAATAGTTTGCAAAGTGGGGAAGTTTTTAAAAATAGTTTGGTGCAATATTTCGTGTGATTATTTTTGTAAAATAATCATAATTTTTTTTTTAATTTGAATTATTCATCATCATCATTAATTCTTTTAACTTCTGGGGAGCATAGGGCGGTAACAACACCTCTCCATTGGTCTCTGTCCTGGGCCATGGCCTTGACATCCGCCCATTATAGATCGGCTTCCCTCAACTCTGCAAGCATGGAGCGTCACCAAGTAGTATTTGGGCGACCCGTCGGCGCCTTCCTGAGGGCTCCCAGCCCAATGATTGCTTCGGGATGTTTCCCTCGTGTCGTCTCAGGGTGTGACCGATCCACCTCCACTTCCTTTCCCGGATGTCTTCAGCGACCTGCCTCTGGTCCGCCATAAGTCGACATTGCTTATGACGTTTGGCCAGCGTATCTTAAGAATGTGTCGCAGGCACTTGTTAATAAAGACCTGAAACTTCTGTGTCACACTGTCCACTACTATTAGCCATGTCTCGCAACCATACAGGAGGACTGTCTTTACGTTAACTGTTAAAGATCCTCACTTTGGTTTTTGTCGATATTATGGCAGACGTCCACACTGGTTTGAGTTGCGCAAATATACCCCTGGCCTTGTTTATTCTGGTGTCTATATCCAGTCTTGTACCCCCGGTTGAGTCGACCATGCTCCCCAGGTAGCAGAAGTTTTCTACCTCCTCTATAGTATTTCCGCTGATGACTAGTGGAGTGCTCGTTGAGGCATTGATGCGTAGCCCTTCAATCTTTTCTGCATTGATGTGTAGACCAGCACTCCACTTTGGTGGTATTCGTTTTCTTCTTTGCCTGAGATGAATGAAGCAGGTAGTCGTCCCTTCTCGGTCACCCTTTTATGACTGCGTTGGACAGTTTAAAATAATTTCACTATAATTTTGAATTTCAACATTTTTTATGGCGCGATGCTGATATCAGATAGGCCCATAATTATTTTTGTATTTGCAAAGTGTACTATTTACCTATTCTAAAAAAAAAACAAGTATGTGCCCCCAAAATTGGTGTCTTTGTGACCAATAATGTCTTGTAGGTCAGGGTTGTACAAAAAATATGAAAAAAAAATTACTGGAAAATTGCAAAAAATTGCTGAACATACATGGGGGTTGAATCGATAGGTATTGAGGTCCCCTATCACCCTGCTTCGGTTGATTCACCGGTTGTGTTACACCGTGTATATGTTCTTTGTAGGTAATTCTATCTTTAGGCATTCTCTCCACGTGTGTTTATTTGTTTTCCAGATGAATACAAGCAGGACATCCTGCCTCCACAGAATGGCTGTTCCAGTAATCAGTTCCAGTGTGCAGATGGTCAGTGCATCTCCAATTCGTTCATCTGCAATGGAGAAGATGACTGTGACGATGGATCAGACGAACATTGTCTAGATAAGGTACTTTCCTAATTAATTATTATCTTAATATGTATACAGTCTCCACCTCCTAGAGTAGGTACTCTAGCCGTGCTGTAACAGTTGGCAACATAGCATAATGATCAAACAGGACCACTACTCCTGTCAAATCTCCTAACAGAATATAATATGTGGTCCGTCATACTCATTGTTAAGGGACTGTTATTCCATACATTTCCTTAGCGACGGTGATGGCAACCTCGCCTATAATGTTTTATGTATTAATCCTACATCACGGCTAGAGAAAGAGAGAAAAGTGAAGGTGGGGAAGTCGGTGGATGTTAGCTGCAATTGGGGTTAAAAGATTGTATTGTTGGTAGCCCTGATTGTCGAACCTTGTCACAAGAGCTGTCAAAGGTTCGCAATATTCTTACATTGTATATTTTACAAGTAACCTACGATGCCGAAAATATTTACAAAGTAGCGCTAGAGAAATAATTTTAAAGGCAAGATAGTTTTGCAAATTCGGAAAAAAAATCTCCGATAATCCCTTTAAACCACTATCACAAGTTTGAAAAACAATGTTGCCACTTTATTCTAACAATCAAAAAAATGCAATTTTTTTTAAACAAATTTTCTGAAATACTCGTATAATTTGGAAGTAGCGGAAAAACGTACCCATATCTTATTATCACATCAAGCAATACTAAACCAAGTTTGCACCCGTGAGACTTCTGAAAAATACAGACCATAAGTGATGTGATATTTGCTTGTTGTCCCATATTGTATTGTGTCTATGGTTTCAGGAGTTGCCATGTCAAGGATTCAAGTGTAAGGATGGTACCTGCATATCAAAGTCCTGGAGATGTGATGGTCAGCCTGACTGTAGTGATGGGACTGATGAAATAGACTGCAGTGAGTATTACATATTATACCATTTATTTACCATTTATTCACATACATACATGGGCGACGTCAGCCTCGGAGCTTGGGGGGGTAACAATATAGAAAAAAAAAACATATAGCATAAAAAACACATAAATTGCGCAAGCGAATTTTTTTGTGAGACACATTGAAGAAGGTTGTGATGTGGTTTGTTTATTTAAAAATGTATATAATACAATAATATGTATCAAAAATGTTTTTCTATAAAAAAGTAATAAAAAATAGCGCCGCAGGCAATTTTTTTTATGAAACTGACGGATTTTCATACTAACTTTAGAAAATTTATGATATGATGAAAAAATGTGTGGTAGTAATGTGATTTTTTGTGAGGTTTATCATTTAGTATGAAAAAACCTACGGTCCCACGGATGTAGGAGTTTCGGATTCTGTCAAGCCTTTTGACACCGCGCATGTATCTAATATTTCTTCTTCTTAAACTGCATCTAGACTCAGTGAGTCTGTATTGACAGGATTGTTCTCCTGTGATGTGGAACTCCAGCTGCCTCTCCATCGCTTCGGTGGTCTTCCTGGCGGGCGTTTACCATCAGGCACCCCATGCAAAGCGATGTATGGGAGTCTGGCATTGTTCATTCTCGACACATGTTGGTGCCAGAATCTCCGCCGCTGTCGTCCCCATCTGATTATTCTAAATAAATAATATATTTTGTATTTCAGTCCCTCCTATGAACAAGTGTCACCTGAATGCAGGATTCTTTGCTTGCTCAGACAACAGGACTTGCATTCACAGTCAGTTGTTGTGTAATTCACACCAAGACTGTCCTGATGGCTCGGATGAAGGAGGAGACTGTAACGTCGGTAAGATAATATTCAACAGAACATTTCGTCAACCAAATTACGGCATTATATCTAACAAACTATTGGAATATTAAGGGAAATCCCAAGGGCTTAAGGCCCTCCACATCCCCGGGTAGCTCAGGCGCATTAATAGCGACCTCTTTACCTGCACTTTTAGCAAAATATTATTAAGAGGTGGGCCCAGGGTTAGCCTCAAGGGAGCCCCCCGGCAAACCCCACCCCTGAATTACGTTCCTTCAATATCCTATTGGAATGCTATTGGAATAATAATAAATAAATAAAATAGTCTTTATTGTACATAGAAACATACAAAGGGCGGGCTGATTGCCAAATGGTAATATCTACCAGCCAACCCATAACAGAAACCACAACGAGACAAAATTAATTATAAACTTCGTACCTAAAGGGTACCTTTACTTAACCATAATTGAACACATAAATTCATACACAAATTATCTCAAGTTTCAGTAAATTTCAGACCCAAGCAACAAGGTGACGTAATAAATGACGTGATTTTTTGGTCCCGAAACACGTCATACATCATGTGACGATGTCACAAATTATTACGGGATAAATCACGTCATTTATAACGTAATTTAAATAATTATTTTTTTGGAGGAAATTCTTCATTTTTCATATTCGGTATTTCACACATTTTACCATTGATTTCGATGATGCCCCTTATGCAGTATTTAATTGCTCATTTTTACCTGTCATTTGAGTTGCATTTGGTAGGCTGAGGTGGCTGGTAGCCTGGTCGGTAACGCGCTTGACTGTTAATTCAGTGGGCGCGGGTTCGATCCCCGATGCCGACCTACTCTTCTTCACGACACAAACTTTTCAAGTTTACTGTGAAGTGTACAAATATGTATTTATTTTGAGTTTATTTCGATAAACCCAGATTCATTTTATAAAAAAAAAAATCGATGGGCCAGGCCCAGGTTTTTATTTCCGTACTAAATGAGAATTCTCCTTTCATTTGATTTATTTTGTTTTGCAGCTGAAAAGAATTGCCTGAGGCAGTCTTGCACGAATGGTTGCCTGCAAACACCGGCTGGTCCCAAATGTCTGTGTCCTCTTGGCTTGCAACTCTACAACTTCACCCACTGTGTGGATGTAGACGAATGTAAGAACTCTAATCCCTGCAGTCAGATTTGTGTCAACACTCACGGGTCGTTCCACTGTGAATGCCGAGCGGGGTATTCTCTCATGAAGGACAATCACACGTGTAGACCAATGGAGGAAGAACCTCTAATGGTGTTCAACACACGAGATGATGTTCGGGCGTATTATCTGGAGAAGGAAAAGTATTTCAGTGTCGCCGGGAAGGCAAATCAGGTATATAATATTATTATTTGTTATTGGGTAGGCAGCTTTCGCTGTTTTGACCCAAGTCCCAGTTGAGTTGTGTTTATATTATCCCGTCTATTCTTGAAGGTGTTGGTGGTTGGAGCAAGTACCATTGACTCTGGCAACTGATTCCAAGCACTGACAGCACTATTGGTCAAGAAGTGTCTCCATGGGTTGGATGTGAATCTTGTTGTTGTCAGTTTCAGCTGGTGTCCTCTCAGGTGCACATTAGAGTTCATAGTAAACATGGCCGGTAGAATCTCACAGGAATAATGGTTATGCAACACCTTATATATTTCAACAATATCTCCCCGGTTGCGTCTTTCTTTTAGTGTAGTTAGTTTAAGGTCATTTTAAACGGTCCTCATAATATGAATCCTTAATTGGAGAGTGTGTATGACGAATTGCATGAATGTGACGGAAGCATGGAGTGTGTGTAAGGATGGGACAGTCTGGCATACTGTCCTCTCTGGCAACCTACGAATATATAATTTAAAGAAGGGTTGATTGGTAGACAACTATCTACAGTAATGAACTCACCACAAGTTGTAATTGATTTATTTTGTCTTCAGGCCGTTGGAGTGGCATTCGATGGCCAATACGTCTACTGGACTCAACTGTTGAAGGGAAGTGAAGGGATTATCAAGGCTTTCCTTAATGGAACCAATAAAGAGGTAAATCATTCATTCATTTACAAAATGCCGATCAGAACCATTTACATTCTGATGGGGATTGACTTTATGCATAGAAATTTGATTGCGCATGAATACCATAGAAAATTAAAGATAAGAAAGAAGACAACAGTAGCGAGAGAGGGGGTCACTATTTAGTATGTAGCAACCTATTATAGAACATATTATAGAGTTCACAAATTGAGTTATTTTATCCACTATGCATTTGTTTACTATGTTTGTATTTTATCCTATGTAGATGGTACCTATTGGTATAGAGCGTAGTTAAATTCTCCATGTACCAAATAGTGCCCCCTCTCTCCATATTGCAGTCTCCTTTTTGAATGCTGGAATTATCAAAAATCCTTCCTTTCCAATCCAAGTTTCACTTCTTCACAATTAGGTGTTTGGGCTGCGTGTTGATGGGTGATGAGTATGTCATTGCCAATCAGTCACCCAATCGTGACAATTTTTTTTTGTGTGTAAAATGAATCTGGGTTTATCGAAATAATAGGGATTGAACCCGCGCCCACTGGATTAACAGTCAAGCGCATCACCAACCAGGCTACTGACCACTTCTAATTGTTTTATAGATAGATATTATATAAATAATAATAAACTGCTCTGGCGTTTGTTTGAACAATTGTTACTTTGGAACGTATTTGATTTGTTTCCAGGTGATTGTCAGCAACGGTCTGATCTCCCCCGAGGATATCAGTGTGGACTGGCTGACAGGCAACCTATACTTCACAGACAGTGAGCTCAGTCACATTGCAGTTTGCTCTAATGATGGCTTACACTGTACAGAACTCCTCAAGAGGAATATTCAGAAGCCTAGAGCTGTGGCAGTACATTCTAACTTGGGGTAGGTACTGCATTGAAATATTTAATATTACCATTATTTGTTATTGGGTAGGCAGCAGTGGCGAAGGGTGGATTTCTGCAGAAGGGAAGCCGGGGCTAACATTTCTTATTGGATTACGTCAAATTATGTAGAGGTAGACACTATTATACCTATCATTTTATCCCGAAGGTAGCTCGATGGGAATCATGTCTTACGTAGCTTCGCGCCTGGTAGGCAGCTTTCGCTGTTTTGACCCAAGTCCCAGTTAAGTTGTGTTTATATTATCTAGTCTATTCTTGAATTGTTGGTGGTAGGAGCAAGTACCACTGACTCTGGCAACTGATTCCAAGCACTGACAGCTCTATTGGTTGTGGAAGTGTTTCCGTGGGTTGGATGTGAATCTTTTTGTTGTCAGTTTCAGCTGGTGTCCTCTCAGGTGCACATTAGAGTTCATGGTAAACAAAGCCGGCAGAATCTCACAGGAATAATGGTTATGCAACACTTTGTATAATTCAATAAGATCTCCCCGATCGCGTCTCTCTTTCAGTGTAGTTAGTTTAAGTTCTTTCAAACTGCCAAATTATAATTATATCTATATCTTGTTTTTCCAGTATATTATTCTGGACAGACTGGATGTCCCCATCGTACATTGGGCGGGCCAACATGGATGGCTCTGATGATGTGAAGCTCATTACAGACAACATCCGATGGCCCAATGGTCTCTGCATTGACTACCAGGCCTCCAAGATCTACTGGGTGGACGGACATTTCTCCAAGATTGAGTCTTCTAACTTTGATGGCTCTAATAGAAAAGTAATCAGTGGTCTCTACTCCATTAACATCTGACTCTGTTTTGGTTTAAGAGTTCATTCTGGACTAATTTATTTGTTATTAGCTGGCAGAGACCGCAGCATCGCGATAAGCTCACCCTAGTGAACCAATGCTGTGATTTATATTTGTGTTTTTTCGATGTCTTTAAATCACTAGTCTTATGTCTTGACTCAAGTCCCTTGTCTCAAGTCAAGCCTCTTGTCTCGAAGTCAAATCTCAAGTCACGTATGAGTCTAGTCTCAAATTTCGAGTTGAGTCTCATGTCAGGCCTCTAATTATTTCTTGAGTCAAGTCCCGAATCAGGTCTCAAATCTCAGATCTAGAGTCAAATCTCAAGTCTAGAATCAAGTCTTTGAGACTTTGATTCGAATCAAGTGTGAAGTCTTTTATAAAAAAAATGATACAAAAGGAAATCATCTATGGCCTGTTGCTAAAATATCACTACATAGTATGGAATGTAGCAAGTCTCCATATTTTGCTAAATAGTGCCCCCTCTCTCCACGCCGCTGTCTTATTACTTTTCTTTAATTTTAGATGTTATTTATATGTTTAATATGATGCATTTATATTTCTGTGTGGTAAAGTATGAATTCGTCCTTTAGGTGGCATTGGAGAATGTGCATCATCCGTATTGGGTGGACATCTACGGAGACACTCTCTACTGGAGCGACTGGGCCATGTTGTCCGTGCAGTCCTGCAATAAGGAGACTGGCAAGGATAGGAAGACTCTCGTCAAGGCTAATCAAGTATTCGGTGAGTCAATTTGTTTCTAGACCATTTAATTTGTCAGTTCTAGAACATTTTTTTTAACTTTTGGGATGCATGAATGTGGCAGAGGCTGGGAGTGTGTGTAAGGATAGGTTAGTTTGGCGTTCTGTCCTCTCTGCCTATCCCGCAAGGGATGTGACATAGTTGAGGAAAGGGCGATTTTTTTTATATTGATGTTCTTACCATAAAAAAAAGTTGTAAATAGCACCCCAGGCGATTTTTTTTTTATAAACTTACCTATTAACCTATTAATTACAAATTATAGACAAAACTAAGTCAAAGAATTTATTAATTACAAATTATAGACAAAACTAAGTCAAAGAATCGAAATTATGGAAACATTATAACCTAAATATTTGCAAGCACCAGTTACAGGAAGGAATAAAGGGGAAAAGGTTAATGAGGAAGGGAGATTGTATTGTTATTAACAGATCTCTTTGTTAATTTTATTTGTATGTGCTTTTGTAGAATATGTACTTAGTTTTTCAACCATAACGAAGTGCCAATAGAGCCTTTTACACTCTATTTGGCATTGAATTTCCCTGTATATTTATTGTCAACATGTAACTTTGACGAGTCCAAGTGCCTGCAAATGGCCTAGGGATGATTCACAACAATAAACAATGATATTGTTCCCCAGGCATACAAGTTTACTACCCGGGCAGATGGAATAAGACCAGCACACACAGTTGCTCCAACTCCAGGTGCACCTTGTGCCTGTTGAAGGGAGCCAACTCCTACTCCTGTGCTTGTCCCGTGGGGAAGGAATTGGCTATCGATGGATTCACTTGCATTGGTAAGTTTTAATTTACATACCATTTTCCTGAGGAAATGCCGTATCTGTTTTTTTTCTCATTCTCATTTTTTTTTTTCATTTTTCACATTCTCATTTTTACCAGTAGTTGATTGGCAGACATTGCCTATGGCAATAAACCCGCCATTTGGAATAATCTTTCTTTATATCCAACTAGCTGAGTGACCCGTGCTTCGCAACGGCAAATTTGACAAACCATCCCGGCATACTTTATAGGCTCGAGCTGGACAAAATGTGATTTAAGATTTGAATTTCTTTGCCAACGCCCTTTCATAGAATACTGCACACGACCCCACAAAACACTTGGATCCCCTCATCATCATGGCATCTCCTAGGAAAAGCTTTTTCTCCAAAAATCGGCGACGTTAGAACACAGCCTATATTATCGCAAATGTTATTCTAAATTTTCGCAGCAATCCATCGTAAAATGCGGGGTTTATGCTAACACTTACAAAATCCGACTTTGTTTTATAGATACTATAGATAAGGTTTTATTTATGTATTTATTTATCCATAGGAAAAAAAGGAACTGTAGAAGCCAAATAATTATTTTGAATATTACAATTTTGTTGTCTGGCAACAATGACATACTTTTTTCATTATATAATTTTCTTCCAGAAACATCTCACCATCTTCTGCTGTTGATCGCTGGTGGGTCATTATTTTTCACCGTGGATCATCAGGAATTGGGGAAACATAATGTGATTGTCAAAGACACACCGTTCCAAGACATTACGTCCATTGTCTATGATAAAATCAAAGGTTTGTAGTCTATGAATTCAAAACCAACCATATCAACTTGTTCACTTTCATTCTAGTCGAAAGTTGGGAACTATTACACTATTGCGGCCCCACTTTTTGTCGAAAAGGCAATTTTTTTTCAAAAAGCGCTAAAAACAGTATTATTTTGCTCGGCTAGACTGCGGGTGGGGACGGACGCTTGCACAGAAATTAAGAATGTGTATTTTTAAAAAGAGTTTTGTAAATTTACAATGTTTTTTAGCCTTGAAATGTCACTCCTATAAGTTTTTCATGTTTTAAGAAGGCGATAAAAACTGTATTTTTTCACTTGTATTTTGTGCATGTGCTCAGACCCACTCGCAGCCAAATTGAGCCGAAAAAAATACCATTTCTAGTGCTTTTTCAAAACAAAATAGTCTTGACAAAAAGTGGGGCCATAATAGTGCAATAGTTCCGAAAGTTGCTTGTTAAATTTGAGTCCTTTTATTCTAAGAGAGTACTTTAGAGAGTTCTTTAGAGTACATGCGCAGTTGGTTGTGGTGGCCGTTTCTCAAGCGGGAGATGCCAGGTTCAAACCCCGGCGCTGGCGATGTATTGCACACATTGCAATACAGGCTTTTAGCCTAGTGCAAAGGATGCAGAAAAGTATTTGGGTTTGTGTGTGCAACCCCAGATCCTTTTTATTAAAAAATAATAATGTTTCCAGATCGTGCTATCGTGTATGACGACAGCAGGAAAGTTATCTACAGCGTGGAAAACTACAGACAAGATCGCCCTTCAGTAAAGAGTTTGTTGGACAGTGACATCGGACAAATTGAGGATATGGACTTCGGTAAGAATTTATACTAAATATTTTTACCATCACTCTGTATCTCTTGTAAGGTAGGCAGAGAGAATACAACACCATGAACACACACACTGCTATCCAATTGTCAACTTGAGTCAAATGAGTCAGAGTCAAGTGTCCGACTTGAGACTCATCTATCAAAAATGCTACATGACTCAACTTGAATTGAGACTTGTTATTATCTTACTAGAAGAGTCGTAGCCTCGAGAATTGACTTTAGACACGGTAGTTATAGCTTTATTTGAAAGATTGAGACTGCACTTGAGTTTTGGCCTCAAATACTCCAGACTTGACTCAAAACTTGTTAGTTATTGTTTTTAAAAGCCTGAGACTGTAGTTGTGGGCACAAAGACTAGAGACTCTAGTTGTGGCCTTAAAGATTAGAGACTCAGATTGAGACTTGGTAGTTATTGTATTTAAAGGCTAGATAGAATAGTCGTGGCCTCAGAGATTAGAGACTCATCTTGAGACTTGGGAGTTATATTTTTAAAATACTTGCGATTCTAATCTTAGCCTCAAATACTCCAGATTTGACTCTAGACTTGGGAGTTATAATTATTCATTTTAAAAACATCAAACTCAATTTGGTCTCAAAGACGCGAGACTCAACTTGAGACTTGGTAGTTATATTTACAAAAGATGTGAGCCTTGCTTCAAAGATTTGAGAATTGGTTCAAAGATTTGAGACTCGACTGTAGATAGCACTGGTCTCTACCTACACAATATAATACATGGTGATCATATTTACAGACTACCGCACTAACACCTTGTACTGGTGCGACACCTACCGTGGTACTATAGAGGTAATGAACCTGGCGACACGACAGAGAGCTGCCCTAATGCATTACCACCATGGAGATGTGGCTGTGGATCTGGCACTTGTACCAGAACATGGGTAAATAGGAATCAATAATCGTATTGAAATTGTTCCACAAAGTTACCAAATCATCTATCTATACCCTCACGCCACGTCCCTTGCAGGGTAGCCAGAGAGAACAGAGCGCCAGACAGCCCTATCCTTACACACACTCCTAGCCTCCGTCACATTCATGCATGCAGTCATGCACACTCCGATTCCTTTTACTCAAAACGCGTCCATCCTTGAGGATCTGGTCGACATGATCGGACCAGGTCAGTCTCGGGCGGCCCGCTTTCTCACCCCTCTTCGCTCACTCAAATATATCTTTTTTGTCATCCTGTCATCTTTCATTCTCTCAACATGCCCAAACCATCTTAGTTTATTCACCTTCATTACCAAATCATGGTGACTCAAATTGTGTCACTTTATGGTGATGAGAGCATTTATTTGAAAAGTCACCATTTGGTTATGCGTCCAGAATGATACTTTTTAAAATCATATGACTGGAAATTCAACCTAGATTTATTACTTTCTGGAATTTTGGCTAGACTGTCACAATATGGTGACTCCAATATTAATTATTATAAAGCCACAGAAGCATATTATTATGACATTTTTAGAAGTAACTATTGGCTCGCATGATCATTTATAGAAGTCACGTTTTGGTGACTCGAACATTTATTGAAGTCACCATGTGGTGACTTGAACATTTGATCATAAAATAAGATTACTTTTTGGTTTCCTCATCACGAACACATAAGTTTTATAGTCACTAAATGGTAACTTGAACATTTATAAAATCACCATATGGTGACTTGAACATTTAATAATAATAATCGGACAACTTTAGGCGCCGTTTAGCGATAAAATCGCCCCAAGGGCATTTTTCTTTTCACCATATAGGATCGTCACAAACAGTAAAAATGATAATTAAATCACCACATAGGATCGTCACAAAACAAAATAATAAAAATGAATTAATCTAATCAGTTTCGGCTAACTTGACCTATCATTGGCTAACCAGTGACTGACCCGTAGGTACGCACAAAAAGGTGAGTCTTCAGCAACCTCCTGAACTCCTCCAGGCTTTTTAATCATAAAATTATTTTTTTTCCCTAATTTTGAACATGGTGTAAAATTTGTTTTCAGTTTCATGTTTGTCGCATTCCGAACCGTTGAAGGTGAAATTCATATTTCGAAGATAGGCATGGACGGCAAAGGTCAGTTGGTCGTCATCGAAAGTGGCTTCACTGGACCCACAATCAAACTGCACTACGATCGTCAGTCGGAACAAATATTTATCAGCGATTCCGGATCGTCAAAAATCGAGGTTATACACTATACGGGAATGGGGCAACAGATATTCCGAGAAGTAAGAGGGGTCCCAATGTCGATCGTAACGCAAGGAAGACAGTTGTTCTGGACGAATATGATGTCGTCCAAATTATATTGGACGGATAAAACAAACTTAGATAAACCTGTCAACAGAAAGATTTCTATGGAATTGCCGGAAGAGCCGCTAGTGATGCACATTACGACCACCACGGATTATAATTCGTACACGAGACCGCACGAGTGTCTCGTCTCGCGCACGCAACCTTACGATGCGCTCAAGTATCCGTGTTCTCACGTTTGCGTACAGAGTGACGTGACCGATACGGATTTTGCTGGTATAATTGGAGCGCATAAGTCAACACATAGGTAAGAATATTCGTAATAATTTTGACAATAGGTTTTAAAAACACATTCGATTTTTCGAGTGTTCCGTAAAAGTGTGGTGTTTGTAAAATGCTCAAATCCCTGCCACACCATAATTTTATTTCCACCTCGATGCTGGGTTCAGATCAAATCAACTCTGGCTGGTTTATGTGATCGTTTTATGCCCAGAGTAACATTCACCTATTCCACCATATCACATAGTTGTTGAGATGTGTTTTATTTTTATTTCACATTTATCCTTATTTTACCATCTTTTACGATGGTTACGAATCTGCTTAGGCTGGTTTAAGTGATCAATGTGGTGTAAAGGATTGTTTTCTACTAATATAACATGTATATGTGCTTAGTGCATGCTTGAAAATTCAATTTGAACAATCTCAATTCAGACAAACTCAGTTTTAACAAACTCAATTTGGATAATATCAGTTTACAACCTCAAATTTGGCAATCTCAATTTATACAAACTCAATTTGGATAAACTCAATTTATAGAAAGTCAATTTGGACAATCTCAATTTCTACAAACTCAATTTAAACAAACTCATATATTTGTAATTTCCTTTTTATCCCATCAGGTGCCTATGTCCTCCCGGCATGGTGCTCAACAGTGACCTGAAGACCTGTGAAGACCAAGCACGCTGCACAGAAGACCACTTCCTCTGCCTCCACAGCAACTTGTGTATAGACAAAAGTAAGAGATGTAATGGCGTATTGGATTGCTACTTCAATGAAGATGAAATTGGATGCCCTGGTAAGAATCTATCTATCTATATTATCCCCTCACGCCGCATATCTTGCGGGGTATAGGCAAAGAGAATAGATCGCCAAACTTTTCTAACCTTACACACACTCCTAGCCTCCGTCACATTCATGCAATTCCTCATACACACTCTACAATTCCTATTACCAAAACATGTCTGTCCTTAAGAATCTGGTCTACATGGTCCAACCAAGTGGTTCTTGGACGGCCGCGCTTCCTTACACCTCTTCTTTCTCCCAGCTATATTTTCTTTGCTATCCTTTCATTGTTCATTCTCTCTACATGCCCTGTACATCTAAGCTTATCCACTTTCATTCTAGTCACAACACCCGTCTTACGGTCACTCATCTCTCTATTAATAACCTCATTCCTTATCCTATCTCTCAAATGTTTTCCCACACATTCTTCTCAATGATCTCATTTCTTATCCTATACTTCTCAGTATTTTCCCACACATTCTTCTCAATGATCTCATTTCCACTGCATTCAACCCTGATTAGTCGCCACACTTTCCAAACTTGCCACACACTCTATACTTCTATAATATTTGTATTTTCTTTCAATTTGTTTTTCAGTGAATTCCAAGTCAAAGTGCAGCAGTGATGAGTTTCAGTGTAAGAATGGACAATGTATTGAAAAGAGATACTTCTGTGATAAACATCCAGATTGTTCTGATAATTCTGATGAAGATCATTGTGAAAATTATGGTGAGTAACACTGACACTAACACTGATGTTGTAAAAACTAGGTAACACTGACATTAATAATGTAGAAACTAAGTAACACTGACACTTATGTTATAATAACTGGGTAACACTGACCTTAATAAAATAATAACTAGGTAATACAAATCCTGATATTGCAAAAATTAGGTAACACTGATACTGATATTACAATATAACTGGGTAACACTGACACTGATATTGTATTAATTGGGTAACACTGACATTAATAATGTAGAAACTAAGTAACACTGACACTGATAATGTAATAACTAGGTAACACTGAAACTAATCATGTAATTTTTAGGTAACACTGATACTAATATTGTAATAACTAGGTAACACTGACACTGATATTATAATAACTGTGTAACACTGACATTAATATTGTAATATTTAGGTAACACTAACACAGATGTCGTAAAAACTAGTTAAAACTAACACTGAGAACGTAATAACTAGGTAACACTGACATTAATATTGTAATAACTAGGTAACACTGACATTAATATTGTAATAACTAGGTAACACTGACACGAATAAGGTAATTACTAGGTAACACTGACACTGAAATAGTATATTATCATAATGAAGTGTATTTTTAGGTGACAATGCCCATTGTGATTCACATCAGTACCAGTGCTCCTTGGGCCATTGTCTGGATAGACAGTCTGTGTGTGATGGTAGAGCCGATTGTCCAGATGCTGATGACGAAGCCAACTGCCCTATCAACCATTGTAAAGACAATGAATTCAGGTATTTTTTTATATAATTTTGATCGCTTTGTTAGTCTGAATCCATGTAAACATATTTCATAGACATATGATAAGGTATGTAGAGCAGATGACACCATTTGACACTCTGTAGCTACTGTATGTTAATTTGCAATATTTTATGTTATAGATGCGCTTCATCTCAATGCATACCAAAGCAGTGGGAGTGTGATCAGTCAATTGATTGCATCGATGGCTCGGACGAGCATAACAGATGTGGTAAGTTTTAAGTTCAAGTGAATTGAGTGTAAGAATGTGGTGCATGTTCCCATTGTAAAACTACACATTGTAAGATATTAACATGGCAACAAAAGCAGCCATAACCCATATAAATATTTCATATAACAAGTCACATGGTTTCAGTGCAATACACCAATCTGCAATATATGAGAGGCAGGAACAGCTATTTAGAAAAAACGGTTTTTCAATTTACTCTGAATCAGTCCGACATCAGATTGTTGTGTTTTATACTTTACGACTCAAGTAATGTTTGGTTTTTACTAATATACATGTTTGTAATTGACAGCTTACAGAAAGTCCTGCGATGCGAATTCGTTCAGATGCAGTAATGGTCGCTGTATTGAGATGTCACTGAGATGTAACAAAGTAGATGATTGTAGAGATGGATCAGACGAATTACATTGTGTAATTCAAGACAGCAAGACCGATAATAAACAGGTATCGATTTATTCATTTTATTTATTTATTTTTACGTGCCCTCGGAGAGCGTTCTCTGGCACATATACCGACATACATAACGCTACCTCAAACGCCTTGCAATGGCTTGATGATTTGGATGATGCTCTCAAGTGTCTCCTGGATGTAACAGTGAAAAATCTTTGACTCTCTTATCTTCTGACGACGCCACCTTTCAGTGGCTGATGGCAAACGATAATAATAATAAAAGCATCATTTGGGGACATTGAAATCACCCCAAATATATGTAGATCTTTCTGCATTTACAGTAAGCTTGCGTTGTGAAGTGGAGTAGGTTAGAATAAGGCCTCAATTAATTTAAATTACAATTAATTTTATTATGGGTTTTTGAACTTGTGTGCTGTGTGAATTTGATTCATATTTTGCAACATTAAAATGACAATATTTCCAAAGGTAAAAATTCTTAATATTCACAGTATCTCCATTAATTTTCTGTTTAAATGCAGTAAGAATGGTACTAACCTCACAATTTGTTTGAAGTCTTCAACCTAACCTAACATGTCACATTGTAACCTAACCTTACATGTCACCCCCTGACATAACCTAACTTTAATTTTGTTGTGAATGGTAGATTACTGAATTGTTTATTTCCAGGACAAGAAATGTAAAGATGAGGAATACACTTGCCACACAAATACCACACTTTGCTTGTCTTCTGATGTCAGGTGAGTTTTGCTAACGTTTAACAACGAACAATATTATATTGTACCTAAAATACTTGTATTATTTTCATTATATGTGAATGCTGTTGAGTTGAGATAGTTGAGAAGAATGTGTAGAGATATAGGATAAGTAATAAAGTGATTAGAGAGGTGAGTGATGGAAAGAGATATGTAACTAAAATGAAAGTGAACAAGTTGAGATTGTTTGGGAAGGATAAATAATAATATAAGGATGACAAGAAAAATACACATAAGTGAAAGCAAAGTCGACCATGTTGACCACATGCTCGAGAATGGTCATTTTTTGAGTAAAATGAATCATAGAGTGTGCGTATGATGAATTGCATGAAGCGTATGTAAGGATAGGGAAATTTGGCACTCTGTTCTCTCTGTATATATTGCAAGAGACGCGACATTAGGGCAGAGAGAGTTACTTTAACATACAGTAAAAGATAGACTTGAAAATTAGGTGTTTGATTTGTTATTTTGTCTTCAGATGTAACGGCAAAAAGGATTGTCCCCAAGGCGAGGACGAAATGGGATGTGAACCTTGTCCTGACAATCACTGGCAGTGTGCCTGGAGAGACAGTGCCAACCAGCAGCACTCGGCTCACCACGGGCAATGCATCATGAGTGATTGGGTGTGCGATGGTTCAATAGATTGTCTAGATGGGTCAGATGAAGACACAATAATGTGCAAAGATAGAATCAGTGAGTTTCTTTCGTTTAATTCAACAACCTAAACTATCCTAACCCTACTTAACCCAACCTACATAACCTAACCTTACCTTAGCCACAATCCTAACCTAACCTAACCTAACATTATTAATTTGTATCATTAATTAGATACAAATCTTCCATACTATACAGACTGTCACATATTATTAGCCACATGACACGGCAAGAAAAGAAGCCATAACCCATATAAATATTTAATGTAAAAAGTCACTTGATTTCAAATACACCAATCTGCAATATATGAGAGGCAAAAACAGTCGAGATGAAACGTCTATATATTGTACATGGCCCTCTACTGAGATTATTTTTTGGTATTTTAGTGTACATTCCAACCATTTTTACGCTTCCTTGAAGTCTCAGACAATATCAGGGTAGATGCAGGTAACAGCAGTTTAGATAAAACGTTTTTTCAGTTTATCAGTTTGAGATCAGATTACTGATTTTGATTCAATAAAACTCAATCTATTTAGTCATCCATCAGTCATGCTTTCAACGCGACTGAACCATCTTAACTTATTATTTACCTACATGTTGTCAATACCCTTTGTTACAACTCAATGTTTTCAGACAACATAGAGCTGACACACTCTGTATTGAAGACACAAGAGGATGGGACCTGCCATGGAAAGTATCGCTGTAAGACGGGAGAGTGTGTGGACTATTCTCTGCTCTGTAATGGACAACCCAACTGTGTGGATGGCTCCGATGAAGGGGGATTATGTAGTAAGTCTATGTTATAATTATTTTTTATCAAGGCCTTATATGCACTGAGCAAAAATCGTTCTATTTTCGCTTAGTTTTTTCAAATTTTGTATGAGAATGTTAGCGCGAAATAAGAAGTAAGCGACAAAGAATTATACCTTTTTAAAAAAAACCTGGGGAGAAATTTAAAAATCTAAAACAGTTAATTTGTTAAGATTATAATTACCAGTATTTTGGCTAAATTATACTTTTATATCTGAAAAACTGAACGGAAAATCCTCAGATCCCGTAAATTTTAGGGGTTTTTTAGGGATATTTTGTTATTCAAGGAATTTCCAAATATAGTAATTCTAAAGCAGTCAACTTGTAGTCCATACTTTCATCTATCACTCTCTTCAGTTTCAAGACGATTCTCTCAGTATTGGCTGAGAACAATTCAGGGCGCCGAAGCCGGATGACAGCATATAGGACCTTAAGTCTTGAGTCTCCCAAGTCGCTGATTGTTAATACGATGTATTTGATTTTTCCAGAAACTTCTTGCGTCAGTTCTCTCACGTGTTCAGATATTTGTGTGGCGAGTCCTAAAGGTGCCATCTGCCAGTGCCGGCACGGCTACATCCTAGCAGAGGATGGCCACAGATGCGATCCCGCCCCTCCGGCTTGCACTGATCATCCCTGCAGTCAGTTGTGCCAGAATGCACCTAACAACACCTACATCTGTCTCTGCTTCCCGGGATACCAACTCCGGTAATTAGATTTTATTATTCTCCTATCTATGTATCAATGCATCCTTTGCAAGATACAGATTGTTTCTTCTATCTTGGCGCGGATTTTAGATGCAAGTGGAGTTGCAAATTTTATCGAAATAAACCCAAATACATCTTTGTCCACTTCACAGTAAGCTTGAAAAGCTTGTGTCGTGAAGTGGAGTAGGTCGGCATCGGGGATCGAACTCGCGCTAAAATACTAGAATATGCTAAATCGACGTCGAAATATTACTAAAAAAATACCAGATAATTTTTTCGTCAATGTGGGGGGGGGGGGGGAGGTCCCTGGAGAGGGGTAGAATATTTCTTTCTGTCCTCTCAAAAAAAACCGTACATGATATTGAAGGAAAAAAAATTATGGACTGACTTATTTGTTAATTTCTTTACAGAATTTGAACGATTAATGAATATTTTTAAAACACTCCAAAAAATGCTAAATTAGCTCAAAACATACTAACTTTTCAGGAGATTACAAAAATAGTAGTTTAGTACTAAAAATATTAAAAACAGCAACACTGGTCAGCGCCTCTTCAAGTTTCCAATATTTTTTCTATTTCCAGGTTGGATAGAAGATCGTGCAAGGCCATTGGAGGAACTATGAGTTTAGTGTACTCCGTGAATGATGAAATCAGAAAATATTTTCCAAACAACAATTCTGTTCAACTCGTTCACAAACACTCCTCAGCAGACGAGAAGATAACTGGCCTAGATGTCTACACTGCAAGGAATTCTGTGTTCTTCTCGCTCAAGGAGTTGGGGCAGATCCGACATGTGGATTTAAATACTGGAAATGGTACGTGCAAACTAAATAAATTAGGTATAAAAAATTATAGTGAACAAGTTGGTTGGGACATGTAGAGAGAATGAACGATGAAAGGATAACAAAGAAAATATTCCTGGGAGAAAGAAGAGGCGTAAGGAAGCGCGTTAATTAGTTCGTTAATGATTTTTGGAGGTGAGAAAAGCTTTAAATCATTAACCAAACTTCGTTAATTAACTATTAACGGATTAACGCTTTTCTGCCCAGCTCTAAAAACGAGACTCCTGTCAGTCCTGTCCCACCATATTATTATTCTACGGTCCCACCTAGAGACCTATATACAAAAATTATCCTCATTCAGATATTTATTAGGTGAAGTGGAGTAAGTCGACATCGGGGGGATCGACCCGGTGTCCTATCCTCAGCTAATAATGAGTTATGAGGAACTATTTTATTTTATTAACCATTTTTCCGACAATAATGTGTTTAATTAATTACAAATTCTAATGTATTTGGTTAGGTTCTTCGGCGCAGCCTGAAGCCGCATAGGTCTCCCCCATCTCTCTCCATTCATCTCTTTCCCTCGTGAGCCTCGTCCACAGTGATCCTGCCATTTTCTTCATATCATCAGACCATCTCTTATTGGGCCTGCCTCTTTTCCTTTTTGAGTCTTTTCTGGGTGTCCATTCGGAGACTTTTTTAGTCCATTTTTCTTGGTTTTCACGCCACATGTGGCCGACCCACTTCCATTTTAAACTTCTGGCCCTTACTATTACATCTTCTAACTTTGTAGTTCTCCGAATGTCCACGTTTCGTTTTTTGTCGCTTTTCCTGTACCCAAGCATACTCCTTTCCATGCTTCTCTGGCATGTCCTCAATTTCTGCAGGTGTCTGTTAGACATCGCCCATGTTTGACATCCGTAGGTAAGGATGGGTAGGATGCAGACGTTGAAAACCCTTCGCTTTGCAGCCATCGGATATTGTTTGTTTTTTAGTATTTCTTTCAGCGACCAAAACCTGTTCCAAGCATTTGTGACTCTTCTCTCCAGTTCTCTATCTGTCTGGTCTTTGAATGACATTATTTGGCCCAAGTAGATGTACTGTTTCACATAATCTATCGTTTCGCCGTCTACTGTGATGGGCGTTTCTGAGGCATTAGTCATTGCCTTAGTCTTTGATTTATTTATTGTTAGTCCTACTTCTTTACTTTTTGTCGCGATATCTTGGATCATTGTTTGTAATGTTTGGGGATCTCTGGACAGTAGTATCAGGTCATCTGCAAATCTTAAGTTGTGAAGGTTTTCGCCATTTATGTTGATGCCCATGTCGTCCCAACACAAGTTTTTGAAAATTTCTTCCAGAACAGCCGAGAACAATTTTGGCGAGAGTGGATCGCCTTGTCGCACTCCTTTCTGTATCTGAAACTTTTCTCCCAGTAATTCCAATTTCACTTGCGCCGTGCTGTTGGAGTATATGTTTTGAATAATCCTAATATATTTGTTTTCGATGCCTTGCTCTTTAAGGGCCTTCCAAATAGAGTTGTGGTTTAGGGAGTCGAAAGCTTTGTTGTAATCTATGAAGCATATGTATAAAGGCTGTCCATATTCCTGAGATTTTTCTATCAATTGCTTTATAGTGTGCATATGGTCTAGTGTGGAAAAACCCGATCTGAATCCCGCCTGTTCTTTAGGTTGTTTTTCGTCCAGCTTCTTTTTGATTCTGTTAAGAATTATTTTTGCGAATACTTTATAGACATTGGACATCATGCTTATGGGGCGATAGTTGTTCATATTGTCTTTATCTCCTTTTTTATGTATAAGAGTTATGGTACAGTTCGTCCATTGTAGTGGGATGAATTCTGATTTTAATATGGTGTTGAATAGTTTTGTAAGAGTTGTGGCTGTGTTGGGTAGAGTTAATTTCATTTGTTCGTTTGTTATGCCATCTGTTCCAGGTGCTTTGTCATTTTTCTGGGTAGATATAGCATGGATGCCCTCAATTTCTAAGATAGGTGGTACATCTTCTTCATTTTGTTCCTGCAGGTTAATCGTCAAATTGCTTGGTTGATTTTCCGTGTATAGTTGGCAGTAGAAATCTGTTGCGGTTTTCAAAATTGATGTTCTTTTAGTCTCGTGTTTATTGTCTTTATTTTTCATTGTTGGTATCCACTCTTTTGTTTCTCTCAATTCTTTCATGGCTTTCTTTATTCCTCCTGTTTTTTGAATATGGTATTTGATGCGCTCTATTCGTTGTTTTGTTTTGTCTTTTTTTATGCTATGGCTTATCTTCTTGCTCATTATTGTGATAAGTTTTAGGTTTTCTTTATCTTTTTTATTTTTAAATAGTAAGCGTCTTTTTTCTATGAGTTCTTTTGTTTGCTGGCTTAATGTTTCATTTTGTTGTTTTTTCGGGGCCCATGTTTGTTTGTAGATGTTGTTTATCTCTGTATCGTATAGAGCTTGTAGTTCTGAGCATGCTTGTGTTGTCGTTTTGGGAAGGTTTGATCTTGTTTCCATGGTTTTGTAGTTCAGTCCGTAATGTCGCCTGCTTTTTTTCGGTTCTTTTATTTGTAGGGTTGCCCTTATCATTCGGTGGTTGGTATTGAAGTTCAGCTGTTTTATAGTAGAGACGTCCTTGAAGTATTTCCTGTTATTGGAGGCTATGTAGTCTATCTCGTTTCGATATGAGCCATCTGGAGAAATCCAAGTCCATTTGTTTGAATATTTCTTTTTGAAAAAGCTGTTCATATATGAAAGGTTGTGTTCTTGTGCTAGATTGATCATTTTTCTTCCATTCTCGCTTCTGATGCCTTGTCCGAAGTTTCCTATTATTGATTCCTCGCCTTGTTTTCTTACTCCAATCCTACCGTTAAAGTCTCCCATGACTAATATATGTTTGTTACATAAATGTAGTGTTGTTGTTAGTTCTTTATAAAATTGTTTTTTGATATCGTCATTACTTGCTTCGGTTGGAGCATATACTTGTATGATGGACCAGACTTCTGTCGAGCCAGGGAGTTTTATGTTTAGGACTGCTATTCTTTCAGATATTCCCTTGAATTCTATAACGTTCTTTTTCAGGTAGCTTTTCACCATGAATCCTACTCCGTATTGGCCTTTAGTTTCACCTTTGTAGTAAAGGATATACTCGTTGTGTTCTTCAATTACGTTTCCTACTCTTCTTATTTCACTCATACCTAATACATCCCATTTTATAGTTTTCAGTGCCTCTTCCAGTTCAATAAGTCTTTCCTTAGTTCTAAGTGTTAAGACATTAAGCGTTGCCACTAGCGAGGAACTATTTACACTTCATCAAATTGAAGTACACATTATTTTCACAGATCTAATTATTTTTTGTATTTTTCTTTCCAACAGAAACCTTTGTGTCCGAGTTGGGATCCCCCGGAGTGTTGGCCATAGACTGGGTGACAGAGAACGTATATTACGTGGATACAATGAACGACACCAAGATCAGAGTGTGTCACATGGACAGGCAGGCCTGTGCTACGTTAATCAACATACGCCATGATGAGGTAACCTAACCTAACCTAACGTAACATTATATCCTTTTTTTTAATAAAGGATCTGGGCTTGCAAACACAAACCCAAATACTTTCCTGCACACCTTGCACTAGGCTAAAAGCCTGTATCGCAAAGTGTGAAATACATCGCCAGCGCCGGGGTTTGAACCTGGCACCTCCCGTTTGAGAGACTGCCGCCCCAACCAACTGCGCCAACCATGTTCTCGGATCTATCTATGTATTTAATACTAACTAACCTAACCCAACCAACCTAACCTAACATTCTTCTTCTCTTTCATCTTCCTCAGCCTTCTTTCCTCCGCTGCTGGATGTAGGCCTCTTCCATTCCTCTCCACTCATCTCTAACCTAACCTAACCTTACCCATCATTGTATTTCTGCATTTAAGACTTACCTGACCTACCCCAACCTTAACTAAACTAACCTAACATACATATCTGTATGTATTTAATTACATTTAATAAACTAGATTTCATGCACAGGGGCCAGCGCCTGAATTTTATGTTCGATGCAACCACTATTGAATACTTATTGTTTTTTTTTTTAAATGAATCTGCCAAATACATCTTTGTACACTTCACAGAAAGCTTGAAAAGCTTGTGTTGTGAAGTGGAGTAAGTCGGCATCGGGGATTGAACCCGTGCCTGCCAGATTAACAGTCGAGCGCGTTTCCAACCAGGCTACCGACCACTTCTTTATAGTTAGTCATTTTTCTAACCTAACCTAACATAACATAACATTATATCTATGTAGCTCAGTGCATATCGCCCCTTAATTATTTGTTTTGTCAATTATAATATAGATTTTGTTGTCTTATTTCAGGTACCTGCAATGGCCGTGGATCCGATCCACAAAATTTTGTTCTATTGCACGACAGCTTGGTCGCACGATAAGAGACCCTTCTCCTATCTCTACAGAGCCAACTTAGATGGCACACACTTACAACAACTAATCGGCCATCTTAAATATTGCGGTGGACTTGCCGTGGATTACGATCGACAGATCATTTACCTCACAGATCAAGATCAACACACCATATGGTTGATGGATTACGAAGGAAAGACAAAACATTCAGTGAGTTCCGACACGTATGTCGTGAACCCGAAAAACGTACAAATCTTCGAAGATCACATGTATTTCATCTCGTTCAACGACACAAAATTATTGAAGTGTGATATGATTGGAAAAGATGGATGTAAATACTTGTTTGCGCCAATTGACGGTGCCGATTTCTTGCGAATCAATCAGATTAACAGACAAAGAATGGTTGCCAACACGTGTGCCAATGTTAGTTGTTCATATTTGTGTGTGATGGCGCCGCTAGGACCACGATGTATTTGTCCCGATGGCGAAGCAGTGGAGCCAAGCGTCACTTGTAAAAAAACTGATGTGAGTATTGAACAGTTTGATTATTTGGGCCTGTTTTTTAACACTATTATAACAATTAAGATTGATTATTGACAGTTGGTGAAGTGAGAGATATAAAAATGTGTCAATTTTGACTCTATTGTATCAATAAATTGATTTCATCCTTGTATTCTTCTTCTTCATTAACCTTCTTCCTTCCACTGCTGGATATAGGCCTCTTCCAACTGTTTCCACTCCTATCTGCTCTGATCCTTCCACATCCAGGTTCCCCCAGCGATTTGATGGACAATGTCGTCGGTCCATCTCATTGGTGGCCTTCCAACGCTCTTTCTATCTATCCAAGGCCTCCACTTCAATATTCGTGGCGCCTGTCTGGTGTCACCCTACCTGGGCATATCTGTCCATTGCCACTTGAGTTTTGACACACGGTTCATGATATCGACAACTTTGGTTCTCCATCTAATTTCTTTGTTTCTTAACCTATCCTAGAGACCACGGAGACTTGTATTGAAACAACTGAATTATAACTTATCTGTGTCAAATGGAATTATACTAATTTTCAAAATCTACGGTTGTTAAGTTCCTTCAAGTATGTAACTTTTTTTCACTTCCAGGAAAGACAAGGCTTCTTCTCCACTGTAAAGAAATCTTCAAGGTTCCCGCCGTCCTCTCGTTCCTCAGCCAAGAGTATTGCCGCTGTAATGATAATTTTCAGTGTTTGTTTCCTCATACTCGCCAGTTATGTCTACTTCAAGAAATACAAGCAGAAGAAGGGATTCTCTGATAGTTTTAGGTTTGTCTTTGTAATATTTTGAATATCACAATTTATGTTTTGTGAGAAACATTGAATTTTCTACATGTCGTAGTTGAAATAATTAGCAGTTATCTCAACGGATACACAGCAAAGGTTGGACTTTCCATCAGACTTACGACTGATCGTAGATGTCGAATATTTAAATTTAAGAACATTAAAAATATGTGACATCCAACAAAAATATGACATATTTATTTATTTATCGTATGGCCAACATCACGCCTATATCATATAACATTTGTTATGTCAAAGTGTAAAAATAAAAGTCAAAAGTGCAGAGTGAACTGCTTGTCAGAGACTTAAATCTAGATTTCTTATGTATTGTATTGCTTCGTCGCTAAGGGTTAGGAAGTCTGATGCATTGCCACTGTACGCTCTGAGTGCACACCTAATTGATAAATAAAATATGACATATATTTTATTTATCAATTGAACATTAATTGATGAGTTACCACCATCTCTTGAAAATCGTCATGACACACTACTGTTGAAAGTTTAATATGCTACAAATGTTCTCGTTTTATTTTAAAAGTGAAATTGATGTGAAACTTTGTAATAATTCTATATATCGTAAGATGCATATTCCGAAGTAAAAACTAATTTTTGCTTTTTATTATGTAACAGAAATGTGAATTATTCTAGGAAGCCCCTCTTTCACTGTACGTTGTTCCTATGAGAATCACATCAAACCATCTAGTACATTAAATAGTGTAATATATTGCTATTATTATTTTAATATTTTACTTTATCGCTAAACTTAATGTTTGATTTCAGAGTCCATTTCTCTCCGCCTTCTCTATCTACAATTATTGCACCCTTTGCTAATATTGGAGCTGTTGCAAACAAAATAGTTGCTTCCAGGTAAGACAAATAATACATTTGATAATAAAACAGCAATCTGTTGGTTGTCCATAAATTGAGTGTAAGAATGTGGTGCATGTTCCTATTGTAAAACTACACATTGTAAGATATTAACATGGCAACAAAAGCAGCCATAACCCATATAAATATTTCATATAACAAGTCACTTGGTTTCAGTGCAATACACCAATCTGCAATGTATGAGAGGCAGGAACAGTAATTTAGATAAAACTTTTTATCAATTTACTCCGAATCAATCTGAGATCAGATTGCTGTTTTTGATATTACTATGTATATAATTCATACGTACATGTTTAATTGATTAGATGCTTAAACAAAGCATTTTAATGTAGTATTCATGTTGTTTTCAGGAAAGCCAATAATGATAATATTGTGACGGAGTATGAGAATCCAATGCATGCAAATAGTTGGCCTAAGGACACTCCGGATTCCAAGGTTATTGAGATTCCTCATAAACCACAGGTGAGGAACTTTAACCTATATAGTAGTATAATTAGTATTATAGTATAATTTAACCTAGTAGTTAAGTCTCCTTATACTAAATAGTGCCCCCCTCTCCGTACTGTCGTCTTGTTACTTTTGAAGATTTTTCATGTTCTATCAATTTTTTTTATGTTTATTGAAATAAACCCAAATACATCTTTGTACGTTTCACAGTAATCTTGAAAAGCTTGTGTTGCGAAGTGGAGTAAGTCGGCATCAGGGATTGAACCCGTGCCCACCAGAGTTACTGCATAAATTACAATTGTTATAATATGTAAACTCTGTCAAAAAATAGTCAAGTCAGTCTGGGATTAATTTAGAACTACAATTTTGTTCGCTGGCAACAATGGTATCTTTACCGAAATTTTACAAGTGTTGCCACTATATTATACATGCAGGGCCCTCATCGAAAGCCATTTCTTTCTTGTCACACTGTAGCATGCATATTCCTATGTTTAAAACTATGTATTGTATTTATTGATTAATTTATCTTTCATTTATATTTTTCAGGACCCAAATTCCGCACTGTTAGTCCCCAATCTCCTTGTTGACTCAGACTCGGATGTAGAATCAGATAGAGACTTGCACGATGGAGAATTCAGAGACAAAACACTGTTGATTCCATAGATAAATAATAGAATATTACTGTACATAAAAATGTCTGTGACATTTGCTGTGACAATAATCAATGTACAAATTAAAATGTATTTTAAAATTATTATTTGTTGTGTTTGTCTTAATTTTAAGAAATACTACATATATCTAAATGATTTTTTATTATTACATTATTTTGTTACAATGAGAATAAAGACTTAATAAAATGTAAATAGATATTGTAATTTTGATATAAAAATTATTATTAATTATAATTGAACAATGCATGTTTTTTTATTGTATTTATTTTGCATGTTATAATACTTTTAGTCGCATAATATCAAAAACAGCAATCATTTTTAGTCGTATACATAATATAAAAAACAGCAATCTGTCCCTTGCATAAATTGAGTGTAAGAATGTGGTGCATGTTCCTATTGTAAAACTACACATTGTAAGATATTAACATGGCAACAAAAGCAGCCATAACCCATATAAATATTTCATATAACAAGTCACTTGGTTTCAGTGCAATACACCAATCTGCAATATATGAGAGGCAGGAACAGCTATTTAGATAAATCGTTTTTGCAATTTACTCCGAATCAGTCCGAGATCGGAATGCTGTTTTTGATACTATACATTTCAAATTTCTTCTTTTATTAACTACATTGTTTGTAAGAAGATTACAATTTTATTATTTTTATCTGGGTTTCAGGGCCATAAGTAATTAAATGATTTTAAAGCCTAGGACTTTGAAATATTACTTAAATCATTATTTTTCGTATCAAAGCCCTCTTATTTATTTGCACTATTTACCTCTTAAATTTTGTTGTATGCAACAAAATAATTCACATTTTATATAACAATCCAAATGTCAGAAATATATTTTTTACGAATTTATAGAAATAATTTATAAAAATATCAAAGTAAAAATATCAAATCTATTTTGCACCACAAATTCATTGTATTTTTTTGTTTTGGATAATAATTGTATAGGTATTATTAGTTTTTGTAGGTTTTCACGATGATCTATATGTAGATTTGTTTTTCGGGTTAATCGTGTAGTGATCAGATGCTCCGAAGTATCGGCGAACCTACCGCCGCCTTGGTCACAATCCGTTGGTCACAATTGGTCACAGATCACAATCCAAGGTGGCAATAGGTTTGCCGAAACGTCGGAGCATCTGATCGCTACACGATTAACCCAAAAAACAAATCTATAATTGTATATTATTATTTCTACTTATGTTTTTAGTTTTTTTTTTCCTATGTATATCGAGATTATTGTTTTGTTATGTTTTGACAATACACTAATTAAGATATAAAAATAATTAAATTATATTTATATTATATTTAGAATAAATTTAACAGAATAAACGAAAAAAATCCAATTTTAAAACTAACACGAAAGACAGAGATCTCGTGAGAAAACAATATAAAGTGGTATCTCGGAGCATGATTCGTTCTTTGACTCGGTTTGTGAGCCGAAGTATCGGTTTGAGAAGTGGTTCACTTGCTAGCTCTGTATGCAGATCGAGTCAAAATTCATTTAGAAATTGTGTTTGTGAACCGATTTTTTCGTGACTCGAGGTACCACTGTATTGTTAATAGTAATTATTAAAATTTATTTATGACATATTAATGTTAATATATCAGACAAATTTAATTTTATTCCATTTTAATTTATATATTTAGTATTTTAAATTAAGGACTGGACTGAATTTGAGAGATTTAAAATAAATTTATTAATATTATATGTCATATTGTTTCCATTTATCATTAAAATTTAATTATTAATAATAAATAAATATACCGGATTATTAATTTAATATTTGATTATTGTTATGTTTATTTTTTGTTTGTTATTAAATTACTTTTCTTGTTAATTATTATGTTATTTATAATAAATAAATACAAAAAATAGCAAAATGCGAATAAAAATGGGTGCAAATCGAATAAATGTTTTTTTCTTGGTATTCCCTACATTCCTCTCTTTATAAATCAGTACTTAAGTATATAAAAAAAAAAATTGCAAGGAAATGATTTTTTTACTTTAGAAATCCATTTACTATAAGAAAAAAATGAGAAACTAAATATTTCGATTATAATCCACAAAAAAATGGCTTTACACCTGATGATGAGGGTGAAAATCCTCGAATACTAGTCGCGAAAGTTAAATCATTTTTTTGTGGATTTTATTCTAAATATTTAGTTTTTAATTTTTTTCCTTAGATATGTTTTTTTCCCTATGATTTACAGTGAGTGAAATAGAGACAAAGAAATCCAAATATATCTGCACTCTCGCTCAAATAATACTTATATGGGTGTCAAAATTGAGATATGCAAAAAATACAGATGAGAAAATGAATAAGAGAAAACGAATTCAAATCATTCTTTTGCCCTATCAAAATCAAATAGTGGTACGAATTTGCCTCTGAAATTGGGAATGCATCGAACCATCATCGAACTTACTAACCAATCACTGTACAGATTCCCATGGATTTAGATGATTTAGAATATTTTCTTTTTTCAAAAAAAAAAAAATCCACCCTTGTCAGATTTTCCTTGAAGGAAAAAATGTAAAGACCGCTAAATACAAATCGCAGTCGCGAGAGAGAGATGAAAACAGTCATGTGATTCCAATACAGATGGTGAACAGATAAACAAATATCTAATTCTAAAACGTGCGATAAAAAAATGGTTTACACTCAATGTTTACATATTCATAATGTATTGTAGTCTGTTTCACTCACAACGATGTATTTATTACACATTCACCTCGCGAAAGCCAAAATATATCGGATATTTTTAATACAGAATTATATTTATTCTTGGATTGTGCGCCGTGTGTTACACACATTGTCTTGTCAAGGTGAGCGCCGACTTTCATCGAATTCATTACAAACCATTAAATCATACTGCAAAAAAGGGCGCTAGTATCGCAATTTTCATACATTCCGCGCAAATAGGTTCTATATTTTTCACGCCAGCGAGGTTAGACATAGTGGAATAACTACATTTTCAATGTAACCTATTTTGTTCGTCAACAATGTACAATATGTCAAGTGTCAAAAAATGTAAATAATTTTGTGTATTTTTTTGAAACAATAACTTAAAATGTTTATGAAAAACATTTTGTAAGTACGTTTTATACAAGTCATCCATTTATTATATTATTTTCGTGTTGTATTCGTTATTTTTTCACGTATTTTCATTATTAATTTTGTTTTGTCGTACCCCTCTACGTTCTGCGTGAATGTTTTACGATTTTAATAGGATATTGGCCGTAAATTATGAATAATTTGCGTTATTTAACGTGGGAGACGTGTGAAATATTGCAGCTGTTGTATTTTTTGTTGAAAAATTTGCTGTAAATTATGCATAACTAGAAATTTGAAGGGTGTATAGTTATGAATATTTTCATTCCTTGTAGGGGTAGCGTTTGACATTGCCTGTCTTACATTTTGCCTTCAGACTGCTGATAGCATTCACGCTACAAACGCATGCTGTGATTTGATTATTGCTGGATGTAGCACGTAAGCGTGCTATCCAAATTGAAACAATTCTGTGCAAGTGCAATCCGTCATTCTGGCGGAAGCGGAAAATAGGTATTAATATTCTTATTTTTGAAAATCACAATTTATGTTTTGTGAGAACATCGTAATTTTCTACATGTCGTAGTTGAATATAACAAGTACTGATATCTCAACAGATATACAGCAAAGGATGAACCTTCCATCAGGCTTATGACTGATCGTCGGCTGGCTTAATGTGATCACTAAAATATGAAAAATACATGAAAAAAAATATGTAAGGAGCCAATAGGGTCCTTGCATGTTTTTTTTTTATTTTGGTTTTCGGTATGTTAACTATAAATTAAGGTTTTCCGAAAATTTGAGATTTTAATTCTCTGTCTTTGTGGATATATTTATAAAATAAAGTCTCATGCTCGATTCTAGCGCAAAAACAGGTTTTTGACTGGCCGCCATGTTGTGACGTCACTTTCCCCAATTCCTCCATACATAACCCACAAACAATCAAATTTCTTTCTATGAATTTCATCGCGTCGTGACGTCACAAGCACGTTTAACAATGGCCGCTCGTTTCAGAGCACCATAGAAAAATTCGTCAAATTAACATTTTCAATTAATTATTATAAATTAACGGTAAATTAAAATTACATACTTACTTTACTTTTCGTTTGGCTCCGGTTTGATGTTCTGCATCCGCGAGGATTGCGTCCAGAGAATAAGCTGTAGAGTCACAATCTGGGCTCCAGTCTCGCCAACCAGTCCACCGCCTCCGGGGTCGCCTCATGGATGTCCCGGAGGTCTCCGTCAAATTTATTCAGCTGGCATTCCTGCACTAGGTGTCTTATGGTCTGCTCAGCTCCGCACTCACAATCAGGGCTGTCCCTTTTTCCCCACCTCCAGAGTGAGTGGTTGCAGCAGCCCTGCTCCGTTCTCACTCGATTTAGCTGTACCCAAACCCTGCGAGGTAGGTCAAATCCTGGTACTCGAGCTGTTGGGTCCACTATCAGATGCTTGTTTGTTATGTTTCCATCAGTGGTCCATCTCTCTTTCCACATTTCCTCTATGTTGGCTTCCTCTGTCTGTACTGTCCAAACAGGTTTTCGGGATTTGAGTCTTTTTGGGGGTGGTTGAAAAATGTCCCCATAAGCTGGTAGTAGGGGATTGTGTTTGATCTTGTTTTTTTCCCTGACTGTTGCGTGCAACTAGACATGAGCGCCGCGCCGGCGCGCCGCCGCTTATCATGGTCGGCGCGCCGCCGCCGACAAAACGCTCACGCCGGCGGCGTGGGAACTGCGTGACCAAAAATATTTATCCTGTGTTTTTTGAGACAGAAATCGAAATAAGTACTTTTCCAGGTAAAAAAATGAAGCATTCAGCTGTGGCGACGCTAGGATTCAGTAATTATATAAGATGTCGAATAATAACTAATGCATTGTTAACCCACTCCTACGTCTCACATATTTTGTTCATTTGGTTTGGAATAAAAAAAAATCGGGGAATTTTCTGTACCTTATTTATTTGATTCTAAAACAAGAAATAGGATGGGATGGAGGCATTAATAATTTGGTTCTTCATGGTGGAAATTAAATGAACAAACGTTGTTCTATGTTAACTGGGAATCACAAGGAAAACTCAGAATTTATAGTTGATCGATTTTTAGGACACCGGTCGATTTTATCATACCACGCTGAAATTTTTAAACCACTTAAATTTTAGCAGAAGGCTATATTTTTCTTCCAGGAATATCTGACCAAAATATGCGGCCTTTCGTCTTTTCGGTCAACCGTTCTATCTTTTCATTAGTTTAACCTTTGATTTTATCGAAGTACCTAATCGAAATTATTTTCATTCCACTTGACTAGATTCGCTATTCTCCAGATAACAGGTGCACTCACTGACCTGGAGGTTGTCGAGAGTTTCACATACCTCGGATCCGTGCTAAATAACGCAGGAGGATGCGAGGCGGAGATCAGAAGACGGATTGGGATGTCAAAGAACGCTATGACACGCCTTGATAAAATATGGAAAGACCGAAGAATATCCAGAGGGCTAAAAATTAAATTGGTGCGGTCGCTTGTGTTCTCTATTTTCCTCTATGGGGTGGAATCTTGGACCTTGCGAGCGAGGGACAAAGCTAGAGTTGACGCTTTCGAGATGTGGTGTTAGAGGCGCATGCTGCGGATCCCATGAACTTCAAGAAGGACAAATGCCTCTATCCTTCAGGAACTTGGAATCACATCTAGATTGTCATCTCCATGCTTAGAAAGAATTCTCCAATTTTTTGGACATCTCGCTCGCAGAGGGGGAGATAGTCTCGAGAAGCTAATAATCACGGGAAACACGCCGGGATGGAGACCCAGAGGACGATCACCTTTGCGATGGACGGACCAAGTTACGCAGACTGTTGCCCCCTCCATCTACAGGGCAGTGCATCTTGCCGAGGACAGAGCTGCGTGGCGGGGATTGGTCAAGCAACGGGTGTTTGGGTTTGGAGATCGCGACCCTCAGCAGTGAGGAAATCGACAGGAGAGAGAGAGATATTATATTTAATTTATTTTAATACAATAAGTACTGTAGACATAGTTAAGACTCCTCTTCTCTTGACAAAAATCGATATTCATTTGGTAATTTTTACGTTTACGATCTTCAAAGTGTCAAAATGTGATTATATTTTGATATTAGATATTTTAACGTTAAAATCCAATTATTTCGCTCATCCAAGGCTGCATTTTAATAAAAAAATAATAATTTACTATCCCCTAACGTGGTTTCTCGGACTGTGATTACAGACTACTCTCAAATTGTAATTTATATTTCCACCGGTAATCATTACGTATTTTGGTTGATGTCATTATTAATTTATGCACCTTTCGACTAAAAACACCACAATATATCTTTATTTATTTATTTTCCTTATTTTTACACCTAAAATAACATCCAAAATAAGTTTTTTTTTAAATAAAATGAATCTGGGTTTATCGAAATAAACCCACATACATCTTTGTACACTTCAGAGAAAGCTTAAAATCTTGTGTTGTGAAGTGGAGTAGGTCGGGGATTGAACCCGCGCCCACTGGATTAACAGTCGAGCGCGTTACCAACCAGGCTACAGACCACCTCAAAACTTAAATTAGATAATTTTATTAAATTACCCTTCCATTCCAAGCAACAGCACATATAACACTTATGTTTTTACAACTTATGCTGAACCGTAGTTCTTGGTTACATAGGAATTTTGCATTTTGTGGAAGGTCGACCTCGTCATCGCAATTCTGGACTTTATTCCAGAGTTTGAATTCCACTCACCGTTTAGCTAACAGCCCAAATATTGCCAAATGAGAAACCTGTTCGACTGCACTACTGCCCATAGTTAGGCTCATTCTGACGCGTTTGACTTTATGGATCTGTTTTTTTTGACCTGCCCTCCAGCACCAAAAAACGGCAATAATGAATTTTTCCATTATTTTTCAAATATGAGCTTTTATTTCACTTTATTATTGAAATAATCATAGTTTTTCAAAATAAATAAATCGATTTTATCATTATCCTTTTCACATATGCGTATTTAATCATTTAAAACAATATTGCAAAAAAATCCAATGCTTCCCCCCACTTTGGATCCACGCCGCCGGCGTGGCGCCGCCGCCGGCTATTTTAGACATGGGCGCCGCCGCCGGCTTTTTTGCAGCCGGCGCACATGTCTACGTGCAACCTTCGAAGGTCCGGCGGTGCAATGTTGGACAACACTGGTAACCATTGGGTTGGAGTTGGCTTTATTGTTCCTGTTATGGTTCTCATGGTTTTGTTCAGCTCAGTGTCTATCTTACTGCAGTGCGCACTTCTACCCCATACTGGGGAGCAGTATTCCGCCGTGCTGTACACCAGAGCCATAGCTGATGTCCGTAAAGTCGCCGCTTTACTACCCCATGAAGTCCCTGCCAGTTTATTTATGATGTTGTTTCTGGCTTTTATTTTGTTTTTGACTCCCTCGGTGTGCGCTTTATATGTTAAAGATCTATCGATTTTTACTCCCAGATATTTTGGAGCTTTTTCGTTCGGTATCCTTTCACCGCACATGTACAGTTCAAGTTCCCTTTCAGATTCTTTATTGTTTAGATGTAGGGCAAGCGCAATTGTCTTCTTGAGGTTAGGGCGCAGGTGCCAGCTCTCCAAGTACCTCTGAAAATTGTCCAAATCCGTGTTTATAGTTGATTCCAGCTCTTTGAAGGTTCTCGCCTGGGCCACTAATGCCACGTCATCAGCGTATATAAACTTTCTAGATGTGGTGTCAGGTATGTCGGCAGTATAAAGATTAAACAGAAGCGGAGACAATACTGATCCCTGCGGCAGACCATTTTGTAGTATTTTTGTGCTACTCACTGTCCCGTCCAAGTACACCTTTATTCTTCTGTTTGATAGCATATTATCTATAAGTTTAATGGTTTTCTTACATTTGAGAACCTTCGCGATCTTGAAAATCAATCCTCTTCTCCAAACCGTGTCATATGCCGCTGTTAAGTCCAGCAGGACTAAGCCCGACTTATCGCCTCTCTGAAAGCCATTTTCCACATGGGTCGTCAGAGCAGCAACCTGTTCGCATGTGCTGCGGCCCTCGCGGAAACCTGCCTGTTCTGGTGGTAAATGTTTTTCAATTTCGGGCGTGTATCTGGCCACCAGCACCCTCTCAAACAGCTTGTACACAACCGACAACAGAGATATCGGCCTATAGTTTTTGGGGTCTTCGGCTTGTTTACCCGGTTTCAGTATGGCAATAACTTTGGCATCCTTCCATTGTTTGGGTATTTGTCCCGTGTTCAGCACCTGTGAAAAGTACTTTGCAATCCATGCAACAGCTCTGTCGCCCAGGTGAATTATAAATTCAGGGAGAATATCATCGGCTCCCGCCGCCTTGCCTTTTTTCATGTGTTTGATTGCAGTTCTTACATCACTAGTTGTTACTTCATCCACCAGCGAGCTTTCTGAAGGGCATTCGGATAACTCATCTCTTATCTGGTTTCTTAAGAGATGTTTTTGTTTGTTATCAGGTTTGATGTTGCTTGTCTGGAATATTGTCTTTGCCACTTGATTCACATTTACAGATTTCTCTCGCTTAGTGGGTGGTGCCGATCCCAATTTTCGGAGGAGTGACCAGCTTTTCCGACTGGAATGAGTGAAGTCCAGCTGTTCGACCGTCTCAATCCATCTGCTGTGTCTTTCTTCGTTTAAGAGATCTATCAGTTCACCCGCCGACTCCTCATCTCCAGTGTTCCGGTATCTCTCAAAAACCTCCTCACACTTCTGGCTCCATCCCGGTACATAGTCTTTACGAAAGCCCCTAGGGATTGTCTTCTTTGCAGCTGTTTTTATTAATTTTTCGAACCTTAAGTAGTTCTCCGGTTCAGGCTTTATTCGGTTAATGATGTTCTCTATGTACCCCTTGTACTGTTCCCAATTTGCCTTTCTCAAATTCCAGCGGAATAGTTTTGGCTGATTAATAACAGGGATATGCAGTCCAATTTCCACAATTACTGGTGAATGTCTGCTCTTAGGGAATCTCTTGAGTATCCTCTTGTTTGTCATCATGGGGTTTCCCGTGCTGTTGGTTGTGACAAAACATAAGTCTGGTGATGTTACTGTTCCCCATCTTGCTGATGTGAAGGTTCCTCCCTGTTTCGAGTCATTATTATTATTATACTCCACCCATCTCAGCTTTTTAAAAAGCCGGTAGTATGAGAAAGCAAGGACGGGCAAAAGCCAAGTCCTTGCTTTCTATCAAATTTGTGGTTATGAATGATTGTTTAGAAATTTCCGGACTATTGAACACGTGCTAATTATAATTGATTTTTGAAACTCTTTATATATATTTTTGCCCAAATCCAAATCTTTAATTGCTTTGTGTAACGTTTTTGGTACGACCCCCGTAGATGAAATTATTACCGGAACCACCCTTACTGAATTTTGATGCCACATATCCCGTATTTCTTCAGCCAAATTTGTGTATTTAGTAATTTTGTCTTGGTGTTTTTGTCTTAAATTTTGCGTATTTGGTACGGAAACAACAATAAGAAAAGTCGTTTTTGTCGATTTAATCGTTAAAGTCAAATCGGGTCTATTATTTGGTATAGTTCTGTCAGTAATTATGTCCCGATTCCAGTATAATTTTGCCATGTCATTTTCTAGTACGTTTATTGGTTGGTATTTATAGTAAGGGGTAATTTGTTCAGTCAATTTATATTTAAAAGCAAGTCTTGAATGAATTTGTTTTGCTACGTTATCGTGTCGTTGAGTATACTCTCTACTAGCCAAAGCAGAACAACCTCCTGTAATGTGGTCAATCGTTTCAGTTGTCGTGTTACATAGTCTACATTTGTCATTGTCAATATTTTCTTTAATGTTTATTATTATTATTATTATTATTTGTTATTGGGTAGGCAGCTTTCGCTGTTTTGACCCAAGTCCCAGTTAAGTTGTGTTTATATTATCTAGTCTATTTTTGAAGGTGTTGGTGGTAGGAGCAAGCACCACTGACTCTGGCAACTGATTCCAAGCACTGACAGCTCTATTGGTCAAGAAGTGTTTCCTTGGGTTGGATGTGAATCTTGTTGTTGTCAGTTTCAGCTGGTGTCCTCTCAGGTGCACATTAGAGTTCATGGTAAACATAGCCGGTAGAGTCTCACAGGAATAATGGTTATGCAACACTTTGTATAATTCAATGAGATCTCCCCGGTCGCGTCTCTCCTTTAATGTAGTTAGATTAAGCTCTTTTAAACGGTCCTCATATTCCAGGTTTCTCAGTTGTCTAGGTATTTTGGTGGCTCGTCTCTGTACTCTTTCCAATAAATCAATGTCTTTCAAGAAATACGGGTTCCAAATCTGGAAGGCATACTCGAGGATTGGTCTGACATATGTTAGGTAAATCTTGCGCAATAGTGTTGGGTTCGGCGAGTAGAATGCCTTCTTAATCAGGTACAGCAGTGAATTTGCTCTCTTAACTATACCGATGATGTGCTCCTCCCATTTGAGATCACTGCTCACAATCACACCAAGATCCTTTTGCTTTTCAACACTTTTTAAGGTCACATTTCCCAAGGTATATGTATTATGCGGGTTGTTCCTTCCCACGTGAAGTACACAACACTTATCGATGTTCAAATTTATGAGCCATACTTTTGTCCAGTCTAAAACTCTGCTTAAGTCATCCTGTAGTGTATGAGAGTGAGTCAATGGGTTCGCAAAGAACTGAATATATGAGATGCATGTCGCCCAATTGTGCCCATTCCGCCAGCGCCTCACCATCCTCATCGTCAGAAGTATAACCCCATTGGGTGTTTCTGGAGTTAAAATCTCCTATTACTATAGCTGGATGTTCATAATTTGGTAGTATCTCAGGTGGCCAATTACGCGATGGTGGTTTGTATACATTCACTACTGTAAGGTCTTTTACTTTTATGGTAATGAAGTTTTCACTCTCTTCCGTCATATAGGCTTCATTCTTAAGTTCAGTCCTGACGTAGGTAGCCATTCCGTGTTTTTTATGTCCCTTACTCGCAACAACTACAAATCCTGGTATTTCTAATCTGTGTGGTTCCAGGTCTATGTGCGTTTCCTGTAGTGTCACAACATCGACATCTTCCATGATCTTTGCTATAACCTCGGCCTTCGCTCTGGTCAAGCCCTCTACATTGATTTGTCCAATTTTAAAAATTTTGCCTGCTTTCTGCAGTTTGTCATTCATTGTCAAGTCATTAATTTTCCCGCTGTTGCGGTTGTCCGATTTTGGCACCGGATTGGTCGAGAAGTGTTTCCACGTTCGACCGCCGCGGCCGTGCTGGTTCGTTTCACGCATTTTATCTCATACAAATTCGTATCTTAGCTTCTTGGTTTTTTCGTATCTTAGTTTCTTTTCTCTTTCTTGATTGCGCTACTCACAGGGGAGACCACGAGAAGGTCCAGCACTTCCTCCCCCTTAATTATATAAAATTACATAATTTAATTTTATAATATAAAATTACATAATTTAATTTTATTTGTAATTCTAGTAAGTAGAACTATCGATTTAATATATTTTTTGAACAATAATAAAAAATGCAAGTACCCTATTGTCATGTAAGTGTATTTATGTATGGAGGAATTCCCTGATTTATAATACTGGCGATCCATGCAAAAGTGAACCGTGTATCATTGGCATAATTTCTATAGATAGGAACAATAATAATTACTTTAGGCTGGCCACAAACGTCCCGAAGTTCAGTTCCGGAATCGACCGTTTTGCAAAAAGGTTCCGACCAAAACCTCTTTCTGAATTTAAAATCGGGGTGACGCTGAATTCAGAGAGAGGTTTTGATCGGAACTTTTTTGCAAAACGGTCGATTCCGGAACTGAACTTCGGGACGTGTGTGGCCAGCCATAGAAAGTGATTAGCAGAGTAGCGGGAAACAATCGTGCAACAACACTCTGAATCCCAATACATAATTTTACAAATAGATTAGTATAGGAAGTCAGTCATTGACTTGTGTATTGGAATTAAATATTGTATCAATTGTAACAAAAACATTTCTTCTGACAAATGTTGTAAATCTTCAGACATTTAGTACAAAATATATTAAAGTATTTTGTTAAAATTATTTTATACTTTGACAAGCTTGTTGTTTGTGCAATTTTTTATATTTTTAATTGTTATATTAATTAATCGTGTGCAACATGTTCAAGAAAATTAAAAAATTGTAAGTTTTGTTGTGCATTTTATTTATGAATTTTTTGAGAGTAAGTAAGCAACAATGTGAATTTTACCTTTTTGAAGAGCCTGTAGTCCAAGAGCCCGCTGCTTAATTTATGACGTATCTGTTTTTTGATCGAAATGTGGTATAAATGATAGCTTACCAATAGGGTATTACATCGCACTAGGGTTGCCTGTCAAAATCTTGCCGCAACCCCCCCTGCCCTCCCCGAAAAGGTCCCTCTTAGGTAAGAGATAGGAGAAAGTAGTCAATGACAAAAATAATCCTTGCTAAATTGTCTACAAAAAATGTTAGGTCAATTTTTTCGTAGGACTAGCATTTTACCCGCAATGGCCGGTCCAAAACCGAAATTCATTTGAAATACTAAAAAAATGTATTTAAACTAAATTGGTTGAAAATTGATAAGAGCTACAGGAAAATAGTCATAGAACGAATTAATTACCATAGTCTTAGCTACAAAACGAGCTATAACTTATGTTCATACATCTAATAATTTCGGAGTTATTGCAATAAAACTCAGTGACGAAAATTCTTAAAATTTATTTTTCCATAAAATGTTAGTGATAATGGGTGGAAGAATGTGAAAGAAAAAAAAAACAAAAAAATTTTTTTTTTTCAAAAAATACCCTGTTTTTTGACCGGCCATTACGGGTAAACTACTAGTCCTATGAAAAAATTTACTTAACATTTTTTGTAGAGAATTTAGTAAGGATTATTTTTGTCATTGACTACTTTCTCCTATCTCTTACCATATTCCTATAAAATGCGAAAAACCGCGAAGAGGGACCTTTTCGGGGGGGGCAGGGGGGATTGCGGCAGGATTTTGATAGGCAACCCTAGTGCGATGTAATACCCTATTGGTAAGCTATCATTTGTACCACATTTCGATCAAAAAACAGATTCGTCATAAATTAAGCAGCGGGCTCTCGGACTACTGGGAACAAATTAGAAAATCTAAAACAGTCAATTTGTTAAGATTATAATTACTACCAGTATTTTGGCTAAATTATACTTTTATATCTGAAAAACTGAACGGAAAATCCTCAGATCTTGTAAATTTCAGGGGTACATTTGGAATATTTTTTTGTTGAAGGAATTTTCAAATATTGTAATTTCAAAACAGCCAATCTGTAGTTCATACTTTCATCTATCACTGTCTTCAGTTTCAAGACGATTCTCTGAGTATTGACTGAGAACAATTCAGGGCGCCGAAGTCCAATGACGGCATATAGGACCTTAAACAGCTGAAGCTTTGTTTAATTGTATACATCTATGTATGTAATACTGTATCGTACCTACACCGCATTAGTACATGGCTACACGCAATTCAAAAATTAATATATACTAAAAATATGAATCACTCGTCTCTAATTCACGCTCAAAATTACTGAGTAACTCGCATGGTTAGTTTTTGTTTAAAAAGTTTGGATTATAAGTAGGGCCAGATTATTGAAGTGGTGGATTACTAGAGATAGCTGTAATATAGTAATTCTATGGCTATTACCAATATCACAAAAAGTACCCTTGTAACCGAATTAACGGGTACAGTAGTACCAGCAGTATATATTTGTAAAACGAACAAATGTCCCATATTGTTGTTTGTTGATACATTAACAAACTTCCATTGCCTTACAAGTTTAGTAATCGTATACGATTATAATTCACACCTTAGATTTCATAAGATTTGTCAAGTTCTTTTATATTAATTGTAAGTCACTTGTATCAGTTCACTGAGAGAATACTTGTGCGACACATTGGAGATGGATTTTCACATTCATGCGTTAGGATTAATATGGTGAATTATTTGCGTATTTATCCCATTACACCATATCCCTTATGGGGTAGGTAGAGAGGACAGAGCGCCACACTTTTCTATCCTTACATGCATCTCTCATCACTTTCACCACATCCATCCTTTAGTATCTGATCGAATGCTCTGTCCAGCTCAATCTCGGGTGACCATGTTTTCTTTCACCCGTGTATGCTTTCTTTGTTATCCTCTCATCATTCATCCTCTCTACACGCCCCAACTATTTCAACATGTTTAATTTTATTCTAGTCACAACATCCAGTTACTTATCTCTCCGATCATATCTCATCCTATCTCTCCACACATTCTTCTTAACAACCACAATATCTCAACACCATTCACACCTAACTTGTCCTTCTTTAGCCATGTCCATGTCTCGCTAGCATACGTCTGTGTTTTTGTTGATTGTAATTTAATAATTTGTTGTGTTATTTCAGTATGGGCAATGCCAGTAAGAAGTTAGCAGAGAAATGTACCATCCTCTCCCGGGACGAGCAGCCCATAGTAGCCGGATCCTTTAAGAATGCCAGCAAGAACTCGGACAAGATCAGAGAGGATGATCTCATCGTAAGTAAATTACTTCACTAATCATGCGTGAAACATTGTATCGTAGTTGCATGAGTTGGCTTACTATGATCACTTAAAAGAGGCCATATGCTGCCATTTGGCTTTGGCGTTTACTCGTTTTCTCAGTCAATATTGAGAACATAGTCTTGACACTAAAGAGAGTGTGAAATGTGAAAATTAGTATCCACTAAGTAATTAGAAATTATTAAGTGATAGATGAAAGTATCGACTACATGTTGGCTGTCCTAGAATTACAATATTTGGAAATTACTTGAACAAAAAATAATTCCGAAAGTACCCCTGAAATTCACGGAAAGAATCCATTATCCATTCAGTTTTTCAGATGTAGAAGTATAATTTAGCCAAAATATTGGTAATTATAATCCTAACAAATTGGCTGTATTAGATTGTTTAATTTGTTCCCAGTTTCTTCTTAAAAAGGTAAAATTCACTTTGTCGCTTACATTATTCTTATTTTGCACTAACATTCTCATACAAAATTTGAAAAAGTTGAAGGGTCACCGATGACCTCATCTTTTCTGCATTATTGCGCCGTGGGGGGCACCAGTGGCCTCACGCAAAAAATATACTTCAAATGCTTTTTGGCGCTAACAGTCATGCTTCTCGAAGAGTGTGTGTAGAGATAGAGAAGTCTGGCGTTCTATTCTTCTTTCGTACCCTGCAAGGGACGCAGCACGAGGAGATGGAATAAGATTCAATAGAATTCTACCAATTTACAACGAATAAGTATTTTTCTGTAAACGAGAATAAAGTTATGAATGAATAATGTAGGTTTATATATTCCCACATTGTTTAATGAGAATTTCACCATCTGTTGTTTGTCCATCAACTGATTTGAGTTTAGCCGAGTAGAGATTATATAATAATAACAATGTAATAATGAATTATTATACTTACAATACACTGGGGGCCATGTAACTCATTTCTCTCGTGAGTGTTTACACACTAAGCCACCCACACTTAATTACATATTCATCAGATATTGTTATTCATAATCTGTTGTATCTATTCCACATATTATAAACTTAAGGTCCTATATTCTGTCATACGGCTTCGGCGCCCTGAGTTGTTCTCAGCCAATACTGAGAGAATCGTCTTGAAACTGAAGACAGTATGATAGATGAAAGTATGGACTACAGATTGGCTGTTTTAGAATTACAATATTTGGAAATTCCTTGAATAAAAAAATATTTCGAAAGTTCCCCTAAAATTTGCGGAATCTGAAGATTTTCCGTTCAGGTTTTCATGGTATTGGTATGTTATGTTGTTTTTTTTCGTGTTTATTATTGTTTTGAATTGAAACTTGTTCTGTGTACACACTTCGGCTCAAAGGCTGAACGCTGTAATGCCGAAGAGTGTCATATTTTTACTTAAATAAAATAATAAATAATAATAATTACGTTATTCCTATTTCACGCTAACATTCTTATACAAAATTTGAAAAAGTTGAAGCGGAAATAGAACGATTTTTGCTCAGTGCATATAGGCCCTTAATACTGAACAAAACAACAGTACATATTACATTACTAGTACATCATTTAGAAATTGTTTTTGTTTTAATTTTCAGAAACTCTGGGGTGCCCTTATAGACCCCAGACTGGCTCAGTTCCTCTCCAACTTCCTCTTTGGCTTCAGCGAATCCAAGAAGAACATTGTGGACTTCCACAGATTCGCAGAACTTTACGTCTTTTGTGTTCGAGGTACGGCTTACGATTCTTTTGTCAATTGACACACAAATCCAGTTTTGGACCATTTACATCCAGACCTGCATTGATAACAACCTGCATCTGCCTAACATATGTCTCTGTTTATATACTGATTTCTCTCTCAAATTCTGTTGTCATTGATGTAATGTAGTTCTGGACAATTTACATCCAGACCTGCATTGAACTAAACCACACCTGTTTTAAGTTTTGTTTTGTCACCATGTGTTTATTGATTTCATTATTTTCTGCCATAACTGTTTATTGATTTGCTGCATTTGATTTTGTGATGTTTGTTTAATATGTAAACCTGACGATTCCTAGTGCCTTAAATGGGGCCTACCACGCCTCCTAGAGTAGGTACTCTAGCCGTGCTGTAACAGTTGGCAACATAGCATAATGATCAAACAGGGCCACCACTCCTGTCAAATCTCCTAACAGAATATAATACTTTGTCCATCATACTCGTTGTTAAGGAACTGTTATTCCATACACTTCCTTAGCGACGGTGATGGCAACCTGGCCTATAACGTTTTATGTATTAATCCTACATTATGGCTAGAGAAAGAGAGAAATGTCAAGATGGTGGTAGGTTTGCGGATGATTAGAGAACAATAAACAATAAATAAACAATACATATATAACAACTTCAGATCGACCAAATAACAATGCAGACTACTGCAAACTCATTACTCCGAGAGATTTAGTTGTTTTTATGCGTTTTGTTGTGATATTTCCAGGTACAATAGATGAGAGGACAACAATGTTGTACAATAGTCTTGGAAGAGAGGCCAACGAAACCGTAGAACTGCCTTATCAACTCGTTAAAGAGGTAACATCCTTATGGGTATAATTTTACCTTGATTTTGTAATTTCAAATCTTAATCACAAAATGTCGGTCATCCGTGCAATACAACAGCGTTTCAGGCCCAGGGCTGCGTTTTTTGCCGTTAATTTTCACTAAGCGAGTCAACGCACTATTATCGCACGAAGACAGAACGCATTCGGGTGATTGTTCCAATTGGAATTGTCAAACAGAGATAGAGATATGAGAATACTAATAAGAGTGAGTTGATAGTGATATCACAGCACTCTTCTCTGGCAGAAAAGGATAGACATATTTCGTGTTAATGAGAGTGAGTGAACAGCACGTGCGGACCACTCTATTATCTATGGCGAGCGAATGTCACCCAACCAAATAGTTGGGTGTTATTCGCAACAATCGAAAGTGTCAACTGTGCACATAGAACAGGTTGAATCGCACCGATGGTAGAACGGAGAACAATAGCACCATAAACAATGGAGCGAATCACTGAGTGAAATTTAACAGATCCCAGGGCCATGGCTCCCGAAACCTGCGTACATGCAGGTTTTATGTTAACTCAAGATGTCTATAGTCTCCTAACTAGGCAGAGCCTGTGTTGAGATGTTGAGAACTATTTGTTAACCTTTAATTAAGTTTGCCGCTATTGTATTATGTATTTCCAGTTCTGTGAGAGCATAGTGTCCACATTCATGAAGATGCAGCGCCAGGGCTGTGGTCCTGAGTTCAGTGCGTGGGCTGGCAAGGGCTTCGGGGTCCAGCGGGAGCATGTGCAGGCCCTGGCGGAGGGCCTCAGCAATGAGTTGACTGTGTCTTCCACCGCAATTACATTTAAGACTGTAGAAACATGGTAACACACATTTTTATTCTATCCTATCTGGCATATTTTGTGGGGTAGTCAGAGAGAACAGATTACCAGACAGCCCTATCCTCACACACACTCCTAGCCTCCGTCACATTCATGCATGCTGTCATACACACTCTACGATTCCTATTACTCAGAATATGTCCGTTCTTGAGAATCTGGTCTACACGGTCAAACCATGTGGTTCTTGTACGGCCGTGTTTCCATACACCTCTTCTTTCTCCCAGGTATATTTTCTTTGCTAACCTTTCATCATTCATTCAATTTGTCATACACACTATAAGATTCCTTTTACTCAAAATATGACCGTCCTTGAATTAATTGGGTGATGAGTTAAATACTGTAAGACGTGTGTAGTGACTAGAATGAAAGTGAATAAGTGAGATGATTTGGGCATGTTGAGAGAATGAATGATGACCTAAAAGATTTAATATATGCCATGCGAGACTGATGTGGTCCGATCATGTCGGCCAGATACTCAAGAACGGATGCATTTTGAGTTATAAAAATTGGAAGGCGTGTATGAAATATTGTATGACTGTGACGGGAACAAGGAGTGTGTGTGAGGATGGGGCAGTGTGACGTTCTGTCCTCTCTGCCTACCACGATAGGGATGCGGTGTGATTACAATTGTTTAGAATGAACTGAACGAACTCTAGTCAGCTAGTCAATGTATGCTATTGTACGCATGTTTAAAGTGTGTGTGTTCTGTTCCAGGTTACAACACAGTACTCTCCTGGTACGCATGATTGAGCAAGTCTTCAGGACTCTCTACCTACCCAGCAAGGGCAGTGGCAGCCGACATCCCAACGAGGAGGACGTCCACAAGGTCTCCAACAGTTTAATACCAATGCCTGTCGGTCAGTAAAATGATTTAATACATAAAACCCATAGACTTTTATATTAATTAAGTACCTACCCTAGACGTCTGACTCCATGTATTTTCAATAGAAAGGAAGTGACGCAATTTCACGCACGGCACTTTTTGGTATTTTAGAGTCGCAAAACTCGCACTATTAACAAGATATCAATAATAAAAACTAAAACATCTTTAAAACTATCGCTTAATTCCTAAACAACGTTAAAACTAATACAGTTTTCAACTATGAGAACAAAATTTAGAAAACGTTGCCCACGAAATGTCAAAATTCTCCATACGATTTGACAGTTTGTGGGCACCAGTTTGCTTCACTCATAGACTTTTATATTAAGTACCTAGATGGCGTACTCAGTGCTAGTAAAAACTATTAACCGAAAACTATTTATTCTATTAATACCCCCTTAACTAATATTGATGTTTCCTTGTCACGTATAGGTCTAACATACATGCCGGATTACCCGGCTATCATTGACCTCAGTCAGTTGGTATTTGTGTCTGGCTTCCTTCCCCCCGACATGCAGAAGGAGTGGAGGTTCCTGTTCTCCAGCAACATCCACGGGGAGTCCTTCTCTACCCTGCTGGGCAGAATCATGGACCAGGGGCCCTCTGTGGTTATCGTGGAAGACACGAATGGATATATATTTGGAGGTTATGCGCCCAGCTCGTGGGCACTCTCTCCTAATTTCGTAGGTAAGTGATATTAGAATTATATTGGATTTGCTCGCCCTAGTGAGCATCGCTTATGATTATTGTATATGTATATTGCCTTGTTTATATATATGGTATGAATTACTGTCTTTGAAGAAGGATGAATCAGGGTTGAAAGCAGTGGAAGTGAGATTGTTGTGGAGAATGCGTGGGAAAACATTGATATATAGGATAAGTAATAAGGTTATTAATAGAGAGATCAGTGACTGTGATTAATTGCAGTGTTGTTTAAAAATTTCAGGTAACATATTGTGTGAAATTAGTTGAATTGGTTGTTAGTCAAAATAGCTACTAGTCAAATGAACTATTGGTCCAATTATGTAGTTTTAGTCGAATTATCTAGGAATCGAATTACATAGTTATTAGTAGAATTAGCCAAATTAGCTATTATTCGAATTAGAGTTAAATTAGCTATTATTTGATTTATCTAGTAATCAAATCAGCTGTTATTCAAATTAGCTATTAATTGTGTTATCGGACTAGCTGTTAGTCAGATTTAGCTATTATTCAATTCAGCTACTAATCAAATTAGCTTTTAATCAAATTAGCTATTAGTCGAACAAGCTATTATAAAAATTACCTAGTAGTCAAATTAGCTATTATTCAAATCAACTAAGTACTTGTCAAATTAGCTTTTAATCAAATTAGCTATTAGTCGAACTAGCTATTAATTGTATTAGCTAGTAATCGAATTAGCTATTATTAGAGTTAGCAACTAGTTGACTTAGGTATCAGTTAAAACTAGTTTTATAGAATTAATATTAGTTGTATTAGCTATTACTAATCTAAATTAGCGGGCACCTATTGAATATAGCATATTAAAACATTGTTGATTATTTTGTTTAGGTGATGACTCATCATTCCTGTTTACTCTGGCCCCTCGTATGAGAGTGTTCCCCGCCACGGGATACAATGATCACTTCCAGTATCTCAACCTCCACCAGCAGACAATGCCCAATGGACTGGTGAGTCATTCACACCCTTCTTCACACTCATGTATACAGTCCACTTTTTTTTTCAGAAGTCTCACGGAGCAAACTTGGTTTAGTGTTGCTTGATGTGATAATAAGATATGGTTACATTTTTTCGCTACTTTCAAATTATATTTCAGAACTGTTTAAAAAAACTAGCCAATTTTGGATTGTTAGAATAAACTGGCAACATTTTTTTGAAACTTGTGATGGTGGTTCAAAGGTATCTGAGTATTTTTATCTTTATCTAACTTGCAAAACTATTTGCCTTTAAAATGATTTCTCTAGCGCCGCTCTGTAATATTTTCAGCATCGTAGGTTACTTGTAAAAGATACAATGTGAGAATATTGTGTACCTTTGACAGCTCTTATGACAAGATTCAACAATCAGGGCTACCAACAATACTTGAGTAACATTAACAATTCCGGTCCATCCATCTATCATGGCCGGGAATCGAACCCAGACCTCCAGCCTGTAACACTGGTATTTTACCGCCATGCTATGTTCTATGTGATTGATTCCTTTGTTGTTTGTTTCCAGATGATGGGCGGCCAGTTTGAGTTCTGTGGTTTGTGGATCGACTCGGAGTACGGAGTGGGACATTCCTCGGAAAGTTGTACGACATACAAGCGCTACACGCAAATGTCCAAGGAGAAGAATTTCACTATTAAGAATCTTGAAGTTTGGGGCGTCGGAGAAAAACCTCAACTAGATGAGGTATGTATCCCTTACTGGGTAGTCAGAGAGGACAGAGTGCTACACACTTCTGGTGGTCGGTAGCCTGGTTGGTAATGCGCTCGACTGTTAATCCAGTGGGCACAGATTCGATCCTCGATGCCGACCTACCCCACTTCATGAAACAAACTTTTGAAAAGCTTACTTTATAATATAATATTCGGCTCTTAATTTTTTGTTTGTATACTTCGTTAATAATTATTTTTTTACAATTTCAGGAGGAGAAAGTGAATAGTGTATTGGACGGTAATTACGAATCAAAGGCCATTCTCAGATTGGCCGGACGTGAAGAGCACAGCGAAGGGTTAAGGGAACCAAGTGACTGATTTCACGTCAGTCTTAATAATTATAATATGACGATAATACAATACATCCTATTTGATTATATCTCTAGTCTAATTGTACGACTAATATAAACGTTGATACCACAATAACTGCCCTATTACACTAAGACGCCGGAACAGCGCGAACGGTCGCTATCGAATCGAAACGTCAGAATCAAAATGGACGTCGACAATTTCAACGTCAAAATGCTGTACAAACGAAGTAAAAGAAAGTTAAAAAAACAGTATGTTTTCATCCTAATTAATAATTATTATTTCGTACGGTTTCTGCCACCGTTGGGCGGCAACATCAGAAGATAAGACTGTTACATACAAGAGACATGTACCCTACAGAGCAACATCCAGGCTTCCAAGCCATTCAAGGGCATTGGGTGTGGCATTGTGGATATCTGCATATGGTCTAGGGAATGCTCTCAGAGGACAGTCTTCGACAATGTGTTGATGGATTGCACTGGCTCTCTGCAGTTACAGACAGGAGAATCCCGCTTGTGCCACCTGTGGAGCATTTGAGCACATCGTCCATGCTCTGTAATAATACTAGGATGATGTAATATGTTTTGATCCTTTTTATCGTACAGGAATTAGCAAAATCAATGTGAAACTATTTGACAGCTGACGTCGCGACTGGCGGCTGAATGAGAGAGACACCATAGAACGCTATACTACAAATTAGCGGTCGCGCCGCCAGTAACATTCTGTGGGAGCATCAGTACTGGTCGCGCTGCCAAATTGGTTGCGCTGCCAAGCGGACACCAAGTGTGATACCTTCCATAGAGCTGCATACATTTTGTAGTTGCATCAGCTGGTCGCACTGCTATGGTGGCCTAGTGTAATAGGGCACTAACTGTTAAAGATATTAAAGATTGACGCAGTATGCAATTCCGTATACTTTTTTTGTAGTTTCCCCTTCGTTCAACGCATGTCCGTATTTGAAAATATTTTCAATGCGCTCAATCGAGGTGGACCCTTGAACGACTGTGCCCCGCTTTTAGATTTGTTTAGATAGTTTTTTTTTTATACTATCGTCGAATAACAAATGTTGATGATGTTCTGCCTTAATCAAAATACAAATTGAATTTATGTACATTTGTTTTTTACGCCATTTTCCATATAATGACTTTTGAAATACATTTATAACTGTATTGTGACTGTATATTTCATTTTTATGTACACATTTTTCGAAATTGACTCGTGTACAAATTTTTGTACGAATCTTTACAAGACAAAACATTGTGGAATCAATGATTATACAACTAAATGATTTATATCATTTTATATGATGTATCATTCTTCATTGTTAGATTTTATACTAATGTCTCATATCATACTAACCTATTTATTGTCATTTCATATTTAAAGAATAAATTGACATTTCAAGATCATTGCTAAAGAATGCCCTGATTTTAGAACTGTATAACATTAGGGAAATGAGTGACTGCAAGACTGGTGTTGTGACAAGAATGAAAGTGAATAAACTAGGATGGTTTAGGCATCTTGAGAGAATGAAAGATGACAAAAAAGATATATTTGAGTGAGCGAAGAGGGGTGAGGGAACGCGGCCGCCCGAGACTGACCTGGTCCGATCATGTCAATGCTTTCTGTCATGCATTAAACTAAACTCGCGCTTACTAGTTACCGTACGGCGAAATAGTCAATCATTTAATATTATTGGCTCCAATGTTATACCTTTTGAAATCACGGCGTTATTTTTTAACGATCCTGTATCCACTTGTTTCATATTAGGTGCTGGAGTTGAGCCAAAGACAGTGCCATAGTAGAATCAATGTGAAATTTTGTTATTTACTATAAGAGAATTGTCTGAATGTATGTAAGGCATAATGCCACGCATTGATATATCTTGGGTTGTCAAAACGTTGATTTTCGCAATCTCTAGTAGAAAATTATTTTTAATAGAATATATTATTGTTAATTTTAATTTTAAAGTCAGTCTTAAAATTATCATAGCTTTTATTATACCTATTAATAAACAGTAAACTGCCCAGCTAAAACATGGTTTGTAAATGTCAAACGAGGTTTGTTAATATTAAACGAGGTTTATAAATATTAAACGGGGTTTATAAATATTAAACAAGGTTTATAAATATTAAACAAGGTTTGATAATATTAAATGAGGTTTATAATTATTAAACGAGGTTCATTAATTAATCAAAGTTTATAAATATTAAACGAGGTTTGTTAATATTAAACAAGTTTTATAATTATTAAACGAGGTTTGTTAATATTAATCAAGGTTTATAAATATTTAACAAATTTTTAAAATTACGATCTTTATCGGCTGTTGAAGTTTGCCTGTGAGGCAATGAAATTTTATTATCATGCTAGTCTTTAAAAAAAGAATAGAAAATGACAGTTGACCAGTTAGGTTAGGTTAGGTTGTTTTTTTTCTCTTAAAGCGCTTAAAAGGGTTTTTTGGTCCCCGATGAATGAAATTCCTTTTTAGACTTATTAGCCAAGTTATTTATTCGACGTAATGTGGTGTTTTTTTCATTATTTATTATTAATTATTCGTATAGTTATAAAATATTTAAAGTGCAATTTATAGGTGTTGTATTGTGAATATAGTAAATACTTATTATATTATCCAGAGATTTATTAAATTATATTAATTATTATAAATACAATGAAATTATTCATTCACTGCTATCTATTCTAAATGTCTCTGTGTTTTATTTTAATTCTTTCGCCATTAAAAAAAAACTGTCATTTTTATGGATATTTTGTGAAGGGTTTGACAGACGTCCCGGTTTACCGAAACTGTCACCGGTTTTATGCGTCGTGTCCCGGTGTCCTGAAAAAACCTTTCGGGACGCCTTAATATCCCAGTTTTCGGAATAGATGGTATATTTTTTAAATTCTCGGTATGAAGCTTATTCTCCCAAACGTTTTTTTCTTGGTCAAGGTCAACAGTTCTCTAAAATTAGACCTCTAAAATTAAGAATGCATCTAAAAAAATTTCGTTGATGGATTGGCAGCAAAAATGTCCCGGTTTGACTTTCAAGAGATCTGGCAAATCTAATTTTATGTGATTACTGTTAAAAAAAAATATTTACTTTTATGTAAATGCTAACATAATTTATTCTTATATTAAATCCTCAAATGTATTGTGGTAAATTTGTTATATTTCCAACGTACATGTTTGTTGTCCATCCCAGCTTTATTATACATAAATAAATCCTTCATTATTCATATTATTATATTATATAGTGACATTATATCAATTTCATGCACAAATATACATTATTTTATAAGAAAAGTTTTTTATTTCATGTTTATCCTTTGAGAAATATGCATTTATTTTTCAAATATTGGTAGTGTACATCGGGAGATTAAATGCCCTAGGTACCTGGGACTAAGAGATGTGCAGGGACGTAGAGTGAACAAAAATATTATATAGTTTATTTACTTCTATAATACTACCTGCATAATGCACGCTGATACAAGTTAAGTGGAATATATTATTTACACTTCACTTATTGTTTTATTCCCCTATAGATATTGATGGTTGTATAGAATTCAGGTAAAGATGGAAGCCCCCGTAATTTAAATACGAAGATAAATAATAGTTTTGCTCACGAGCGGTCTAGGAATTATAGGATTAGTAAAGTTTTATTGCACCTCGTCAGGCAAGTGGCGTTCAAATTTCTGATGTATAGTTGGTAAGCCTTAATAGTCAGTGGAAAAATATAGTATACTTGAGCTTTTTATGTAAAAATATAATGAGAATATTATAATTATTAACAGAAATGATTATAAGAGTCACTTGAATAAGATAATGGTCAAAATATGTTCTTATTTCATAATGGCATTCAGTTACAGTGATTTTTTTTATGACGGCAACCCAGATTTTGACAATAGATTTTTAATAATATTGCCACATCTCACATAATTTAGATATTTTTCGCGAATTTGTAGTACACAAAATGAATTACATGGCATTTTCTTATCACAAAGTTAGAAATTAAAACTGTCGCACAAAACGATCAATTTTTGTGATAAATCTAGCACCATTTTGAATGCATAAAAATATTATTCGTCGACATTGCAAATAATTTGGCCAAAATTCAAAAAGCATTTCTGGCGAAATTTTTATCTTATCGACATGACGTCATTTAAATGAAGGACATTCTCTTCTCTTTCACACAGCTGTGTAAATAGAATAATGGCTTTTGATTTGACAAAACATTTTGTTTGCGAATCCCGTTACATAAATAATAATATGTTAATGTCAATTATTGTGAAGCCCTTGAAATGAGAAAATAACGCGAATGCTGTATTATAACATAGCCATCGCTTAATTAGGTTAGTTTGTTTTGTGAGTGCGTTTCAAGTGAAGTTACAATGGCTAACGAGGCGATACATTGTGGTACAAGTGAAATGGGGTTAATTGAAAAGAAACCTCTCGAAAATAACAAATTTGAACGATTCGCGGAGTGGATCCATTGTGTCTGTGTTGTGACATTCGATTTAGAGCTCGGACAAGCGCTGGAACAAGTTTATCCGCCACACGTGAAGTTAACAGATCAAGAAAAATGTAACATTTGTTATTTAGCTTTCCCCGACTCCAATTCCGGTTGTATGGGAGACACGCAGTTCCATATAAGACTCCGCTCCAGGACTAGTCTATCTAAAGCACACATGACTTACAATTCAGAGTGTCCTTCAACTTTGCAAGCAGACTCGACACACTATTGGGGGTTTGTTTATTTCAGACAAGTGAGAGATCCAGAATTACCTCGCGGATATTTCCAGAAGAGTGTTGTGTTATTAACGAGGCTTCCATTTATTAATTTAATGTATAAAGTGTGTGGAAACATTGCCCCTCGGTTCTTTGATTCGGGAGTGAGTCATTTAGAAGCCGCGTGTCACGATGTGGACAGGTGGCCTGGGCTGCGAGTCGGCGAAGGACTGTCCCTTCCTCTATTAGGGACTGTTTATCATTGTTTCTTGCCTGCACACGGAGCCCCTGACGCCGTTATACAAGGATTATCTGCGCCGAAGATGACTGTATCCGTTTCACCCAAAGACACGCATTCATATCAATCGTTATCGAGCGTTTTATCCCATCTACACTTATTATGGGAGTTAGTTTTGACTGCGGAACCTATTGTCGTGATGGCCGCTTCTCCGACAATCTGCTCTTCCATGGTCCAGGCTCTAGTAGACCTCATTCAACCGTTGCAATATTTTGCAGAATACCGTCCATACTTCACGATACACGATTCAGAATTCAAAGAGTTCACGAAGAAGCAATATAATCCACCTAACGTTATACTGGGAGTCACCAATCCGTTCTTCGCTAAGACGTTACATCACTGGCCTCACACCGTGAGATTAAATGACGGATATTCGTACAAATCTAAACTTAAAAAGGTCGGAAGTTTGAAGACTTCGGATATGCAGCCTGGCGTATACACTCAATACAAACCGTATTTGATAAAAGACAAGACAATATTGAAAAGATTAAACGTCAGTCATCGTTCAGAGCGTCCGGCGGAAGTGCAAACAGCGTTAGTTAGAAGACATCTGTTGGAATTGACTCAAAGTTTTATGATTCCGTTGGAGAGGTACATGGCGTCATTAATGCCGCTACAAAAGAACATATCGCCGTTCAGAACTGCGCCGCTGCCGAATCCATTCAATCCAGACGATTTCTTCGATATGTTGCAACAAGCTGGACCACATCTAACGACCGGGGTCAAAGGAGATTGGGCCGGACTGTATAAAGCGTTTTTCAAAACGCCGAATTTCAACGGATGGTTCCAGCAAAGGTACAGCGAGTTGTCGAAGACGTTGCAAGCGTTACAACTCGAAGCGTTGGCATCGAGCGATTTGGCAAACTGGGCGACGGGTCGTCAAGAAGTTGAACTCGTAGACATGGTGCTTAAATTGAAAAATACCATTAGAATCAGTTCCGATATGCATCTCCCGTTGAAAGACAATACTAGGATTCTCTTAGAGGAGAGATTGAAAGACATTACTCGAGCTTTGCCGGAGGATTTGCGGACGATATTGCACACGACTACGTGACGTAAGATACTCTGCTCCGAGGATATCGGAAGCAACTCTATTACTTTATAATAATTGGTTATTCTCAGTGAGAGTTTAGATGTAAGAATATGACAAGATTATTGTAAAATATTGATTAAGACTAAAAAATTATAACTCGTAAGGAATAATGTGAATTTTTGCCATGAAGTTTGACATTATAACGGAAAAATTATCTGCGTATCAAAAACAGCAATCTGATTTCAGATCGATTCGGAGTGAATTGTTAAAATGTTCTATCTAAACAGCTGTTCCTGCCTCTCATATATTGCAGATTGGTGTATTGCACTGAAACCAAGTGACTTGTTATATGAAATATTTATATGGGTTATGGCTGCTTTTGTTGCCATGTTAATAATATCTTACAATGTGTAGTTTTACAATAGGAACATGCACCACATTCTTACACTCAATTTACGCAAATGCCAGATTGCTGTTTTTGATACTGTACGACTCATATTAAATATTGTTATATGCATGTTGAATTTGTAAATGCTCTCATGAGGCACTTGATTTTTTAATGTGTCGCTGAGTGAAGTGTTGAAATTTGATTTTCAGAGCCATGTACATTTTCTGTAGATATAATACTTCATCCATGTATATAGTAGGTATAAATCTTATAAAATTTTTCGTTATTCAATTTGTTCCATCTCGCCCACGTTGAAGATGGGTATTTACGTGTTATAAGTGCACTGCACACCCGTTCGTGCCCACTGTAGGGCTTATATGCACTGAAAAAAATCGTTCTATTTTCGCTTCAACTTTTTCAAATTTTGTATGAGAATGTTACCGCGAAATAAGAACAACGTAAGCTATAATGTGAATTATACCTTTTTAAAAGAAACCTGGGAAGAAATTCAAAAATCTAAAACAGTCAATTTGTTGAGATTATGATTACCAGTATTTTGGCTAAATTATACTTTTATATCTGAAAACTGAACGGAAAATCCTCAGATCCCGTAAATTTCAGCGGTACTTTCGGAATATTTTTTTATTCAAGGAATTTCCATATATTGTAATTCTAAAACAGTCAATCTGTTGTCCATACTTTCATCTATCACTGTCTTTAGTTTAAAGACGATTCTCTCAGTGTTGGCTGAGAATTTCATTTGTAGTCAGGCAATCATTGATACAATTTTTATGATAAGACTCTCAAGCAACCTGGTTTTAATAAAATGTCTCATGCATAGTTTGATAATAATTCTGAATGACATTATTTTTTATCGCATATTTTTACGACATGATTTTATTTCTAAGTTTTTCTATCTCTTTGTGTTGTGACTTATTGTTTTATTTTATTATGAAATTTCATTTCCGTGTAGAACTAATCTCACTATATTCTCATGCTAAAAAAATATATAAACCAAGTAATATACGGTTATAGTTTTAACGTATCTGGATGATACTAAACATGAAATTAGCATGCATGCTTTGTACTAAATTAAGGTGCCCTCCTTTTGGAAGGACAGTCCTCCTTTCTAGGTTCTGTCCTCTCTCCAAAAGTGTCCTCCTTTTTTACTTTTTAACATTTGAAAACTAAACACGTTTTTTCATCATACCATGAATAAACTAGTAGGTACTACCTATATTTATATAAAAAGTTGATACATATCAGTAAATAATATATTGTACATACATAATTATAATGATATATGGAGAGAAGGCTGTGTTTGTAGTTGTTGAGCTACACGACCGCAGGATTTGAAGCCAGACCTCTTGCTCGAACGACTGTAATCTAAATGCTTTGCTAGCGTAATCTTTTACTTGTAAAGTTTTATTGCCTCCTTTTGTTACTGAGATGAACTGTAAGAGTTTAATAAGTAGATAGGCATAATTGTTAATTATAGATAGATACTAATTACTAAGGTAGGTATATTTAGGGAGGTATGCTCACTACATAGTCGAAAAGTATCAAAAAAAGGTCTCCCGATTTGCCCTACAGTGTTGTCTTGATTCTAGAGATGGGCAATTGAATAACCCATGTAAAAATGTTACAATATCAATTACTAATACATTAGGTTCAATTCTATAACTTTTTGAACTATTTATATTTATTTTAGTATGAAATAATTGAATAAAGAATGTAATATTTTAGTTAGTATGCGCTTAATTAGTTACAGTTGCCTAGATGAACAATTCATTTATGAAAGACCATAGACTTTTATATTTAGACGTCTGACTCCATGTAGTTTATTTCATTACTAGTATTTAGTACGCCATCTAGGGTACTTGATATAAAAATCTATGTGAAAGACTTAAGTGAGGTTAGTTCCCATTGCCAATAACAGGTCTCCTAAACGAATAAAATTTTATTAGTACGTATTGTGCACACCTCTCTGAATATGCCTACCTTGGATAGATAGTTTAAAATGATTATTTTTCTTATGAAATGCTACGTATTGTACTGGCGATACTCAATTATAATAATCAGCCAATTTGATTAAAAAAAAAACATAATGCAAAGACTTAGTTTTTATACACATAAGTTAATTTTTAGTTTTTCTTTTTATACGTACCTGTTATAGATTATACCTAAGAAATCTCTATGTAATTTAGTAGTTATGTATGATTTTATTGTTGTTTTGTTGAGTGTCATGTAAAAGCCTGGTATAAATTTCTTGCCAATTTAAAATTTCGTTGATTGTGTTGGAAATTACCAATACTACAAATAAAACCGTATATGGATAGCTATGTGAAGTCATAGGTATCCATATTATACGGTTTAAGTAAGAAAACACAAAGTTATAATGGTTTAAATTTTTACTTACGTCCTTCAGACGTAACATCAGTGTTTAAGGGTTAAGGTGGGTGGGGAAATCAGACAACATTACGTATGGCAAGTCGGACGACATTCCTAAAAAAAACACCAGAAGAATATGGGAAGATTTGACAAAAAACTAGATTAGGAGCCACTGTGGGCAAACAATGAAAAAGTTATCGTTTATTTTAAGTCAGTCTGTAAAGCAGAGATGGGTTCGGTGCTTTTTGCAGCGAACCTTTTACAATAGTATAACCACCAACAATGAAATAGAAAGTCATAACAATGTATTGAAACACGTCGAAGTTGTCCGACAAATCTTTCACAGGATGATGATGGTGCTTATTGAGCAATACTTTTTCCCTAATGAGCAAACATCATCTTTCTTCTTTTTCCGGCCCTTCTATCCCGGTTCATCCAGGGTCAGGCCTCCTCATACGTAGTTTCCAGGATCTCCTGCCTGGGTTGTCACTTTTGGGATTCTCTGCGCCGCCAGCTCCTTTCCAACATTGGACCACCATGTTGCCGGAGGTCTACCCCTTATCCTAGGTTTCGTGGGGATACTGAGTCCCGTCGTAACGGAATAACTCTCCTCTCTACGCATGACGTGCCCGTACCATCTCAGTCTGCCCTCCCTCAGCTTTTCTGTTATCGGGGCCACCTAATGCGCAAACCAAATACATCAAAACAAATATCGCCTTTTTTTCGTCTTCCAAAAAATATAATAAAGTTGTCCCAAGCTTTCTCCATAACAGGCCACACAAATATATTAAGCATGTGTACATACGGTATGACAATGCGAAAGAAGGATTCACCGAATCCGACATAGAAGAAGTTGGGCTACATAAGTGCAAAATTAATGCCCAATCCCACCAACTTACATCTAGGCAGGGGGCGCCTAAATAATTTCCATACAAAAACAGAGATATTATGTATTTAATAATGCAATGCAATAAATTCATATCAAATTCTACATAAAACTCTCCTATGTAGGGGCCAAAATATCTCCACCCAGAATGTTCCTACGTAGTAGAGTTCTATGTAGAATTTGATATGAATTTATTGCATTGCATTATTAAATACATAATATTATCTCTGTTTTTGTATGGAAATTATTTAGGGGTCCCCTGCCTAGGTGGACGTTTGGGCATAGGAGTTCGGATAAAGAGAGGTTCTACGAAGTAGACTTCGAAAGAGTTACATGCACATGTGTTGATTACTTTCGAAATCAGCGCATTTGCAAGCATTTTTGTTTGTGCTTTGTATACACCAATAGTTCTTTCGACACATTGCCAAGTTCATATAGGGATAATTCTCTATTTAATTTAACCGTAGGAGAAAGCAAATGCGTTTGTGACCCAATAGTCAATAACGCAGAGGATACTATATTAATTAGTAAATAGTGGAGAGAGTAGTGGGGACCGTGAAGCAAAACAACTACAACAAACTCTTCGAGAGCTTTGTGAAGAGGGAATAAATTTGTCATACAATATGGATGAAGCGGAAGTATTGATGCATAAGACAAATGAGACAATAAAAAGCAAAACCGAAAAATCATGTGACGGCCTTAATATTTTTACGAGTAATAAACTGCAGATGTCCAACAAGGAAGCAGAAGAAATTCCTTAATAATGTTTTTTAATAAGTATTAATTAATTAATACTTGCAATATTGTAAGACGATTTCTAAATACTGATATTTCAGGCACAATGCTTGTATTTTAGGCCCCGCGCATCTGAACCTAATCCTGTGATATCCGTGATATCTGAATTTTTCCCAGTGTTAGGCTGATGAGTTTATATGTGAATCATGAATGATAATATATAGACTCTTCTGGCGGATAATGCTGAGAAGTGTGTTGGCAAGTCTTGCCTCCTCATAAAAAAAATGTATACTTGCTAACGCCATCAGCGAAATTTTAAATTCAACATATATAAATTTATAATTACTGCGTGCTAAATATTGTTGGGTGAGTGGATGAACTTTAATAGAAATTCAACAGATGTCGCTGTATGAAAAAATATGTTTTATAAAATATATAAAATATATATTGATGTGAAGGTATTGCTTCTCAAACTTTTTTGTAGCAGTACCCCCCAAACTTGACAACTCGATTTTACTTGACACTTTGACAACTTGATTTTTAGGTTAGGTTACAACATTTTGTAAATACCATAATCTGTTCTTACAGTTATAAATATTTAGTCTTCCATAGATGCTGCTTTGGGCCTCAATTTCTTAATTGCCACAAATTTCAGGAGTACTTTTAGGATATTTTTTTTAATTCAAGAAATCTCCAAGTATTGTAATTTTAGGACAGTCAACTTGTTAACCTTATAATTACAAATATTTTGGCCAAATTATACTTTTACATCTGAAAAACTGAGCAAAAATGGATAATTTTCGCAAATTTCAGGGGTACTTACCGAATATTTTTTTATTTCAAGGAATTTCCAAATATTGTAATTCTAGGACAGTCAACTTGTAGTCAATACTTCCATCTATCACTGTCTTCAATTTCAAGACGATACTTTCAGTATTGTCTGAGAAAACAATATGACAGCATAAAGCCTCTTAAGTACCTAAGAAATATTTTTATGAAATAGTTGAAATATGTCTGTATATAATATAATGGATTATGTAATTGATACCGGGATTCGTTCTGGGACCGTTAAATTTCACTCGGTGATTCGCTCGATTGTTTATGGTTCCATTGTTCTCCGTTCTATCATCGGTGCGAGTCAACTGGTTGTACGATTCAACCTGTTCTATGTGCACAGTTGATACGCTTGGTTGTTGCGAATAACACTCAACCATTTGGTTGGGAGACATTAGCCATAGATAATAAGAGTGGTCCGCATGTGCTGTTCGCTCACTCTTATTAACACGCAATATGTCTATCCTTTTCTACCAAAGAAGAGTGTTGTGATATTGCTGTCTCGATGTTTATTTATCAACTCACTCATAGCCTCTCTACACACGTCCGGAAGTTCAGTTAGCTGAATCGACCGTTTGCAAAAAAGGTCCGACCAAAACCTCTCTCTGAATTCAGTTTTACCCTGATTTTGAATTCAGAAAGAGGTTTTGGTCGGAGCTTTTTTCCAAATGGTCGATTCAGTGAACTGATCTTCCGGACGTGTGTGGAGACCCTTATTATTATTCTCATATCTCTATCTCTATTTGATAATTCCAATTGGAATTGGAACAATCACCCAAATGCATTCTGTCTTCGTGCCATAATCGCTCGTTGACTCGCTGAGTGAAAATTAACGGCTAAAAACGCAGCCCTAAATAGATTTAAACATATTGTGTCAAATGTTGTGACATTATTGTATTATAAGAAAATGATATATAAATATAATATAAATTACTTTTTAAAAACAATATTTTAATTGACTTACACCCCTTTTCTATGACATCACTGGACCGATCAAGTCGACCAGATTCTCAAGGACTTGCCAGTTTTGAGTTTAAGGAATCGGAGAGCGTGTATGGCAAATTGACAAATTGTTACATACGTATCGTATGGCGTCGGAGAGACCAGAGTCAGAGATTGTATGAATGTGATGGAAGCAATGAATGTGAAAAAATCTCACATTAAAAAGGCTCAAATGCAAAGTGCATCTATGTAAATACCCTGGTTTGAAATAAACTCATGCAGAAAGAGCCCCAGACGGAAATTAGTCCAGGGTGAATGAAAAAATCACATGTTGGGCTATTTTCTCTACAAGGATTCTCTTGTGGAATTTTTCTGATAGTTTTTCTTATATGGGATTTTGCTAAACGAGATTTTTTCATACTGAGTGTTTTTTCACCCTGTGATTTTTTCATGCTGAGCTAATTTCCGTCTGGCATTATTTTTGCATGAGCTAACTTCATACTGGGCTATTTATTTCATAGACGCATTTTTCATATTATTATTACCTTTTTCGTGTGCGGTTTTTTCGGTAACTATTTGGGAGCCACTGACTGCAGAGAAAGTGATTCTAAAATAATAATAGCCATTGATCTTCTAAAGAGAATTATTATAGTCTGGGCTAAGTAGATTTAGATTGTAATTAATGTAATGCCTCATCCACATGCTGTCCGACCTTCCACGAGTCCCGCGCGAATGAGTAAAAAGGCGTTAACCGTCGGTTACGTATACAGTTCAAGACAATCACCTCGTCCGTACGTCCTTTTACTCATTCACACAAAACTCGTGGAGGGATGCCGAGCGTGAAGCGGCCGCATAAGAACAAGTTATACAGAGCCGAATCTAGTGTCAAACATAATATTCGTGTCTGTGCCCAGCGAGTCCAATATCTTGTAATAAATTAAAGTCATTTTTCTCTTCAGCTATAATAATGTTTGACATGTGGACGTCATCAGGGAGGGGGGGCTTATTCATACTAAATGATAGAACCTCACAAAAAATCACATTATTACCACACATTTTCCCATCATATCACAAATTTTCTAAAATTAGTATGAAAATACATTAAAATACAATAGTTTCTCAAAAAATTTAACTGCAGCTCTATTTTTTACCACATTTTTAATAAGAAAATAAACCACTCTGTCTCCATAAAAAAAAATCGCTAATTATACTCATTTTAAAGGTATACCAAAGATTTTTATTTTGGTTGCTCCCCCCTAGCTCCGAAGCTTCCAACGCCCATGCTGTTTGATACTTAAATAGCCTATGTCATAGACAGGATTCTGCTCTATACTAAAAAATATGCAGCCTGAGATTTCACCCGTGTAAAACTCATTAGTTCGGACAGAAAAATTAAGTTGCAGACGACAGATGAAATTCATAAGATGCCCTTGGGGCGCCTCTGTTTAAATAGACCTGCATTTGATTACCTAATATTGAAATTAACTTTTTTTACTGTTACAAAATTACTTAACAGAGATTTGATGGTAAAATAGCATTCAGAATTTAGTTCACTATTCCGCCTTACGATTTAAACAATGTCCGCCGAGAGTTAGAATTAAAATTACCTAAGTATTTAATTTTTATTGTAAAATATGTTAAATCAGACTTTTTGTGAAATCGTCGACTGAGAGTAATAAGGTTCTAGCCAGAATATTGTAAGATTTTTTTGCGTGAAAATGTTTCTAACCAACATAATCTGTGAGTACAAACAAAAATAATCACCCTAAAGTGGTGTAGTGTGTGTAAATAACTACTAGAGAGTAATAAGGTTCCATCTGTGTGTAAAAGTACAGAGTGTTTGAAACTTAGGAGTAAGCATATTGACATTTCAAAAAAACTTAAAAAACGGCAGACCTTAGATCTCGACAACCTTACGCTTTGGAAAAAATATAGGGCAGGTACATTTAAAAAAGGGTACACGTAAAAAGGCGTGTGGATATAGCGTTTCTCTTGGCTCGTGTACGTAACCGACCGTTCACGCCTTTTTAGTCGTGAACACCCATCTAGTGAATGACCCTAAAAGATTTTGTGAATGAAGCGAATGCGATTTAGAATTTTACCGCCGTGGGAAATGACAGAAATGACCGTGACTTCATAGTATGGCTCCTAGCTTTAATTACAAAACAACATGTATGCAATAGTGGTTGCAATCTAAAATCTAGGCGCCAGATATAAAAAGTATTTGGCTTTACAGCCTTTTCAAAAACCAGGTATCTGCCAATTTTCTTGTACAAGCAAGAGTCAAACTTGTGACAAGAATGAAAGTGAATAAACTAAGATGGTTTGGGCATGTTGAGAGAGTGACAGATGACAAAAAGGATATCCTATATATATTTGAGTGAGCGAAGAAGGGTGAGGAAGCGCGGCCGCCCGAGACCGAGATGGTCCGATCATGTCGACCAGGGGGGGTACTTTGTAAGCTTTCTCGCCCTAAACACGCAGATAAAATGTTTTAGGAAAATGACCCTTATGGCGATATACATAAGGTCGTTTTTCGTGTGCATTTTATCTGCGTGTTTCGGGTGAGAAACCTTTAGAAAGTTCCAGTACTGATCCTCGAGAATGGACGCGATTTGAGTAAAATGAATCGGAGAGTGTGTATGACAAATTGCATGAATGTGACGGAGGCTAGGAGTGTGGGTAAGGATAGGGCTGTCTGGCGCTCTGTCCTCTCTGCCTACCCTGCAAGGGACGTGGCGTGAGGGTATAGATAGATAGACAGAGTCAAACTTCTGTGTAGTTACAAAGATCAAAGTTGTAGACGATTTTAAAAATCTGGTTTAATCTGGAGACGGTTCAGCTTGTACAGGTGTCTGTTACTATAGATTGTTATGTAAACCAGCTGTCTCAATAATACAAACTCTTTATATTATAATGAAGATCACTGCTGTGTTGAGTTGTAATAGCTTGGCAACAATTCTCAAGTAAAAAGAGAGATTATTGCGTCATTGATTGTTCATTTATTGAGAGGCAAACACAGAATGATCGATTATTGACAAAATATCTAACCAGTGCAATGTGACATCACGCCACGCGAAATATAGCTCAGTCATCCTAGGAATCGATGTATGGGGAAGTCGGCAAAATTAATAACAGATTGGACTCTATGCAGTATGATACCTTAGGTTGGGGTGTTTCAGAATATCAGGTCTCCCCCCTCCTCCCCCTGACGCGTCACCCCCTGCCCCCCGAACAGGTCCCCCTATGTGGTTTTCCTCAATTTATCGAAAAACAGTAAGAGATGGAAGAAAACTGTCAACGACGAAAATAGCCCTTAATAAATTCTCTACAAAATGAGTCGGACACATTTTTTGATAGGACTAGTAATTTACCCGCAATAGCCGGTGAAAGACATGTATTTTTTTGTTAAGAACAAAACATAATTTGTAGGGAAGTATCTACAATCAAAGTATGCGTTATTCAAATAAGAATCAGCTGGCGTATAAAACAGCAGGCAAAATGAACAAAAATGTATTGAAATTGAATTAGTATATAGATGAAACAATGTTGCTGAATCTTCAGTACATTGTGTTGCTCGGGTCTGAAATCATCCGCCGCCTCTGAAAATTATAGCCAAAGTTCGAAATTTAAAAAAAAAACGTGTTACGTCAGGGGGAGCGTTCTATTTAAGTTGTGAATTTGTACGAAAGCAAAATAATATTGAAATAATAAAAAGTGAACAAAAAAAAAACCAAAAAAATAATGTAAGCTTAATTTCTAACCACGATTATAAAATTAGACATTTTATCTAAATAGGTGTTCCTGCCTCTCATATATTGCAGATTGGTGTATTGCACTGAAACCAAGTGACTTGTTATATGAAATATTTATATGGGTTATGGCTGCTTTTGTTGCCATGTTAATATCTTACAATGTGTAGTTTTACAATAGGAACATGCACCACATTCTTACACTCAATTGACCCAAGATCTACAGATTACACTGTTTTTGATATTACTTTTTTTTTATTTAAATTTAAAACGGGCGCTTTTGATGACTTTAACAAACAATCAATAATCAAATTAAGTATACGTACGTCATTCACCAGTCCAATTTCCTGTCATTCCATGTATAGACCATGGACTACTTCCCGGAGAAAAACCCATAAGAATATTGCTCAACATGAATAAATCCCAAAAAAGACAAAAGCTCCTAAGAAATTTGCTCAAGGGATAAAAGTCCAAACTTTCTAGTTGGATTCCATGGTAGAATTATTTCTAAAATGTTGACTATTTTATTGTCTATCCCATTTTAGATCCGCTTATTTATTTGTTTATGTTCTAATCTATGGTAGTTCCTAACAAACTGAAAGAAATCGTATACTAATAGATACAATTAATTTTATTTTAAAATCCAATTAGATTTAAGCTTTTGTCCCTTGACCAAATTTCTTAAGGGCTTTCGTCTTTTTTAGGATTTATTCATGTTGAGCAATATTCTAATGGGTTTTGTCCGATCACGGTATATAGACCAACCCCTCCCCTAAACCTAAGCGTTTCCCCTGCCATTAATTAAATTTCACTGGCTTCCACAATTGACAAGATAGTTACCAGTATATAGTAACAAAGATTGGATTTCTTAAATTAAAAAGTAACTCGATGGGAAACGTATTCTTTTGTGTCTTGGACACTGATAGGACTTGCACTGTATTAGGTACAATTCATGTAACTTTTCGAACTAAAATAATACTCCGATTAAAAGTAAGCATATTGACATTAAAAAAAAAATTAAAAACAGGAGACCTTAGATCTCGTCAACCGTTAATAAATATACTTTGGAAAAAATACAGGAGATAAATTGAACCTTTTTTTTTAATGAATCTGGGTTTATCGAAATAAACCCAAATACATCTTTGTACACTTCACAGAAAGCTTTAAAAGCTTGTGTTGTGAAGTGGAGTAGGTCGGGGATTGAACCCGCGCCCACTGGATTAACAGTCGAGCGCGTTACCAACCAGGCTACCGACCACCTCATCTAAGGAATGACCGTAATAGATTTTTTATGTCTTGTATAGATTTCTCAAAAAAAATATTGATATACCTACATCTCCGATCTTTTTTCCGTAAGATACTCGTAGCAACTCGTTTCCCGAAAGCCGCGATTTTTTTTTGTTTTGACAATAGGTATGCATTAAAAACTAGGGAATAACCGTATGACGCGAAATTAACCCCAAAAAATGGAAAAAACGCTATTTTTACCATTTTATCACGCTATTTTAAACCTTAATGTCATAGGAAATTACTTTTTTTTTACTATGAAATAACTGAAAAAAGATCGTCTTATTTTCGTTATTACGTACATAATAATTATAGTTAAAGAATAGGACCTATTATTTCAGTTGAAGCATTTCTAATATCTTTCTCCAGCATCACCCTCCTCGCCTAGCGACAGACGGACCTCGTCTGCGGGTGACGCGGGTGTGTTTACTTATATTAGGTAATGTATCCGCCTTCTCTACAGCGATATGGTATCATGAAGGAGTTATCAGACCTCAAGGTCAAAGAGGACAGTAATTATAATATAGATAGTAATTATTATAAATGGTACGCGACAATCTTAAGAGTAATTACACTCTGACATTGTTCACTATTAGACAATGTATTGTACAATATAATTAAGGCTCCCGACCCAAATATGAGGTCACGGTCATTTCCCACGGCACTTTTCCCATTAAGGTTCAAAATCGCATAAACAATCGCATGATAAAATGGTAAAAAAATGCGTTTTTTTTTCATTTTATGGGGTTAATTTCGCTTCAATCAAAAAACTTTTATGGTTATTCCTTAGATTTTAATGCATATTATCAGTACAAAAAAAAAGTTCGGGAAACGAGTTTCTGTGTTCCGGAAAAAAAACAGAGGTGTTTTGCACATTTTTTTTAAGAAATCTATACAAGATATAAAAAAACTTTTACGTTTGAAAACGTGTGGTATAGTGTGATTTTTTGTGAGGTTTTAACATGTAGTATATACTTTTGTGATCATGCATCCTCATTACTTATTAAATATTTATTTATTACTCTTTTACTGAAGAAAGTACTGAAATTTGTTAACATACAAAGTAAAGTAGGTAACAGATGCATTTGTTCACGAGGCGATCGCTTATATCGCAGTGCTGCGATCTCTCCCAGCTAACCCCAACTTTCTTTTTTTTAATATCTAGATTAGATCCAATAGAAATTATGTACTCTGATTGTACAATGAATTGTACGATTTGATGAATCGTTTGAAACATTTATAATACGCATAGTGATTATTACAATTTGTTACAAATTATTTATTATCAAAATGGCAGAACAGAGTTGGACTTTTAGACTGTCTTTCCTCTTATCATAAAATAAGAGTAAATACAGATACCGGGTGATCAGGAAAGAAAGAATCTGTAATTATAGTCACATATTCTAGCTAATAAAAAAATACTAATACATTATAATATACTAGCTATACCCTGCAATAAAAACTCAAGTGGCGTACGGCCAGGCAGGGTGACACCAGATGGGCGCCACGAATATTGAAGTGGAAGCCTTGGACAGATAGAAGGAGCGTCGGAAGGGCACCAAAGAGATGGACCGACGACATTGTCCAAATCACTGGAGGAACCTGGATGCGGAAGGGTCAGAACAGAGACGAGTGTAGGCAGTTGGAAGAGGCGTATAATATCCAGCAGTGGAGGGAAGAAGGCTAATGAAGAAGAATAAGATACCCTTCACGCCATTCTACACTCGGGTGGAAAAGTGTCACTGATTCATCTCATCCATACCGAAAACTATGGATTCGACACTAATAGCGATTTTTCCCTGTCACCCCGTGCCAGCACCCCCCTTCATTCTCCCCTACCTGGTGACGTCCGTCCCTCTTCTCGTACAAAATTCGTAAATCCGTCAAAAAATACATTCATTTATTTAAAAACTTCGCGCGCCACCTAATATTAAAAGGTGTGCATGCGTACAACAACTTACCAAAGTTTTATCTCAATCGGATGAATGCTTCAGTAACACTTAAAGAACAGACAGAAATTCATTTTAATAGTGTAATGCCCCCGCCACACGCTCGTGAGCCACCACGAGCTTTTGGTGTTCATGGGTAAAAAGGCGTGTGAATGGAATGTTGGTCTTGACGTGTACGTAACCGACCGTTGACGCCTTTTTACTCGTGAACACCATTAACTCGTGATGGCTCACGAGCGTGTGGCGGGGGCATTAGATTTCAAATAGTTTTGAGTACATTTCAATAGACGTCAGTAGTGATCAGAGTAACTATAACTATTAGGTATATTTAAATATTTCTGAGAAGGAAACTTTTTTTTATTAATAAATCGGCATTCCACGACTTCGGAATGCCAATTTCGGACATTTAAATATTTATTGATTGTGTATACATATTACAGAAGGACAGTTGTTCCTTTGTTTTATTTCCTGTTTCGTTCATGTATTAGAAAGTAGCGTCCAGTTTAGAAAGTGCTATTGTCTTTATTTCCAACTAGGAAGGGTGCCAAATAGTTTGATGTATTACCATCAGTTAATATTATTTATCGCAAACAAACTGACGTGTCTATTTCAGTCTATCGACACACGAAATGTCATTTTGCAACAACATTGTTGAACTTTATTCTATGCGAGTGAATCAGTTAGACTAATACTTTTTCAATACAGTTTGTTTGTAGTTATCTCAACAGATATTCAGCTAAAGATGGACTTTCTATAAGTCCAACAAGGACGTGTAGAAAATCAGACTTTTTAAATTGTAAACATAATAAAATACAGTTTTTTAAGTGTTTTCTAGTTAATAAAAAATGCCATTAAAATGCATAGTGCAGTGATAAAATTATACGTAAGAATTGTGAACTTTTTTTTTCTTTTTTAAGGTGGCATACCTATGCACTGAGCGAAAATCGTTCTATTTTCGCTTCTATAATCAACTTCAAATTTTGTATGAGAATGTTAGCGCGAAATAAGAATAACGTAAGCGACAATGTGAATTTTACCTTTTTAAAAAGAACCTGGGGACAAATTAAAAAATCTAATACAGCCGATTTGTTAAGATTATAATTACCAGTATTTTGGCTAAATTATACTTTTACATCTGAAAAACTGAACGAAAAATCCCCAGATGCCGTAAATTTCAGGGGTAGTTTCAGAACAATTTTTGGGAGGAATTTCCAAATCCTGTAATTCTAAAACAGTAAATTTGTAGTCCATACTTTCATCTATCACTGTCTTCAGTTTCAAGACGATCCTCTCAGTATTGGCTGGGAACATTCAGGGCGCCGAAGCCGGATGACAGCATATAGGAACTTAATAAAAAAGAACATAAAACAGATTATATATAGTATCATTCACTAGGGCGAACTTGTCTAGCTAACATTGTTGTTTTTACCACGTTTTTAATTAACTGAACTTCAACTGTCGTTATCTCTTTACATTGACTACCTTGAGATTTAAATAACTTTCCAATGTCCCAGCACCTTGACATTTTGCATACATATTTGCTTTAGGTGACAGTTGAAAATAATAGTACTGTTTTATCATACGTTTCAATTGGTAAATTATAATTAGTTTGATTTTTATACAGAATCATATAAATATAAACATCATTTTTTTGCCAGCATTGTGGAATAAACATCATATTTTGCCAAATTGCTGTAACTAAAAACCATATCTTGTTAAAATTGTGGAATAAACAACATATTTTGCTAAATTTGTAGAATAAGTATTTAGCCGAATTAGTGAAATTAAAAATCATATTTTGCCAAAATTGTGGAATAAATATAATATTATGCCAAAATTGTGGAACAAACATCATGATTCACAAAAATGGTCATATTTTGCTAAATTTGGAGGATACACATCATATTAAAATTGTAGAATCTAGTAGTAGTAGTATAAAATAACATTTTAAACACCCTGTACCACACAATTATCTAAAACAATAACAAAAAGATAGACATAATAAATAAATGTTAAAAATAAATTTAAATATTTTTATAATTATAATAAATTTTGTTATATAACAGAGAAGTATTAACTTATACTTCTTACAAAAACGTACCTATGTTTTATAATTATAGTTTAATTTTTACTTATAATTCATTTTATAAAAAATATATGAATGAAATGAGAACTAGTGTTTATTTGAGTTGTGCCAATAAATTGAAAAAAGTGCCAAATCATTAATTTACTTTCTCCTCGAAGTGCCAGGATTTTAATTTATTTCAAGTGTTTCTACCCGAGGCTAACAAATCAAGATGAAGTTTCTGCTTTATGTAGCAAGGTAAGATTTTTATTTATGTACATTTTATTTTTATAAGTACTTATTTATTTATTTATTTAGAAGTAGACATGTTTAAGTACAATAAGTTGACAGATTATACATTATTTTTAATTGAAAATATAGATCTTAAATCATAAGGTTTAACCCCCCCCCCCCCCCCTAATAAAGGAAAACTTGTGTTGTAGAGGATTACTTATTTTATTTTTCACATTTTTACGAGTGTTCTGTAATAGACAGATGTTCAAACAAGACATTTCATGTTACGTTCACCACCCATTCTGAATGTCATGAATGTTTGCGCAAAGGGAATGTTGTGTGTGTTTTGAGTCTCCAAAGAGGAAGGTGCCGGGTTCAAATCCCTGCGCTGACTATCATGTAGAGGTACATATACTGCACATCACGACAGTTTATAGTTTAAGTTTATAGAAAAGTATTTGGGTTTGTGTATACAAAGACAAACCAAGATTCTTAAAAAAACGTTTTGTAAATTCTAATACTTAGTATTTACAAATCGGATTATTCTACCCACTATCAATGTAAACTATTTGTTTTGCGTGTGTGTTAATTGTGAACGGATGTTATTGGTCTTCCGTATTGTACATTTTTGTACTAATGTACCTGTCAAAATTTATTTTTGTGACTGTATCTGTTCCATGTGCATAATATTTTGTAGGTATATTTATATAAATATACCTACAAAATAGTGACCCCCTTATCTTCAAACCGAAACGACGGCGTCAAGACTATTCCTAAGTTTTGAATGTTATGCATATCATGTTTTTAAATTATTTTTTAACGCCATCTATGTTTAACTAAATAAAGCTTATTCTTAAACAGCTGAGATAAAAAATATACACGCACTTAAAACGATGTTTACCATATTTTATCTAATCACAGAAAAAATATAATTCAGGTAAAGTTTAATTAGATTTATAATGTTTAGAATAATTGTACATAGATGGCGCTGATTTAATTTACAACTATGGAGAGTATACGATGATCTTGTGACCTATCTTGGACCTATCTATCTATACCCTCAAGCCGTGTCCCTTGCAGGGTAGCCAGAGAGGACAGAACTCCAGACAGCTCTATCCCTAAACACACTCATAGCCTCTGTCACATTCATGCATGCAGTCATACACGTTCTTCGATTCCTTTCACTCAAAACGCGTCCATCCTTGAGGATCTGGTCGACGTGATCGGTCACAACTTTTCTCTCACTCAAATATGTCTTTTTTGTCATCCTTCATTCTCTCGACATGCCCAAACCATCTTAGTTTATTACCCTCATCTTGTGACCTGAGTGCAAAAAGTTTCGATTCTAGCTTTTTATCCCGTATTATATGGGGTTAGCTGGCAGAGATCGCAGCACTGTGAGAAGCTCGCCCTAGTGAACAAATGTTGTCATTTATATCTGTATCTGTAATGTTTACATATCTCTGTACCTTGTTCACCAAAAGTGTAAATAAATAAAATAAATACATTTTTGTTACGATTGGTTTGCAGCAAAGCCCCATGTCTCCTTCTCCCCTCATCCTGGTCCTGTACGGTTCTTTTTATGAGTCGAAGCTCATATCCTGGCACAGGTCGTCCAGGTATTCTTTTCTTGGTCGTCCTCTGTACTTTGTCCCCTCGTTCATTTCTTCAATTAAGCCAAATAGTAGACCCTCTTGACGCACTATTTTCTTTGGCCTGCTTTGGGACACCCATCCTGCTTCCTCCCCAAGGATGTTTACATAACGCTACACTATGTGAATGAAGATACCTCTCGTCTCTACTGAGGAAAAAACTGTAATGTATTTCCGTCTGTGCAATGCAGATAAATCCAGTTCAATACCTAAAATAATTTAGGTATATCTCAAATCTACAATAAGCAATTAATTTCTAGATTTGACTACATTTATGTAGAAAATTGTAGAATAAAAAAATAGGTAAATAAGTTTAATTTGTTGTTGTGACTACAAGCACGTCTTTGTAATAAATCTCTTATCAATAAAATTACAGTTGGTACTTCAATCTTCTGCTACTAGGTATCAGTATCAGTGGCAAAGGGTGGATTTCTGCGGAAGGGAAGCCGGGGCTAACATTTTTTACGGGATTACGTCAGATTAGACACTATTATTTTTTCCAAAAGGTAACTCGATGGGAATCGTGTTCTTAGGTAGCTTCGCGCCTGCTAGGTGTATATCTACCTAGTCGTATTTATTTACCAATAAATTGGATTCCTAAACTGCCGTCCTAAGCAAGAACCACGTATAAACCAAAATGTTGAAACTGAGATAATCTTGAAAGACATCTTGGGCCCCTGTTCATCAGAATACCAAAAAATCTGATAAGAATTATAATTTATAGTCAGTAATAATTGTTAGATTTTCGTAAAATAATGCAATATACCTACTAGCGTGGGGGCCCCTTGGATCGCGGGGCCCTGGGCAAGTGCCCACCGTGGAAGAGACGGCCCTGAGTATAGTCGTATAAAATGTCAATACCTACACCTACTGCTGTTCTTTTAACTATCATATGCTTTATTTCTACTGTTTTCTTTTCTTTTTTGTAGATAATTGTAAATATGTTTCCATTCTTGGACAAGGACACTGAAGGAATGTAAGTTAGGGGTGGGGTTTGTCGGGAGGCTCCCTTCTGGCTAACCCTGAGCCCACCTCTTAAAAAGATTTTGCCAAGAAGTGCGGGTAAAGAGGACGCTATATCCGCCTGTGCTACCCGGGGATGCGAAGGGCCTTAAGCCCGAAGGAGACCTTCAATGTTCTTTTAACTGTTATTTGTGATGCCTTTATAGAATCTGAGCTAATTCTTAACACCAACTAATGTAAGTATAGCATACAGCATAGGTGGCCAACCTTTTCAGCAGCCGCCTGCCTGCAGATTGCCTGCCGGGCCGCACAACCAATTTTACAAAACAAAAAAATATATAGGCTTGTTTTGTGGGGGGGGGGGGGCAACAGAAATAAAAATATTGTTATAGCCTAAAAAAGTGCAATAGCGCCGCAGGCGTTTTTTTTTTTGTGAAACTGGGTGAAGAAGGCTCACAACAATATGCAAGGAAAATGTTTTGTAATTGAAAAGACTATCCCAAATAGCGCCGCAGGCGAAATTTTTAAGGGAAAAGTGGGTAAAGTGATGAATTTGATTGTCTTTTGTTTAATTTGAAAATATATTTTTTATATTCTCACTGCTCCGCGGGCCGCATTCAGACACCCGGCGGGCCGCATGCGGCCCGCGGGCCGCGGGTTGGCCACCCTAGGCATACAGCGTCAAAACAATGTACATAAACATAACATTAGAATTAGACAGACAGAAGCAAAACCTGTATTCAACCAAACAGCTGGTTGTTCTATAGAGAGTCCTTGGGACTAGAATTACTCCTACTATGTTTAGAGACTAGAGAGTCTCCTCTCTCTACTTAATAATCCAGTTACCTAATCTAAATATTATAATCAGCTGACCAATAATAATAATTAAGAGTATGCATATTGTGTTTCCAAAATGTCTAAAAACGGGAGACCTTTGATCTCGACAACCGTTATAAAATATGCTTTGGAAAAATAAGGTAGGTATATTGAACCATTATCTATAGGAAATGACCGTATAAGATTTTTTATATCTTGTACAGATTTCTCAAAAAAAAAGTGTAAAACACCTCTGATTTTTTTTTCCGAAAGACAAAAACTCGTTTCCCGAAAGTCGCGGATATATTTTTTTGCATTGATAATATGAATTAAAATCTAGGGAATGACCGTAAAAGTTTTTTGATTGAAGCGAAATTAACTCCAAAAAATGAAAAAAACGTTATTTTTACATGTTGAGAGAGTGAAAGATGACAGGATGACAAAAAATATATTTGAGTGAGCGAAGAGGTGTGAGGAAACGCGGCCACCCGAGACTGACCTGGTCCGATATTGTCGACCAGATGCTCAACGATGGACGCGTTTTGAGTACAAGGAATGGGGGAGCGTGTATGACTGCATGTGTGAATATATGTGTTTGATTAGGTACTTCAATAATCAAAGTGTGAATATGTCGGAGACTAGGAGTGTGTATAAGGATAGGGCTGTCTGGCGCTCTGTCCTCTCTGCCTACCCTGCAAGGTACGTGGCGTGAGGGTATAGATAGATAGATAGAGTTCTGGTGAATTCTCTATACGTCTGGGCGTACCTGTCTGTTTTGTAGGTACTATTGCGTAAATAATTTACGTATTTAGAGTGTCTTGTCATTTGTCAAAATGGCCATTTATTATGTATCATTTATCCACAAGCATATTATGATGTCAGTAAAGAATATTTTGAAATATCCCTTATCTTTGACTCGCGCCTTCTACAGTTACTACGTAGCAGCCGAATTCTGAGGTCGTGGGATCAAATCTTACGGTCATACAAGTTAAGCTGATATTTAGTATTTGATGCTTTATGTACTGTGTATCTACAGGTAGGTATATTAAAATCAGAGTCATACTTATTTCAATTGATAGATAGTGAATAACATTCAAAGCTAAAGAAAAATATGAAGTCAGTCGTTATCAGGGGACTCTCAACTACACTCCATACTAATGCCACAAACCTATGGTACAAGTATACAAATATTGACCTGTATTGGATGGTCATTTCAAAGACCGATCTACATCGCAAAATGATCCGTCTAGGTCAGTCTCGGACGATCCTTTACTTCCTCACACCTCTTATTTCACTCATATATATTTTTAGCTGAAGGCTTATTAGGCTGAGGCAGAAGCCCTGTACATCCAGGCTTCTTCTTCAGCCTGCTCCCGTCCACTCCTGGACGAAGGACTCCTCCATCAGCTTCCACACCGCTCTCTAGATCCAGTTGACACCAACGTACTTGACTAGGTCGTCTCTCCATCACCGATTTTGCGGTTTTTGTGTAAGTATATGTGCCTGTCTTTTCCACATTTTCCATTTTATTCCGAGATCTTGACATGGTTCTGAATTCCGCTGGACCCTGACACCGTTGACACCCCAATGCGGTCATGTATCACTCATCAGAATACTGCCCTATTTCGGCTCTGCTCTTGAACAGTAATTTAATAAACAATATCATAAAGATTATACTATAATAATTTGACAATAATAATTATGGAAAAATACTTTTATTTAATTTTCTTATCAGACACTTTTATATTTGTTAGAGAGATACACTTCTCTTATATTGTTCATAACGCAAAGAAGATTTTATTAGAAATCTTTCGCTCTAGATTCTAGAAGTTTCTTGCCCAATCCCACCAACTACCAACTAGGAAGGAGAGCCGTAAGAAATTTCCATACAAAAACAGAGATAATATTATATTTATTTAGTTATGGAGCGTACTTGCAGAAATAAATCCGTGTGAAATGCAACATCCAACTCTCCTACGTTAGGTGCCCAAATATCTCTGCCCAGAATCTCCCCAACTAGGTGAGTTGCATGTTGCATTTCATATGGATTTATTCCTGCAAGTACGCTCCGTAACTAAATAAATAGAATATTATCTCTGTTTTTGTATGGAAATTTTTTACGGCTCTCCTTCCTAGGTGGTAGTTGGTGGGATTGGGCATAGATAAAGTATTTTTGACAGAAAGAAAACGCTTCTTCAATCTTTGTTTAACGTCCTATATGCTGTCATTCGGCTTCGGCGCCCTGAATTGTTCTCAGCCAATACAGGGGGAATCGTCTTGAAATTGAAGACAGTGATAGATGAAAGTATGGACTACAGATCGGCTGTTTTAGAATTACAGGATTTGGAAATTCCTTGAATAAAAAAATATTCCTGAAGTACCCTTAAAATTTACGGAATCTGAAGATTTTCCATTCAGTTTTTCAGATATAAAAGTATAATTTAACCAAAATACTGGTTATTATAATCTTAACAAATCGGCTGTTTTAGATTTTTAAATTTATTCCCAAAAAAAATTTCAAAAAGGTATAATTCACATTGTCGCTTATGGTATTCTTATTTCGCGCTAACAATCTCATACAAAATTTTAAAAAGTTGAAGCAAAAATAGAACGATTTTTGCTCAGTGCATACGCCCCCTTAAGGCATTATTAACATTTCAAAAAATTCAAAAAACGGGAGACATTAGATCTTGACAACCTTACTAGATATGCTTTGGAAAAAAATAGGGTAGATTAGATACATTGAACCTTTATCTAGGGACTAGGGAGTGACCGTAAAAGATTTTTAATATCTTGTATAGATTTCTCTAAAAAAATTGACAAAAACACATCTGTTCTTTTTTCAGAAAGACAGAAACTTGTTTTCCGAAAGTAGCGGAGAATTTTTTGTATTGATAATTGTCAAAATCTACTGAATGACCGTAAAGGTTTTAATATTTTTACGGTTTATCCGCATGTTATTCGTACTTATTGAAATTTGACGTAGTTCTATATTTTTTACTCTCTGCGTATCACAAAGAAGTGCGCAGTTAGGTGGCAATAAAAATTATGTTAAATAAATATTTTTATCACAAAATAATAAAAAGATTTTAAACATTTTTTTGGTAGTTAGTAACAATAAATTAATATAAAATAATACAATAGACACACAGTTAACTGGAACAATAATTTGGCCGGTTTATTGGCTACTAGTTGTACCCTACGCGCCTTGCTACGCCTCAAAAATCCACATTTTTTTTATTTAAGTATTTATTCTTTAATTGAAAAAGAGAAACTTACAAACATAAAAATGGACATAGTGCAGATTATAAATCGTTGTTCACTAGGGCGAACCTATCGCAGAACTGCTATTTCTTCCAGCAGTTAACCCCAGAATTCGTGAAAAAGTATACGAAATGTGAAAAAATATCTAAATGAGTTAGACAAACATATCGATTTGTAGATTTAGGCACCTACACTCATGCGGGTGAAGGAAGTATCACCATTCATCTCATCCACACCAAAAATGACGGATTCGACACTAATATCGATTTTTTTCATTTCACCCTCCTCCTATATACTTCACTCTCACACTCCTACGGATGCGGGGAGTATCACTGCATTTCTCGTCCATACCAAAAATTACGCTGCCCTCTAGTGCCGGGATAGTCAATATTTATCTAACCAATACCAAACACTATAGGTTCGACACTAATATCGATTTTTGCACGTTGCCTCTTGTACGTTTTTTTTATTATTGCATCAATTAAATTTTTTTTAGCAATACTAATTTTGTATCCATGCGACTATAGTAAAATTATTTCAAACTGTCGAACGCACTCATAAAATTTGACCGAGAAGGGACAACTACCTGCTTTATTCGCACCTTATGGCTCTGGCATAAGTGTAGTCGCCCCTTCTCTGTCACACTTTTATGAGTGCGTTCGACAGTTTGAAATAGTCTGACTATAGTTTGATGAAATGCATAGTAATTCAAAAGTATTTACTGTATTTGGGCTATCCTCTGTTACCGATGACAACAACGAAGATATACGAGCGGGTATAATAATATTTGAAGAGGAGTATCCATTTTGTTGTTCTGTGACGTCACAACAAAATGGTCGCCTGTCACAATGTGGAGACAACAAAATCTTCAGCTGTTTATCTGTCGGTGTCAGCGAGAAAAATATTTAGATAATTTAATTTTTAAGGTCATATGGGGTCTCGTTTGAAATGGTGATAACTGCCCAAGAAACCAAATTCGGTCGCGAAATTTGCAATTCGGTCACAAGTGGTCACATGTGGTTGCCGTGTCGACACAGTGTGCACACAAAAACCCGGTCACAAAACACACACATTGTGTACGCTTTGCGACCAGATTTGGTCGCGGAGTGTACACACTGTGTGGTGAATGTGTCCGAACATAACTTGGTCACAAAGCGCACACATTGTGTACGCTTTGCGACCAGATTTGGTCGCGGAGTGTGCACACTGTGTGGTGAATGTGTCCGAACAGAACTTGGTCACAAAGCGCACACATTGTGTACGCTTTGCGACCAGATTTGGTCTCAGAGTGTACACACTGTGTGGTGAATGTGTCCGAACATAGCTTGGTCACAAAGCGCACACATTGTGTACGCTTTGCGACCAGATTTGGTCGCGGAGTGTGCACACTGTGTGGTGAATGTGTCCGAACAAAGTTGGTTCAAATTGTACAAAATATATTAGTCCACGCTATAAGTAGTTCTCAATCTGTTTCTTGTTCAGTCGTGTTTGTAGTGTTGAAGCGAATAGAATCCATGGCTTTTTCATATGTTGGAATATCTATAACTTTTATTCGGCATTTTATGCGCATCCAACCACTTTCAGGCACACTGTCCTCGTTTCTCCTGGCCTCTTCCAATATAGTTTTCCGTATAAATTTTGGCCAATACAAAAGACCCTCCTTCACCCAACCACTAGGAACAGCAGAAATCACAACTGCTGAATTTTCCTTTGTTGCGACGAGCGTATACTGCATTTTGTACAAAGACTGAAGACGTTCTGACATGAGGAGCGGAAACTGTTTGAGAATAGTAGATCAAGAACTATGGCGGCTAGCTAATGAAAAGCATTGTGACCGCTTTTGGTTACATTCGGTCACAAAGCGGTCACAACTGGTTACAAGTGGTCATAAGTGGTCACATTTGCGACTACTCCATATTCTACGAAATTTTGATAATTATGTTCATTAACATGCATGTTTAATCGTTTTACAGGATGAAATTTCTTTGGATTATAGCGTAATAGGTCAAAATTAAGATTTCTGCGAAACAATGGACTTATTGGAAGATGTATAGAATTTAATATATATAAATATGACTATCACATTAATTTATTATTTGTTGTTAAAATTAATAATTAAAAAGGCGCGTTAAAAATAAGCCAGCTACTTTACTAAATTACACGATAAATTTTGTTTCGCAATGAAATTCGGATATTATTTAGCTATACCCGTCCGTTTTTATTTTCATTAATATTATATCATGGCTGTATAGTATTTTGGTGTTAAGAATTTTGTTGCGCATCCATGTTAAAATTATAACTATATATATTTATTTTTGCGGGAAACCGCAAATACGTACGCGCCAGCACCGGCGGGCCATTCAAGTAGTCACATTTTGGTTACAAATGCGACCGAATGCGACCGGAATTGGTCGCATTTGTAACCAGAATGTGACCGAATGCGACCAGATTTAGTCACAAATGTTCCCCACTTTTGGTTGCGGTTCCGGAACTGTGTCCGAACAGCGACCGAATTTCCGATTAGTGTGCACACAGTAGTGTGCGAACGGCGACCAAATTGCGACCGAAATGGTTTCTTGGGTGATAACACTGTGATGCTGCGAGCTGTCTCTCTTGTGATGAAAACTTTTGAACAATGTACATAATGATAATAAAAACATAATTAAATATTTAGGTAATTAAAAATGGTGCAATATTCTTTTTCCATGGCCTCATTCACTGCCTCCTAGAGTAGGTACTCTAGCCGTGCTGTAACAGTTGGCAACATAGCATAATGATCAACCAGGATCACCACTCCTGTCAAATCTCCTAACAGAATATAATACGTGAACGTGATCCATCATACTCGTTGTTAAGGGACTTTTATTCCACATAATATTTCTCTAGCGACGGTGATGGCAACCTCGCCTATAACGTTTTATGTATTAATCCTACAGCATGGCTAGAGAAAGAGAGAAATGTCGAGGTGGTGGTGCCTCATTCTATTGAGCAGCTTTCAGTAATGCACACTAGGTGGCAGCACACGTGTAAGGGTCTATTGTCAAAAATTACAGACTGCCGTAAGGCAGTTGACATCACAATCGTAAAATCACATATCTATGGTATTCCTTTGCGACTTATAACTAGGGACTGGAAAAATCGGTGTTTTTTTTTTTTTTTGCAAAAAGGGGTGTTATTATTCACAATTTTGGCAAAACGTGATGTTATTTTTATACACTTATATCATTAAAGTGGTCAATTTTGCATTTTTTAATACAAGAATATAAAAAAAAATTGATCGGAAACAATATTTTATACAAAAATTCTCAAAACAATAAAATAAAACAAAAATATTTGAGGAAAACAAAAAACAGCTCTTTGCAAGATATTTTTCAGGGTTAGTTCTTCTTACTTTCATAGACGCATTGCTTTTGATATGTTTTAATTAGGTACGATGTTTTCCAAAATAAAGTACGATACGCACTATTCCTATAAAAGAATGCTAAAATTCGCGTTATTTGTGTAAAAAACACGAAATTCGTTGAATGTTGTTTGAATGTGAAATGTATTTGGTACAGCGATGTCCATTTGTAATTACATATTATGAATTTAAAAAAAATGGTTCATATTTCACGTAAAACTGTAACTATTAAATCAACAGGGGGTCTTAGCGATGTTTTGAAAAACAGCATAGCTATTATTATTGTTTTTCGATTAGAAATGACATTTAGATATTATTGAATTAACCTCTGGCCTGAGTTTATCAGAGAATACAATAGGGACAAGCCTCTTTAAAGCAAGATTATTTTAAACAAAAACAAGCAATAATAAATTCATGTTGATTCATAATACGTCACTAATCTTGTGGATTAATTTATTCCTAAAGATTAAGAGTGTACATACCGACATTTCAAAAATTTCCAAAAACGGGAGACCTTCTATCTCGACAACCGTTACTAAATATGCTTTGGAACAAAATAGGGTAGATGCATTGAACCTTTATCTAGGGAATAACCGTAATAGATTTTTTTTATCTTGGATAGATTTCGCAGAAAAAATATTTAAAAACATCTCTGACCTTTTTTCCGAAAGACGGAAACTCGTTTCCCGAAAGTCGCGGAGTAATTTTTTTTCTTGTACTGATAATATGCATTAAAATCTAGGGAATAACCGTAAAAGTTTTTTGAAAGACGCAAAAATAACCCCAAAAAATGGAAAAAAACGCTATTTTTACCATTTTATCGTGCGATTGTCACGCAATTTTGAACCCTAATGCCGTGGGAAATGTCTGTGACGTCATTCCTGGTGCCATGCCCTTAAGCAGCTATAGGAATTTGCGCAATAGAACATAAGCTGATAATTCATAAATTCTTATTAAAACTGTCTTATCTGGAAAATTTATATTATATTTAAATACTTTTAATATCCAACTTACTCAGTTTCCTGGACAAAGTCGAATATTTTTTTTAGTGTTATTGATCGTAATTTCTTAAGGTTATCGATCATTTCGACATGTGTAGTGTGTACCCATAGCGTGGCCACACACGTCCGGAAGTTAAAAAAAAGTTTGCTACAAAGCTCCGACCAAAACCGCCGCGCTCTCTGAATTCAGTGTTACCCCGATTTTGAATTGTTGAAGTTTGAATTGAAAATTTGAACATTTTCCTCGTCAAATTTTAACTTCCCAATGTCTCAGCACCTTGAAATTTTGCAAATTTTATAAAGCAAAAAATCTTCAGAGTTACAAAACAAGACAATAGTTATAGTGTGCTAAAGGGCGGACTTATTGCAGAAGCAATATCTTACAGTCAACCCGGTAAATAAAAATAAGTAAGATGAATCTTTTGTGTTCTCGAAAAAAATTTTACACAAATTATCAGTGACACAAAGAGCCATGGAAAGGAGAATGCTGGGTATTTCACTGAGAGACAGGAAAACTAACGTTTGAATCAGAGAGAAGACCTAGGTTGATGTCGTTCACAGAGTTTCCAGTCAGAAATGGAGTTGGGCTGGTCATGTGGCCAGAACCACAGACTCTAGGTGGACAAAGAAAGTCCTGGAGTGGCGACCTAGAACAGGCAGAAGAAGTGTTGGTAGGCATCAAGCACGGTGGTCGGACGATGTAAGGCGAGTTGCGGGAGGCGGTTGGATGGGGTCTGCCCAGGATAGGGAGCTGTGGAGTTCAATGGAGGAGGCCTATGTTCAACAATGGACGCAGGGCGGCTGACATGATGATGATGAAGATGAATCTATGAATCTAGACGTGTTGATCATATAATATGAGGAGTAGCGAGATACTTAATTATTATATGTACCCATGTTTTATTGCTCTCTATGTCTGATAGATAGACTACAAATTAATACGTAATATATGTACAGTACCTATCTTAATATATCACTCACTGTACACAACAACATATTTATTGTTTATTTATCTTGCAAATAAATTTAATAGGTGTCGGTATATATATTCCTTGTAAACATCACCAGTTATTGCATCATCCCGGATCTACTTACTGTTCCTGTCTGATGTACTCCCTTCTTTCTAACTTAGGTACCCTTTATTCCCTGAGAAAAACCGTTAAAATTAAAAAGAAACATAAAAAGACAAATGTTCATCAGACTTTATGCTATAGGTAGGGTGTTTTTTTCGAAATAATAATAAATAATAATAATAAAAATTGCTTTATTTCAGTTTAAGAAACATTACAATTCAATATAAACAATACAGGTTAAATCACAATTTAATACGATATACCTTCCTTCTAAAGCTATTGCTTGTGCGAAGGAAGGGCGATCGTCTCAACTTCACAAAAACAACATAAAATATATAACACAATATACTTCGTATCTATGTAGACTATAAATCAGTGGCGTATATAGGGGGGGGGCCGAGGGGGCCCGGGCCCTCCCCGAAATGTTGAACAATTCTTTAAAAAACGTTATTTTAAAACATGAAAATTAATGAAGTTCATAATTTCACCCATTATTCAAAAAAATTTCGCCTGCGGCGCTATTCTTCTTTGTATTTTCTGCACACAATATTAATACCAACCTTAACACGACCTTTTTCACATACATTCACGAAAAATTTTTGCCTGCGGCGCTATTACAATTTTTATACTGTACGTCTATCTTCAAATTTTTGTTGCCTCCACCCCCCTAAAATCAAATATTAGATCGGGCCCCCCCCGAAATGAAATCCTATATACGCCACTGCTATAAATCAATAATATATTCAGTCATACACCAAGCTAAACAAATATATCTATAAATATACAACATGTATATCATAACTAGAGACTGGAAGATTTCGCGATGGCGATAAAACGAATTTATTCGCGAATTTCGTGCTTTTTACGCGAATTTCGTATTTTTACACAAATAACGCGAATTTTAGCATTATTTTATAGGTATAACGCGAATTTTGACATATTCGACGGGAATTTCGACCATTATTTTGGAAGACATCGTAACTGAAACATTATCAAAAGCAATGCGTCTATGAAAGTAAGAAGAACCACACTGAAAAAAAGTAGGTTCTTACTATGTATCTTGCTAGGGTAAGTTTTTTTAAAGTAAAAATTCAAATTTTGATATTGGTAAATACGCTTCTGAAACATTGAATTATTCCCCTGACCTATTTTTCTCTTGTGAAATAACCTCAAAAATTAATCGAGATTTACAGTCAATCAAAATGTTCGATATTAAGTTAAAAAATTCATAATGACTATTTTTGTTAAATTTATCCTAAACTATGCTGCGTAGAGCAATGTCGAATTAAGGGCATGGCACCAGGAATGACGTCACAGTCTTTTCCCTCGGCATTAAGGTTCAAAATTGCGTGACAATCGCATGATAAAATGGTAAAAATAACGTTTTTTTTTAATTTTTTGGGGTTAATTTTGGGTCTATCAAAAAATTTTTACGGTTATTCCCTAGATTTTAATACATATTATCAGTACAAATAAAAAAAAATATTCCACGACTTTCGAGAAACGAGTTTTCGTCTTTCGGAAAAAAGATCAGAGGTGTTTTTCAATTTTTTTTGTGAGAAATCTATACAAGATATAAAAAGTGTTTTACGGTTATTCCCTAGACAAAGGTTCAATGCATCTACCCTATTTTGTTCCAAAGCATATTTAGTAACGGTTGTCGAGATATAAGGTCTCCCGTTTTTAGAAATTTTTGAAATGTCGGTATGCATACTCTTTAACATTGAATTATTCCCCTGACCTATTTTTCTCTTGTGAAAATATCTCGGTTGATGTTAAAAAATACTTTTTAATATTTATCTTTTTTTCTACAGCCTGACCTCAAAAATGAATCGAAATACAGTCAATCAAAATGGTGGATAATTCTAAAAAAAAATCATATCATTACGCCAATCGACTATTAGTTAACTTGACCGTTTTTCAAAAGTAGTGAAGGCGGGTTATAATATGAGAAATGGATAGATAGATACAAGGGCGTCGCCAGCCTCGGAGCTAGGGGAGGGGGGCAACAAAAATTTACAAAATTTATAGGTATAGGATGAAAAACGCTTAAATAGGCGATTTTTTTTTGTCAGACACAGTGAAGAAGGTTGTGATGTGGTTTGGTTTATTTGAAAATGAAAATGTTCTCTATAAAAAGTAATGATTTTTTGTGAAACAGTTGTATTTTGATGGATTTTTTATATGTAAGTACTAATTTTAGAAAATTTATGCCATGATGAGAAAATGTGTAGAAATAATGTGATTTTTGTGAGGTTTTGTCATTTAGTATGAAAATATATATACCTATTCCAATCTCTAGGGGGGGGCAGCTACCCCCCCCCCCCCCCCCTGACGACGTCCATGGATAGATACAGCTGCTGTGTCTGCGAATTGTTTACAGATTATTTATTATTATTATTAACGTAATACAATAACAATTACTAATAGCAATAAAATATATTATACGTGTAACTAAATAGCAACAAAATATTATGAACATTTCTCGAGAACGTAAACAAAAATATACCTATCATTTTGTATTGGTATCGGTGACGTAAGACCTCTCAAGAGACATCACAGGTCTCAAGGAAATATAACAGAATAAACAGTAAATAAATAGTAGGTAATTATGAATTATTTTTATTATATTAATATTACCGACATCTACCTAATCAGTAATCATTTATTATTGTCAACAATAGAATTGTCACGCATCGACAATAAAATATTGTTTAATAAAAATGTTATTTACCTACCCTGTTTATTAACGATTTTTAGCAAACAAAATATACTAACCTTAATAATATAATGGGTACCTACATACAGGGTTGACTGTCAGATATTGCTTTTGCAATAAGACCCCATTTTACCACACTACTATATTGTCCTGTTTAGAACACTTCATCATTTTTCTATCAAGTTCAATAATTACCTACTACTAGACATTGAAAGAAGAAAGTTGGCTGGTACTATACCTAGTGGAAAAATGATGCACTAACCCCCGTTTTCACCAACTTTTACCTAAGAAGAAGACCCCTAAGAAATTTCCATACAAAAACAGAGATAATATTCTATTTTTTGACACGCAGGCCTACCAACCACACCCTAATTCCATACAAAATGCAACACGCAACTCACCTAGCCTGGGCAGAGATATTTGGGCACCTAACCTAGGTGAGTTGCGTGTTGCATTTTGTATGGAATTAGGGTGTGGTTGGTAGGCCTGCGTGTCAAAAAATAGAATATTATCTCTGTTTTTGTATGGAAATTTCTTAGGGGTCTCCTTCTTAGGTAAAAGTTGGTGAAAACGGGGGTTAGACCAATTGTTAGTATTAGAAATGTGTCTACGAAAGCAAAAGTTCTAATGCACATTGAAAAAGGACCAATCACGGTTAATTGCAGGGGAAATGAGATCGTTGAGAAGAATATGTGGGAAAACAGTGAGAGATAACATAAGGAATGAGGATTTTTGAAAGATGAGTGACTGTAACTAGAAAGTGAAACTTTAGATGGTTTGGCCATGTTGAGAGAATGAATGACGATAGAATTACTAACAGAATATAATTATGTAGGTGTAGGTATACGTATGGGCAAAAAAGGGTAAAGAAACTCGTCCGAGCAAGAACCCATTGGCTCATCCGTGTCGACCAGATGCTCAAGGATGGACGTGTTTTGAGCAAAACAAATGACGAATTGCAGCATGAATGTAAATATTAGCAATAATTGTGTGTAAGAATATTGAAGTCTGGAGTCTGATTGCGTTCTCTCTGCTTACCTCGCAAAGGATGCGTGGTGAGGAGATAGAATAGACAGAATGTCTATATGCAACTACTTGGTTGAAACAGCTGATCTTGTCATTAGTTCAATGTGTTTGTGTCTTGAATAATAATGAGTTATCTGTACAGTAGTTTGTTATAAATACTTGTACACATACAATAACACAGAGAGGTGATCTAAATATATACCTACTTGTACTGTAGCTTACGCAATATTTCATCAGCAAATCTGATTTAGTAACACTAATAATACATAATATAACCTCCACTGGTCACTGCATTCAGTCCATACATAATAACAATGATACATTGTATTTATATCTGTTGCTATATTTAGTGAGTTACCCTTATAACTAACAGCGATCTTATATGTAGCTACCAGGTACGAAACTACCTAACACGTTTTCCATCGACCTTTTGGAAAAAATGATAGGTATAATAGTGTCTAATCTGACGTAATCTCATAAGAAATGTTAGCCCTGACCTCCCTTCTGCAGAAATCCACCCTTCGCCACTGGTAGCTACACTCAAGCTACAGGCCTTTCAGGCCCTTGTTTCTACCAAATTATTACTTTAGGTGCGTTATGTTCTGGCTCTATAGAGTTCTGTTATCGGGTTCAATCCCCGATGCCAATTACTCCACTTTACGACACAAGCTTTTCAAGCTTACTGTGAAGTGTACAATACAAAGATACAAAGATCCATTTGGGTTTATTTCGATGAACTCAGATTCATTAAAAAAAAACTTTTACAAATTTTGTATGAGAGTGTTAGCGCAACACAAGAATAACATAAGCTACAAAATCGAATTTGGCTTGCGAATAAAAACGGATGCGAATATCAAAAAATTATCCGCTAGTCACTGCGTCTTACCTTAAACATTTTATCAACCAAATTAGGTACAGCATTATATCTAACAAACAAAAGGAATAATCTCAAGTTTCAGTAAATTTCAGAGGTAACTTTTAAATTATTTTTTTATGAAGAAAATCTACAAAAAAAAATTTCTAACTATAGAATCACTAAAACATATTCTCATTTATCCATGTTTTATGTCTTGATACATGGGCGTCACCAGCTTCGGAGCAAGAAAAATCATCTTATACTTAATTATTTTTCATCTTATAAATTGTTGATATGATAGGAAAATGTGTGGTAATAATGTGATTTTTTGTGAGGTTTTATCATTTAGTATGAATAAGTACATACCTATCCCAATCTCTAGGGGAGGGCAGCCGCCTCCCCCCCCCTGATGACGCCCATATCTTGGTATTATATATGTATTAGCTGAGTAATCTTATGTAAGTACATACATCTTATTATCCAACTGTAAGATACGACATATCGAAAATCCGCTAATTCACAATAAAATGACATTAAAAAAAAACGGAGTTTTTAAATAAAATATTCGAATTTTCGAATCAATTCTCTGTCATTCTACCATCATCTATGAACTGATGAACTATTTGAATACATCGTCAACAAGACATTAGGTAAATGATAACTAATGGGAAACATAATTATTAACAAATAATACATATTTGTTTACATTAAAACATATTATGTGAACATATAGTATCTAGGTATAATTAAAATCTAAAGACATTAAAAAATAAATAATGTAGGTATCTCATATCGTAAATTAATTTGTTGTTGCTGGGTGAAATGTTATACCTAACCTTAAAATACAACAACAAGAAAATGGAGGCCATAATACTAGTTTTAACTGCCCTTTACTGCTCAATGTTTTGTACGTTTATTTTACACTCATTAAATAGACTTCAAACTAAAATTTTGATGCTAGAAAGTTTTGGCGTGAAATATACTTAGGTACTCGTAACATTACACGAAAAATAAACAAAAGATAATACCTATCTATCCTTACCGTGACGCCACGTCCCTTACAGGGTAGGCAGAGAGGACAGAGCGCCAGACAGTCCTATCCTTACACACACTCCTAGCCTCCGTCACATTCATGCAAGATAATACACATCTAAAATAATAAATAATGCTCACTAGGTCGAACTTATCGCTACAAAGCGATCTCTTCCAGTTAACCCAAGAAAAATCTAGTTTATTCAGTGACAAAAGTCTTGTGACATTGTGTTTTCAAGAGGTACGATAAAGAGTGGACACTAGCGGATCCAGGGAGGGCTAGGGGGCTGAAGCCCCCCCCCCTAAACCATGAGTGACAGTACTTTATATACAACTAGTTTACGAAGAATCACATTACCCAATCGTTTTCACATCATGTCATAAATATTCTAAAACTACTAAAGATATTGTTTTGTAAAAAAAAAACACCTGCGGCGCTAATTAAATCTGTTGCGTATATCTTATTAACGGATATTACTAAAAAAATTGCCTGCGGCGTTAATAAATCCTACTGTGTGTTTCATATCAGTTCATCCATGATTCTAAAAAAATTAGCCTGCGGCGCATTATTCCATCTCTAGCAACATACACATAAATAGTAGACAATATAATTATTATGATACAGATTAAAAGCGTACGTGCGTTTCATTAGTAGGTATTCTTAATGTTGTTACTTTAGGTATAAACAATGTAATAATTAAAAGAAATTCATATAAATGTCATTAAATTTATTACACATATGATAGCAACATTAATTCCGACGGTAAATTTACAAACGCATTACATCAGAAAAAAAAAACACGGCACACCTCTAACGTCGACCAATCGGAGCGTCGCATTTCAAACACACCCGCGTGGAACGCGCGCTGATTGGTCCGCTATACGAAGTAGTGATGGTATAAAACCAAGGGTCATTTCTCGAGATATTTCAATCGATCTTTTGAAAGCGTTCGGAGGAGTGTTCCTATTTTAAATCTTAGTGATTTTTTTTACTAAATATTCACATTGTTTTAGATGGGAGGAATAAACACACTTTGCAATATTTTATTTGTTTATTTTGAATTTGACGAGTTCAATATAGAACGCATTAAAACTAAAAATATATTTTTTAATTTGCTTCTGCTCTCGAAGTGAAATTCGACTGTGGAAATATTTTTTTGATCGCGCAGAATCAAAAAAATTTTGAATTCAAATTTCGAATCTTTTTGAAGATTCTATTCTTTGATTTGAATTTTCAAGTGTAAGAAGAAGCGATACAAGATGCCCGTCGAAACAGTGAATAACATTCAGTAAGTGTTTTAATTTTCTAATTTTACAAGCCACAGGCTCGCCCTAGTGAACAATCTTTAATTTCTTGTCGTATTTGTTAATGTACAATTGCACACTCTTCGCTTAAATAATAAAAATATATTTTTTTTATCTCAAGTCTTAATCATGATGGAAAGTCCATCCTTTGGTGTATATCTGTTGAGATAACTACTTGTTATTTAACTACGACATGTAGAAAATCGATTGCAAAACCTATAGGGAAAATTGTAGGTATATTTATATACTTCACTTGTCTTTCTGTATACCTAATGTTGCGTTCATTTGTCTTTCTAAACGAAATCAATTGTTTATCTGGGTTAAAGAATTTTCCAATCCCTATTTTTTAAAGCATCTGACTCAGATCTGTCAAAAAAGAGGTGGTCTGGTATTAATTTAGAACTAAAATTTTGTTTGCTGGCAACAATGACATTCGTATTAAATTTTAACATTTTACTAGTGTTGCCACTATGGTTGCCGAAAAGCTATGTGCCCTCATAGAAAACCATGTTTTTCTTGACAGACTGTACGCGTGGTTGACAAAATAATTCAATGTGCAATCTCTATACCTAATCCCACATAAATATTTTAGTCCGTAAATTTATTTATTCGTATCACGTACTCACCGTTTCACATTATTTGTCTCATGGGTTTCCGTGGATACGAAATTTTCCATAGAATAACTAGAAGAATAACTAGAATAACTAAGGATCAAAGTGGACAAGTGATTTGTAACACAGAATAAAAATTATTTGAAACAGAGTAATGTTCTAATTTTAAACTTGAAATTTGCTGCAGCAAAAATATCTGCCATAGTGTTAATTATAATAGCTGCCAAACGTATTTAGAAGTGTTTACTGCTGCTATTTGTAAAAAATGTGGTCTAACAAACAAACATATTAGTTTATGATGTTTCAGTATTAAACTTAATCCTTCTTTATGAATAAATTATGCAAGAATCTGAAATTTACAGTCTTGGCTAAAAGTTCTTAAATGCACCTTCGTAGATGTTAAAGTTAATTGAACATTGCAATTGTTCTACTTCACCAACCAAATTTGCCGTCGCGAAGCACGTGTAACTTAGATAGTATTATAATAATAGTTAGTGTATAGAGATATGGTACAAAGTGCATCGATTTATTCCATTCTGATTAGAGTGTTATCATAATATATCTGTAATTTCCCAGAAATTAATATTATGTACAGCTAATGTTTCCGTTATTGCATTACTTTTATTGGCATTTCTATCAAAGTACAACTGATTAATGATAAAATACTTAGTTGTCATCACACCAATATTTTCAGAGAATGAGTAATGCTGAATTTAAGTGATTTTAGTATTTTTTGCCTAAATTCATGCTATTCGGTCTGTTATGGGTTGGCTTAAGTGATCATTTTACACTCGAGGAACGTTTACCATTCACCCCTAACAACAATTTTGTGTTGTCCTATACAATTATTTGGTAAGGGCCTATATGCACTCGTTCTATATTTGCTTCAACTTTTTCAAAATTTGTATGAGAATATTAGCGCGAAATAAGAATAACGTAAGCAACAATGTGAATCATACCTTTTTAAACGAAACCTGGGAAGAAATTTAAAAACCTAAAAGTCGATTTGTTATGATTATAATTACCAGTATTTTGGCTGAATTATACTTTTATATTTTTTTATTCAAGGAATTTCACTTCTAAAACAGTCAATCTGTAGTCCACACTTTCATCTATCGCTGTCTACAGTTTCAAGACGATTCTCTTAGTATTGGCTGATTACAATTCAGGGCGCCGAAGCCGGATGACAGCATATAGGATCTTAATTATTTGTTAATTTACTTGAACTAATGTTTACTGTTTAATTTCTCAACAGACTCGCCACCCCAGTGATCCCACAGTGTGGCAAATCCCTGCCATTCCGTCCTCTGGTGGCCAACTACCATGACCTTGCTGGAGTCAGAATACTCAATGGAAGTGTGGCCAGCCTTTCGCCAAAGGTAAGACAATTTACAGCTTTCCAATGATCTACAATTAGTGTTTGCTACCTTGTTGGTTTTAGGGCACAACACCCCGAAATTAAACATAGATAATAGATATTGATTGCACTAAAAAAACGTGACGCTAGCAGAGTTACTTTTCCACTCGGTTAAGTTAAATTTGCTTGTTATTTACCAAATATTAATGAGTTGGTATTGGTAAATGTACCCAATTCAGCATTGTTAAATTTTTAACTGTGTCGCTCGGTTAAAAAATACAGATAACATGGTTAAAAGATTTGTGCTGTATTTCGCCAACTTTTTAGGTGAGGAATAACGGAGATAGGAGCCACCTATATTTATTTTTCATATAAAATTTGTGCTAGGTGGCTCCTATCTCCTCTGTTTCTCACCTAAAGCACGGCCACAAACGTCCGGAAGTTCAGTTAACTGAATCGACCGTTTGAAAAAAAAACCGAATTCAAATCAGGGTAACACTGAATTCAGAGAGAGGTTTTGGTCGGAGCTTTTTTGCAAACGGTCGATTAAGTTAACTGAACTTCTGGAGGTGTGCGGCCGCTCAAAAAGTTGGTCAAATCCAGCAATGGTCAAGGACGAGCTACTTAGAATCAAATAAGCCAACTTGGTTATTTTTTAGCGTGTTTGCTAGCGAAAGTAATAGCAAAGATGACACTTGGTTAAAAGTAATTATACGTTAATAGGTATATTGAGTGATCTAGAATAACATATTTACCTAAAACTTAATCTCTTGAGACACAGAGTCTAAAGTTTATTCAAGTAAGTACATAATATAATAATTGCTATGTCTATTTACTGTAAAATTGATAAGACGTACGGTAACTCATTATAACGTCTGTCTGGGTCAACCCAGAGTTTACTAGAATCAACTGACGTAATCAGAATAAGAATGCTATGTACATATTATTACGATAACTGATAGAATATGAGTAACATTCAAAGTTATAGAAAAGTGACAAGATAATCAGTAACACACATGAAGCGACAAAACATAATCCAATATTATTATATGCATTGAGTAAATATCGTTCTATTTTTGCTTCAACTTTTTCAAATATTGTATGAGAATATTAGCGCGAAATAAGAATAACGTAAGCGATAATGAGAATTTTACCTTTTTATGCAGAGTCTGGGAATAAATTTAAAAATCCAAAACAGCTAATTTTTTAAGATTATAATTACCAGTATTTTGGGTAAATTATACTTATATTCTGAAAAACTGAACGGAAAACCCTAAGATCCCGTAAATTTTAGGGGTACTTTCGGAATATTTTTTTATTAAAGGAATTACCAAACATTGTAATTCTAAAACAGCCAATCTGTAGTCCATACTTTCATCTATCACTGTCTTCAGTTTCAAGACGATTCTCTCAGTATTGGCTGAGAACAATTCAGGGCGCCGAAGCCGAATGACAGCATGTAGCTCTTTAACAAAAACCTGAATTCTATTAATTTTTTGGCGCCATTAAAAGGACGCTGGCGTCGAATATATACTATATCTACCTATTTTATATATGTACAATCTTAAAAACTTCCTGACATTAAAAACCTGAAACCTTTGTATATGATTTTAATTTGATTAAACGACAATTATGGTTGCATAATACAAAAATAATAATAAAATATTATAGGTTATGTAACAAACAGGTTGTCAAAACACAAGTCGATACTCTGATAAAATTACAATTTAATAAATAATTGAGATGTCAGATAATTTATTTAACTACGTAATAATAAATAAATAATTAGTTGTAGGTGTATCTATATCATGTCGTTAGCCTTGTACTTATTTCCGTAAAAACTTCTAGAATTATTGTATAATGTAAACTTGACATTATTTTCGTATCAAAAAAAAATCTATTACTTGATGGTATAGGGGGGTGTAGAGGGGCAGCATGAAAAAGCGATATTAGTGTCGAATCCATAGTTTTCAACGTCGATAGGATGAATAATAGAGGTTTTATGTACCTACTAGATTTGAGATCGCGCGTAACAAGTCAAGATCCAGTTCTAACTCGATCGCTTTCTTTTACCTTCAGGTTCGTGCTTTTGTCGAAGAGAACGTTACCCTGTGCAAACCTGAAGCCATCCACATCTGCGACGGAAGCACCACAGAAGGATCCAGCCTTCTGAAGCTGATGCAGGCCAATGGTGCCATCAAGAAGCTCAACAAATATGAAAACTGGTAAGATAAAAGATCTACTAAAGAGGCCTGGGTTACTTTGAGTTCAAAGAAACAGCACTTCGTTAATGTTCATCGCGTATTCCAAAAGTACCGTAGGAATAGTACTTTCTATCTAACTCATGTGACATTAAGCTCACTGTCACTCGCTCAATCGATTTTAACTCTCGGTGAATTTTGAGAGTGAGTTATTGAACGAATGACCCCCATCCCATACAGAATATTCACTCTAACTGCTAACAGAGCCTTTTACACTCTTTAGCATTGATATTATGCATAATATCTGCGGTATATTCCATTTAATTATAATTTGTCTAATTAAAGGTAAAACTGACGAGTCCAAGTGTCCGATATAGGGTCTAAGGACGATAAACAACAATAAATTCCACGGAAAACCTTGATTTAGCCTGAAAATCAATATATACTTTATGCTTATAGGCTTTGGAAGCAGAAGTTTTATCAATTGTTTTCTTTTTTTCAGTTGGTTGGCTCGCACAGACCCCCGCGATGTCGCAAGAGTTGAAAGCCGTACGTTCATCTGCACAGACAAGCAAGGAGACGTCGTGCCACACGTGCCAAAGGGACGTTCCAGTTTGGGAAATTGGATAAGTCCAAAAGACTACACCAAAGCTATTGTGGACAGATTTCCAGGATGCATGAAAGGTCGTACAATGTACGTGATCCCATATTCCATGGGTCCAATTGGTTCTCCATTGTCCAAGATTGGAATTGAATTGACTGATTCGGCGTACGTAGTTTATTCCATGGGAATCATGACCAGGGTTGACAGTAAGGTGCTGGATGTATTGAAGAAGGACAATGCTGACTTTGTGAGATGTCTGCATTCAGTCGGCACACCTGCCGATGGTAACATTGGGATGCCGAGCTGGCCGTGCGATCCAGAAAGAACTATCATACTTCATAGGTAAGATATTTAACATATTTTGGAGTAGTTTTCGAAGTTATCCACAGTTTTGCTTTATGTAATTTCCTGTGTTTTTCACCAGGCCTGAATATAACGAAATCGTCTCCTATGGAAGTGGCTACGGTGGGAACTCACTGCTGGGAAAGAAATGCTTTGCCTTGAGAATTGGATCCACTATCGCCAAGAGAGAAGGATGGCTTGCCGAGCACATGCTGGTAAGAAGATAAAATCTCTTTATAACCCCAGAATTGCGGTACATTCGTCGAACCCCATCAAAAAATTTCTGTCTTTTTGTTGTTTAGATCCTTGGAATCACTGACAAGTTCGGCAAGAAGCGCTACATTGCCGCCGCTTTCCCCTCAGCCTGCGGAAAGACCAACTTGGCTATGATGTTGCCATCCCTTCAGGGGTACAAAGTGGAATGCGTCGGAGACGATATCGCATGGATGAAGTTTGATAGCAATGGTCAACTCAGAGCAATCAACCCAGAAAACGGATTCTTCGGAGTAGCTCCAGGTAAAATGAAGACAAATCGCCACATACGCCTATCCTTGCATACCTTCGAGTTCTTCCACTCAACGTTTGTCTTTGAGTATCTGGACAATATGTCACTATACAGCTGACTTTTGGACAACCACGTTTCCTAACATCTTCTCCTTTAGACTTTTTTACCATTTTATCCTCATTCCTCAGACATTCTCTCTGCACGTCCTGTAAATCTCAACTTGTTTACTTTCCAATCACGACAATCATCCTACATCCACTTATCCCTATAATTCCTTCATTTCTGACTCTACCTCTCAGCGTTTCCCACACATTCTTCTCGATGACCTCATTATGGTCATGCTTGCAGAGAACTTAGTTTTACGAAATGCAAAGGATTCGCAATCAATTCGAGAATAGATTTTTACAATACTTTCATTATTTTCGCAGGAACTTCAACCGAAACAAACCCTAACGCCATGACTCTCGTCGAGAAAAACACTGTCTTCACAAACGTGGCTGAAACAAGCGATGGCGGAGTGTATTGGGAAGGCATGGGTCTTCCACCAAAAGACATTCAAATTACCGACTGGTTGGGTCGTCCATGGGACAGGGAGACAAGCAAGACACCCGCTGCTCATCCTAATTCAAGATTCTGCTCGCCAGCTGATCAGTGTCCAACAATCGACCCAGCATGGGACAGCACTGAAGGAGTACCAATTGATGCAATTCTGTTTGGAGGCCGTAGACCCCAAGGTGTTCCATTGGTTTACGAAGCAAAGGATTGGGAACATGGAATTTTCTTGGGTGCAGCTATGAGATCAGAGGCGACCGCAGCAGCTGAACATAGTGTGAGTATTAATTTCTTTAACACCACATAAGCACTCAAAGCAAACACACTTTCGCAAAAAAGACATGCAATTTTATGTGAACTATAAGGCACAAGCTTAGATTATAATTCTATGGGCACAAGGTGGTTTTTTCGATGCTTTTGAATCTGTTTGAACTGGTTTAAACGATCACTTTTTGCCGTCGGTTGTAGAGGCTACTACTACTGCTACTATACCATCACATTATATCCTATTAGTGGGGTAATTAGTGAATGCTGTGTGTATATAAAAACACACAACATTCTCTTTGCGCAAATACTTATGTGACATCCAGAATGGGCCGCGAACTTCATTGCTGAAAAAGATATGAAATGTCTTGTGGGAGTCTTACAAACATTTTACTTTTATGGGACACTCGAAAACTAAAAAAATAATAATTGGCACCTGGTTTACTAATTGTCCTATATTTTCTTAATTTAATGTGTTATTTTCTTTCTATTTCCAGGGTAAGATCATCATGCACGATCCATTCGCCATGCGTCCATTCTTTGGCTACAACTTTGGCCACTACTTGTCTCACTGGCTCTCCATGGCTAATCGCACAACTGTAGAGAAATTACCAAAGATCTTCCATGTCAACTGGTTCAGAAAGAGCAAGCAGGTATGTCCATACCAAAATTTACTTGAATTGTGTAGGCAGCTTTTGACCCAAATCCCAGTTAGTATGTGTTTATATGCTTATATCCCTTGTATTGTTGTATGTAAGGAGTTGGTGTATAGTATGGAGATGTATGGAGGTACAACTGCCAGCTCTATTGGTTGTGTGGTGTGTTGGATGTGTAGGTATAATGTTGTCTATAGCTTCAGTTGATGTCCTCTCAGGTGCACATTAGAGCTCATGGTGAACATAGCTGGTAGTATCTCACAGGACTACCTAGTGCTCATACATACACAATAATAATAATAATAATAATTTGGATAATTTATATCCCGCCGTTTTGTGGGTATTCCCACCTCAAGGGCGCTCTGTGTTCCTCCCTACGTTGTTGGGAAGGATTTCTTAAACAAAAATGTTTTTAGTTGACCTTTGAACCCGGTTAACGTTTTTGCCTCTCTGATGTCTGCAGGAAGTCCATTCCAGGCTGAAGGACCTGCTGCAATGAATGCGCGGCTCAAATAATTAGGTTTCGCGTTTAAGTTAACGACTTCTAGCTTCGAGGTTTTATCCGAGTGGGATCTAAGGGTGGCGTGCCTGCGGTTTATGGGTTGTCGGAGACAGAGCTCTGAAATATACTCTGGGGCCATATTTTGAAGTGCCTTAAAGATCAAAAGGCAAAGCTTGAATTCAATCCTTTGTGGACATTTAAGCCAGTGAAGGGTTCGGAGTGTGGAGGATATATGAGAGGAACGATACATTTGGTAGATGAAACGTGCAGCAGCATTGAAAATGGATTGAATTCTTAAGAGTTGGACTTGCGGTAGGTTTGCTAGTATGCTGTTGCAATAGTCTAGCCGGGACACTACAAAGGAATTGATCAGGGTCTTGGCTCCCTCGAGTGATAGGCAACTTCTTATATTCTTGAGTTGTCTGAGAATGTAAAAACCTTGACTGACTGTTGAAGATACATGCTTTTCCATAGAAAGAGCATTGTCGAGATACACACCAAGGAATTTAACATGTTTTGAAGGGGATACATTTACATCCTGAATGGAGATCGGGTCGGAATTTATAAGATGTTGTCTTCCTGGGGAAGCTATCCATAGAAATTCTGTTTTCGTGGGATTGATCTTTAGCATGTTACTTGACATCCATGAGGAGATTTTCATGATACAGGAGATTACATCTTGTTTGAGATCTACTTCAGATCCAGGTAGACAGGATTTGAAAAAGAGACGATCATCTGCGTAACAGTAGGTTCTGAAACCGA